>JAPVLO010000405.1:0-711718 GCA_027257055.1 Cephalopachus bancanus
CACTGTGCTGCAGTGTTACAATGAACAACAGTGACATTGCCAGGCACTAGAAATGTTCTGGCTTCATTAAACTCTTACAGGCCCACTGTTGTAGATGAGGTGCATGACTATATAGGCAGTGCTTGTCATATATATACGTGGTGTGTTGTATATACATAGCTATGCAGCACATGACTGTAGATGGCTGCAGTCTCACTGGGGGAATCCTCACAGTATATGCTTGCCACTGTGTTAGGTTCTTCTTTCTGGAGATTCAAGCTATCTCTTCCATCAATGGGTTTCAAATCTAAAAATGGCTCAGATCTGGGAACTGAGCAAGAGATTGTGACCTTTTATAGGGGTGATTGCCCTTAGGTCACTTAGGTTCCACTATTCCAGTTTTTTGTTATTTTAGAGTTAAAAGGCACCCTTGTTTAATTTTTGTTACTCCGAAGCTGCTAAAAAAATAGTCTATTAATTAAAAACAACTCCTACCCTAGTTGGATCAGTGTGATGTCCAAGCAGTGTAGGCCTCTTTGGATTATATTTTGATAGAGGGTGAAGAGTTAACACAGCTCTGCCCTTCTATTTTGCCCTAGTGACACTATCTCAATTAACTCCTTCCAAAATCTCCTTCAGGTTAAGTCTCTTTGGCTGCTTCCCTGACCTTGGCCATCATTGTGGGCAGCCTCCTGGTCTTTGATACTTTGGGTTCCATCATTCCATGAATGTTAATAAGCTCAGCTCTGCACCTGCGTCTCCCACCATCACCCCACCCTGCAGAGGGGCCACCACCGAACTTACTAGTGATGCTGCCGTCCCTCTCACTGGGGCTGATGACCTCCATGGGTGGGGCGTCCTCAAAGCCCCCAGGTGAAACATAATTCTCTGTAGGGGAAGGGGCATCTTTCAGCCTTACATTATAGATGCATTCCAGCATGCCCACGTCCCTGTCTTTCCATGTCTTCCTCAACTTTCTGCCAGAGCAACTTAGTCATTCCCACGTCACTGAGTTGGTCGTCATTTTATACATGCTCTTAAGAGCCACCTCAGTAGTGAGTTTATCCCATTCTCTGGGGTCCTTGCCATGGTGCAAAATCCCATTTTCTGAAAAAGTGCCCCCAAGCCAGTAAATTCTTGCTTATTGAACCTTATCCTTTGGTCTTCATGATCAAGCACTTGTGTGGTGTTGAATTAGAACTGGAGATATCTGTATGAACTCATGGCTTTCAGTGTATCTGTACAGACATAGACATAAATGTAGATGTGTGTATATACACATACGGATACTTTCTAGCTGTGTCCTTGGAGAGGGTTGGAAAGCAGCAGCACCTTAGAAACAATGAGCACACACATACCCAGGTTGTGATTTCTTTTTTTATTTTCTTTTTGTTTTTTATTTTTTTTGAGCTGGAGTCTCACTCTGTTGCCCAGACTGGAGTGCAGTGGCATGCTCCCGGCCACCGCAACCTCGACCTGCTGGGCTCCGGCGATCCTTCCGTCTCAGCCTTCCAAGTAGCTGGAACTACAGGCGTGTGCTACCATGCCCGGCTGATTTTTGATTTATTGTAGAGATGAGGACTCATCAAGTTGCCCAGGTGGGTCTCAAACCCACGGGCTCAGGCAATCCACTCACCTCGGCCTCCCGGAGCGTGGGATTACAGGCTGAGCCACCGAGCCTGGCTCCAGGTTGTGATTTCTAAGAATTATTGTCCACTAAAAGGAACAGGAAATTGTTGGAAAATTGGCTGATTTCAGGGGTGGGGCAGGGACAGTTATAGGATGGGCCTGGAACATCTTATTAGGTCAGTAAGTAAGGAAATGCTCAAAGAATGATGGAGAAATGTCAAAAGGACAAAGGAGAAAGTCTGAAGGGGCTCCCACTGGCCAAATTTGGGACACTTTGGACATCAAAATAATTAATGATGGTTACAGATGACAACCCATTGTTTAAAATAAGAACCCAGAGGTCTATACTGATATAAATGAATAAATAGTAGGAAAGGGAAATTTCTCCCTTAGAGTAGAATGCCAATTAATAGGAAAGAATGATAGAAAGATAAAAATTTAAAAATAACATTTTGGCAACCATCATATTAATAGTTCATTTAAGAGATACAGAGGTTAAAACTAGTAGGTATTAGCTGGGCATGGTGGTACGTGCCTGCAGTCCTAGCTACTAGGGAGGCTGAGGTAGGAGGATCCCCTGAGCCCAGTAGTTCAAGGCTGCAGTGAGCTATGATTTCGCTACTGTACTACAGCCTAGATAGCAAACAAGATCATGTTTCAAAAACAAAACAAAACAGAACAAAAAACCCCACAAAGCAAACAAACAAAAAGAAAACAAACAAATCCAAAAACTAGTGACAGCTTGATGTGTCTTAAAGTATCCTCCTTACAGAGGTGAATATTCATTACAATGGTGAAAATATTAACCTTGCAGACATCACCAAAATCAACAGATTAAATTTAACAACATTAACATTAATAATTTTTTTTTCTTGGAGTCTTACTCTTGCCCAGGCTGGAGTGCAGTGGCATACTCACGGCCACTGCATTGTCAACCTGATGGGCTCAGTGATCTTTCTAAAGTCTCAGCATTCCAAGTAGCTGGAGCTATAGGCATACTTCCAGCCTGGCTACCATGCCCGGCAATTTTTTTGATTTACTGTAGAGACGAGGTCTCGCCAAGTTGCCCAGGCTGGACTTGAACCCGTGGTCTCAGGCAATCCTCTCACCTCAGCCTCCCAAAGTGCCAGGATTAAAGGCGTGAGCCACTACACTCAACATTAATGATTAAAGTTAACAACATCATGTACCTTCTGATGTGATGTACTAAAAAGAATGTAACATTACATCTAATGATGAGATGAACCCTATCAGATAATGAGATGCATTAGGTAGATATTGAGGGATAGTCTACACATTCTTTAAAAATGCCAAAGTCATCAAAGACTAAGTTAGAATGAGGAACTCTTCTAGCATAAAGAAGATTAAATAAATTTGACTACAAAAAAATCCTAATGAACAGCATTTTGGGGAAAGCTGGCAAAATTTGAGTACTTTCTGTAGATTAGACACTAATATTGTATCAATAGAAATTTCAGGATTTTGATAATTACATTCTGGTTATATAAGAGATTGTCATTGTTTTTAGGAAATAAACACTGAAGTATTTCAAGGTAAAGGAGAAACAAGTCTGCAACTTACAAGTAAGTCAAGATAAATAGGGGAAAAAGGAGAAAACGAGAGTAAAATATTATCTAGGGAATTTGTATGAAGGAGGATTTTTAAATTATTCTTGCAGTCTTTTAAAAAGTCAAATTATTTTGAAATAAAAAATTAAGAACATCTCTATGGAGATAAGGCTTAAAATAATAACATTAAAAGCAAAGGAAGATAGCAGACTGAAACAATTGAGGAAAGATGATTTAATCAAACATAGGCTCTAACATAAGACAAACAATAAAAAACAAAGATAACTGATGTTCCTCAGTGGAACTACAAACTGATAACTCAACAACTTGATGATTAAAAGATGGAAAAAGAGGAAGCTACATGAAGGCAGATTTTGGCCCAACAGAAGTTAGAGCATTCTGACAAGCAGTGCATCCAAATGCTTTGGAGAGATGAGCAGTTTGGAAGCAGTCCTATAACTGGAGACATTCAGACAATTTACAAAAATTCAGCTATTTACAAAAATACCACGAGAAGTATTCCTCACTGACTGGAGGTTGAAATATATGATATCTAAAGCCTTTTTTTTTGGACTCATGAAATTTGTACCTAGAAAATACTTCTCCCTGGCTCAGTCTGTAATCCCAGCACTTTGGGAGACTAAGGCGAGTGGACTGCCTGAGTCCACGGGTTTGAGAACAGCCAGGGCAGCTTGGCGAGACCTCATCTCTACAATAAATAAAAAATTAGCTGGGTGTGGTAGCACACCTCTGTAGTTCTGGCTACTTGCAAGGCTGAGGTGGAAGGCTCGGCTGAGGTGGAAGGATCGCTTGAACCCAGCAGGTTGATGCTGGGGTGGTTATGAGCATGCCACTGCACTCCAGCCTGGGTGCAGAGTGAGATTCCAACTCAAACAAAACTCCCCCCACCAAAACAACCAAAACTTCTCTCAGTGATATTAGCTGATGATATAAGCACATCCTGAGGAATTAAAAAGAAACTGCATAGGGTGAGGTAAAAGATGTTAAGTGTATGAACCATTTGGGAATCTTTTAAAAATGCAGACTTGGTTTATGATTTTGATTTGGCAGCTCAAACAATAAAACTTGTAGAATAAAGCATAGGTGAAAGCTGGGCTCAGTGGCTCAGCCTGTAATCCCGCGTCTTTGGGAGGCTGAGGTGAGTGGATTGCCTGAGCCCGCGGGTTCAAGACCCACCTGGGCAGCGAGACCTCATCTCTACAATAAATCAAAAAATCAGCCGGGCATGGTAGCGCATGCCTGTAATTCCAGCTACTTGGAAGGCTGAGGTGGAAGGATCGCCGGAGCCCAGCGGGTCGAGGCTGCGGTGGCCGGGAGCGGCCACTGCACTCCAGTCTGGGCGACAGAGTGAGACTCCAACTCAAAAAAAAAAAAAAAAGCATAGGTGAAAATCATAGTAATGTTGACAAATATTTCTTGGGTTTGGCAAGGATTTCTTAAGACTACACAAAATGCAGAAGGAATTTTTATTTGATTAATTTTTTAACTTTTAATTTTTTTATTTTAAAGATGTGGGGTATAATTCAGGGTTGGGTACACAAATGTTCATTATGCAGGTACCCTTGTTGATGAAGTATGCTCCCCATTGCCCCAGGCAGATTCCCACTACTGCCAATCCTGTCTCCCCAACCCCCCACGCCCCCGCAGTTTCCCACTACTACCAATCCTTTTCTTACAGTATTATGATAGTTGTTCAAGTTCCGCTCATGAGTGAGAACATGTGATACTCAGTTCTTCGTTTCTGTGAAAGATCACTCAGTATTATAGACTCTAAGTCCATCCAGGTTGCTGTGAAGTTCATGATTTTGTTCTTCTTTATGGCTGCATAGTACTCTATCATGTATAGGTACCACATTTTTAAAATCCAGTCCTCTTTTGATGGGCAGCATGGTGGGTTCCATGTTCTTGCTATTGTGAACAATGCTGTGATAAACATACGTGTGCAGGTATCTATTTTATAGACTGATTTGAGTTCAGAAGGAATTTTTTTTTTTTTTGAGTTGGAGTCTCACTCTGTTGCCCAGACTGGAGTTCAGTGGCCGCTCCCAGACACCGCAGCCTCGACCTGTGGGTTCCGGCGATCCTTCTGCCTCAGTCTTTCGAGTAGCTGGAACTACAGGTGTGCGATACCACGCCTGGCTAATTTTTTGATTTATTGTAGAGATGAGGTCTCACCAAGTTGCCCAGGCGGATCTCGAACCCGCGGGCTCAGGCAATCCACTCACCTCAGCCTCCCAAGCACAGGATTACAGGCTGAGCCACCGAGTCCAGCCCCAGAAGGAATTTTTAAAAAGCAATATATTGGGCTTCATTAAAATTAAAAAATTTTGCTCTTTAAAAGATGCTGCTAAGATTGCTGGGCCATGGTGTCATGCATTTTTTTTTGAGTTGGAGTCTCACTCTGTCGCCTAGACTGGAGTCCAGTGGCCGCTCCCGGCCACCACAGCCTCGACCTGCTGGGCTCCGGCCATCCTTCCGTCTCAGCCTTCCAAGTAGCTGGAACTATAGGCGTGCGCTACCACGCCCGGTTAATTTTTGACTTATTGTGGAGATGAAGTCTTGCCAAGTTGCCCAGGCAGGTCTCGAACCCCTGGGCTCAGGCAATCCACTCACCTCAGTCTCCCAAAGCGCGGGATTACAGGCTGAGCCACTGAGTCCTGGCTGGTGTCATGAATTTATAGCCCCAACTACTCAGGAGGCTGAAGCAGGATTGCTTGAGCCCAGAAGTTTGATGCCAGCTTAGGCAACATAACAAGACCCTGTTATTTGTATAAGAGTTGTTTATACATGGTAGATACAAGTCCTTTGACTTACACATGTTTTGTAAATATTTTCTTCTAGCTGGTGGGCTTGTCTTTTCATTTCCTTAGTAGTAGTTTTTTTAAAAAGTGGAACCTCACCAAACTGATAAGTTTCTGCAAAGCAAAATAAACCATACAGATAGCAGGGAGGCAGTCCACAGACTGGCAAAAAGTATTTGTCAACTGTATATCTGACAAAGGCCTAACATCTCAGATCTACAAGGAACCCAAATGTGCCAAAAAGAAAAAAAACAAACAGCACCATTACAAAGTGGGCAAAAGATATAAATAGATACTTCTCAAAAGAAGACATGAGCAGTCAACAGATACATAAAAAAATGCTCAGCCTCACTAGTCATCAAAGAAATGTAAACTAAAACCACACTGAGGTTAACTCCAGTCAGTTAGGTGTAACTCCAGTCAGAATGGCCATCATTAAAAAACAACAGATGCTGGAGAGAGGATGCGGGGAAAGGGGAACACTTCTACACTGTTAGTGGGAGTGTAAACTAGTACAACCTCTGTGGAAGACAGTGTGGCGATTCCTAAAAGATCCAAAAATCGACCTTCCATAGGATCCCATAATCCTCCTACTGGGACTATACCAGGAGGAACTCAAATCACTCTATGAAAAAGATACTTTTACACGCATGTTTATGCAGCATTGTTCACAATAACATGGAATCAACCATGCTGCCCACTGAAATAGGACTGGATAAAAAAAAAGTGGTATATATACATGATGGAATATTACGCAGCCATAAAGGACAAAATTATGAACTTCGCAGCAACTTGGATGGATTTAGAGTTTATAATACTGAGTGACCACAGAAACAAAGAACTGAGTATCACATGTCCTCACTCATAAGTGGACCTTGAACAATTATCATAATACTATAATAAAGGGATTGGCAGTAGTTGGAAACTGTTGGCGGGGGGGGGGGATTGGCAGTAGTGGGAAACTGCCAGGGGAGGGGGAGCACACTCAACAACAGGGGTACCTGTATAATGAACATTTGTTTACCTAACCCTGAATTGTATCCCACATTTTCAAAATAAAAAATTAAAAAAAAAATAACTCTTATAAATCAGTAAGACAGTTCACTAAAAATATGGGCAAATATTTAGAGACACTTCATCATGGAAATATATGATAAACATGAAAACAATGCTTAACACCATTAGTCACTAAGGAATTGCAAATTAATGTCACAAGATAAGACTATAAACTCTTAGAATGGCTAAAATTAAAAAGATCTATACCAAGGGTCTGTTGGTAAAGATATGGAGCAACTGAAACTCTCATACCCTGCAGGTAGGATATGTACAACCATTTTAGGAAACAGCTTGTGAATTTCTTTCTTTCTTTTTTTTTTTATTTTAGATTAGTCAAGTACAGTAGTGAGAAGTGGGGAAAAGAACATAACAAGGAGTTTGATCTGTAACTGACTATGAACAATCAACTGAAATAACTCACTACCTCCAGATCAGTTTGTTTCTTTTTTCTTTTTGAGTTGGAGTCTCACTCTGTCGCCCAGACTGGAGTGCAGTGGCCGCTCCCAGCCACCGCACTCAGTGGCCGCTCCCAGCCACCAAGCCCGACTCAGTTTGTTTCTTAAAAGTTAAATTTGCAGCCGGGCTCGGTGGCTCAGCCTGTAATCCCGCGCCTTTGGGAGGCTGAGGTGAGTGAATTGCCTAAACCCGCGGGTTCGAGACCCGCCTGGGCAGCGAGACCTCATCTCTACAATAAATCAAAAAATCAGCCGGGTGTGGTAGCGCATGCCTGTTATTCTGGCTACTTGGAAGGCTGAGGCGGAAGGATCGCCGGAGCCCAGCAGGTCGAGGCTGCGGTGGCCGGGAGCGGCCACTGCACTCCAGTCTGGGTGACAGAGTGAGACTCCAACTCAGAAAAAAAAAAAAAAAAGCTGGGCTCGGTGGCTCAGTCTGTAATCCCGCGCCTTTGGTAGGCTGAAGTGAGTGGATTGCCTGAGCCCGCGGGTTCGAGACCCGCCTGGGCAGTGAGACCTCATCTCTACAATAAATCAAAAAACCAGCTGGGCGTGGTAGCGCATGCCTGTAATTCCGGCTACTTGGAAGGCTGAGGCGGAAGGATCGCCGGAGCCCAGCAGGTCGAGGTTGCGGTAGCCGGGAGCGGCCACTGCACTCCAGTCTGGGAGACAGAGTGAGACTCCAACTCGAAAAAAAAAAAAAAAAAAGTTAAATTTGCATCTATGCTATATGAAGTAGCTATTCCACTCCTAAATTTTTACCTAAAAGAAATGAAAGTAAGCCGGGCTTGGTGGCTCAGCATGTAATCCCGTGCCTTTGGGAGGCTGAGGTGAGTGGATTGCCTGAGCCCGCGGGTTCGAGACCTGCCTGGGCAGCGAAACCTCATCTCTACAATAAATCAAAAAATCAGCCTGGCGTGGTAGCGCGTGCCTGTAATTCCGGCTACTCGGAAGACTGAGGTGGAAGGATTGCTGGAGCCCAGCAGGTCGAGGCTGCGGTGGCCGGGAGCGGCCACTGCACTCCAGTCTGGGCAACAGAGTGAGACTCCAACTTATATAAAAAAAGAAATGAAAGTATATGTCTATATGAATACTTGTGCATGAATACTCACAAACTGCTTTATTTATAATAGCCAAAAACTGTAAAAAACCCAATGACCATCAACAGGTGAACAGATAAACAAACGGTGTGTATTTATAAAATGAAATATTGCTTTGCAATAAAATGGAATGAACTATCGATACACAGAACATGTATAAGACTTAAGTGAAAAAAAGTCATGCAAAAGCATGCATACATTTTTTATATAAAATTCTAGAAAATGCAAATTGATCTATAGTAATAAGAGGATCAGTGCTTGCCTAGAGATTGGAGTGGGGTAGGGGTCACATAGGGACAAGAAAAAGGATTCCAAAAGGGCTACAAGGAAATTTTTAGTGGTGATGAATATATTCATTAGCTTGTGATTATGGTTTTACAGATAGATGCATATATAAATTTATGAAAACAATGTAGTTTATGTTAATATACTATGAAAAGTACAGATTCTAATGATGTAAGATGATATGATATATGACATAGATATGATAATTACACTGATTTGACCATTATACATTATATGCACCAAAACATCACCATAAATATGTATAATTATGATGTCAAATTAAAAAAAATTCTTCAACTAATTTAAAGTCAGTCTCACAGGTGACTGTAACGTATAAATCACCACCTAGGACTGCCATTTGACAGAGAAAAATCATACATATGCTTCCAGTTTGGACAGTTTTTAAATACTTATACAAAAAATATTATAACCTACTAAAATATTTTAAAGGTAAGATCCCTTTATGTTGAGAACATTTGAATTATTCTCTACTAGCTATGTTGAATATGTAAGATTGTTTACTATAGTCACTCTGTTTATCTAACGGTATTTTTCTATCTATTCAACCTTTCTTCATCTCTTCCTACCTTCTACCCCTCTCAGCCTCTGGTAACCACCAATCTACTCTCTAGTATCTTCAGATCCACTTTTTTAGCTTTCACATGAGTGAGAATGTGTGATACTTACCTGTGTGTGGCTTATTCACTTAACATAATGACCTGCAGTTCCATCTATGTTGCTGCAAATGACAAAATTTCCTTTTTAGTGGCTGAATCATATTGCATTGTGTATATATTTTCTTTTTTTTTTTGAGTCGGAGTCTCACTCTGTCGCCCAGACTGGAGTGCAGTGGCCGCTCCGGCCACCGCAGCCTCAACCTGCTGAGCTCCAGCGATCCTTCTGCTTCAGCCTTCCAAGTAGCCGAATTACAGGCGCACGCTACCACACCCAGCTAATTTTTTTATTTATTGTAGAGATGAGGTTTCGCCAAGTTGCCCAGGCGGGTCTTGAACCCGTGGGCTCAGGCAATCCACTCACCTCAGTCTCCCAAAGTGCGGGAATACAGGCTGAGCCACTGAGCCTGGCTCTATAAATATATTTTCTTTATCCATTCATCTATTGATGAACACATAGATTGAATCTATATCTTGGCTATTGTGAATAGTGCTGTAATAAGCATAGGAATGCAGACATCTCTTCGATATACTGATTTCCTTTCTTTTGGATATAGCAGTGGGATTGCTGGATCATATTTAGTTTTTTGAGGAACCTCCATACTGTTCTCCATAATGGTCATACTAATTTACATCCCCATAAATAGTATACAAGAGTTCTCTGTTTTCCACATCCTTGCCAGCATCTGTTATTTCCTGTATTTTTGATAAAAAGTCATTTTGACTGGGGCTAGACAAAATCTCATTTGATGTGCATTCTTTTTGTATATCTACTGGCCATTTGCATGTCTTTTGAGAAATGTCTAATCAGATCTGTCTCTTTTGTCACATGTCATTTGAGAGTTACAATAGCTACATGTGGCTAATACCATAATGGATGGTGCAGATAAAACATTTCTATTGAAGAAAGTTCTACTAGACGCCAGAAGCCAAGATTCTTGAATGCATTAGCGACTATTAATCTTCATATCTATTATTTACCCCCAACTAGGACCCTTATTTGCCCATTCCATTCTCAGATTGAATGTTCTCTTCCTCATAAAACTTCACTTTAATTCCAAAATTTTTCAATTAAATTTTTATTTTTATTTATTTATTTATTTATTTATTTATTTATTTATTTTTGAGTTGGAATCTCACTCTGTCACCCAGACTGGAGTGCAGTGGCCACTCCCGGCCACCGCAGCCTGGACCTGCTGGGTGCCGGCGATCCTTCCGCTTCAGCCTTCCAAGTAGCCGGAATTACAGGCATGCGCTACCACACCCGGCTAATTTTTTGATTTACTATAGAGATGAGGTCTCGCCAAGTTGCCCAGCCGGGTCTCAAACCCGCGGGCTCAGGCAGTCCACTCACCTCAGCCTCCCAAAGCATGGGATTACAGGCTGAGTCACCGAGCATGGCTTATTTTTATTTTTTAAAGAGATTGGGACTCACTCCTTTGCCCAGGCTGGTCTCGAACCCCTGGCCTCAAGTGCCCTTTCCACCTCAGCCTCCTAAGTAGCTGGAATTACAGGTGCTCCAAATTCTTAAAGTATATTGGTTGCATATCTTTTTATCAACGTCAGAGTTGGAATAAAGCCAAAATAATTAAAAGTTAAGCCCTTGCTAGGCATGGTGGCACACACCTGTAATCCCAGCACTTTGAAAGGTGGAGGTGAGAAGACTGCCTGACCTCAGGGGTTCAAGACCAGCCTGAGCAACATGGCAAGACCTTGTCTCTACAATAAATCAAAAAATTAGCCAGGTATGATGGCATGTGCCAGTGGTTTCAGCTACCTGGAAGGCTGAGGCAGAAGGATCACCTGAGTCCAGCTGTTCGAGGCTGCAGTGGCTGTGAGCAGTGTGCCACTGCACTCCAGCCTGGGTGACAGAGTGAGACTCCAACTCAAAAAAAAAAAAAAAAAAAAGTTAAGTCTCACATTCTAAAATGGCTTCCTTATCATCCTGAATATTAATTTTTTTTTGAAGTTGAAGTCTCACTCTGTCACCCAGGCTGGAGTGCAGTAGCAAGATCATGGCTCACCAATTATGGCTCACATCAGCCTTGAACTCCTGGGCTCAGGTGACCCTTCTGCCTCTACCTCCTGAGTAGTTGGGACTATAGGCAGCGCCACACCCAGCTAATTATTTGATGTTTTATAGGCACCACCACACCCGGCTAATTATTTGATGTTTTGTAGAGACAAGGTCTCACTATGATGCCTAGGCTGGACTCCAACTCCTGGGCTCAAGCAATACTCCAGCCTTGGCCTCCCAAAGTGTTGGGATTACAGGCGAGAGCCACGGTGCCTGGCTTGAAAGTTCATTATTCATGGCTCCTGTGACTATTATCAGGATTGTGCACCAGTTCAAGCAAGTTCCAGTGTAGCTTGTAGCACCACTAAGAGGTCTGCCCAGAGGTAAATCAGAACTTCTCTAGAAATGAATTCTCATTTCTAAAATGAAAAGGTTGAACTATTTTATTATTTTGCTATTTCTTCTTATCACATTCCATAATCTTCTGTTTCAGACTGAAGATAGGGTGAAGACAGAAAGAACTTTAGTTTTTGTGGAAAGCCACAGGGTTCTGGATCAAGAGTAGGCTGGACCTTATGTCCAGAGTCATTAAGAAGCTTTTTAGACAGTACCAACCTTTGTATAATTTATGATATGATCAGCAAACCTTTTCTGTAAAGGGCCAGATAAGTAAACATTTTTGGCTTTGCTGACCATATACTCTCTGTTGCATATACTCAACTCTGCCACTGTAGTTGGAAAGCAGTCAGACAATATGTAAATGAATGGGTGTGGCTGGGTTTAGTCCACACTGCACAGGTTGAGAGTACCCTTATTCCAAGAGACTTCAAAATCTGAAACACACGAGCAACATTACTATGCCACAAGTAGAAAATTCCACATCAAGTGGTGGGTCACAGTCAAAACTTGGTTTTATTCACAAAATTGTTAAAAATATTGAATAAAATTACCTTCAGGCTACAAATAAAAGGTGTATATGAAACATAAATAAATCTTGATTTTAGACTTGGGTCCCCTTCTCATGATACCTGCAAATATTCAGAAATTCACCCCCCCCAATTTAAAACTCTTCTGAGGGGCTGTGCCTGCTACAGCTTTTTTCAATTCGGTGGTTGCTACATAATGATGAAGTCCTGCTAATAATAGTTGAAAGACCAAAGACATTTTATTTTTATTTTTTTTTGAGTTGGAGTCTCACTCTGTCGACCAGACTGGAGTGCAGTGGCCGCTCCCGGCCACCGCAGCCTCGACCTGCTGGGCTCCGGCGATCCTTCTGCCTCAGCTTTCCCAGTAGCCGGAATTACAGGCATGCGCTACCACACCCGGCTGATTTTTTGATTTATTGTAGAGATGAGGTCTCGCTGCCCAGGCGGGTCTCGAACCCCTGGGCTCAGGCAATCCACTCACCTCAGCCTCCCAAAGGCGCGGGATTACAGGCTGAGCCACCAAGCCCAGCTCCAAAGACATTTTCTTTCTTTTTTTTTTTTTTTTTGAGTTGGAGTCTCGCTCAGTCACTCAGACTGGAGTGCAGTGGCCGATCCCGGCCACCGCAGCCTCGACCTGCTGGGCTCCGGCAATCCTTCCGCCTCAGCCTTCCAAGTAGCTGGAACTGCGCGCTACCATGCCCGTCTGATTTTTTTGAATTTATTGTAGAGATGAGGTCTCACCAAGTTGCCCAGGTGGGTCTCGAACCGCGGGCTCAGGCAATTCACTCACCTCGGCCTCCCAAAGTGCGGGATTACAGGCTGAGCCACCGAGCCCTGCCCCAAAGACATTTTCAAGACTTGAGTATATGAAATGTCTTCTTAAAAAAGATTTTATGAGATTAGTCACAACCCAAAACAACCTTAATTTTAACTCACAAGGCAGATTAAAAAAAAAAAAAGACCACAAAACACTGTTTGCAGTGTCAAAAAACAACAACAACAAAACCCTCCAAAATGCCACTTCTGGTCCCAATTATTTTGGAGAAGGGATTCTCAGCCTGCAGTTTGCCAACATCTGGCTTAGACATACTACCTATCTTCTCACCATATGAAGTTAGTAGGAAATGAGGGGGAAAAAGCCCAGTTTACTGATGCAATTTTATTAACTATGGATACATACATAATGAACATTTTATCTTCATTCATCAGAAGACTTTAGTAGAGAAGCTTTCTTCTTATACTTATCTCCAATCTCGCGAATATTTTCCAGGAGATCTTCTGACATACATTCCTCATACTCTCTGTCAGCTTTAGCAATCTGTTCCTCAAGATGTTTCTAGTGAAAACAATTAGCCATTGTTAATGCAAAAATATTACTTTCTTTAAAAGTGTTTAATTGTGAAATTTACAACACTAGAATGTAACATTTGTAAATTAAGAGCAAAAATAAAACTAATATTCTTGTACCTACCATGTAGGCCCTTCTTGTGCTCTTTTCTAATCATGTTTCCTTTTTTCTCTCCCAAATGCTTTGCCTGGTGTTTTGCTTTTCTTTATACTTTTGTCATACACATACACATACACACACACACACACACACACGATGCACACCTCTAAACAATATATTGATTTAACAGTACCTGGTCTTAACCTTCATATTTACTGTAATGTTCTATGACTTTTTGCTTTGTTCAGAGTCTCATTCTGTTGCCCAGGCTGGAGTGCAATGGTACCATCATAGCTCACTGCAGACTCAACCTCCTAGGCTCAGGTGATCCTTCCTTCTCAGCCTCCCAAGTAGTTGGGACTACAGGCGCATGCCACCACATCCAGCTAACTTTTTGTTTTTTTTTGTAGAGACGAGGTCCTCCTATGTTGCCTAGGCTGGTCTCAAACTCCTGGGCTCAAGCAATCTTCCTGCCTTGACCTCCCAAAGTGCTGGAATTACAGGTGTGAGCCACTGTGCCTGGTTGCTCTATGACTTTTAAAATTCAGTATTTTAAGACTCATTCATGTGAATACATATAGCTTCAGTTTATTCATGTACTGTTGTATTGTTTTCTAGAATAAAATATCAACAGTTACCTTTTATCAGTAATGAATTTTTCTTTGTTTTCAGGTGTGGTAGGCTAAATAATAGCCTTCCAAAGATGTTCATGCCCTAACTATGGAAAGGAACCTGTGACTATGTTATCTTACAGGGCAAAAGAAACTTTGTAAATTGATTAAGTTAAGCATATTGGTAAAGGTGATTACCCTGAATTATCTGGGTAGTCCAAATGTAATCACAAGGGTCTTTGTAAGAGGGAACCAGCAATGTCAGTCAGAGAGAAAATGTAAGCTGCTGGCTTTGAAGGTGGAAGAAGGGGCTACAAACCAAGGACTGTAGGTGGTCTCTAGAGGCTGGAAAAGGCAAGGAAATGGATTTTATCCTAGAGCTTCCAAAGACTGCAGTGCTGTGGACTCATGTCAGATCTCAGTAACTATAAAATAATAATTAAGACTTAATGCTTTAAGCCATTAAGTTGGTGGTAATTTTTTACAGTAGCAATAGGAAAATAATATACCATGTTATTTGTTTCTTTGCTATTTCAAATATTGATGCCATAACAAATGATCACAAACTAGATGGTGTAGAACAAAAGAAATTTATTCTCTCAGAGTTCTGGAGGCTGGAAATCTGAAATAAAGATGTCAGCAGGGTCACGATCTCTCTGAAGGCTCTAGGGAAGAATCCTTCCTTGTCTCTTCTCAGCTTCTGGTGGTTCCTGGCAATTGCCAATGCTCCTTATCATGTAGCTGCTTCCCTCAATCTCTGCCTGCCTTCACATGGCCTTTTTCTAAGGATACCGGGCACTGGACTTAGAGCCTACCTTAATCCAATACCCTCATCTTAACCAATTACATTCGCAAAGACCCTATTTCCAAGCAAGGTCGCTTTCTGTGATTCTAGAGGGGACACTAAACCCAGTGGCATCCCCTCACATTTAGTGTAAAATTTCTTTAGAGAAAATGCCTAGAGTAGAACTGCATAGATATGTGCACCTTTACTTTTATTAGGGGCTGACAAATTATTTTCTTAACTTGCTACATCAATTTATAGGTATAAATGAGAACTCTTATTTCTCCACATCCTTGCTGATATTATCTATTTTTTTGTGAAATTCTCATTCAAGTATTTTTTTTTTTTTTTTGAGTTGGAGTCTTACTCTGTCACCCAGACCGCAGTGCAGTGGCCGCTCGTGGCCGCTCCCGGCCACCGCAGCCTCGACCTGCTGGGCTCGGCGATCCTTCCGCCTCAGCCTTCCAAGTAGCCGGAATTACAGGCATGCGCTACCACGCCTGCTGATTTTTTGATTTATTGTAGAGATGAGGTCTCGCTGCCCAGGCGGGTCTTGAACCCGCGGGCTCAGGCAATGCACTCACCTCAGCCTCCCAAAGGCGTGGGTATTTTTTTAACTTATAAACTTTTTTATATGCTATATTCAAAATTTTTTTGAAAATTATTTTTATCAATACATATCAGATGTATATATCTTTGGGGCCCACAGTCTTTTGCCCATTTTTCTTATTTATTTTTCGGAGGCCATATATATTTGGATGTTAATCCTTTATCAGTTGTGTTTTAAAATATCTTCTATCAGTTTGTGGCTTGTCTTTCCACTCTCTTTTCATGTCTTTATTTATTTTTATTTTTCATTAGAAACTTTTTTTTTTAGTCAGTGTCTCACTTTGTTGCACAGACTGGAGCACAGTGGCATAATCATGGCTCACTGCAGTCTTGACCTCCTGGGCTCAGGCAATTCTTTCACCTCAGCCTCCTCAGTAGCTGAGACTACACGGGAGTGTGCCACTACACCTGGTTACTTAAAAAAAATTTTTTTTTGTAGAGACAAGGTCTCACTACGTTGCCTAGGCTGGTCTTGAACTACTGTGCTCAAGCAATTCTCTCGTTTCAGTCCCCCAAAGTGCTGGAATTATAGGCATGAACTACTGCACCTTTTTTTTTTTTTTTTTTTTTTTTTGAGATGGAGTTTTGCTATGTTGCTCAGGCTTGTCTTGAACTCCTGGCTTCAAGCAATCTGCCTGCCCTGGCTTCCCAAAGTTCTGGGATTACAGGCATGAGCCAATGTGCCCAGCCTTCCATGTCTTTTGATATAGAGAAGATCTTAACTTTAATAAAGCTAAACTTATGAATAATTACTTTTGTGGTTGTACTTTTTGTAGCTTATTTAAAAACTCTTACAACTCCTGAGGTATAAAGATAGTCTCTTATAATTTCCTAAAAGTTAAAACATTTAGTCTTAATTCACTTAAAACTGATTTCTGTGTAGAGATTAGGTAAGGTAGGGATTCAATTTCATTAACTGAATAATTCATTTCATCTCATTATACTTCAATACTGCCTCTCTCATATCTGTTGCTCATGCAGCTACTTCCTCACTTTTTATCACAGAGATAGGTTGTTCTGCATCTACACTATAATATAGATTGTAGCTTTATAATCATTCTTGACATGCCTAAACAAAATTATGTTGTTTCCCTCAGGTAAGTAAGAGTCCAGAACAAGAGTTAGCAAACTTTTTATGTAAAAGTGCAAACTACTGATGGCATGGCAGGCCAGATGGCTTTCTTCACAATTGCTCAAGGCTGCCACTGTAGTGCAAAAGAAGCCACAGATAATACTGAAACAAATGAGGAGCTGCCTTCCCATAAAACTTTATTTACAAAAGCAGGCAGTGGGTCCAATTTGGCCTGAAGGCTCTAGTCTACTGATCCCTGTCTAGAATAGCAATCATATAAGACCTGTGTCGGACTCTGTAAATACTTTGTCTCACACGAAAAATATACCATCTTGAGATACCGTTAGATCTGAACTGTTTTCTTTAGTCCAACTTCATTGTAAAATTTCCTCATACCAGGTATGACTTTCTATGCTTCTTCTACAACTTATTAGTTATGCTATCAAACATTTTATACTGGTTAATCATGAATTTTGAATAGCACAAAGTAAATGCTCAGTAGTTATTTGTTAAATTTCATCTGATCTAATTTACCACTAGATTTTCAAATCTAACTGATGATAATTATGGTTACTTTTCTTTTTTTTGTTTTTGAGTTGGAGTCTCACTCTGTCACCCAGACTAGAGTGCAGTGGCCGCTCCCGGCCACCGCAACCTTGACCTGCTGGGCTCCGGCGATCCTTCCGCCTCAGCCTTCCAAGTAGTTGGAGCTACAGGTGCACGCTACCACGCCCAGTTCATTTTTGACTTATTGTAGAGATGAGGTCTCGCCAAGGCGGGTCTCGAACCCGCGGGCTCAGGCAATCCACTCACCTCGGCCTCCCAAAGCGCTGGGATTATAGGCTGAGCCACCGAGCCCGGCTTATGGTTACTTTTAATACAAATACCTAGTAAGCCACTACTGGACTAACACTAAGAACAGACTAGTAGAAAGTTAGGTGTGAGGCAGGGTGTGGTGGCTCAAGCCTGTGATCCCAGCTTTGGGAGGTGGAGGTGAGAGGATTGCCTGAGACCAGGGGTTTGAGACCAGCCTGGGCAACTTGGCAAGCCCTTGTCTCTACAATAAATAAAAAAATTAGCCAGGCATGGTGGCGCATGCTTGTGGTTCCAGCCAAGTAGAAGGTTGCAGAAGGATCGCCTGAACCCAGCAGGTCGAGGCTGTGGTGGCTGTGAGCATGCTACTGCACTCCAGCCTGGACGACAGGGTGAAACTGACGCAAAAAAAAAAAAAAAAAAAAGTTAAGTGCTAAGGTGGTTGATAATTTGGCAGCACATAACCTCTTCATTTTACAGATGAAGAAATTGAGGCCCAAAAGGTGTAACATGGTAAGTACAACCTTCTCAACTCAAGTCATCAATTGTATGTGATGAATGAATTTTTCTCTTATGCATCTAGAATGGAAATATTTACTATATACTACCTTGGGAAAATGGGAACATAATCACTCAGACCATTTTCTGGCCTATGGTTCAGATGAACAACACTGGTTAAAAAGGGTCAGACAAGGTTACAGGGTCACTAAGTGGCTGAATTAGAAAATGAGTAGAGCCGGGCTTGGTGGCTCAGCCTGTAATCCCGCGCGTTTGGGAGGCTGAGGTGAGTGGACTGCCTGAGCCCGCGGGTTCGAGACCCACCTGGGCAGCGAGATCTCATCTCTACAATAAATCAAAAAATCAGCCGGGCGTGGTAGCGCATGCCTGTAATCCCAGCTACTTGGAAGGCTGAGGTGGAAGGATCGCCGGAGCCCAGCAGGTCGAGGCTGCGGTGGCCGGGAGCGGCCACTGCACTCCAGTCTGGGCGACAGAGTGAGACTCCAACTCCAAAAAAACAAAAAAAAGAAAATGAGTAGAATGCAGGTTTTCTACTATAATATCTGGGATGCTTTTCTCAGTTTTTACTACTAAGCAGTAAAGAACACTGGTAAACAAGAAAGCAGCAGTTCAACGTCTTTCAGGAGAGATGATGGAAGGTGCTCATGCTCACATGCTCATGTTTTCAATAAATGGAAGCCTATTAATGTGATATATTTTTTTCTTAAACCATTATCAACTGGAAATACATTACTACCTAATAAATTAACCAGGAGTTTTATAGTTCAGTAATTTATCTTAGCTTTTAGGGTTCTTACAGCAGGTTGGAGGAATAGTTTTATTGTTGACTTTTAAACTATGTGAAGAGTGGGAATAAGGTAAATAAACTTCATGCTTTAGAAATACTTTAAGCCAGGCTCGGTGGCTCAGACTGTAATCCGCGCCTTTGGGAGGCTGAGGTGAGTGAATTGACTGAGCCCGCGGGTTCAAGACCCGCCTGGGCAGCGAGACCTCATCTCTACAATAAATAAAAAAAATCAGCCGGGCGTGGTAGCACATGCCTGTAATTCCGGGTACTCGGAAGGCTGAGGCGGAAGGATCCCCGGAGCACAGCAGGCAAGGCTGCAATAGCCAGGAGTGGCCACTGCACTCGTCTCGGCAACCGAGTGAGACTCCAACTCAAAAAAAAAAAAAAAAAAAAGAAATACTTTAATTTGTTTTTATATGAAATACAAAAAGGAAAAAAATTGTCATAAGATATGCTCTTTCATCATAACCTTAATAAAATAAAAAATGTAGCCGGGTTCGGTGGCTCAGTTTGTAATCCTGCGCCTTGGGAGGCTGAGGTGTGTGGATTGCCTGAGCCCGTGGGTTCGAGACCCGCCTGGGCAACTTGGTGAGACCTCATCTCTACAATAAATCAAAAAATTAGCCGGGTGTGGTATTTCCAGCTACTTGGAAGGCTGAGGTGGAAGGATCATTGGAGCCCAGCAGGTAGAGGCTGCAGTGGCCAGGAGCGGCCACTGCACTCTAGTCTTGGCTACAGAGTGAGGCTCCAACTCAGAAAAAAATAAAAATAAATAAAAATAAAAAAAAAATAAAAAAATGTGCTAATGTTAATATACTGGTATGTTTTTAGTATGTAGAACATGGTCTACTACAACATCATTATACGCTGTTGATGTAATAAATATCACTGAGTGTTTATGTGAACAAAACAGATTGCTTTATAAAAAGCACAAGTGTTCCCCTGTATCCTTTTGCTCTTCCCATGTATCCCCTGTTTCCTGTGTACACTAGACAGGATTCTTCTGACAAATTTTTATTAGGTCATATTTTTGATAAAAATAAAATTCATCATTTAATTTGTATAGACGCAAAGTAGAAATATACCAAAGTTTTAAAAATTTTTCTTAAAAGATAGTAAAAACCATCTTACACTTACCTCCACAGACCCTACATGTGTAGCAACCATCTCTAAAAGATGCTGCAAGTTACTTCCCACTTTTCTTCTTTCTTCAGTTGTAGTCTGTACAACTAGTTGGTATCTATAGAATAAAAACTTTTGCTTAAGTTGTCCAAGAACAAGTTAATATAAAGAGTTCTAGTTAGCTTACTTCCCATTTCCATATTTAATGAAACCAAGCTGTGACTGGCCTATGTACTGCTTGCTATATGTATAATTCATAGAAGCCCAGCCATCAATCATTAAAATAGAAATAAAAACATTAAAGAAGATTCTTTGTAATCAACAATTCAAAACAGCACCAAAACCTCATGCTTTAGCATATAAAACTAAGCTGGGCTCGGTGGCTCAGCCTGTAATCCTGCGCTTTGGGAGGCCGAGGTGAGTGGATTGCCTGAGCCCGTGGGTTCGAGACCTGCCTAGGCAACTTGGCGAGACCTCCTCTCTACAATAAATAAAAAAAAAAATTAGCTGGGCATGGTAGCGCGTGCCTGTAGTTCCAGCTACTTGGAAAGCTGAGGTGGAAGGATTGCTGGAGCCCAGCAGGTCGAGGCTGCAGTGGCTGGGAGCGTGCCACTGTACTCCAGTCTGGGCCATGGAGTAAGACCCCAACTCAAAAATAAAAACAAAAAAATATATAAAACTATATTTATAGCAAATGGTCTTAACTGAGTTTCCAAAAGAACTATAAACTCAAATGCTTTCAGTGCAAAACTGAAAATTTACAAATGGGGAGTAGAAGAAGTATTGCCTTTAAGCATTCATGTTCAAATGAAAAACAAATGAAACTGCATGCCAAATAAACTTCCACCAAGTTTTCTATCCCTAGACTACAAATAAATAAATGAAAAGGTATGACTTTCTCAAGCTTGTACTTAGAACCTCAAAGAAAGAATTTTTCAGTTATTTGACAGCAACTTAAGACTTAAAATGTATATCTTATATAATATACATAGGGCATATGGATTAACTAGTATATTGATACAGGCTGCACAAGATAATTACATATACAATAGAATATTTTTTAAAGAAATGTTTTATAGTTATAGTCATTATATAGTATGAAGAAAATTTTTCTGATTAAGTTTTAAAAATTATAAGGGAAACTGAGGAGGAAAACCTGACCATGTATAATTTGATTGTAAGAGCCTCTAAGATATATAAAAGAAAACATTCAGGCAGTTCTTTTATGTTTGTTTATAAATGTTCCAACTGGATTGACAGATCAGGTAGAATCTGAGCATAATGCAAATTTCTCATTTGCTTCTGCCAATCTCCTCCTTGAAAAATACTTGGTGGATGCAGAAAACTGCACTGAGTTGAATCAAGATGTGAAGGAAATATAACACACACATAAGTACACAACTCAAATGTCTACCAGTTCCTCAGTTCTCTGCATATGTGATGAGCCACACTCATCCACTACTGATGCTAAATTTTTTCCATCCCAGGTTATCCAGATAACCCTCATTCCACCTCTTCAGAGTAACACACAAGCTGCAATCCTATGAACGCCCATTTCCCAAAGTAAACTGAAGGTCTTTTTTAAGGTAAAGGGTCCCATATTTATTGTAGCATTTATGTATTTCTTAATCATTTAACATGTGTACCATTGTGCTTAGTTGGTTCTCATTTTTGTTTACGTATATCACTAATAGAGTTATAAAATATAATGTTAATATTTTTTTTTAGAGATTGGGTCTTCCTATATAGCCCAGGATGGCCTTGAACTCGTACGTTCATGTGATCTTCTCATGCTGGCCTCTAGAGTCAATGGGACTACAGACCCATGCCACTAAGCTTGGCTACTGAAGGGAGTTTTTCAGTGTTGTGCCCCAATATCAATTTCCCCCTAGGTCCTATGATTTTTATTTCACTATTTTGCACAGTGTGGTGATTATTAGGGAGGCATCTGTTGTGTTATAGCAGATTGACTATAATTTGTAGTATAATTACATTTTATTATATAATACACATAATTCCTAGGAAATATAACTAAAAAATATAAGAAGCTTAGTGGACTTCTATTAAAATTCACTAACAAATAGCCAAAATTATTTGAAATTGATTTAAAATTTATTGTTGTTTATTAACATTTATTAATTAGATTTAATTAATAAATACTTTATTAATTAGATTTAATTTAATTTAAATTTTTTGAGTTGGAGCCTCACTTTGTCGCCCAGACTGGAGTGCAGTGGCCGCTCCTGGCCACCACAGCCTCGACCTGCTGTGCTCTGGCGATCCTTCCGTCTCAGCCTTCCAAGTAGCTGGAACTACAGGTGTGCGCTACCACGCCCGGCTAATTTTTTGAATTATTGTGGAGATGAGGTCTCACCAAGTTGCCTAGACGGGTCTTGAACCCGTGGGCTCAGGCAATCCACTCACCTCAGCCTCCCAAGGGGTGGGATTACAGGCTGAGCCACCGAGCCCGGTTTATTAATTAGATTTTTAAAATAAGTGGTTTCTTGGTAGGCAATAACTAATAGTAGCAGCATGTATATGCAAAAAAATCTTAAGGTATAAGCAGTTGTAGTAAAGTTCTATTTGCTTAAAGTCCTTCTACCCCAAATATCTGTGTAATATAAATTAAAGCAAATAAAAATAGATCTAGTTTTAAAAAACTGTTAAATATGTAATTTGAAATAAAGATATAATCTTGGTGAGATGAACTTACTCCCGTTGAACAGCATCTAATTCATTCATAGCTTCACTGAGGCCCTTGTTAACAGTACTCTCCAGCAGGTGCTTGTGTTTCTCCAAGGACTCGAGCTCGTTGGCACATTTTTCATCTTCCTCCTCAGCTTCCTTTAAGACAAAGTCATGGTTACGGTTTTTTGATATTCACATTCTATATACTCTGGGTGAGTTTAAAAATTTATGTGAAGCATTTAAATAAAATCAAGTTGCATCATGTGTATTCTCAGGATGCTTACTGTTTTATTCATGTAAAAAACTTTAAAATGCTTCTTTGGGAATTCTATACTCTAAATATAAATCTTTTTCTTTTTTTTGATGTTTCTCTCTACACATATTATTTTGAATTCAGGGTTTTTTTTCTATAATCTGAAAATATTTATAAAAATTTAAAATAGAGTCTGGTGTGGTGACTCACCCCTGTAATCTCAGTACTTTGGCAGGTCAAGGCAGGAGGATCACTTGAACCCAGGACTTCGAGATCAACCTGGGCATTATAGAGAGACCCATCTCTACAACAAATAAAAAAAATTAGCCAGGTGTGGTTGTGTGTGCCTGTAGCCCCAGCTACTGGGGAGGCAGAAGTGAAAGAACTGCTTGAGTTTAGAAGTTCAAGGCTGCAGTGAACTATGCTAGAGCTTGGGCTTCAGAGTGAGTGAGATCCCATCTTTCTCTTTTTGCTTTTTTTGTTTTTTGAATCAGAATCTTACTCTGTTGCCCAGGTTCAAGTGCAGTGGCATGATTATAGCTCACCACAGGCTTGTTCTCTTGGGCTCAGGAGATCCTTCTGCCTCAGTCTCCTGAATAGCTGGGACTACAGGCATGCATCACCACTCCAGGGTAATTTTTTGATTTGTTGTGGAGATGAGATCTTGCTACACAGCCCAGGATCGTCTCAAACTCCTGGGCTCAAGCAATTTTTCTGCCTTGGCCTCCCAAAGTGCTAGAATTCCAGGCAGGAGCACTGTGCCTGGCCAAGATCCCATTTCTTGGGGAAAACAAAATTTGATGTAACCTTTAACTTAATGGCTCTGCTTCAGAAATTTATCAAAGATTAGGAATAGAAGAATGCCCAAAGATATACATACAAGGATATTCATGGCAACATTATTTGTCAATTGAAAATTTAAGCAAAAAAGTATTGAAGAGCTGTTTAAATAAATTATACATATATAATATAAAAACACAATTGAAGGATAGCTTTCTATTTGCATGGAAAGATATAATCCATGACACATTCTTGAGAAAAGCAGATTATTAAAAACTATATAACATTTGGCACCATAAAAAATATATATGTTTGTATACCCTAAACTTTAACCACCACGATGGGATTAAGGTAGATTGTAAGGCACTTTTCATTTTCCATTTTATTTATTTATTTTTTGAGTTGGAGTCTTACTCTGTCAACCAGACTGGAGTGCAGTGGCACGCTCCCGGCCACTGCAGCCTCAACCTGCTGGGCTCCAGCAATCCTTCTGCCTCAGCCTTCCAGGTAGCTGGAATTACAGGCACGCGCTACCACACCCGGCTAATTTTTTTTGATTTATTGTAGAGATGAGGTCTCGCCAAGTTGCCCAGGCAGGTCTCGAACTGGCGGGCTCAGGCAATCCACTCACCTCAGCCTCCCAAAGTGCTGGGATTACAGGCTGAGCCACCAAGCCCAGCTCATTTTCCATTTTATACATTTCTCGTTTGATTCTCTATTGTTTGTAGTGGGCATTTATTATGTTTGCAAACAAAAAATAAACACTTTTCCTTCAAAAAATTAAAAAGTTGTTTTATTTTCAAAGAAGAAGAAACTAAAGATAATTGTCAGGTTCAGTTTTCAGGATGCCAAGATCAATTGGCTAGAGTTTGGAAACCGAGGTTCTTTAGATTTTTGGTGAGTTTGTAGTATTCACCAGATGTGACGTGTTCAAAAGGTTTGTATAGGATTCATTCAGCAGTATTTTCAAGTCTGTACAGGAAATTTTAAGACACTTGGATCAAAATTTTTCCCATGAGTATCAAGGAGGCCTTACCTAGGTCATTATTTCAAAGACGTATTAACTATACACAGGAAAAATTGCCCAAATTAATCAATTCTTAGGTTTGTGAGGATGACACATCATAAGGTCTTTCATTTAAGTGCTTCAGAGAATAAACTCAAACACTGTCATGGAGGACATATGAAAATACAAAAATGATTACTAAATGTCTGACATTTCTCATGAAGATCTTAAATGATATATTTTCTTTTTTGTTTTTTGTTTTTTTAAGTTGGAGTCTCACTCTGTCACCCAGACTGGAGTGCAGTGGCCGCTAAATGGTGTATTTTCTAAAAATTTCACACAGCTTTTAAAAAAGATACAGGTCTTAAAAACAATACAGGCCAAGAGACAAGTTTTCATTTCCCAATACTTTGTTAGCATAATTAAATAAAAAACAATTAGCATAGATAAAATTTTCAAATGAACTGTGTAGTAATAATAGAGTCATCTGAATAATTCTCTGAGAAAAAGTCAATTGAAAATTTAAGCGTTGTTCAGGTGGTAGACTGGTGCAGGATCAATCTTATTATTCTACCCACCTTCTAGATTTCATGTTAAATGGTCTTTGGAATTTGGCCAGGATAGTCAATTTGCAGTGACTTTTCATGGGCAATTACATATACAAAGATCTTATTGGAGTTCAAAGTGTAAGACTACATAACACTAAATCTCTATTAAAGAGTAGGACAGATTCTCTTTTGGTCTTGCAAGAATATTGAATCACATATGAAGTACAAAATATTAGACAATGGAACAGTAAATGTGTTCTATGGTGAAGTAGCCCTAATCCTGAAAAATGTTCTTTGAAAAACACAGAAGAAAAACTCCTCACAATAAACTTTGGAACAGAAGACTAAACTAAGACACAAATTATAGGATAAATATAGCTTAAAGATTTTAGTTTTAGTGTCAGAATATGTGCCTAGTCAATCAGTCATGACATCGATTTGGCTAACTTATACAAATTGTGGCAAAGTTCTCACCTTAACTTTTTGTTGGTAAAGATCATCCAGTTTTTGAACTTCTTCTTTCAGAGTTCTCACACTTCTCTTGCTTTCTGTTATCATTGCATTTAACTTAGGGAACAAAATAATGGTTGAGAAATAATTATACATAAAAGACATTTTCACAAGTTATGGAGTTTTTGCATTATCAATCAACTAACTAAACCCTGTTATTTCTTCTAGTCTTTCTGGACTCTCACTTATCATTTGGCCAAAAATTATATTACTGTATTATTCCTTGGAGAGGAATTTAAAAGAAATCTTTAAATAAAGTTATTAATATCTGTTTTTCCACTAGTAACTATGAGAGTCCTTTTTGAACTCTCATATATAATATATAAACATTACATTACATTACATATCTATTGTAACTAGTTACTAAAGTTTCCATTTGTGTGTTTACTTTCTGGAATGCTAAAGAGAACTGTTTAATATTAATTTTTTAAAATACTGTTTACTATTTAGTTACAGTCAAGTTCCAAAGAGTAATAAAGTAACTATATTCAGTCTTGTTAAAGCTTGAGATTTAAAGGTCAATTGAAACCAAAACTGAAGAAAAAAGGTGTTTCTAAAGCTCATTTCCTTTTGGCAAGTGCTGACAGCAGCAATTAGTATAGAATGTTGTTCAGCTAGACCAAGAGGAAAATGTTTCTTGCAAGAAACAGAAAATAGTAAAATGTCTAAACTTCCTTAGTTGTTAATAAGTTACTTCAAATATTTCTGTCAAAGGTATCTAACCTCTCATTTATTCATAAATGTATTACAAATTAATTCATCAGCAATCAGAAACTACAAATCACATTTAATTCTAGGTTTTAAAAATCTTATTTTTGCTTTGAATGACTATCTGTGCTTCACTACTTACTTGTTCTAAAGTATCCTCCAAACCCATTTTCTTATTTAGAGCTTTATTAATTTCTTCTTCAGCTTCATTCAGGAGTTCCTTGAGAGGTACCTAGTAAATACATAGGAATGTGGTTGATGTATGACATGTAATCACAAAAATCTCTCCCGAGGCACCTACACACTGTGCAAGGAGGGGCTACTTGAGAAAAAAGTGAAGCTATAATATTTTAAATCTAATATGCTATCAACAAGAAAACAAAGTTAGTTTTTAGGTACATTTATTTTAAGTGCAGCATATAACTTGCTTTTGGTTTTGAATACTTGCAAAATTCAAGATTTGCTCATCTACTCTGGAAATTAATAAATATTAAACATTTTACAGGTACACTTAGCTTACTGCAACACATTTTTGAAAACAATCTATATGCAGATTATATTTTCACACTATGTTCTTCAGAAGCATCAGTTTCTCTTAATCCTTTTCAACTGTTTACAATTCTCTGCTTGTATTTCTTATGTTTATCTTCTGTTCTACTGGTTTTAATAGTTAATTGCTTGTTTTTTTTTATTGAGGTGATATTCACACTTTAAAATGGTTAAACTGAACAGGTTAAACTTAACTTAAGATAAAATGAAACTCAAATCATAAAGTTAACATAAAATTCAAGTGCTTAATTTAGCAGCATTTAGTACATTACAATGTTTTGTAACCATCACCTCTAGTTACAAAACATTTCATCACTCAAAAGAAAACCTTGTATGCATTATGTTTTAAGTGGGTCTTTTAAAGTTATTACTGAGTTTCAATTTTGGCCTGCTTCTTTCTGAAAGATGCAACGGCCTCTTCAATCTCTTTAAGAACTTTTCACCAAATACCACTTAAAAACTTGGCTTTGTACCTTATTGATGCTATTTCCATTATATTGTTCTATTAGTACGCAAACTTCAACAGATCAAAGTAAAATTTTTCTTTTTCTGAGTGTATGCATTCTTTTTTTTGCACCGAGTAATCTTTTCTAGAGGAATTTGATTACTATAATTATTTTCCTGCATCAGCCATGTCAAACTACTCAAAAGAGTGGTGAGTAACATTGCTTGCTTTTTTATAATCTATTGATAGATCAATCCATCTACCTACCGACATAGGCAGCTGTTTGCTTGATAAACAAAGCAGTAATAGGCTAACTGGTCACTGGATCTATATTTTTTCCTATTGAAGAATGAGTCTAGACTACTTTAATCAATGTCTGTCCAACAAACTGTAATCTCTGGGAAAGCAAAGATGCATCTTTCTGAGTATTTTATTAATATCTCCAGCTTCTAGCTGGTCTGGAATATAATATGTACTCATTAAATAATTGTTGAATAAATGAGTAATTCTCAGGGAAAAAATGCATAACTTGATTTTAATCAACATTCTTCTATTAAAAACCTAAGTATTTTGAAAATTGACATTTTGGGGGGCAACTCAAATAGTAAAATCTGTAAATAATTGAGAAGTTGTTGGCCGGGCTCGGTGGCTCAGCCTGTAATCCCAGCGCTTTGGGAGGCCGAGGTGAGTGGATTGCCTGAGCCTGCGGGTTCGAGACCTGCCTGGGCAACTTGGCAAGACCTCATGTCTACAATAAATAAAAAATTAGCCGGTGTGTTAGCGCATGCCTGTAGTTTCAGCTACTTGAAAGGCTGAGGTGGAAGGATCGCCGGAGCCCAGCAGGTCGAGGCTGCAGTGGCTGGGAGCGGCCACTGCACTCCAGTCTGGGCGACAGAGTGAGACTCCAACTCAAAAAAAAAAAAAAAAAAATTGAGAAGTTGCAACAGAGCAATTTAAACATTTTCTTCCCAAAATTACCTTTGGCCATATTTCAACATTAGGGGCCGATTTCTCAATGTTGAGCGCTGGTGTTCCTTAATGCTCTGTTATATTTTATGCTTTCATGTGTGTTCTTGTGCTTGGAACTCTCGCTACAGAACACTTTGTAAATATCTCATTTTTATGATATCATTCTCTAAGTTTACCACCTCTGGAGTAATTTTTGCTACACGGGAAGAACTGATCTTGCTACTCTATAATGACTTATAATAAAGCACACATATATATAGCATTTATTTATGTCTTTTTCCCCTGAGGAGACCAGTAGAACTTGAGAGAAAGGGTTAAGTCTTTTCTGTCTTTATAGTCCTGGTGTCCATTTTACACATAATACATTTTTTTTTTACTGGTTTGAATAACTGAATAAAGTAGGTAAAGAGGAAAAGAGACGGTATAATTTGAAGAGACAGGTATAATAAAATATTTCTACTACTAAGAAGAAAGACAAGAAAGTTTCAGTGTCTTATTTCTTTGTTGAGTCCTGGATAATGAACATGCTGAAGTTCAAGTTCTTAGAGATATCAATCATATAATCTAAAAATCTTCAAAGTAGTTGTGATTACTTACATAAACTTGAGCCCTGTATTTGACAAGGCAGTTGGCACCAGCCTCAGGATTAAACTTAATTTCAAAGTCATAACCTTTGGAATTCTCAGCACCTTTAGGGATAAGTTTTAATTTTCTAGCCACTTTGTGATACTCTGCTAATTGTGTTTCAATCTGTAAGAAGAGAACACAAAAAGAAACATTAAAGAAGCCCCATTCCATATAGTTTTCAGCTGGCATTTGTGCAACTTTATACAAAACATATTACATCTATTTTTAGTAGTTCAGTAATAAGTTCAAGCAATAAGGGTAGCAAATTTAAAATATACAAAGAATGAAAGGTTTTGGTGACACTAAATTTATAGAATTAAGACTACAATTAATTTGGTGAGTAACATACTACTGTTCTTCCATTTATTCGACAAATAGTTTGGAATAAGAGTCCATATTTAGGTGTTAACTGAAATGTACCTTTGAAGTACCAGATAAAGAAGTTATGAAACAAAAACAAGCCAACCTTAGTTTTGTCAATGTACAAATTAAAATAAATGAAATGTAATCATTTAAGTCTTAAAATGTTATTTTAATTGTATTGATAAAAATATGTTAGTAACATAGATTCTGCTCTCCTTCTTTCCTTCAGGGCTCTGCTCAAATTATGTCATCAGAAATGCTTTATCTCTAATCTAGCCCCCATTTTTCTAAGCCCTTGCTTTGTTTTGTTTTTCTTCATAGCACTCAACACTACCTGACATGTAGTTGTTCACCTCTACTACTTGAATGGAAGCTCCAAAGTACCTACATCCCTAGGACCTAGAATAGTGCTTGGTTAAAGTAGACACTTAATATGTGATTGAATAAATGAATCTGTTGAATTTAGGCAACTTGTTTTCATCCTGCTTCTTCCATTTACTACATACTTAGTTTCTCTTTGTTATTACCCATCCATAAAAATAAATTTGGATAAAGGCAGGCAATGGCAAGAGCACACACTGGAACTTGCTTAACTAATCTGTAATTTTAAAAAATGCATCAGCTCTCAAAAGCAATATTTCTTATACTTAAAGATTTTTCTATAAACGAATCAGGAAAACATTTCAATTACTGTACTGTAATATAGTATTTCTCTAGGGTCTACTAAGTACGTAGGTCTGTTAGTCCTCATACTAAATGGTTCTAGGAGTATTTTCCTGTTTTCACTTTTTTTTTCCCTTTCAACCTAATGAAAGCTTTCACATACCCATGAACTTTATCATGCCTAGCTGCAGGGAGAGCAGTTGTATGGCACATGTGTCTCTACTTTCTCCTTCTCATGATCAATTCAATCATATCACACTCTCTCCTGTTGAATCCAGATGCAGCCTCAATGTCTAGCTCAACCAAAAGTTCCAGAAGGCTATACTACCAATCAGAATTGGCATGTAGAATTCAAATCAGTCCAGAAAAAAAGATGATGGATTAAATGTTTATGTTGATCTTTTGCATTCTGTCACCATCCTTTACTATCCCTTGTATCTGACTCTCAGGTACCTAGACCCCTAAGGTTTTCTTTGCACTGTCCACAGCCTTACTCTGGCCCATCATCCGGCCATTACTTATCTACTTCCCAAGTTTTTTTTTCTTCTCTCAACCTGTCCTTCCACATCAAAATTGTAATTCTTTTTAGTACAGCTCATTTTAGTTAGGTAAACTCAGAGAACACCTAGTCTAGAGATAAATAACTTTCCCTTTCCCACAGCTTGAGATAAAATACATTAATATTCATTGAAATAACTTACTAAATGTGAAATAAAATCACATTTTATAAGCAAGCAAACTAAGGCTAGGAGAAGTTAGATGACATGCTTAAGGTACATAGGTGGGTAGTGGCAAATCCAAGGCTAAAATCCAGGTTTAGCAAATTCTAAGTTCAAAGACTTTGGGTTCACCACCACAGACTATTTCTTATAAATGTGTATTTTTCTCCTTGATACACGGGGACAGAAATTACCTAGAAGGGTCAGGAGGATGAGGGAATACAGATGGCTAAGATAAAAGCAGAATAGTATGGTGAAACAGACAAGAACAGAGGTAATATGTACTGCTCATACTAAACTATCCATTCTATACTAAGACTTACATATGTAGGTGTGTAGAAAACAGACTTTTAATAATGCAAAACAGTTAAGACCTGACTGATAAAGAAACTATAATATTCACATTATGCCTATAATGCAGTTTATAATATGACCAGGGTTTATATTGTGGCCATACTAGTTATGCTTTGAATGAAAAACTTCCTTCTTTTTAACAATGATGATTAGTATATGTAATACATAATGTGCTAAAAAAAGTGTTGGAGGCAATAGGATAACAAAAATAAGTCATTACTTTTGGAGTAAAAGCTGGAGATTAAATTTTTCTCAGTGAGGTTTAGATTTTAGAATTACATCTATCAATAACCACTGCAACTAAAAATACAAGGATAGCTGGGCATAGTGGTTCACACCTGTAATCTCAGTGATTTTAGAGGCCAAGGTGGGAAAATTGCTTGAACCCAGGAGTTCAAGACAAGCCTAAGCAACAAACTGAGACCTTGTCTTTACAGGAGGAAAAAAAAAATATACAAAGATAAAAAGTTTTAAACCAAAACTTAGTGTTGAAATGCTCTTGTTTCCATTTTTCTCCTCTAAAAAAAAAATGCCTTTCTTTTTATTAAAAATAAATACTGTGGAACTATTTGACAAAAAAAAGTCCTTAGACAACTCATTAACTTGCTGGGTTGTTGTAAGGAACAGCTCATTTTCACTTAGAACGACAGTTAAAAGTAAGAGTAAATAGTGTATGGTAAGTTATGTAAGGCAGGAATACAGAACATTTTTAAAAGACTGCCTAGAAAAATAAAGACAGACTTTATCTAAAAATTCATATGGTTAGAAAGTCCATTTTATCAACAATGTTAGCTACATTGTTAATGTATAAAATTAAGGTGAATAATATGCTATGCTTCTTTTATGCTGAGGTCTAGACTTATGCATACAATAGCCTATTATGCATTTTCACTTGGACATGGACATAACATCCATCCCCATTCCTGACTGACAACACCTTCCTTCTGTTCCCGAGTGAGTGGTACTACAACTGGTCCAGTTACCCAAGTCAGATAGGGCAACTGATGAGTACCCTCTCATCAAGTCTTACTCACTCTACCTCCTAAGCAGTTGAATCTACTCACTGCTTTGAATCCTTACTATTAAATTCAGCTTGCAATTTTTCACTGGATTACTGCCACAGATTTTCTCATTACCAAAAATAAGACCTTTCTGAAATGTGACCACACTTGCTTAAAAATTAAGGAGCTTTCGGAATAAAGTCCAGACTTCTAAACAAGAAGAGTCTTCATCCTCTTGTCTATGCTTACCTCTTGGGTCTCATCACTTGCTATGCACTCCCTTGCTATTAAGCTCCAGCCATATGAAAAGCAGACACATCAGACTCTTTTCTGTCTGAACTTCCCCATATAAAGTTCTATCTGAACTTTACCTTCTTTTGGTAACATTCCTACTTGTGCCATGCTAATCCTTCCTTGTACTTCAGTTAGGGTGTTATCTTTGCAAGAAAGACTTTTCTAAAACATCTCATCCATTAACCCATACCAAGTACACTAAATCTGGGTTAGGAATATTAAATGTTTCCTCACTAACTTTTGCAAACAAACATTTATTAGAGGTCTCATCTTATGGTAGAAAAGATAAACTAAGTTGGAAGTTTCCTGAGGGGACAGTCTGTCTTTTTATCTTTGTTTCTTCTATCCAGCATTTTAAGTGACACACAATGATTTTTAAATGTTTGAGCAGTGAACAGGTAAATGAAGGAGGACTCATTTCCTCCTCTACAGAGTAAAAGGGATGGGACTTACAGAAGTTATTTTCATGGTTTTAGAGATTTTTTTTTTTGCTTACTTCTTGATTCACTGTTACAAATTATAGGCTAACTTAAATTTGTCTGCAAGACACTGGATTGACATAAAGGATGAGCATTTTATGAAAATGTCTTTGCTAAAAAGTTTTACCTCTTTAGATAATTTATTCTACCCACTGAGTTATTAATTGAGATAGACCTTTATAAAGGTCAGCTATGATGAGTTGCCACTCTGGAAGTGGTAGGACATACCGCCTCTTTGCTTCTGGCGTATTTTAGTTCCTCATTCCACAACTTCTGTTGGTCAGCCTCCAGGTCCTTGGTTACTTTGTTAATAGTCTGCTGCAATTCATTTTTTTCATGAGTTATTCTCTCAATGTCTGCAACTGAGTACTTCTGGTTATCAATAATATTCTGTAGTCGAGTGTTCTCCTGTTTTATTGTTTCACATTCTAATTCTGTATTGGGAAAAAAATAAAATTTTAAGGTTTCTTATATTCCTACAAAGAAACAAATGCCATTATTAAACTAAGATACTTAAATTTCCAAGTTATATACATATATATGTATACACACACACATATATATATATATATTTGGATAATTCTCTTTTGCTAATAACATTTTTGAAGATTCTACAATTAAAGTTTTATGTTATTAGCCGAGTGTGGTAGCGCACACCTGTAGTTCCAGCTACTTGGAAGGCTGAGGCGGAAGGATCGTCGGAGCCCAGCAGGTCGAGGCTGCGGTGGCCGGGATTGTGCCACTGCACTCCAGTCTGGACAACAGAGTGAGATTCCAACGCCCCCCCAAAAAAGTTTTATGTTAGAACCCGATTTCCCTATTGGCTTCCTATGGTTTTCATAAAGTGCTCCATTAAAAAAAAAAAAGTGTCCCCATATATAATGATGACAGTTAAGAATCCTGGGGCTATGGCATTTGAAATTCACAGTGTTAATAAATGGAATTGTTATAATATTGCGTTACTCAATTGACTTTCCTAGAAAAAGAACTCTAGTTTTACTAATTCTCAGTACATGAAGAGGGTTAAGAAATCCCCAAAACAGGCTGGGCTCGGTGGCTCAGCCTGTAATCCAGCGCTTTGGGAGGCCGAGGTGAGTGGACTGCCTGAGCCCGCCAGTTCGAGACCCGTCCAGGCAACTTGGCGAAACCTCAACTCTACAATAAATCAAAAACTAGCCGGGTGTGGTAGTGTGCGCCTGTAGTTCCAGCTACTTGGAAGGTTGAGGCAGAAGGATCGCCAGAGCCCATCAGGTCGAGGCTGTGGTGGCCAGGAGAGTGCCACTGCACTTCAGTCTGGGCGACAGAGTGAGAGTCCAACTCAAAAAAAAAAAGAAAAAGAAATCCCTAAAAACAGTTGGCTGCTTACATAAATAGAACAGTTGACAGACTGTGAAAAGCCCAGATAAACTACATATAGTGATCTATTGCAGAAAAGTTAATCATACCTTTCTAAATCCTGCTACAGAAGAAAATAATCCCCTAGAAAAGGAGGCTGTGACATGGCAAATAAGAAAATGAACTAGCTTGTGCAAGCCACCTGCCTGAAAAATTATGCCACGATAGAGGAGTTATACATATTTTGTTGATTCTGGTTCTTCACAGACAGCTCATTATCAAAATATAGTGGGTTTTGTTTTTCCTGAGGCCTGACCTATTTCAGCAGGAATTTAAGACTGAATGAGCTTTAATTTTTGGGAGAAAGGGAAGCATAAGTGAACATTAGCTTATTTGGTGAGGACAGAAGATCTTGGAGTTGTGGTCAATTGCCCTCCTGTGCTCCTCAGTCTTTTACAGGAAGAAAAACAATGTATCTCACTCGGCTGCTGTGCGAACTTGTTATTTCTAGAAAACTCACTACTTAAAAGCAATTTTGAAGAGTACGTAATAGCTGGCCTAAACTGGCTTCAAGCAGTTATACAAAAGGTAGTGGTCAGAGCTATTATCCGGGAGCGGCTACTGCACTCCAGTCTGGGTGACAGAGTGAGACTCTAACTCAAAAGAAAACAAACAAAAAAAAGAACTATTAATTAAAACAGAAATTATAAATGACAGAAATAATTCAGATTTTAAAACAACAATTCAGTGGATATGGGAACAGGAACACCATCTTACTTTGCTTGGTTCCAGGATATACTGATGTTGTAGATGCTTATTTATTACAGCTGCATTGAGAAATTTCATCTACTAAAGACCATTTGGTTATTCAAAACATCCCTGGGCTATATATGGTTTACAAAAAAAGGTCTTGTCTGAGAACTGTGGAAGAAATCAAAACGATTTTTTTTCTTTAAAAAGCCACATAAGCCGGGCTCGGTGGCTCAGCCTGTAATCCTGTGCCTTTGGGAGGCTGAGGTGAGTGGATTGCCCAAGCCCGCGGGTTCGAGACGCGCCTGGGCAGCGAGACCTCATCTCTACAATAAATCAAAAAATCAGCCGGGCGTGGTAGCGCATGCCTGTAATTTCGGCTACTCGGAAGGCTGAGGCGGAAGGATCGCCGGAGCCCAGCAGGTCGAGGCTGGGCGACAGAGTGAGACTCCAACTCAAAAAAAAAAAAAAAAAAAGCCACATAATGAAATCACTAATGAAAACCTAACAATCTACTTCACACTGGAGCAGAAAAATATCCAAAGGATCAGCTGCAACTTCATTGAGGTGCAAGTATACCATGTACACTGTCCATCTTTGCAGCATTTGAGACTTATATGGTTATTTAGTAACATTAAGAATTCCTGGGTCTTAGTGCAATCTTGTATAAGAATGCCATTTATATTATGTGACAAGTTAGGCCTTATTACTAAAAACCACAAAGACCAAGAAACCACAAAGATCAGTCACCAGGAACCTTTTAAAGAGTTTGTATTATTAAAAAACACTTAAATGTGTGCAGCTATTTTCTTATGTTTAAAAATCATTTTAAAAAAGGAATCCTTACACTTAAGAGAGACAGTTTGTCTCTGTTAATGGTCAGTTTAAAAGCTTTTAATTCTCTTGCATGATTCTTTGCAATAATTCAGAAAAACCACAAGTTTGGTTTTCTACAACCATAAAAGCATTTATATTAAAATATATCTGAGCCTCCCATATTTTACTGATATCTCCAGTGGTAACCACATTAGTTCTTGCTTTGTCTGTTTACCAACACTGTTTTCTAACCTTCTATGACTAACAGCTTATATAGAATATGACAGCATTTTTACAGCAAGCTGGGACAATAGATGAAGATGACCAAAGGGATCAAGTGAGTCATCATGAGAGGATTGGTTTTTTGGCTTTGTTATAACCTATTTGCAGCACAATAGTTGGGGGGATCTACATCTGTGCTTAAAAAAAAAAAATTGATGGTTGGTTTAAACAAAACTTTATGCATTTATCACCGGTATCTGAACAAACCAATCCACAATATGTACTATCTATAGAGTTCAAATATGTCTCATTCAGCTGGGTTTGGTGGCTCAGCCTGTAAACCTATGCCTTGGGAGACTGAGGTGAGTGGGTTGCCTGAGGCCGTAGGTTCGAGACCTGCCTGGGCAACTTGGCGAGACCTCATCTCTACAATAAATCAAAAATGAGCCGGGCGTGGTAGCGCGCTTCTGTAGTTCCAGCTACTTGGAAGGCTGAGGTGGAACGATCGCTGGAGCCCAGCAGGTCGAGGCTGCGGTGGCTGGGAGCGGCCACTGCACTCCAGTCTGGGTGACAGAGTTCTCTGGGTTCTCCAGAGAAGAGGCAGCGGAAAGCACCTGATCTTTATCACCTGGCGCCCAGCCCACACCATCACCTGTGTTAGCAGAGCACTACAAGCCAGGATCCGTGGAGAGAGAAGATGGCGAGAGCTGGAGAGGAGCCCCACCACCAGTGAGGATACGCCAAACGGAGCCATTTTCTCTGTCCTGGGACTAGACAGAGACCCGCATTGCCATGACCTGCTCCGCCCTGCCTCCACTTGGGACCAACAGGTAATCTCATCAGACTCGGAGAGACTGATGCCCCTCCCCCACACTGGATCAGACACAGACACATCAGATCTGAGTGGGAGACTTGCCAGGTAGCGAGCCGAGTGAGTCCAAATCTGATCTACCTTCCTCCCACAGTAGTCTGTGGAGCATCTACCCACAGAGTGCAACCCTGTCAGCCTGAGCTGAGAATAGAGGGAAGGGGCTGGAGACAAGAGATGAAAGGAAGTTGGACTTACAGGAAAGACCTCAGAGTAAGTTTTTTGTTTATTTTTTTTAGTTTGTCTGGCTCGTTCTTGAGTTTTTTTTTCTTTTCTCTTTTTATTTTTGATTACCCTTTGTACTTGTTTTGTTTCTGTTATTTTATTGCTGTTTTATTTAGACTTCCTTCTTGTATATGGGCATTTTTGAGGGAGAATACATCAATGGGGGGGGTTTTTGTCAGTTTGTGTGTTTATATGATTATTCTTTTTTTTGTGAGTTGGAGTCTCACTCTGTCGCCCAGACTGGAGTGCAGTGGCTGCTGCCGGCCACCTCAGGCGATCCCTCTGCCTCAGCCTTCCAAGTAGCTGGAACTACAGGTGGGCACTATCACGCCCAGCTAGTTTTTTGATTCATTGTAGAGATGAGGTCTCGCCAAGTTGCTCAGGCAGGTCTCGAACCTGCGGGCTCAGGCAATCCACTCACCTCAGCCTCCCAAAGGCGTGGAATTACAGGCTGAGCCACTGAGCCTGGCTACATCATAGAAATATTAAGCAATTGCATATGCCACAGTATTTTCCAGAGTTTTCCAGAGTTTTATGATTAAGATTGCTATTTTTATGAAAATAAGCTTAGGAAGACACAGGATAAAAAAGAGCTTTCTTTAGTTGGGATTTTGCTTCTGAAGAACTGTAGTACTTAAAGCTTTTCATCTTATTTTCAATCAGTTTCAGCAGCTGAGCTGTTTAGGAGGTAGTGATGGAGGATAAGACAGCAGACAGAGGCAGGCAGAGCTCAAGAATCTGTCTTTTCAGAGCTGTGTGCAGTGTGTAGTAGTGCCAGCTACTTGAGAGGCTAAGACAGGAGGATTGCTTGAACCCAGGAATTCGAGATTAGCCTGGGAAAAGTAGCAATACACTGTCTCAAAAGACAAAACAATCTGATTTATTAATTATAAACTGGAATAGAATGTGTTTATATAGAATATTTTTATTTTATTTATTTATTTATTTACTTATTGAGTGGAGTCTCACTCTGTCGCCCAGACTGGAATGCAGTGGCATGCTCCCAGCCACCACAGCCTCGACCTGCTGGGCTCCGGCGATCCTTCCGCCTCAGCCTTCCAAGTAGCTGGAACTACAGGCGCGTGCTACCATGCCTGGCTAATTTTTGATTTATTGTAGAGGTGAGGGCTCGCCAAGTTGCCCAGGCAGGTCCTGAACCCGCGGACTCAGGCAATCCACTCACCTCGGCCTCCCAAAGCGCTGGAATTATAGACTGAGCCACCGAGCCCAGCAGAATATTTTAAAATATTATTGTACAGCCGGGCCCGGTGGCTCAGCCTGTAATCCCAGCCCTTTGGGAGGCTGAGGTGAGTGGATTGCCTGAGCCCGCGGGTTCGAGACCTGCCTGGGCAACTTGGCGAGACCTCATCTCTACAATAAATCAAAAAATTAGCCGAGTGTGGTAGTGCGTGCCTGTAGTTCCAGCTACTTGGAAGGCTGAGGCAGAAGGATCGCTGGAGCCCAGCAGGTCGAGGCTGCGGTGGCTGGGAGCGGCCACTGCACTTCAGTCTGGGCGACAGAGTGAGACTCCAACTCAAAAAAAAAAAAAATATTGTATATATTTATATTCAGGCAGCATGTGTTCTTAGGTTAGCTACTGCTTGGCTTCAAAATACCAAGTGCTAGCTGGGTTCGGTGGCTCAGCCTGTAATCCCACGCCTTTGGGAGGCAGAGGTAAGCGAATTGCCTGAGCCATGGGTTCAAGACCCGCCTGGGCAGGCGAGACCTCATCTCTACAATAAATCAAAAATCAGCCAGGTGTGGTAGCGCATGCCTGTAGTTCCGGCTACTTGGAAGGCTGAGGCGGAAGGATCGCCAGAGCCCAGCAGGTCGAGGCTGCGGTGGCCGGGAGCGGCCACTGCACTCCAGTCTGGGCAACAGAGTGAGACTCCAACTCAAAAAAAAAAAACAACCAAGTGCTTGAAAACATGTTAGAATGAATAGTAAGTTGAATAAATGCCACCCAAGTGTATAAAGTCTTATCTCTGGAAATTGTAAACATTAACTTAATTGGAAAAAGTATCTTTGTAGATGTAATTAAATATTCTGAGATAAGGAGATAACCCTGGATAATCTGGGTGGACCCTAAAAAATGCCATCACAAGTGTCCTTATAAGATAAAGGCAGAGGGAGAGTTCACACAGATAGAAAAGGACAGACACACAGAGAAGGTAATGTGAAGATGGAGGCAGAGATTGGAGAGACGTAGACATAAGCCCAGGAATACTGTCAGCCACCAAAGGCTGGAAGAGGCAAGAAACAGATCCTCCCACCAGAGTCCCTAGAGGGATGCAGACCTTTAGAACGGTGAGAGAATAGATTTCTGTTGTTTTAAGTCACCCAAGTTTGTGATAGTTTCTTACAGCAGCCTCAGAAAATAAATACAAAAGGCGCTGAAATCTTGGTAGCCTATTAAAGACATTTACCATAGAAGAAAAAACATATTTATAACAAAGTTGTTTCAATATGTGACAAATCCCTCATAGGCCCGCATCCTAGTCTGAATGATGATGTCTTTTAGCATGAGCTTTACTTACCTACTCTAGCAATTTCCTCATTGAGACCATTTAGTTTCTGGTCAAGAATGGCTGAATGAGACTCCAAATTGCTCATGTATGCCTGATATTTTTGAACATCTCCTTGTAAGGAAGTTTTCAGTTTCCTCAATGACTCTAGACGATTCTTTAAGAGAAAAGAATATTGAATTAGTTATTCCCACCAATAATCATTCCATACTTTATTTTAAAGCAAAGTAATAGTATTTAAATTTATCTTAGAGAAAGGTAAATTTGAGTTTTCCCTTCACTTTTAGAAGTCAAAATAACTTTAATTAAGAATATGGACTTCCAGGAAAAGAAAAAAAAAAAAAGAAGATGGACTTCCTACAAAGTCAGTTTGAGATAGGAAAAAACCAAGAGCCAGAGCGAAAAAGCAAACATTTAAAATCTGATATCTTACAGAACAGTCTGGGTGTTTCACTAATACACAAAATAAAATTAGGTATCTTGATATTAATATTTAGACTTAAGAAAACTTAGGATACAATACATCATATGAACTCATTTATTACCTTTCCTTTTCACTAACTCCAAAACTCAGGGCCTCTTGTGAATAGCGCTCCCTGGAGGTAGGTAACATGGGGACCTTGTTCAAAAGATACATTTGGTCTTATGTAAACAGGTGAGACTCTTTCATCATATTTGGAGCACCATTAATCTACGACTGATAGACACAAGGGAAAACAAGGCTCCACAGATACCAAACATGTTTTCATCGGGAGTTCTAGGCTACATGAAAATGTAACTGTTAAGAAGCTTAAGTAGTTAATCTAGTTTAAAATTTTTGAAAAAAACAGCTAGTATCCTCTAAGGAGACCCAAGAATCTAAAAGAGCTCTTAATAAGTATATAAACATGTTTACTAACCGGTTCTTTTTCTCTTTCTTGTTCTAATCTTGCAATCTGTTCATTCAGTGCTTTGTTTCTTTCTTCTAAAGATTCCAGCTTGGAAGCATCTACATTAAATAAATCCTCTGGAGACAAAATCCAAAAACTTCATAAGATCTCAAATATGCCTAGAACATTCTTCCCCAGGTTTTCACCACTGCTCACTCCCTCACTTTTTTCTGGTCTTTGCTCAAAACACAATTAGTGAAGTATATTTTACACTTTGTAAAACTGCAAACCCTTCCCTTTCTTTCTATTCCCCTTACCCTACTTAATTTTTCTCTGTAGCACTCGTCACCATTTGATTTACAGTTGCTCATTTCATTATTTTCCCTTTCTACTAAAATGTAAGCTCATAAGAGCAAGAATTTTTTTGTCTTTTATTCATTACTGTATCCTCAGTGCCTAAATGGTGTCTGGCACACAATGGGTATACAATAAATGTTTGCTTGAATGAATGAATGCAATTTCTATGCTTAATTACATATAAAAATATCAAATTACTCACTAGATGCTTAGCTCACCATGAATATTTATTTATTAAGACAGGGTCTCACTATGTTGCCTAGGCTGGTCTCAAACTCCTAGGTTCAAGCAATCCTCTCATCTCGGCCTCCCAAATTGCTGGGATTACATGCATGAGCCACTGCGCCTAGCCTGAATTTTCTTCTCTTAAAACAAAGCATCATTTATCTTGCTACCTGTCGCATGTAAACAATTGAAATTGTCCTATTACTCTTCAGGAAAGTACGTTCCCAGAGGAACATAAGGGAATGCTTTCACTTTTTGTGCTAATAGTGCAAGGTGATATTCTCCTGTTTTAATTGACTCCATTGTTTTTGGGAAAATGGCTTCACACATCTTAAACTACTCTACCTATTACTCCAGCATTTTATATACAAGATTATTCCAATAAAATAAACAATAACATAAAATGTAAAATAATACCTCTGGAATGTTTTAGAGTTAGTCAGTAGATACTGAATGTCACTAGATTGTAACTGAGTGAAAAGATTTTCTTTACATATTTGGAAATGTAATGTCCTGTTAACTTTCTGCCAAAAGTTTTGAAAGAAACCTTAGATCTTTTGGTTAGCTGGTGCTTTAGTTTCTCAAATAGTAAAGCAAGGATACCCAGGGATATTATCCCCAAGAGGAATAACATTAGCTGATCTTCTTTACTTCTGGTAGTGTGTTTGGTACTTTATTAAACTGCCATCTAATTCTGTTAAACTTTATCCCAGACAAGTCAAGTATTTTTATTCTATTTTATTTTATTTTATTTTTTTGAGTTGGAGTCTCACTCTGTCGCCCAGACTGGAGTGCAGTGGCCGCTCCCGGCCACCGCAGCCTCTATCTGCTGGGCTCCGGTGATCCTTCCACCTCAGCCTTCCAAGTAGCCAGAATTACAGGCATGCGCTACTACGCCCAGCTAAATATTTTTATAAGGTCACAGAAAGTAAGACGTTACGCTTCATTTCTGGCTTCAACACTAGTATTCTTTCTCCTTAACTATTCTCTCTACCCAAGAAACCAGGAAGATAAAAACCAGTAAGCATCCAGATGCAGTTAAAGTAATGCATATAAACATTAGATTTGGTAAAATACATTACCACTCCACGAGCAAGTTAAATGACCAAAAGCAAGCACACTAGGAATGAGAATACTCACTCAGTTTTGACTGCAACTCTGCATTCATTTCTTCAAAGCTGTCGGCACCACTCATAAAACTCTCATAGCATTTTATGGTATAGTCCAAAAACAACTGATTGGGTTAAGCAGATTTTAAAAACAAAGTCATGATTCTCTTATTTAATTTGTTTTACTTTTTTAGATGGACATTTAGATTTGAATAAAAAAGTCAAGAATACTAAGTAGTCATATGAACGCCTATAAATAAATAAACAAACCCAGGGCATATCATTAGCTATGCTAAATATGAATAATAAGAATGAAAATAACACTTAAATTTGGATAAAGGTAATAATATTTTAAAATAGTAAGTAAATCATACCTTTAGATTTTTGAGGTCAAACAAGGAAGCTTATTAATAAATGCAATTCAACATAAAATTTATAAACCTAATCATTTTTAGGAATAAAGCACCATATGAAAAATTTAAATAAATGGCTGATTATTAAATCCAATTAAACTTACAAAGTTAGTTGTAAAAACCAGAATTTAATTAATAAAGGCTACAATTACATTTTAACTTCAAGCTAAAAAATGGCATGGTAAGTAGAGATCTAAACTGTAGAGTTCTAGAATTCTTAATATTTATTTGAGAAAGTAACACTGTATTTTGCATTCGGGGGTATTTTGATCACTGAGAATGCATATGTTATGAGGAGGCAAGAATGGTTGATTAGAATTTTCCATAGCCTAGATGAAGTAAATATCACTATCTCTCCAGATAAACTATTCCCTTTGTGCTAATTTTTTGCTTATTAAACAATCTTCTTATTACTTGATTGGTATGGAATGAGTATTCCTATAACTGGAAAGGTGACCCACTGATGGTCAATCAGTCTCTTGAGAATTTGGTGAGAGTGAATCAGTTTCCTTAAGCTCAGTCAATTTTATAGATTTTAAAAAAATGGAGTCAGGGTGACCCACTTTCAGGTCTCCTCCTGTTTGGGAGCTTTTCTGTCTTTTTAATAAGCTCTTGCCTTCTAAAAAAAAATTGAGTTTGTGGACATAAAAGCTGAAGATTAGAATCTTATGACGTATGATATTCTCATAACTCTAATTCTAAACAGCATTTTTTAGCTCCTGAAGTGCTTTTTTATATATTGTTACTTGAAACAATAGCTCAGATAGCAAGAATTACTTTTATTAGTTTAACTTTTAGAATAAATGTCAAGACATTTAATGCTTAATAGGTGTTGTTATAATTGTACTTGGTTGAGAACTGAAGTACAATGAAATATAGTCCAGTATACATATTATAATATGGGAGGAGAATTCTCTCAAGGATAGGATTAAAACCTTTCAAGGATTTTTCCACCTGGGATGATTGCTGGAAAAGGGGCATGTTTATCCTTTTTTTGTTGTTTTTATAAAGAAACCAGGCATGGTGGCATATGCTTGTAAATACCAGCTACTCGAGGGGCTGAGGTGGAAGGCCTGCTTGAACCTAGGAGTTAGAGACCAGCCTGGGCAACACAGCAAGACTTCATTAAAAAAAATAAATAAATAAAAAAGTGGGGGGAAAAAAGGGCAATGATATCACATCAGTCAGTTGATATGTATCTTTTAACTATTTCCTAGGCAGTATTAAAAAATAAAATGATTACTTCTTTTCTTTTGTGACAAAGGCTTCAGAGAGAGTGACAGTCAGAATTAGAACAGAGATAAGTTTTTCTCCTTAGGGGCCTATGAGGTGATTGTTTTTTTTTTTTTAATGTATGCTAGGGGACATTATTATATAATCTCAATATTCTAATTTTATTCCTCAGAGTTGATGTTTGCTCCAGTTGGATGCTAGATTTGCATAATTTAGGGAACAGGGTGGGACTAGTTACATAGATTAGATTTCAATAAGTATAAGGTGTGGGAACCAATTCACACCATCTGTTTCTTTCGTCTCAACTACTTTTGGAAGTGGTAACTCTAAGCTAAGTGGCAATATGCCTAACTAAAAAGGCCAAAACAACATAAACATGCAATATCTTAAGACTCAATCTTTCTCTAGTTTGAAAACATGAGGGAAAAAAAGCTATAATGCTTTGTATTAACAAATAATTAAATTAAAATAATGTTGCCAGTACTGATGTCTTTATTTTACAAGATAAAGGAAAAGAAACATTTCATCTATACCATGTAACAATAACATGTTATGACTTAATTCTAATTCCCTTGCATTTTTTTACTTAGTTAACATTTTCAAATTTCTGTGCCTAGTTAATTTTAGAAAATTATACTATGACTCCAACAGATAAATTGATTAATATTTTTATTTTTATTTATTATTTATTTTTTGAGTTGGAGTCTCACTTTGTTGCCAGACTGGAGTGCAGTGGCTGCTTCTGGCCACTACAGCCTCGACCTGCTGGGGCTCCGGCGATCCTTCGGCCTCAGCCTTCCAAGTAGCTGGAATTATAGGTGCGTGCTACCACGACCGGCTAATTTTTTGATTTATTGTAGAGATGAGGTCTCGCCAAGTTGCCCAGGCGGGTCTCGAACCTGTGGGCTCAGGCAGTGTACTCATCTCAGCCTCCCAAGGCGTGGGATTACAGGCTGAGCCACCGAGTCCAGCATGATTAATATTTTTAATAATAAGTTTCAGAAAGTCTTCAGGAAGCAAAACAACAATTCTACAAAAGAATATAAAGATGGTCCTGGATTTACAATGATTCAAATTAAGATTCTTCAGCTTTACAATGGTACAAGAGCACTCAGTAGAAACTATACTTTTATCTATATAACCATTTACTTTTCACTTTCAGTACAGTATTCAATAAATTACGAACTATTCAATACTTTATTATAAAACAGGCTTTGCATTAGATGGTTTTGCCCAACTGTAGGTTAATGTAAGTGTTTTGAGCATGTTTAAGATAGGCTAGACATAGCCGGGCTCGGTGGCTCAGCCTGTAATCCCGCGCCTTTGGGAGGCTGAGGTGAGTGAATTGCCTGAGCCCGCGGGTTCGAGACCCGCCTGGGCAGCGAGACCTCATCTCTACAATAAATCAAAAAATCAGCTGGGCGTGGTGGCGCATGCCTGTAATTCCGGCTACTTGGAAGGCTGAGGCAGAAGGATCGCCAGAGCCTAGCAGGCCGAGGCTGCGGTGGCTGGGAGCGGCCACTGCACTCCAGTCTGGGCAACAGAGTGAGACTCCAACTCAAAAAAAAAAAAAGATAGGCTAGACTTAAGCTATGACATTTGTTAGGTTAAGTGTATTAAATGCATTTTTGATTTAACAGTACTTTCAATTTATGGTGCATTTATTGGGATGTTACTCCATCATAAGTTGAGGAGCATCTGCATTAATTTCAATAATGACACATTTAGTTAATAATATCAAGGTATTACTATAGTTTATGACAATGCATGGTACCTTATTATGCATAATTCCATCTTCAGTTTCTTCTCCCCAAGACTGTCCATCGTCAAATAAAGGTGAGCTTTCTTTCATGGCAACGTGTATCTAATAAGTACACAAGCAACATATTCAGTTAATTAAATTGATGTGAAAAACATAGCTTTCATGTTTTGCCAAATCCAGTTTTAGTGTCATTTTTAGAAGCATTTACCTTATCATATTATTAAAAGCCTCTTCTGAGAGGTTGTTCAGTCTTAAAATACTTTTGATTTTCTTTTAAAAAAAAAAAGATTTGAAAGTATCTTTTTGATACTTTCCAAATACTTTTGATATTTTTAGTAACTAAATCCCTCAGGATTTAGAAAAGATGGGCTCCATATTTAAGACTGCTCCACAGAGAAAATATGTTATTGTTAACCTATCAAGAACATACATACACATCTTAATACAACTCTAACTAGGAATCCAAAACCAAATTGCCATATAAAATGCAAATCAATAATTTTTCTCTTTTACATGAACTCAATTTTCATACTCAAATGTTACCGACTCCTTAAGTATGTACAACTATGACCTTTAGATTGAATTTTACAGTATAAAACCTTTAGAAATGCAACAGTTGTTTCAACTTGAAAGTGATAACATAAATTAAAGCAAAACATTCAGATGTTTATAATTGACAAGCTAAAGGGAAAATAGCTAAAGGTCTTTAAGGCACAAACATTTCATTCTGAAATACTTTTTTTTAATATCCTATTTTGAAAATATAATTTTTCAAACACAAAAAAGTAGAAAATTTAAATGAAATTGCCATAAAAATATATAAGCATATATCTAGTAATAATGAACACTAAGTGTAAGAACATTAACTTCTAAGAAAAGGACTATGCATTAGGAATACACAAAACAAGAATCTGGCTTCTACTGAAAGCAATTAAGTTTTCTTATTCTGGAATTCATATACAGGACTTCTGAGGAAGACACTGTGCTTAGCCTAGAGTTGCTTTCTCTGCTACCCTTTTCCTATTCTAAAGGCATTCATGAGGCTTTCTGCATATCTAGGGCAGATGCAGGGGAGCTCTATCAATTACTCCTCTACTTTGTCTCTCTTTTACAGGTCCTAAGGTGACAGTCAAATTTTTATTTATCTATTTATTTATTTATATTTTTTTAGTCGGTGTTTCACTCTGTCACCCAAGCTGGAGTTCAGTGGCACCACCATGGCTACCACGGTCTCAATCTGCTGGGCTCAGGTGATCCTTCTGCCTCAGCCTTCCAAATAGCTGGGATTACAGGTGCACCACTATACCTGGCTAAGTTTTTGATTTATTGTAGAGACAAGGTCTTGCCATGTTGCCCAGGCTTGTCTCGAACACCTGGGCTCAGATAATCCTCTCACCTCTGCCTCTCAAAATGCCAGGATTACAGGAGTGAGTCACCATGCTGGCAACAGTCAGATTTAAAGAAGTCTCAAAGACATGTAGAGCAGAACCCAAAATGAAGAACAGAATCTTCTAGTCATCAGTGTAAAAAGAGTTTCTGTTGCCTTGTCAAAGGTCTTTATGAAAAAACTCTTGCTACTCTGGAAGATTCAAGGAGAGACTTATACAGGGATAAACAGATCCCCAGGAGCCACAGAAAGGCCTCTACTGAAAGAACTGAAAAGTTCTGAACTAAGGAGAAGACTTGGTTGAAATAGTTTCAACCTGATATTGTACAGAAATAAAAAGAAATATAAATTTGAGTCATCTTTTCTTCAGCTAAAGATGTCATTTTCCAATATAATACCACTTTTCTCAATGTTGTGAAATATCAGAGGGGGAAAAGCATTCAGAGGGACCTGGGATAAGTTTACTCTGGTCACTAATCAAGAGGCTAACAAAGAGCTCTTGGAATACATGCAGCCCTCCTATTCATGGTCCTTAGTAGTGGACTAAACTATTATCATTGGGACACTGTAATAAGGTCCAGTTATGTGTCAAGCTCTGTGCAGGAGGCACAGCTAGAGTGAGGGAAGAAATCAAACTTTATTTATAAAACATGAATGAACAACTCAGGAGTATGCAAAATAATAACAAACAATGAGCAAACAGAGGCTATTAGGAAGCCTATATTATATCAATAAGTCAAGAGAAAAACAATAATTTCAACAGATCCTGAAAAAGCATACGATAGCCTTCAAAGGTCATTCTTGATAAAAGTTGATAAACTTCAACATGAAAAACATTATCTTCTATCTGAATACATCATAACTAAATGATAAAAAACATTTCATTAAAAACGTGGTAGTAACAGAAATCAACTGAGAACCATAGTAGTAACAAGGCAACTTAACTTCACCTGCATGTAGACTACTTATGTACTTAATCTTGACTTGTATCACCCTATCTTTAAAATAAAATAAAGTTAAAAAAGGGTAATAAAAAATTCTTTTTAGTAACAATAACCTTAGAAATAGAAAAAAAGAAAATCTGGTTATCATGGTAATAAAACATAAGAAATTACTTAATAAAAAATATGTGGCTGGATATGAAGAAAACAAAATTTTACTGAAGGAACAAAAGAGATAATAAATGAGACAGCCGGGCTCGGTGGCTCAGCCTGTAATCCCACACTTTGGGAGGCTGAGGTGAGTGGACTGCCTGAGCCCGTGGGTTCGAGACCTGCCTGGGCAACTTGGCGAGACCTCATCTCTACAATAAATTAAAGAATTAGCCGGGCATAGTAGCATGTGCCTGTAGTTCCAGCTACTTGGAAGGCTGAGGCGGAAGGATCGCTGGAGCCCAGTAGGTCCAGGCTGCGGTGGCCGGGAGCGGCCACTGCACTCCAGTCTGGGTGACAGAGTGAGACTCCAACTCAAAAAAAAAAAAAAGAAAAAAGAATAAACGAGAGATTTAACACTTTTCCAAATGACAAGACAGCATATTATCAAGATGGAAATGGAAATCCCCCCAACATATCTTTGAATTTAATGTCATGCCAATATAAAAAAGATTAAAAACTTGAAAAATAATTCAGAAAGTAAAGATACGGGAACAGCTAGAAAAATTCTGAAAAGCAGTAAGAGTCTTTACCTACTAGATAAAATAAATTAGAAAGTGACAGGAACTAGAATCAGAACTAGTTCATAACGCAGGGATGGATAAAAGCAGAGAAATAGGTTTAAGACCCTACTGGTGATTGAGTTCAAAATATGGAGAAAAGATCAGTTATTCAATAAATGAAACTGAAACATATGATTGAATCATTTAAAAAATAAGGCTTCCTGTTTCTTACACTACAACAAATTGCAGATGAATGAAGATTTAAACACAAGTGCCAAGTTGTGCATGTGTGCAGGTGGTGTGCAAAGGATGGGGATCCAAAAAAGAAAAGAAAAAAACAAAGCAAAACAAAATAAAAAAAAGATTTAAACATAAGGCAAAAAAGCCATGGAAATACTTGGGAAAAACTGGAAGAATTTTTTGTTTTTAAACATCAGGGGGTAAAAAAGTCCTCCCCAAGTATGGCTAATGCTAGTGAGAAAGACAATTAGAATAAGAAACCTGAAATCTCTTACAGATTCTTAGATTGCTATAGTGCTTAGTTCTATCACAACAAGCAAAGAAAGACAGGAAGAAGGGGATTTCAAACTAAATAATGGGCTTGGAGACATCTTAAGAGGTCCCTCCCCAACTGAAGCTACAGTAGGTATTCCGCAAGCTCCTGTATCATCACTGTGGACATGATATCTCCCAACTGTGTAACAATATCATAAGCTGTTTAGGCAAACAAGTGCAGTGTTCTAGTAACATCAGGGATACTTGATGGTGAGAGCAAAGAAGAGGTTATCCAATGTCGATAGGTATCACTGGGGAGAGACAACTGAATACATAAAGTCCAGTGAAACTTGGGTTTGACTAACAGGCTATGGTTTTGGAATTCTACTCCTTGGCAACTGGTGGTGCTGATTGGACAGCATAGCTCCTGGGTCAAAATCCATATACCCACCACTGCCTGCTTACAATTAGTTAAGGACTTGCTGATGGCCAAGAAAATGTCAGGGTGACAGTCCTAGTTTTAGTTTTAAGAATTTTAGCACTAAATGGGGCAGGAAACTCAGAAGCTACAAAAGGAAGAGGTTGCATTAGACTTGATAAAAACTCACATTTCTAAACAGACAAAATAGAGTACAAACAAAAGAAAAAAGAGAAAAAAATTATTTGTACCATATAGACAGGAACTCTCTCTAACTTGACCACTTGTGACCTACAAAATGGTGCTCTTATAAATCAATACAAGAATTTGAGCCATCAAAATAGCAAAAGAACAGGCAGCTATTATGATGTGAAAAATGTTCAACTTTAAAAATAGAAGATACAAATAAGAAAAAAAGCCATCTTTTTTTGCTTGTCATGTTGTCAACTGTTAAAAAGTCAATAAGTTTAATATAATAAAGGTTCAAATTTATAGCAAAAGAAAATCATAAGATAAAAAACTGTCCAAAAAGGCATGTAAGAGCAAGTTAAAAGAAATACAAATATTCATACAAAAACATAAATAAATCGTTTCAAAAGTGTATATATGAAACAATCTATTTTTCACCTCTCAAACTGGTAGAGATTTTAAAACAATAATGCCTATGGCATGAAAAAATGGGCATGCTCATACATTTTTAAGCTTTTTTTTTTTTTTGAGTTGGAGTCTCGCTCTGTCGCCCAGACTGGAGTACAGTGGCCACTCCTGGCCACTGCAGCCTCGACCTGCTGGTCTCCGGCGATCCTTCTGCCTCAGCCTTCCGAGTGGCTGGAATTACAAGCACGCAGTACCACGCCCGGCTAATTTTTTGATTTATTGTAGAGATGAGGTCTTGCCTGCCCAGGTGGGTCTCGAACCCACGGGCTCAGGTAATCCACTCACCTCAGCCTCCCAAAGGCACGGGATTACAGGCTGAGCCACCGAGCCCAGCTCATTTTTAAGCTTTGAGTTGGGAAAATTTTTCTAGAGAAAAATTTATTAATAATATCAAATTTTTAAAAAATATACATACAGTGCTCTGTACAACATTATGTACTTTTGAAACTATTAGCGCAAGGAAATGCTTCATTATCTCTAACCTTAGAGATTTTGACTACATCACTCTGTATTTTGCAAGTTTTTGCAGCACATATGAATTTTAATTAAAAAAGGGAAGATGAATTTCATGGGGGAAATAAACAATTTCCTATCGATTCATGTTTTTCCTAAGTGATAAAACCCCATGAACACAATCTTCTTGCCAATGTAGTACTTCTTTCCCCTCATCTTGTTATAACACAATTGTTATCATGTGATAACAGTTTGAAGAACTTAAAAAAATGTGCTTTTTTTAAAATTTATTTTTATTTGAAAGTTGTGGGGTACAATTCAGGGTTAGGTATACAAATGGTATTGCATAGGCAAAGTTTGGGCTTCACTCTGCTCTTCACTTCACCAGGTTTGCAAATGTGTTTTAAAAAATGAAAACTCTATAGCAAACTTTAAGGAAACTGGCAAAAGCAAGTTTGGGAGAGAAACAGAAATATCTTTTTGAGGGGGAAAAAACAACAACAACCTTTCCTAAGTGTACATTTTAAAACAACAAATCAAATACCTTAATGCAGTCTATTAGCCAAATCAAGGCTGCCACAATGTGAGGCCATGTATGAGGGGCCCCCACTGTATACATGGAGCTTTTGGATAGTGCAAAAGGATACCTATGAAAAATAAGATAACATATTAATTTAGTAAAAATAATGGGTAATCAATAAGTTACATTTAAAAATCCCACATATGCACCCATAGTCTTGACTTGTTCAGAAGGAAGGCATGTTGAGATTATGTCCTTAGTCATCTTACTCTTCAATGATTTTGTGTATTTCTCTGCAGATTATTATTGTGTGTGTGTGTGTGTATCCCCTAGGTGGCAGAACTAGAGTTATATGACTGATATGCTGAACTTCTCTCCCAAAAGATCTTTTGTTTGCTCAAATTCAATGTACCCCAATAAACCACATGTATGTACACCCCAAATCCATTTCTCCACTTTGAGACTTCATCACATCCCTTTCACCAGGCCTCAATCCTGGGTTTTTTTGTTTGTTTTTTTTTCTTCTATAAAATCTGTGGTATTCAGCCTTTTCTATTACCCATCACTTCAGCAGTTCAGGGCCTTCTATTCTAGTATCTGTGATAACTTACAAACATTAGTTTTTTGTTTTGCTTTGTTTCCCTCTTCATTTTATCCTACATATATTGTCCACAGTGATAATCATAAAACATGCTATTTCTCTAACTCAAACTCTTTACAAATTTATTTAATTTGATTCTTCTCTGTGTACCAATAATACCCCTAAGCAAATGATAAATATACATACCCAAGGTCTTTAAAGATTCTTGGAATCTCTTCTTCAAACTTTGTGTCAGGAAGTTCATATGAGGGGCACAGGAAGCCATAAAGAAAAGTGAAGATCTTTAGGAAGTCTTTAACAGATGGAGCTTGAAGCGATTTCATGGATACATTATGTGCATAACCATTTTCTGTAAGAAACTATAATAATTTTTATGAACCACCAAAAACTCTGTGAAAATAAATTATCAGAAAATATTTAATAGGATTTTCACAATTTAGGCTATTTAAAATTATAAAGTACCTCACAGAGTTGTCGAATACACTGCTGAATGAATGCTTTGTCATTAAGTGGTCTTGGGTCCTTGATTTTTTCAGAACTGGAAAATATACCAAATTGACTATTCCGGGATCCAGGTCCACTAGTTCTGGAAACATATTTTTAGAAAGTTGGTCAAAACTATTTCCTTCTGTGATCAAATCTGAATTATTTCAAGGTGAGTTTATATTTTAATATCAGCATCAAACACTGATGTTTACTTCTTTAATTTTTATTTAACTAAACAGAATTCTCTTTTTTAAAGCAGAGAAAAAGAGCAAATGATGTAAAAATGAGGTATAGCAGTTAACAGATAATTTAGATATGAGGTGAGAATAAAAATACACGTGTTCTGCTTTGCAGTATCAATACATACACCATCCTCTAAAAATGTACACTAGATCTACTGTATAACTATTCTCCAAGTTTGTTCAATAGCTGAAGTCCTTTTGTTGTTCTGTTTATCCCTCCATGATTGCTCCTGTCCTCCCAACTCCATCATTTGTATTATTTGTTGTGAGAAAACTGCCCTTGGGGTGTGTTAAAATAGGTTGTGCAGGCTTTTTCTCATGAACACTTCTCTGTTATGCAGTACCTATATTATGTATTTGACTGTGATTTGCCATAATTACATTATGTTGCTACCTTTTAGTCATTAATGGCTGTAGCATATATGCTTCATTCCGAGCCTACCACCCACAACAAAACCTTATTTGTTTAAATTATTTTCATAATCATTCATTTTGCCTACCTTTGTGGCTCAATTTAGCTACTCATTGTATTTTATTAAATATCTTTAGAACAATACTTTTTCTTATTGGATAGATGCTGCAAAGTTGAGTTATAGCAAATATTGCTGTCAATATCTGAACTCTATTCATCAAAACTTCTTTTCTTCCTGCAATCTGCTTGTAAGTTCTTTCCTGCTGAGGATCTAAGAGTTCTTTAGTTTGGGCCTTCTCACTTAACTGCCCTGATTAATTAACTAATTAATTAGCTACTACTTTTTCCTAAGAATTTGCTAATTTGAGAAACACTTTTCTACAACCTGCTATTACTTAAACTTTTTTTTTTTTTTTTTTGAGTTGGAGTCTCACTCAGTGGCCCAGACTGGAGTGCAGCGGCCGCTCCCGGCCAACGCAGCCTCGCCTGCTGGGCTCTGGCGATCCTTCCGCCTCAGCCTTCCGAGTAGCCAGAATTACAGGCATGCGCTACCATGCCCGGCTGATTTTTTGATTTATTGTAGAGATGAGGTCTCGCTGCCCAGGCGGGTCTCAAACCCGTGGGTTCAGGCAATCCACTCACCTCAGCCTCCCAAAGGCGCGGGATTACAGGCTGAGCCACCGAGCCTGGCTTACTTAAACTTTTAAAAAATGTTTTCATAATAAAAAGACTAAGTATATAGATTCAACTCTCATTCTATACAAATCTGCACCGATATTATTTGATTTATAGTTAAATAGCAAAAGATATAGAGCCAGAATATATGGTTTCAAATTCTGTCTCTGTTACTAGTTGTATTGTGTTGGATAAATTACTTATCCTTTTTGTGCTTCAGTTTCCCTATGTATAAAATAGAGATAATAATAATATCTCTTCATAGGACAGTTCTGAGAATTGATTAAAAGAGATAATATAGGTAAAGCACAACTGACCTATAGGAATGCCCAAGAAATGTGAGATATCATAATATCATCCTTGAAGTTTAGCTTTGAGATGAGTTACATTACAAAAATGCCTTAAGATTTTTCATCAACTGGAATAAATACCTGAAATGAAAGTTTAACTTGATTTCATGGCAGAGACTTTTTTATAAGGTGACAGATATTTCATCTCTAAATGTGTTCAAAACAACTGAAGAAATAAGTTTGTCTTAAAGTTATATTTTGTTTTGGTGAGAAAACAACATATTGTCTTAAATTTGAGGTGAGCATTAAAAAAATCAACTTTACTGAGACACAATTTGTTTAGAATAAAATGTACCCATTTAAAGCACATAGTTTGATGAGGTTTGACAATGTATGCACTTGTGCAATCTGTACTAATTAAGATACGAGCATTTCCATTATCTCTCACAACTCCTTTATACATTTCAACAATCCTTTTCTACCTGTAGGTAAGAAAACCGCCGATCTATTCTATACTTGATTTCATGGTAGAGACTTTTTTATAAGGTGACAGATATTTCATCTCTAAATGTGTTCAAAACAACTGAAGAAATAAGTTTGTCTTAAAGTTATATTTTGTTTTGGTGAGGCAACAACATATTATCTTAAATTTGAGATGAGCATTAAAAAAATTCAACTTTACTGAGACACAATTTACTGAGACACAATTTACTGCTCTAGTGGTTCTCAAACTGATATCTAGGGATCACTGGTGTTCTCGCAAAACTAAGTTGTTATTTGCTTTTTCCATTCTCATTTTCTCTAAGTATACAGTAGGGTTTTCCAGAGACTGATGTATGACACTGTAACAGATTGAATGCAAAAGCAGAAAAAGCAGATATTAGAATCTAGTTGTCTTTTATTAGACCATACATTAAAGATATTTGCAAAAATGTAAAACAATGTCACTCTTCTCACTGGAATTGTTTTGTTTTTAGAAATGTTCTTAAAAAATTAAATACATGCCATTTACGCTTACCATGTAATGGGTTTGTTATTATTTTAAATGGAATTAATACATATTTTAAAATTTTCTAAAGTTTTAGCTTCTAATACGGTTAATATTGATAGATATTAGCCCACAAAATGAAAGCTCTTGGAGTCTTTATTAATTTTTAACAATGTAAAGTAGTCGAGACTAAAAGGTTGGATTAGATGATGGTTCTTCCTTAATTAATTAATTGAGTTGGGTTCTCACTTTATCACTCAGGCTAGAGTGCAGTGGCATGCTCATAGCTCACCACAGCCTCAATCTCTTGGGCTCCGGTGATCCTTCTGCCTCAGCCTTCTAAGTAGTTAATTTTTTATAGAGACGAGGTCTTGCTATTTTGTTCAGGCTGGTCTCAAACTCCTGGGCAAGCAATTGTCCTGCCTTAGCCTCCCAAAGTGCTGGGATTGCAGGAGTGAGCCACAGTGCCTGGCCAGTCCTAAATTGCCTTAGAAGCTGAAAGCTAAGTATAGAATTTTCAATCAACTATTCACATGTAACAATAAAATAGTGGTCAGAGTATCAGTTAAAGCAGATAAAGCCTAAAATTTTAACCATCTAAAACAGGATAACTAGATCACAACTTTTCTCTCAAGAGACTGTATCATGTACATTTTTGTTTTCTTTTTTCTTTTTTTTTGAGTTGGAGTCTCACTCTGTCACTCAGACTGGAGTGCAGTGGCCGCTCCCAGCCACTGCAGCCTCAACCTGCTGGGCTCTGGCGATCCTCCGCCTCAGCCTTCCAAATAGCTGGAACTACAGGTGCGAGCTACCACGCCCAGTTTATTTTTGATTTATTGTAGAGATGAGGTCAAGTTGCCCGGGCAGGTCTTGAACCCTCAGGCTCAGGCAATCCACTCACCTCAGCATCCCAAAGTGCTGGAATTACAGGCTGAGCCACTGAGCCCAGCTCATTTTTGTTTTCTGAGGGTATCAATATATGGCTAGAAGAACCCCTTTATTAGAACTAATAAAAAAAAATCATTACCTTTTACCAAATACAGAGACTTTTCTTTCAGATGTGGGTTTGTTTACACTCAATTTTCCAAAGGTTGGTTTCTCTTTGCTTTAAGAAAAATAGAAGAACAACTCTTTAAAGTAAATATTAAAACTATTAGCTCAAGAAACTTTTAGAAATATACTGGGATCAAGATCTTTTCCCCATTATCTATAAAAGTAATTCAAAATCATGAAAATTTTTAGCAGGAATCATAGCTGTATAAGTAGGATTGGGGTACCACATATAAGTTATAAAGCTTATAATGTTGGGGGACCAGCAGAGGTCCCTCTGGTCTGTCCACCCGTTGGTAGGCTTAGCCTTTGTTTTAACCCCAACACTGTCTGTTTTACTCATTTCATTTTTTAATAACCATCTACAAATTTTCTATCATAAGTCTATATTTCCAAAGGGTAAAAACAAGGTAGAAAATTTATATCCCAGAATATAGATTTCCTAAACATCAGACTTTTTCCTATTTAAAGAATTAAAAATAAAATTGACACATAATAAGTGTACATATTTATGGGGTATACAGTGATGTTGCAATACATATAACGTATAGTGATCAGATCAGGGTAAGTAGCATATTCATCATCTCAAACATTTATCATTTCTTTGTGTTGGAACATTCAGTACCCTCATTTAGCTATTTGAAAATATATTGTTGCTAATTATAGTTATCTTATAGTGATAAAGAATTCCTCCTATCTAGCTGTAATTTTGTATCCTTTAACAATTTCTTCCACCCCCTCACTCTTCCCAGCCTCTAGTATCCTATGTTCTAATTTTTATTTCTAAGAGATGAACTTTTTTTTTTTTTTAGTTTCCACAAATGAGTAAGAACATGCAGTGTTTAACTTTCTGTTCCTGGCTTATTTCACTTATTTGCCAAGACAAAGAAAGGTTTAGGTAGAAAGTCCAGTTAAGACAAAATGGCCAAAAGTTAGGATTGTTATGCAGTCTTAGGGCTTTGGCTTCTCTACTGTAAGAGTTTCTACAGACTTAGTCCTCCTCTTTTCCCAGTACAGAACAAAAACCCTATATACATTATGATTTAAATTATCTTAAAATATATACAATTATTAGGAACAACTTTAAGGAAAAAGCAATGTAAAGATAGGTTAAATCATAGGATGATAGCCGTGTTTAAATATTTTTCTTTTGAAGCCTGTTCTTCATCAGAGTGTAGCTGCACTTAACACACATTATCTAAATTACAGACAAACAAAATGGACAGTGATGAACTTTGGTGAGCTTCTAATACAATGCAAGGCATAAGATCTTTTGGTGTAAGTAATGTGCAACAAAGTAAAAATTTCTCTATTTAAAGTATTCAGAGGCAAAAACAAGTATGAAGGGGATCCAAAAAGCCCCAGAATTTACTTATAAAAAATCGTGTGTTTATTCTTATATTTTTAAACTTCAGTCACCTTCAAAGTACTCACAGTTTGATGCAATAAAAGTAAGATGCTTTTCCCACTGCTCAAAAACAGTTTTTGAACTCATCAATTTTGATGCCTTTAAATACTTCTGCCATTTTTGTTTCACCTCTGCCACATAGTCAAAACATTTCCCTTTGAAGACTTTTTTCTTACAGGAAACAAAAAGTCACTCAGGGCTAGATCAGGTGAATATGGAGGGTGGGGCATTGGAGTCATGCTGTTTTTGGTCAAAGCGCGGTGTAGGTAAATACACTCATAAATTACCCATCATGAAATGGGCAAATGTACTGAAAGAACCTGCAAAAAAAAATTTCCTGACTCTGAATGTTTCCTCTCACAACAAACCTAGCTGGCACATTGATGCTCATGGATGCCTACAACATTTATCTAGTGGGGGAAGCCTGTACTACAAGGGTCCACCCTCCAAAAGATAATTCCAGGTTTTTGGGTGCCCCCCTCATAAATATTTCAAATTTCTGAAAGTAGCAGAGGCTCATTATGGAAATCTAAGTAATTTAAGAACAGCTAGCAAGTAACTTGTATCTCGGTGTTAGAGAAGGATTGATACAGCTGAATAATGACTTACAAATAGCCTTAACTGGAAGAAAATCACTCATAGGGCAAAACTTTAGTTCGTGATAGCAAGTTCTTTCAGACACTTTTTCAGGGAATCTTGAGGAAATAGTTTGGAGAAGTGCTCTTTAGGATGCTACATTTAGCTTATCATCAGAGCAAATAATCTTGCTCTGATTTGGTTGAGAACTTGCTAGTTGGAAATTCTCAGCAAACTGAAAGTTATAGCCCAGAGCCTGCTGAAACAAGTAGTTCTAGAATGAAGGAGGAAAAGATAAAAAGAGTGCTGAAGAATTAACAGTCCTTTTCAGGAGTGCCTGGTAAAGTATTTGGTTTGAGGAATTTAAGAAACAAATGAGATGACACCCAACACCTAGTACAGTATCATGTGTACTTTTAGACTTCACTGATCCCAAACTAGGATCCAGGACATAGAACTGGGCAAAGACTTCTTGAGTAATACCTTAAAATCACAGGCAACCAAAGCAAAAATGGACAAATGGGATCACATGAAGCTAAAAAGCTCCTGCATAGCAAAGGAATTAATGAAGAAGCAACCTGCAGAATGGGGCAAAATATTTGCAAAATACCTTTCTGACAAGGGATTAATAACCAGAATATATAAGAAGCTCAAACAAATCAATAAAAAAAAATCTGATTTTAAAATGGGCAAAAAATCAGCACAGACATTTCTCAAAAGAAGACATAACAAATGGCCAACAAGTACGTGAAAACATGCTCAACATCACTAATGAGAAAAATGCAAATCAAAACTTCAATAAGATTATCATCTCACTCCAGTTAAAACAACTTTTATCCAAAGACAGGCAACAATGAAGGCTGGTGAGGATGCAGAGAAAGGCGAACCCTCATATACTGTTGATGGGAATGTAAATTAGTACAGCCACTATGAAGAACAGTATGGCGGTTCCTCAAAAAACCAAAAATGGAACTACCGTACGCTCCAACAATCCCACTACTGGGTATCTATCCCAAAGAAAGGAAGTCAGTATATTGAGGAGATATCTGCAGTCTCATGTTTTCTGCAGCACTATTCACAATTGCCAAGACATGGAAACAACCTTAGTGTCCAACAACATATAAATGGATAAAGAAAACGAAATATTATTCAGCCATAAAATAGAATGGAATCCTGTCATTTGCAATAACATTGATGAAACTGGAGGACATTATGTTAAGTGAAATAAGTCAGGCAAAGAAAGACAAATTTCACATGTTCCTATTCAGATATGGGAGCTAAAAATTTAAAAAACTGCACTCATGGAGATAGAGAGTAGATTGAAGGTTACTAGAGGCTGGGAAAGGTAACAGGGATGGAAGGATGAATTAGGGATGATTAATGGGTACAAGAATACAGTTAGAATAAGATCTAGTATTTGGTAGCACAGTAGGATGACTATAATTAACAATAATTTACAGTGTATTTAAAAATAACTAAAGCGTGGAATTGGAATGTTCCTAACACAAAGAAATGATAAATGCCTGAGGTGGTGGATACTTCAATTACCCTGATTTGATCATTATACATTGTATCCTTGTATTAAAGCATCATATGTACCCCATAAATTAATATATACAATTACTATGTACCCATAATAATTAAAAATAAAAATCAAGCCCCCATCTGAAGAAACCAAAATTAGGCGCCACTGGGGACAGGATTCACTAAGATACCATTCATACTACATCTCTGTATTATTAGTAACTCTTCTGATTTATTTGTCCAAGATAATAAGGCATACAGGGCAGAACTATAGGTGGAGATACTTACGTCTGAGGTGTAAAAAGGCCTTGTTTATTGAGGTCCTGGGATCTTAATTCCTGCATGGAGAGGCGGCCAGCACCACCAGTTGAAACTGAACTGCGCTTCATGTTTATGACCTACATTTATGAATTCACTATTAAAAAAACTTCACAGACATAGATGGTACATTAAGCAACTATTTATCCTCAAATAGAAAGGCTGGCAGGCTTCATTGTTTCTTCAGGATAATCTTTCCCTTGGGACATATTTATTTGTTCATGCTCGTTGAAATCGTTTTCAGAGAACATCTATTCAACTTCAGCTTTAAATATTCAACATACATAAACATTTATTGACTGCCCACCACGTAGAGGGTGTGCTAGGCAATGCAGGAGATACAAAGATGAATAAGTTATAATTCCTGCTTCACAAGGGTATCCATGATAGCTAAAGCCCTGAATATTTACCCAGACCACATTACTACTGTTATCTGTTCCTATTTCAAAAGGAAGTCAAATAACTACCTTAATTTCTCTTATTCACCTCAAAATGTTTCCTTTTCTTTGGTCTCAAGAGAATGGAGCTATTCTGTTTTCTTTTTCTACCGCCAATCTTTCCTGCTCTATCCGAAACCCATCGTTTCCCAGTTTATATTCAATTATTGCCCTTTTGGCTTCAATCTTCCCTTCAACAAGGACAAATCATGTTGTCCACAAAATGGTCCCTAGGCTGTTCCATTTTCAAAACACATTAACATCTCATTTCCTTCACGTTTACTAGAAAGGTTGTCTCTGAGAATGCTCTTGACTGACAAATCTTTGAATCCTGTCATCTCTACGACATTAGACACTATGCACTCAGCCTTCTCAGGTCTTAACCTGGCTTCCAGGAAGGTGGTTATCCGTTTACCTCTGTGTACTCTTCAGTCTTTTACAGATTACATTCTTTCCTTCCTGGTTTTGACCGCCTATTTCCTCTCCCTCAATAAAGCTTTGTTCATCTTTTTAACTTCTCCATCCACTCCTATACGTCCACTTCTCAAGACTTAAGATGAAGACTTCCACACGTATTCTTTACACGGCCACAAAGATGCTACACTACTATCCAGACGCAATACACCAAACACTTCCTCCCCGCCTCCTTCAATTCTTCCCTTTTTCCTCTCCCTAGCCTCTTCTCTCCATTAGTGTCCCCCAGGCCCTCCCCTTCTCGCTTAGGAAATCGTTGCCAACAGAAATTTAGTGGACTGCGTGAAACTGGCGCCTCGCACAACAACAAACACCAAAACGTTGTCCCTCCAGACCTCCATCACTTTCTTCCTCCAGAACAGTTTTGCAGAAACAAAGTTATCCCCATGTCATCAGTTACCTCTCTTCCAGTTTCCTGACACGACCCAAGGACCGAATTTCTGGAAACCGTGCAAGTGTCCGCTACAGACGACACAAGTCCAAAACACCAGCTCCTTTCTTCTCCCGCCGGCGCCGTTCGAATTTGAAAAATCTCCGCCGCCTTGACGCCACCACGCACGACGCACGCACGTGTGCGCCACTCTCAGACGACCTCCTCGGTACCGGAACGCTGCGTGCTCGTTGCGTCTCGCCACGTCGCGGGGCACAGTAGCATCTCTGGGCCGGCGTAACCGCTCCCTACGAAGTCTGGCTCGACCTCTAAAGTTAGTTCTAAAGATCCGTGGGCGGCATGAGAACCAAAGAGCGGTCTGAGCGCTCCAAGTCATCCTGGACACGTTTTTCCGTACAGCAACATGGCCGCGCCCGTTGACTCTTAGAAAAGAAGTCTTCCTTTACCCTGAAAGCGGCGTCTTCATGATCACTGTGTAGATGGGTGCTTCATGACTGTTTTCATGACAGTCTGGTACGGCGGCGTGCACTTTTCTGACAACGGAAGAGGTGAGGTAGGAGGTTGTAGCTGCTGCGTGTGGGTGCAGTGGGCTGCAGGGATCGCGCTGGTGTGGCTGCCGCCAGAATTCGGGCTTGGGATTTGATTGCTTGCCAGGGTCTTACGGGTCCTCTAGCGGTGGTTGGCCTGCGAGAAACAAGGAAGAATCCGAATGGCTGGGGGAGGCAAGGGGGTGGATGTGAAGCAGAGAATCCGCGGAGAGGTGGGAGGTGCACTAAGCACAGTGTATTACTTTGTTAAAATAGTATTTCTCTGCTTTTATGAATTTGAACCCAAAGACAGGAACTGCCCGATATCTGGTGGTGGAAGTGTTCAGAGCTCCAGAAAGTCTGGATATTTAGATATTACCGCAATTGTGCCATTGACAAGGGTTGTGATTTGGGGACAAAGTTGCCTTCTCCGAGTTTCAGTTTTCCTGTCTAAATTTCTAGCTCTTGCTAGCTATGACAGGACCTTCTCACCTCATGTGGTGATTATGAAGGGATGGGGACCAAGGATCACCTGGGTCACCATCACCAGTAACATCAGTTAGTGTTTACTTGAGCACTGGGTTTGTGTCAGGCACTGTAAGCAGCATTTCATTTGGGTTACCTCATTCTTTAAACTGTTCTCTGAGATGTCATAAAAAGTGACTTTGAGACTCACTGAGATCACAACTTGTCCATGGCCATAATGCTGATGCATGGTCTGTAGAAAAAACAAACTATTTTTCCTTTGCTTTCACAACAGCAATCAACACAGAAGACTTATGTGACTTCTGCTCACCAAGAAGTGTGCGGGAATTTCTTCCATTCAACAACCAATCAATCAATTCCCTGGATTCTGCAGCAGCAGATACTAGCTGAGTGTCCTCTAATTCAATTCTGACACTATGTGTCTTGAGATAGTGTCAGATCTCACAGCTCCATTGTGTAGGCATGATTGATTAAATCATTGGCCAACTCAGCCTGTCCCTTTAACCTCCCTAGAGTAAGGTTATAGGAGCTGTGAGCCAGGAATTGTGGATGAAAATCAAAATTATATGTATCACACATGGGATTAGACATTTGAATCTAAGTGCTTATTATTACTTTTGCTGTCAAGTACTCATTTATTTCTTATTGTGTCCCCTCTTAATTTTCCGCTACACTCGATTTAGAAAGCAATATCCAGAACTGTAAACTATTTTTTGAGAAAAAATAAGGAAGTTTTGAAAAACCGAATGACCCGAGGAGTACTACTCAGAATCAGTTACAGATTTGAATCAGTAACCTTGCCGTTTGTGATTGCATTTGCTGACTAGACCAGTCTTTTTACTTTGTAGCTCTGTTGGTAGCAGTGTTTAAGAAGGGCAGTGATAATAGAGAATGGGCTGGCTTACTATGGCAAATGTAATTTGAAAAAACAAGGGGATTATGCTAAATATTGACAATGAGGAAAAAAAGTGACAAAACAAGGGCTGACCTAACGACTCCTGATAATCTGTGACTCCCTCTAGATAAGTTTATCACATTAATAAGGGTGAATTCACATAGGTAACATAGTATTCTTTGCTTTGACAGGATATTTACCTTTTAAGAAATCAGTGACTTCCTTACTTGGAGAACGTGGACCTAGTGGCTAGATTCAAGGAGCAAAGCAAGAAGTTGTGAAGGGCCCAGGAAGACAGGAGGATCAAACTGGGATTCCAGCCATAAGATAGTGTTTTAAACTCTTTGCCAGTTTGGATTATCAGCTCTGAAATGAAAAGAAGTTTATATTAAAACATTGCAATTTTCCTCTGAACTGCTATACGTAATAATATGGATGTTAAATTCTCTTCAGTGTACATGTTGGATTCATATTCTTGTACAGTAAATCTATCTGTGTGTATGAAGTATATTTATTGAGATATAGGATGTTTAAGAACATGATCTGGAAAGTTGAGTTTTACTTCTAGTTCCTAACTCCCAGAGGCCTTTTTAAAGGAAGAGAATGTCTGTGGTATACCATTTGTCACCTGGGTGGTTACTGGATCATCTTTCTTTTATTAATAAGATAAACTATCAACTTCACCAGCGTCATGAGTGTTTTTGCAGAAAAAATGAGCCCACTTCTACTGTCTACTGTGATTCTGTCTCTTCTCTTGGAGCCTGTAGTACATTTGCTGCTTCTGACTCTACTACTCAGCCGGAGAACAATGATGGAAGACATTATGAAGTGTTCACACAAAAGTATGTTTTTCGACCTGAACTGTTTGATATCACCAAGCCTCATATAACTTCAGCTGTTCACAACAAATACCAGCAAAGTAATGAAAAGAAAGATCTTAGGAATGATGTTAAAGAAGAAATCTCCATTTCTGTTATTGGGAAGGTAGAAAGTTTTAAAAAATCTTTTCTGCAGAAAACATAGAGATTTTTCATTTCAGTATCTCAAATGTCTTGTAATTTAGTAAGTATAAAGAATTAATAAAACATAAGAAGGCTTTAGCATATCCAGAGTAATGTTTTAGCTTTTTCCAAATACTCTACCATTCTTAGAAGATAAAATTGTGTAGTATTTAAAAAATAAGCAAAGTTGTCTTCAAAGTAAAGTCTTTGATAAGCAAAGAAAATAAACCCAAACAGCAAAAAAACTTCTGCTTGGGCATTTGTATTAATTGGATGTTTTTATACCTGTTTTTGCTTAGAAAATAAATACATTTCTTTCTCTGCAAAATTCCTAAGCAGTAAATGGTTTTTCAGAGATTTTTAAAGCTCTGTCCTGTAGAGATAAGCTCATATAATAAAAGTTTGGCTGAGGTGATCAAATTACCTGAGCCCACAGGTTCAAGAACAGCCTGGGCAACTTGGTGAGACCTCATCTCTACTATAAATCAAAAAATCAATTGGGCGTGGTAGCGTGTGCCTGTAGTTCCGGCTACTTGGAAGGTTGAGGCGGAAGGATCGCCTGAGCCCAGCTGGTCGATGCTGGAGTGATGGTGAGCGTGCCACTGAACGCCAGCCTGGGCAACAGAGTGAGACTTCGACTAAAAACAAAAAAACCTAGGAAAAAAAAAAATGTTTGGAAGATGAGTGATTTAAAAAAAAAAGTTTCTAGTGATAAAAGTAGAAATCTATTGTGAAAAATTTATGTTTGTAAAATATATATTTGTATATACATAGTGGCACAATCTTTTAGTAAAGTTTTAAGAATGCCATGTAGGATCAGATTAATCATGTTTTAATACTTTTTGTGCTTTTCAGGAGTTTAGAGGTGTCTATCCAAAGTCCATTTCAAATAGATTATATAATCTTTTTTTTGCTACTGATAGGAATAACATGTATTACTCATTCAGCAAATGTTTGTGCTCTATGTATGCTATTGTATAGAGTGATGAAATAAGATAGTCTCTGTCCTCATGGATCTTATAAGTGAATGGAGAAGAAAGATATTTAAAAAATGTTGAAAATTAGAATAAGGAAAATAATAATTTATTATATTGTTATAGGTACCTGAAGCGGAATTTTTAATGTTCTTGTTATTTTTTTCTTATACGTATCTTTTTATTACTTTCAACCAATATTTCTTGATCATCTACTATATGTCAGGCACAGAAAATAAAATATATAGTGTCATCTGAGATCTCAGTTAAATAGTATATAGGTAATATAAGTAATTCGGACAATTAAGTCTTTGTAAAAAAACTTTGTAGTTTACAGAATATGAACATTAATTTTTAATGTTTAGTTTTTTAAGTTGGGTAAATTTCTCATAATATGGAAAAATATAGATGAAAATATATAATAAATGTTGTATTGAGGAAACATTAAGTCAGGGTCTTACTCTGTCACCCAGGCTGGAGTACAGTGGCACAGTCATGGCTCATCATAGCCTTGACCTCCTGGGCTCAGGTGATCCTTCTGCTTCAGCCACCTGAGCTGGGACTATAGGCACATGCCACTATGCCCAGCTAATTTTTTGATTTTTTTTTTTTGTAGAGACAAGGTCTTGCTATATTGCCTAGACTGGTCTCGAACTTCTGGGCTCAAACAATCCTCCTGGTTTTGCTTGGTCTCCCAAAATGCTGTGATTACAGGCATGAGTCACCACTCCTGGCCTGGAATTTCTTTTGATGATAGCACTTGGATAGTTCTCAGAAATGAAGAAAATTGAGAATAATTATATGTAGGTGACGCTGGTAAGCAGCGGTATCAGTTTCCTTATATACCTTGGGTGCTAGTGCTACACTTTATCATGTGGAGCTAGTTCTTATTAATCACAGACAAACCAGAGGTGACCTTTTGTCACCCATTTTATTTTTGTTCTTTTACCTTGGGAAAGCTTACCTCTTTAGTCCATACCCTTTGCATTAATATTTACTTCAATAGACAATACTCTTAAAAGCCTGAGATATACAGTATGGATAATGTGATTTTAAAAATTAATATATTTCAAAATATCAATATTTTGATGGCAACATAATTTTTCCCCTCTAATTTGCCCTTTAGAAACGTAAAAGATGTGTTGTTTTCAACCAAGGTGAATTGGATGCTATGGAATACCATACAAAGGTAGGTGTAAAATCTTCACTGATCACATTAGAGGATTAATGTGAAATAGTATAAAATAAATGGGCAACATAAGTAAAGTTATTCTTTAAACAGTCATTTTGATAAGGGTTAAATTTAGTAGTGATTTATTGTTACTTTAATAGTAACAAACAGTTTAAACCAGTTTTTATTGAAACTTCATATACTTTTAGTATTTAAGTAACACAAGTAAACTTATGCTATATTGATTAAATTTACAGATTATAGAAATTAGAAATGCCTATTGTCCATAGGTAAAATAATATATTGGGAGAGTAGCAGAAGAAAGCATGAGTAATGTTAACAATATATTTCTAGAACTTGGAGATAAATGAAATGAGAAGAAAGAGGGCATACAAATATTTCAAGCTTAATTCTCTTTGGAGTACCTTTGATGGAAATGGGAAAATTCATTTGGAATTTGGGTTGGAGAATCATAATTTCAGTTTTGGAAACATTGAGTTAATGTGATGGTAGGACAGTGGATTTTTTTCTCTTTTATAGTGGTAGAATATAGCTAACATAAAATTCCATATTTAACAATTTTTAGCTGCAGAATTCTCTGGTATTAAGTATATTCACAGTATTGTACCATCATCACCACTGCCCATTTCCAGGATTTTTTTCTTCATCCCAGACTGTAACTCTACCATTAAGCAATTATTCTCCATTCTCCCCTTCCCCCAGTCCCTGGTAACCTCTGTTCTATTTTCTGTCTATGAATTTGCCTCTTCTGGATATGTCATAGAAGTGGAATCATACAGTGTGTATTCTTTTGTATTTGAATAATTTCTTTCCTTCTTTCTTCCTTTCTTTTTTTTTGAGTCAGAGCCTCATCTTGTCGCTCAGACTGTAGTGCAGTGGCACTGCAGAGGCACCCGCAGCCTCAGCCTCCTAGGTTCAGGCAATCCTTCCACCTCAGCCTCCCAAGTAGCTGGCACTATAGGCACACACCACCATCCCAGCTAGTTTTTTTTTTTTAATTTTTGGTAGCCTTGAGGTCCTGCTACGTTGCCCACGTCATGAACTCTTGGGCTCAAGCAGTTTTCTCACCTCAGCCTCCCAAAGTGCTGGGATTGCAGGTATGAGTCATCATGCCCTGCCTGTATCTGATTAATTTCACTTAGCATAATGACTTCAAGGGTTATCCATGTTGTAGAATTTCCTTCCTTTTTAAGACTAAAGAGCCGAGCTCTGTGGCTCAGCCTGTGATCCCGTGCTTTGGGTGGCTGAGGTGAGTAGATTGCCTGAGCCCATGGGTTCGAGACCCGCCTGGGCAACTTGATGAGATCTCATCTCTACAATAAATCAAAAAATCAGCCAGGCATGGTAGCGCGTGCCTATAATTCCGGCTACTCGGAAGACTGAGGTGGAAGGATTGCCGGAGCCCAGTGGGTCGAGGCTGCAGTGGCCAGGAGCGGCCACTGTGCTCCAGTCTGGGTGACAGAGTGAGTCTCCAACTCAAAAAAAAAAAAAAAAAAAAAGGCTGAATAATACTTAATTGAACGTATATATCACATTTGTTTATTCACTCATTTGTTTACGGACATTTAGGATGTTTATACCCTTTGGTGTATCTAAAAGACATTATGTACATATATTCTCCCTTCTTTTTATTTGTTTTTTTTTTTTGAGTTGGAGTCTCACTCTGTCACCCATACTGGAGTGCAGTGGCCGCTCCCGGCCACCACAGCCTCGACCTGCTGGGCTCCGGCGATCCTTCCGCCTCAGCGTTCCGAGTAGCTGGAATTACAGGCATGCGCTACCACGCCCAGCTGATTTTTTGATTTATTGTAGAGATGAGGTCTCGCTGCCCAGGCGGGTCTCGAACCCGCGGGCTCAGGCAGTCCACTCACCTCAGCCTCCCAAAGGTGTGGGATTACAGGCTGAGCCACCGAGCCCGGCGTCCCTTCTTTTTATACTTCAATGGTAGCATGTTTCACATGCTTTTGCCTCTTTTTTTAAACATGCTTTATAAATTGTTGTATACCTTATTGTCTTTCATAATTTTATTTACTTAGTCTATTTTTGCTGACATTTAGGTGTATTATTCATATGCTATTTTCTACATGTGTGCATCTGCAGGATAAACTTCATGAAGTCAACTGACTGGGTCAGAAAGTTTGAATATTTTCATAGATATTGCTAAATTACCACTACAGAGGTTCTATCAGCTTATTAACAAAACAGAAATGTATAATTTTACCTGTTTTCACTCATCCTTACCATCATAGAATGTTATCAATGTTTGTGATTTTGCCAATCTGATAGGTACAAAATAGTATTTCAATATGGCTTTAATTTGTGTTTCTCTTTTTATAGGTCTACATGACTTTTTTACACATGTTTAGAAACCATTTCTGTTTTCTTTACATAGTTTAAAAATTGGGCTGTTCCTTTTCTTTTTAATAAAAAGTGAAAATATTTAATGGTTTAGATAAAATTTTTTTATTTTTATTTTTTGAGTTGGAGTCTCACTCTGTCACCCAGACTGGAGTGCAGTGGCCGCTTCCGGCCACCGCAGCCTCGACCTGCTGGGCTCCGGCGATCCTTCCGCCTCAGCCTTCCAAATAGCTGGAATTACAGGCATGCGCTACCACGCTCGGCTGATTTTTTTGATTTATTGTAGAGATGAGGTTTCGCTGCCCAGGCGGGTCTTGAACCCGCGGGCTCAGGCAATCCACTCACCTCAGCCTCCCAAAGGCGCGGGATTACAGGCTGAGCCACTGAGCCCGGCTAGATAAAATTTTAAAAGAATAACATATGTCCCCATGTCAAATTGATCACAAAGTGGTAGCATCAGTTTTCTGTGTCACCTAGACACATTATCTTCCAGTGCAAGCCACTAATTGAAAAGGCAAAAGTTGATTCCACTCTCTTAGCCAACTACATTTTTTTTGGTGGGAAAGCAGGATTTATTGAGAGGACAGAAAAGCTCCCACAGTGAGAGGGAACCCGAGAGGGTTGCTCAGCCAACTACATTTTGATTGAAATAATAAACATACTTTTCCCTTTTGGTTAATAATACGTACATATATACTACCCAGTTTTTGCACAAACTGGAAATTAATTATCTAACTTCTAAAATATCATTTTAGATGCGTTTCATATTAGTTGAGACCAAATATAACTTTTTAAAACCTTCTTCTTTAAAAATTTTATCCAATTCTTTCATATTTCTAGAAAAAGTATCACCTGAACAGATTGTTTTAGTTCATGTTGGCTTCTTTTATCCTGATAAGCTCTGCTTAAATATAATTTCTTTCCTGACCATTTATCCAAAATAGTTCTAGGTAGTAATTGCCATCATTCCAATTTTAAAATCCTTTTAATTTGTATTCTTAATTTCTTGCATATTTTCTCTACTAGAGTGTAAAAGGTACCTTGGAATACATTTTACCTTTCTTTTTATTTGTATAAATTTAATGGATTCAAGTGCAATTTTGTTGCCTGAATATATTGCATAATGGTGAAATTTAGGCTTTTAGTGTATCCATCACTCAAATAGCATACATTGTACTCATTATGCAATTTCTTCTCACCTACCCTCCTCCCAGTGTACTCTCTTTTAAGTTTCCAGCGTCCACATTCTATGTCTATGAGCATACATCATTTAAGTCCCACTTATGAGTTGTTTCACTTAAGATAATAGCTTCCTGTTCTATCCATGTTGCTGCCAGAGACATGATTTTCATTCCTTTTTGTGGCTGAATATCATTCCATGGTGTATATATACCATTTTTCCCCCAATCATCCGTTAATGGACACTTAAATTTATTCCATATCTTTACCATTGTGAATAGTGCTACAGTAAACATATGAGTGCAGGTATATTTTTGATATAATTTCCTTTTCTTTTAAGGGTAGTAGTGGGATTGCTGGATTGAATGAGAGTTCTATTTTTAGTTCTTTGAGTAAAACCTATATTCTTTTCCATAGAGGCTTAAATAATTTACATTTCCACCAACAGTATATAAGCATCCCTTTTTTCCCACATACCAATCAAAATCTGTCATTTTTTGTCTTTTTAACAATAACCATTTTGACTGGTATAAAACGATACCTTATTGTGGTTTTAATTTGTATTTCTCTGATAATTAGTGATGTTGAGCATTTTTTTCATGTTGGCTGTCTGTGTTCCTTTTCTTATGTGTTTATTGGAGCTCTTTATATACTAGGGAAATTTGCTCTTTGTGATACAAATTGCAGATGCATTTTCTCCAGTTTGTCATTTACATTTTAGTGATGATGGTTTTATTTTTTATTTTTAACACACAAATAATACTATATTTGGTTGAATTTATAAATTTTTTTCTGTATGACTTCTGGAATTTGGAGTCATAATTAGAAAGGTATTTCTTCTTCAAGACTTTAAAAAGAAGTTTTCTGTGTTTTCTTATAGAACATTTATGATTTAGGACAGTGTTGACATCTATAAGATGCAGGTGATTCTGCCCCAAAACATGAATGTATCTTTCCATTTAAGTTTTTGTTGCGTCATACTGTAAAATTTTCTTTATAAAGGACTTATAGGTTTCTTGTTAAGTTGTAGTACTTTTTTTTCCTTGGTTTACTTTGCTCTTTTCTTTCTAACTTCTTTAAGTGGAACCTTATGTCAGTAAATTTAGATATTTTTTATTTTCTAATATAAGCACATAAAGCTGTAAGTTTCCTTCTAAATCACTGCTTTAGTTGCTTATTTTGATATTTTGTGTTTTCACTTCATTCAATGAAGATTATTTTCTAATTTCCCTAATGATTTCATCTTTGACCTTTATGAGTTATTTGAAATGTACTATTTCATTTCCAGATATTTGAGGTTGACATCATTTTATTCTTGATTTCCATTTAGATCCATTGTGGTATAGGAACACACACTAATGATTTCAATCCTTTTAATTTATTGAGCCTTCTTTATGGCCTAGCATATGAGTTACTTTTGTGATTGTATTGTGTGCTATTGAAAAAAAATGTATCCTATAGTTGTTGGATACAGTGTTCTATGAATGTTAGTTAGGTAGAAGTTGGTTGATAGTGTTGTTCAGAACCTCTCTATCTTTAGAGATTTTTGCATTAATTGATCTATCAATTGTTGGGTAAATATTTTTAGGTTGGTGTAGAACAGTGTTTAGTCTAGGGCTAATTATTCTCCTATACTGATGCAAGATCCATCTGATTACCCATTACCCTGTTAAGAACTGAGAAGAGTCTGAGATTTTGCCTATTTGGAAGTTAGCCTGCCACAGTTTTATGGAAGCTGACAGAAGATATGAGATTCCTAAGTCAGGGACAAAGGACTTTATTGCTCTTGGCCAGCAAGAAGCATACGCTTTATGCACACAGACTCCCCTTGTACCTTGGGTCCCAAGCGGTTGATGCCAAGTGGTCTAGTTGGATGGTGTGTATGCAGTGGGTTTGCTATACATGTGATGATTCTTTGATTCCTGGCTAAGGGATCCTAAGTTTGAGAAACCCCAGTCTTTTAAGTGGTTTGCAAGCAAACTTGTCCAAACTTTTGCCTAGAGGGAGATTTTGCTAACCTGGACAGCATACGAGTCTTCCCTCTCCCTTGGAAAGAGACACTATTCCATCTTCCATGGTGTACATGTATCCCTGGAATTTTTTTTGTGTAACAGAAGTTATCAGTACCTCTGCCCAGATAGAGATTCATGATGACCTGCCTTTATTAACCTAGACAGCATACAAATTTGCTCTTTCCCTTGGAGGGAGACACTACTCTATCTTCCATGCTATATACATGGAATCATAAGGTTTTCTAAGTCTGAGTGGTGGAAGCAGGCACTATTCTCGGCTCTAGGGAACACCAGGCACTGGTTTTTAGATTTTTGGGGGGCTGTTTTTTTTCCCAGCCTCTGACAGTTTGTTTGCACACTTGTACTGGTCAGTACTCAAGTGAATTTCTCCAGGGTGCCTGCCTGCAGATCTCCAGAGTTCTCTCTCAGTGGAGCCTCTTCCTCTCTGGTATTTTGTCCTATGAACAATTAGCTGTACTTTCAATTCCATCTTCTCAACTCAGGGATTCTTCCAGGCTCTCCCCAGATTCCACCTTTTTTTTTTTGAGTTGGAGTCTCACTCTGTCGCCCAGACTGGAGTGCAGTTGCTGCTCCCGGCCACCGCAGCCTCGACCTGCTGGGCTCCGGCCATCCTTCCGCCTCAGCCTTCCGAGTAGCCGGAATTACAGGCATGCGCTACCACGCCCGGCTGATTTTTTGATTTATTGTAGAGATGAGGTCTCGCTGCCCAGGTGGGTCTCGAATCCATGGGCTCAGGCAATCCACTCACCTCAGCCTCCCAAAGTGCTGGGATTACAGACTGAGCCACCGAGCCTGGCCAGATTCCACCTTCTTATGGCCTTCAGAGGGCTTATTTATGATTTCTTTCCCATCTTTCAGGGTTACTGTCCTTCATTGCTGAATGTCTTGAATGCAGTTGTTAACTATCTTTGTTGGAAGTGAAAGTCTGACTGCTTTGAATATGTCTTTATCACTGACTTTTAGCAATTATGATATTTCTTAGTACAGACTTTTCCCCTTCCTTCCTATGTTGAGCTTCTTGGACTTGTGAATTTATAGTCTTTAGCAAATTTGGAAAATTTCAGCCATTGTTTCATCAAATACTTTATCTGTTCCCTTCACCTTGGATACTTTTATTGTGATGTGAAGTGCACTTATCTTTTCTTCAGTGTCTGATGTGCTGTTAATCTATTCCAGTGTATTTTCTTTTCATGCATTATAGTTTTCCTCTCTAGAATCTTGAATTGACTTTTTGTTTAATAGCTCCATACTCATCTTTTCCTTTCCATTTTTGAATATACGAATGTGGTCTAATAAGTGCCCAATACTCATTTCTACTTTTTTCCCTCAAATGTTTATAAGTGGGTTGCAAGTAAATCTACCCAACTATTTCTGCTAGTTGTATCAGCTGTGTCATTCTTTCTATCAAGTGATTTTTTTTCCCCTTTGTAATATATTATTGTTCTGCTTCTGGTAATTTAAAAATTTTTGTAAAATATTTCAATTTCAGCACTTTTGGTACTGGATATTTTCATATTTCTTTAAATATTCCTTAGCTTTGTTCTCAAAAAAAGTTTCTTTGAAACTGGTTGATCCTTTTGAGACTGTATATAAGCTTATTCAGTTAGGATCAGAGCAGACTTTGGTTTAGAGCTATTTTTTCCCCCTGCTATCGAGGCAATACACTTCTGAGTAGTCTATTTGATGCCTTGTGAATTAGGAGGTTTTTCTGTTTTGGACTGTGGGAGTGCAACTATTACCAGCCCTGTGTGAGCTCCGGGTATTGTTTTCTTTGGTCATTTCATCTGGTTCTTTCCTCAACCTTGGTAGTTGCATTATGTGCATTTATGCTGATCAGTACTCAGCTGGAGACTTGAGCAGACGCTTGCAACTCCCAAGAGCTCTTTCTGTGTGCTCCTCTTTCTGGTACCTTGCTCTGCAAACTCTAGTTTCCTTGGTGTTTCTAGACTCCCAGCTCTATCTCCTCTACTCAGAGACTGTTGGACTCTGCATGTGTCTCCTTCCTTGTGTTGCTGCCTGGGAACTTTCTCAATACATAAACTGGAGCAATCCTTTGTTTCTCTCCTATTTAGGAACCACTGTTCTGTACTATGTGACATCCAAATCTGAAAGTCTTTTTAAAAAAACAAAACAAAACACATTTTGTACATTTTTAAGCCAGAATTTCAGGTGAAAGGGTAAATCTGTACTCTTTCTTGTCCAGAAGTGGAACTTGGCTTTTATTTTTATAATTATCGTGGTTGTGTTTTTATAAGACGTTGTTTATATGTTTATTTTACAGAGCTGCTTTGTACTTTTTTCTTTTTTACAATTCAAGCTCTCTCTAAATATACTCCTTAAAAAATTTAAAAAATGTTTTCCAATTTTTAAATTTTTTTGAGACTCTTTCTCCCAGACTGGAGTGCAGTGGTATGATCACAGCTACCACAGCCTCAATCTCCTGGGCTCAAGTGATCTTTTCACCTTAGCCTTCCAGGTATCTGGGACTACAGGCACATGCAACCATGCTTGGCTAATTTTTTAATTAAAAAATTTTTTTATTGTAGACATGAGGTCTTGGCATGTTGCCCAGGCTGGTCTTGAACTCCTGGGCTCCTCTCACCTTGGCTTCCCTAAGTGCATGAGATTATGGGTGAGCTCCTGTGCCTAGCCAAGCTACATTTTATAAAATCAAAAGTATGTTTATTTTAAAATTAGGTCACTAGAAAAATCTAAAATTAAATGTTGTGATTTAAGCTTAATTCTCTTTGTACATTAGAAATTCCATTTTCTTCTGGAAATATGCAGATTATCAAATTCATCTTATTAAGTTTTTGAGGATATATTTTCCTATATATTGTTTGAGGATATATTTTCCTACATTAGTTGTCAGTGAATTTGTGAGGTTTGTTTCACTCTACAATTAGGAAACAGCAGTTCAAAGGTATACTTGCACATTCTTATCCTTTCACTATAGTATAAAATTATTTTACTAAAAACATTATGAATGTTGATTTTAATCTGTAAATTCAGGCATTCAAAGCACGGTAGGAATTTTATTTAGAAAATTGTTTTAATGTCAGTATTCTTTTAATGCACTTAAAAAAAATTCTCTTGCAGATTAGGAAGCTGATTTTGGATGGATCTTTACAATTAATCCAAGAAGGTCTCAAAAGTGGTTTTCTTTATCCACTTTGTGAGAAGCAGGACAAGTGTAGTAAGCTTATCTCTTTACCACTTGATACCTGCAGTTTGTCAGAATTATGTGAAATGGCAAAGCATTGGCCTTCCCTAAATGAAATGGAACTTCAAACATTACAGTTGTTGGAAGATGATACATCTGTTGCAGAGCAGGATTTATTTTCACGGGTTGTGGAAAACAACTCCAGCTTTACAAAAATGATTACTTTAATGGGACAGAAATACCTGCTGCCACCGAAAAGTTGTTTTCTTTTGTCCGACATTTCTTGTATGCAACCACTTCTGAACTGTAAGTAATTATTGTGTTTATTCTTTTTTTTTTTTTTTTTGAGTTGGAGTCTCACTCTGTTGCTCAGACTGGAGTGCAGTGGCCACTCCCGGCCACCGCAGCCTCGACTTGCTGGGCTCCGGCGATCCTTCTGCCTCAGCCTTCTGAGTAGCCGGAATTACAGGCATGCACTATCACGCCCAGCTGATTTTTTTTTTTATTTATTGTAGAGATGAAGTCTCACTGCCCAGGCGGGTCTCGAACCCGCGGGCTCAGGCAATCCACTCACCTCAGCCTCCCAAAGGTGTGGGATTACAGGCTGAGCCACCGAGCCCAGCTTTATTGGGTTTATTCTTAGAAAAAGATACTTTTTCTGGGGGGGGGTCAATATTTATGAGGATGGGGCAAACACTTTTCCCAGTGTTATTTTTCTTTTAGTTCAATTTTAAAGTGCTGATTTTTTCTTTTTTAAAATTCTTATTGTGAATAAAGGGTCAAAACTAGTCCTTAAGAGGGTAAATACTATTACTTCTCTAGGCTTAGGAATTCAGATAAAGTTGTGTTCAACAAAATGATTTTATTTAACTTTTCTTCATAGCAAACTAGAAACACTTCAGTTAGGACTATTAATTCCCAAATCATTCCTAGCTTTTTTTTTGAATCAGGATCTTACTCTGTCACCAAGACTGGAGTGCAGTGGCACAGTCACGGCTACCGCAGCCTCAACCTGCTGAGCTCAGGCAATCCTTCTGCCTAAATCTTTCAAGTAACGGGTTCTACAGGTTTACGCCACCATGCCCAGTTAATTTTTTTGATTTATTGTAGAGATGAAGTCTTACCATGTTGCCCAGGCTGGTCTCAAATTCTTGGGCTCAAGCAGTCCTTTTGTCTCCACCTCCCAAAGTGCTGGGATTACAGGTGTGAACTACTGCTCCTGGCCATTCCTAGCCTTTTAGGATACAAAGCTGATTTTCTTTCTTTGTTTTTTTTTTTTTTGAGTTGGAGTCTCACTCCATCACCGAGGCTGGAGTGCAGTGGCATGCTCACGACCACCCCAGCACTGACCTAATTGGCTCTAAAAATCCTTCTGCTTCAGCCTTCCGAGTAGCCGGAACTAAAGGCTTGCACTACCATGCCCGGCTAATTTTTTGATTTATTGTAGAGACGAGGTCCCACCATGTTGCCCAGGCTGGTCTCAAACCCATGGGCTCAGGCAATCCTCTCGCCTTGGCCTCCCAAAGAGCTGGAATTACAGTCTTGAGCCACCGCACCCGACCTTAAACTGATTTTCAAGTATATTGTCTAAACTTGAAACATTTTTCTGTATCAAGTTAAAAGATTTATATATTGAAATCCATAGTGACACAGACCTGTATTTGAATTTAGATTTCTGAGGAATGTGATAGGTAAGAGGTATGTTGATCTAGTTGAATTTAATCTGCTGTTTATTGTTATTTGGACATTTTACAGCAAAATTTTAAGTTATGAGCAAATACAACATAACTTACTAATGAAAAGCTTTTAATTGCTATCAAGCCATCATACACATGAGTAGTTATCCATGTAACAGTGTCATAAATTCTTCAGAGTAAATGACAGGATAACAAATTAATGAGAAACCATGATATGCATGAACATTTTTTTCCTATTCTTTTTTATCTTTGTTACTCTAATCGTTTAAAAATTGTCACCTTATTATTTAATTTGCATTCTTTTGTTTACTTATAAGATTGTACATCTACAAAAAGATACCTATGTTTATAAAGGGGGAAGAAGGGAAAGCTCTTTCTTACAGTAAAATTCCAGTTAATAAATGTGGATGGAATTGAAGGAACTAGAATATTTCTATTTTATGAATGCCATCCAAATAGTGGGTGAAAAGCTGAAACAGGGTACTTTCATAGTCTTAAGGTATCTTCCCATAAGACACTTGTTAACTGGAGGAACTTGGCAGACACTGTAGCCAAGTGATGTATCTTCCCATAAGACACTTGTTAACTGGAGGAACTTGGCAGACACTTTAGCCAAGTGATGTAAGGTGCTATCACAAATAATGAGACTTTCTGACATTAGTGTATCTCCTGGTATGTTACTCTGATAGGGCATGGCAGGTATTACTTCAGTGATACTCTTGCCAGAATAAACCTACATTTAATCTCAAGGAAATACCAAACCCAAATCATGGGACATTTTATAGAATAATTGGCCACTAACCTTTAAAATGTCAAAGTCACAAAAGACAGACTGAGGAACTTCTAGGTTGGAGGAGATTGAAGAGAGATAGCAGATAAATGCAATGTGTGATCTTGGTCTTCATCCTGGACCAGATAAAAAGGTATTAGTAGATAATTGGGGAAGTTTTGTTATAGCCAAGATATCAGTTATAAGACAGAAATTATTTTAAAATAAAAAATTAAAAATATGACCTGTGCTTGATAGGACCATGCTAGTATGACTGCCAAGACTTATAGGGAATTTACACATTATTAGTGTCCAGCTCACTGAGCTTTAGTTATCTGCAGGTAGTCTCTGAAAAAATTGCAGTAGGTAATTTTTTAGATAAGTCTATATGAATAAATGCAACAGATTCACTTTTGTATTACATATGTATATATGGCACATATATATGTATATGTATATGTATCTCTCTCTCTCTCACTGTGTGTATGTGTGTGTGTGTGTGTGTGTGTGTGTGTGTGTGTGTGTGTATCATTTTTTTTTTTTGAGTCAGTGTCATACTCTGTCACCTAGGCTGGAGTGCAGTGGCATAGATCACAGCTCACTGCAGCCTCAACCTCCTGGGCTCAGACAATTCTTTCACCTCAGCCTCCTGAGTAGCTGGGACTACAGGTGTGCACCATTACGCCAAGCTAATTTTTCACCTTTTTTGTAGAGATGAGTCTCGCTGTGTTGCCCAGGCTGGTCTTGAACTCCTGGGCTCAAGCAGTCCTCCTACCTCAGGCTTCCAAAGTTTTAGGATTATGGGTGTGAGCCACCATTCCCAGCCTCATTATATTTATATCTGTAGTAAAAGCACTTCAGTTTTAAAGACCATGTTTACTTTTTAAAGTGATTATACACACAATGTATTTTTGGAAATTGTGTCTTTGTTTTCAGGTGGGAAAAAATTTGATGTAATTGTGATAGATCCTCCATGGGAGAACAAATCAGTTAAAAGAAGTAACAGGTAAGTGGAAATAGATTATCTATGAGAAATGTTTTTTAAAAACTGTTGTCCTTTGTACACTGTAATTTCATATACAATTGGCATTATTATTTTTTCTTTTTTCTTTTATTTATTTTTTTATTTTGAAGATATGGGGTATAATTCAGGGTTAGGTGTACAGACATTGATTATGCAGTTACCCTTGTTGATGAGGTATGCCCCTCCCTCTCCTAGCAGTTTCCCTTAACTGCCAATCCCACCCCTCCTCAATTGGCATTGTTTTATGATATAGATTATCTGCAACTACTAAAATGCTTAATAGCTTTTGAATTTTAATTTCCATAACTAGATAATTCTCTTGAACTGTACTATATATAGGTGTAAGAATATCAAGAATAATATATATATATACATATATATATATTTGTTTATTTATTTGAGTTGGAATCTCACTCTTGTTGCTCAGGCTAGAGTGCAGTGGCACGCTCATGGCCACCGTAACCTTGACCTGCTGGGCTCAGGTGATGCTTCTGCCTCAGTCTTCCAAGTAGCTGGAACTACAGATGCATGCCACCGCGCCCGGCTAGTTTTTGTGATTTATTGTAGGGATGAGGTCTCACCAGGTTGCCCAGGCTGGTCTCGAAACCCCCGGGCTCAGGCAGTCCTCTTGCCTCAGCCTCCCAAAGTGTTGGGATTACAGGCTGAGCCACCATATCTGGCCAAGCATGATATATTTAGTAATTGCCTACATCAATTTAGAATTATTTCTTTAATACCAAGGGGCAACATCTTTGCCTTCTTTGTTATCAAATTCTAAAGTTTAAAAAAGTGTGCCAAAATATTGCTGGTTTTCCTTAGTAACCTGCTATGAATGAATTTGTCTGATTCATTCTTACATTCATTTTTATTATTAATTTATGACACCATTTTAGTTTATGTCACCTCTTAGGATAATGAGTTCAGTTAGTTGCTAAGATGATAATTCCATTTTTTTGTTTTTTGAGTCGGAGTTTCACTCTGTCACCTACGGTGGAGTGCAGAGATCACGGTTAAATGCTACCTTGACTTAAGCGATCCTGCCACCTCAGCCTCCTGAGTAACTGGATCTACAGGCACGTGCCACCACACCAGGCTAATCATTCGGGGATTTTTTTGGAAGAGATGTAGTCTGCCTATGTTGCCCAGGCTGGTCTTGAACTTCTGGGCTCAAGTAGTCTTTCTACCTCAGCTTCCCAAACTTCTGGGATTACAGACATGAGCCACCATGCCCAGTGATAATGCCTATTAATAGTGTTTTAAAAGATGGCCAGGGGGCAACCCTCTCGGGTCTCCTCCCACTGTGGGAACTTTTCTGTACTCTCAATAAATCTTGCTTTCAAAAAAAAAAAAAAAGATCGGGTATGGTGGTTCACAGCTGTAATCTCAGCACTTTGAGAGACCAAGCTGGAAGGATTGCTTGAGACCAGGAGTTGAGACCTGAGCAACACAACAAGACTCCTGTCTCTAAAAAAACATTCAAGAAAAAATTTAGCCAGGCATAGTGGCTTGCACCTGTAGTTCCAGCTACTCAGGAGGCTGACTCTAGAGGGTCACTTGAGCCCAGGAGTGTAAGATTATAATGAGCTATGATTGTCCCATTACACTCTAGCCTGGGTGTCAGAATGAGACCATCTCTAAAATTAATAATAGTGTCAATTTTTTTTTCTAGTTTTTTTTTTTTTGAGTTGGAGTCTCACTCTGTCGCCCAGACTGGAGTGCAGTGGCCGCTCCCGGCCACCGCAGCCTCGACCTGCTGAGCTCTGGCGATCCTTCCGCCTCAGTCTTCCGAGTAGCTGGAACTACAGGCGCGCGCTACCATGCCCGGCTGATTTTTTGATTTATTGTAGAGATGAGGTCTCGCTGCCCAGGCGGATCTCGAACCTGCGGGCTCAGGCAATCCACTCACCTCAGCCTCCCAAAGGCGCGGGATTACAGGCTGAGCCACCGTGCCCGGCTTTCTAGTTCTTTTTTTAAATCTTAATAGATGTATTTAATCGAAGTTTTGTGTGACACAGGAGCCTTCAGAAATGAAGACCTGAAGACCCAGGGAAAAATGTCTATTTTTATGTTTAGATTTAATGAAGAATGAACAGTTGTGTAGAAATGTGATTGGACAAATGGGTATGATCTAATGGTAATAGATTGAGGGGTAAACCCAGCAAGACCTGTTTGTTTGGATTCTTCTTGTCTTCTCTGTGTAACGTTCCTTCCTCTGGGTATGGGGTAGTTCTAATGAATGTCTTCAGTTACATTTCTTCTCATTCTTCAGTGTTCTATACCGAAAAATTTGTTTCTTTGACTTTAACTTTATGTGAAATTTCTTTCTCTTCAGTTATCCTTAGCTTTCCTGTGCTTCTTATTTATGAGCTGTGCCAATAGGAGTTGTTCTTTTGAAGCATACAAAGAATTCAAGTATTTATTTTCTGTGTGTGTGTTTGTGTGTGGATATCTATATCTATATATGATTATTTTTAATTACTTGAGGATGAGTTAGTTAAGAGAAAGTTATTCTTAAATATTTTGGTGTTTATTTCCTAAAAACAAAGATATTGTCTTTCATAATCATAATCATCAAATTAGTAATCAACATTGATATAATACTCTTATTGATAACAGTACTGTTATCTACAGCCCTTATTCAGGTTTCACTGATTTTCCCAAAAGTGTAGCAAATAAAATCCTAGTTCAGACATTATGGTCAGTTGTCATATCTCTTTAGCATCTTTTTTTTTTGAGTTGGAGTCTCACTCTGCCGCTCAGACTGGTCCCGCCACAGCCTCCACCTGCTGGGCTCCGGCAATGCTTCTGTCTCAGCCTTCCAAGTAGCTGGAACTACAGGGGTGCACTGTCACTCCCGGCTATCTCTTTAGTATCTTTTAACTCTCTTCCTTTGACTGATTTTAATTTATATCTTTCCCCTAGTAAACAGTAACTGCAAGTATGATAGCATTGGGTAGGTTCTGTGACTCATTTTGACAAACATTTGAACCTGAGGGTTGTTTTAGAAACTGTCTGAACTTGCACTGGTTGTAGAAGTGAGGTCAGTCTTGAGGACTGTGCATTCAGACTTTGCAGTTTGGCTAACTCTGGGCAATATGTTTTCACTTCTCTTGGGTGCAGGATTGCACTTCTCTCTAGGAGCACAATTGCTGTGCTGTCTTTACACTTTTGAGGAACTACCAAACTGTTTTCCACAGTGACTGTATTGTTATATGTTTCCACCAGCAATGAGAGTTCTAGTTTCTCCACATTCCTGCCAACATGTATTTTCTGTTTCTTTCAATAATAGCCATTCTGTTGAGTGTGGAGTGGTCTCATTGTGGTTTTGATTTGCATTTCTTCAACAACTAATGATGTTGAGCGTCTTTACGTGTCCTTATTGGCCATTTGTATATCTTCTTTGGAGAACTGTTTGTTCAAATCATTTGCACGTTTTAAAATTGGATTTTTGAATATTGTTGACAAGTTCTTTATATATTTTGGATACAAGGTCCTTATCAGTACATGACCTGCAAATGTGTTCTCCTGTTCTCTAGGTTGTCTTTATAGTGTTCTTTGAAGCATAAAGTTTTAAATTTTGAGATGGTCTTTCTTATCAATTTTTTCTTTTGTTGCTTGTGCCTTTAGGGTTGCATTTAAGGAACCATTTCTCAAATCAAGGTCATGAAGATAAGCTCCTGTGTTCTGTTGAAGAGTGGGTGATGTTGCATACTCTCCATTGCCACACATAAGGATGGATATTTTTGAATTTGCTCAGTGATTTCTATAAAATTAGAGCTAGGAGGAGGGATATGAATATTTTCTCCTTTCCCCCCAAATCAACCCAAATAAATTATATTAATACAGTCAAGAATCTGCAATTTTTGAAGTTCACATTTGTAAGTTCACATTTTTGACCTGACATTTTTCATACTGTAGCAGAATTAGTCTTTTAAAATTATCACTTTTTTAAAAAAAAATCAGAGACTCACTTTATTGCCCAGGCTGGAGTGCAGTGGCACGCTCACAGCTACTGCATCTTTGACCTGCTGGGCTCAGGTGAACCTTCCGCCTCAGCCTTCCAAGTAACTGGAACTACTGGTGCGTCCCACTATGCCCAACTAGTTTTTTGATTTATTGTGGAGAAGAGGTCTCACCGCTACTTAGGCTGGTCTTGGATCCCTGGGCTCAGGCAGTCCTCTCACTGCGGCCTCCCAAAATGCTGGGATTACAAGTGTGAACCTGTGGGCCCTGCTGAAATCATCCTTTTGATTATGAAAAACACTAGTCAGCTAGAAGAACACTGGCCTAGATGGCAGGAAGCTCAGGTGCTTGTGATCTGAATTGTTTTACTTGTTTATTTGTTTATTTAAGCAATATTTATTGAGTATTTATGTCATACAGTTGTCATATGTAAGAGCTAGATTTTAATGTTTGTTGCATTTGGCCATTGGAAGGTCATTTCTTTTTTTCAGAGCAAGTGTAGTGGTATATGTCTCATTGGAGTCTCCTGAGGAATAAAATCAAGGAGAGAAAGTAGAAAGGCTAAGTACATACCAGTCCTTAGCTTATTGTAGATGGAAGGAGACCCAGTGGGGGGACTTTTTCTCATCTCTATTCTCCTCCCTTCATTTTCTACTTCTCTCCTCTTCCCTCCCTTTTCCTCTTCTTTTCTTTCTCCCTCTTTTCCCTCCCTCCTTCCTCCTTTTCTCCTCTTTCTTCGTTTCAAATGGGTAGTGTAAGTATGTTTATAGACTGATGGTAGAGGACTATTAGAGAGGTTGAAAAGACAGGAAGGGAATAATTGGCATTACAAGATACTGGCATATGGGAATAAGAGGATTCAACTGGCATAAGGGGCAGGCGTTAATGGGTGAAGTTGGGCTATTTTCTTTAAGAGGAAATGTAAAGAAATAGATAAGTAAATGACCAAGCAGAGACCAAGCACTAGCTGCTTTACCAGGAGAGCCCTGGCCACTTTCTCCAGAGCCCCACTCAGTTAGTCTCTCCCAGTAGCTTCTTCTCAGGAAGGCCTTCGTTGCTTTAAAAAAGGGGGGCTTGGTTTCTGTGCCCGGGGAAGCCCTTGGGACCAAGTAGAGCAGCTGTGGCACCAGCCACTTCACCAGGAGAGCCCTGGCCACTTGCTGCCAAGCCCCCACTCAGTTAGTCACTGACACACCCACTTACACACCAACAAGGTATGCCAAATTTTCCATACACTTACTCACTCACACCGGGACTCGCATAGTCTGACTGGCTCTGCTGCCATCTTCCTCTAACTCCTTTCATAAAAATATTTTAAATGGTAATATTAATGAAATGAAATACACTTTAAACAAAAATTGGATTTTTTAATTGCGTGGACTGGAGTGCAGTGGTATGATCATGGCTCACCACAGCCTCTAACTCCTGGGCTCACGCAATCCTTCCACCTCATCTTCCCTGAATAGCTAGGACTACAGGTACATGCCACCACACCTGGCTAATTTTTTGTTTTTTTTTTTTTATAGAGACAGGGTCTCACTTTGTTGCCTAGGCTGGTCTTGAACTCCTGGCCCCAAATGATCTTCCCACCTCGGCCTCTCAAAGTGCTGGGTTTACAGGTGTGAGCCACTGTACCTGGCCCTGACAATTTTCAATGAGTAAAAAGAAAAATGAAAATATTTCTGACATGTGTGATAATGTGTCCACTAGGTGACACTGTGGTTCCATACTTAGCTACTCAAATGGATAGCTATAGGAGCTGTTCATTTGTGGAGTGAATGTTGTACAGGTCTCCCTGCTTATTTTTATTTTTTTACAGTGAATTTTGCTCATATTTTTTTCTGTTTATTTTTAGGTACAGTTATTTGTCACCTCTGCAAATAAAGCAAATACCTGTTCCGAAATTGGCTGCTCCCAACTGCCTTATTGTTACTTGGGTGACCAATAGACAGAAGCACCTACATTTTGTGAAGGGAGAACTTTATCCTTCTTGGTCTGTGGAGATGGTTGCTGAATGGCACTGGGTAAAAGTAAGTTCAGAAACTAGCTTACTTGTTAATATGGCGTAAAATATAAGGCACATAAAAGTAGCATCTACTTTTTAACTCAACATGTCACTGCTGTACTCCTTCAGTATTGGCTAATTCAAACTTTTGCTTTGCCGCTAAACACTTTTATCTTCTTTCTTAAGGCTTTTGTCTGTTTCTTTTGTATCCTTTTGAATAGAGTCTTAAACACTAATGGCCTTGGGAAATCAGTCAGGGAGATATCAGGATGAAATTTTAAAAAGCTCTGATGTCATTTTAAAAAACAGCAAATAGGCTGGGTGTGGTGGCTTATGCCTGTAATCGATTTACTACCGAACAGAAATAGGCTTCCCCTTTGCTTTCTTTCCCTCATTATACTCACAATTTCAGTCACCCTTTGTGACTTCTATCTTTCTTTTCTTATTTTGGACATGAGTTCAGAGAATAGCAAAATAACCCATTGTAAAGGGGCTGGAAGATGCCAAAACCAAGATGCTTTTATGTTCTGAATAGTGCCTTAGGTGCTGCTGTGTCTGTTTGTGAGAGAAATGATTCGAGCCCTATGGTTGGTTGAATGATCTTTAATATTTCTGCATGTTACAAGAATATCAAGAAATACAGAAAAATAAGTCAGTTCAGAATTAGACGTCCTTTTATTTTTTTGATTGGTTGATTAATTTATTTTTTAAACTTTATTTTATTGTAGAGATGTGGGGTATAAATGAGAATTAATGACATAGGTAGGCTGCAGGCAGGTGAAGTTTTGGGTTCTTTTTTATTTTAAAAATGTGGGGTACAATTCAGGGTTAGGTACATGTGTGGTCATCGTAGAGGTAAAGTAGGAGTACTCTTATTTTATTTTATTTTTTGAGTTGGAGTCTCACTCTGTCGCCCAAGCTGGAGTGCAGTGGCATGCTCCCGGCCACCGCAGCCCCAACCTACTGGGCTCCAGCGATCCTTTCACCTCAGCCTTCCAAGTAGCCAGAACTACAGGTACACGCTACCACGCCTGGATGGTTTTTTTGATTTGTTGTAGAGACGAGGTCTCGCCAAGTTGCCCAGGTGGATCTCGAACCCGCGGGCTCAGGCAATCTACTCACCTCAGCTTCCCAAAGTGCTGGGATTACAGGCTGAGCCACTGAGCCCGGCCGGGTACTCTTATTGATATTATGTGTCCACCCTCCCCCGGTAGTGTCCCACTACTGAATCCCTTTCTTACAGTGTTATGATAAATATCAGGGTCCACTTATGAGAACATGTGGTTCTCAGATCTTTGTTTCTGTGATAAATCACTGAGTATTATAGATTCTAATTCCATCCAGGTTGCTAAAATCATAATTTTGTTTTTCTTCATGGCTGCATAATATTCCATCTTGCAAACATACCGTATGTTCTTTATCCAGTCCAATTTTGATGGGCAGCACGGTTGGTTCCATGTTTTTGCTATTGTGAATAATGCTGCAGTAAACATGCATGTGCAGGTATCTTTTTTATTGAGTAATTTGAATTCTTCCAGGTATATTCCCAGGAGGGGGATTGCTGGGTCGTATGGAAGGTCAAATTTTAGATCTTTTAGAAATTGCCACACTGCTTTCCACAGAGGTTGTACTAGTTTACGGTCCCACCAACAGTGTAGAAGTGTTCCCTTTTCCCCACCTCCTCTCCACCATCTGTTGTTTTTTGAGTTACTGATGATGGCCATCCTGACTGAAGTTAGGTGGTATCTCAGTATTGTTTCAATTTGCGTTTCTTTGATGATTAGTGAGACTGAGCATTTTTTCATGTCTCTGTTGGCTGCTCGTATATCTTCGTATATCTATTCATATCTTTTGCCCAATTTTTAATAGTGTTGTTTGTTTTTTTTCCTTTCGGCATTTGAGTTCCTCATAGATCCTGGATGTTAGGCCTTTGGCAGATGCATAGTTTGCAAAGATTTTTTACCCATTTTGTGGGTTGTCTCTTTACTCTCTTGATGATTTCTTTTGCTGTGCAAAAACTTTTCAATTTGATGAGGTTTCACATTTCTATCTTAGCTTTTATGGCATTCACTTTTGGGGGCTTGGTCAAGAATTCGTTGCCTACTTTGATGTGCATAACAGAATTTTGTACGTTTTCTTCTAAGATTCTTATGGTTTGAAGTTTTACGCTTAGGTCTTTGATCCTTTTTGAGTTGATTTTTGTGTAAGGTTATAGGTAGGGGTCCAGTGTCATTCTTCTGCATGTGGTCAGCCAGTTTTCCCAGCATCATTTGCTAAATATGGTCTTCTTTCTCCAGTGATTGTTATTGGTGACTTTGTCAAAGATGAGTTGGTTGAGAGACCATGTTTTTGCTTCTGGAATTTCTGTCCAGATCTGGAATCTCTGTTCCAATTGTCTATGTGCCTATTCTTGTATCAATACCAGGTGTTTTAATTACTGTAGCCTTGTAATTAAGTTTAAAGTCTGGAAATATGATACCTCTCACTTTGTTCCTTTTGCTGAGGATTATTTTGGCTATTCATACTCTTTTGTGTTTCCATATGAATTTCTGTATTGTCTGTGGCTTCATGCATGATGTTGGTAATTTGATGGGTATTGCATTGACTCTTTAGATTACCTTGTGTAGATGGACATCTTGGCAATATTGATTCTTCCAGTCCATGAGCATGGAATGTTATCCATTTGTTTGTGTCATCCTTGATTTATTTGAGCCACATTTTGTAGTTCTCGTTGTAAATGTCTTTCACTTCTCTGGTTAGGTGGATGCCAAGGCCTTTCATTTTTGTGTGTGGTTATTGTGAATGGGATTGTGCTTTTTATTTGGTTCTCTGCCTACTTGTTGGTTCGTGTATAAAAATGCACTTGTCTTTTGCACATTGATTTTGTAACCTGAGTCATTTTTATCAGTATGAGGAGGCTTTTGAAAGACTCCCTAGGGTTTTCAAGATGTAGAATCATATTGTCTGCAATGAGGGGTAGCTTAACTTCCCCTTTTCCTATTTGGATACCCATGATTTCCTTCTCTTACCTGATTGTTCTGACTAGGATTTCCAGCACTTTGTTGAACAGGATGGAGGAGAGTGGGCATCCTTGTCTTCTTTCCCTTCTTCTTTTTTTTTTTTTTTTTTTCTGCAAAGGCTTTACTGGGTGGCTAAGGGGCTCAGTCTTTCTGGGCTGCCACCTTCCTCACAGCAGCCAGGATGTTGCTCAACTCCTTGTGCTTCCTCTTGGTGCGGATGTATATCCCTGCCCATTTCTTGATGAACTTGAGTACCCACTTGTCCTTGGAGACCTTGAGCAGCTACATGGCATGCCACTCATATGGGCTCATATGAAGCGAAGCCACACACCTCTTGGATCATGTCCTGCATGAACTTGGTATGCTTTGTCAGGCATCAACAGTGGCAGCTGTGCCTCAGCTGACACATACTCTTGGTCAGCTTGTGGCTCTTGTTGAGACCCATGGCCATGGGGTAACACAGGGCCATGGCTGCTGCTCTCCAATCTGCTTTTCATTCTTAAAGGGAATGCTTCCAGCGTCTGCCTATTGAGCAAAATGTTGGCTGTGGGTTTACCATAGGACAGGTGGTCTGATCCTTCTCTAGTTGCCTTTAGAATTTTTCCTTTCATGCTTACTTTGTGAAGGCAGATTACTCTGTGTCTTGGCAATGGTCTTATCATGTGATACTTTGCGGTGGTTCTCTGAATCACTTGTACTTGAATGGTCATGTCTCTAGAGAGATATGGGAAGTTTTCTTGGAATGTTTGTTCCATAGTGGAATGTTTATTCCATAGTGTTCTCAGTTTCCCTTTCTGCTTGTGGGATAACAATCAGGCATTGATTTAATTTCTTGACATAGTCTCACAACTCTTGGGGGCTTTGTTTTTGACTTTTTTTTCTGTTTTTGACAGACTGGGTTAATTCCATATTTTGGCTTTCAAGCTCTGAGATCCTTTCTTCTGCTTGGTTGATCCTGCTCCTTATGTTTCTCATTGTGTTTTGATTTCCAGGATGGAGTTGTTCATTTCCATTTTTTCAGAATAGGCTTTTTTGAAATTGGCCAACTCCGCTTTTACTTCCTATATGACCTTGGTGAGTTTCATTTGTACTTTTTCTTGGTTCTCTCTGTTCATTTTAACCATCCAATCTCTGATTTCTGTGACTGTCATCTGGGGCAGGTCTTTCTGAGGGGTTCCCATTGTTTGTGCTCTTATAGCTGCTTTTTCAGGTGCTGCCTCTTTAGAACTCCGAGGGTTGCCTATGTTTTCTCATTGATTTTTTTTCTCATTTGTGACCGGCCTCTCTTACTTCTCTATAATTCCTCTTTATTTTTGTGTCTCTGAAGCTAGTCAATGGCCCTCTGTTCTAGGGCCCTTTTTGTGGTTCCATTTAGGTCACTTGGTGAGAGAGGGAGGGGCACTCTCACTTCTACTCCTTGCTCCCGCCTTTGACAGGTTTCTCTTCTGTAGATTTTCTCTCCTGCTGTTGGTGTAGTCAGCCCCTGCTGCTAGCATCTGTGGAGAGAGAGTGGGGAATTGGATCTCCATCTGCTATTTGCGTTTGCAACCCTGAAGTCTTCCCACTGAGAAAGCCTTTGGGCATCTTTTGTGTTACCCCTTCCCTGTTCAAGTCCACATTCTGCTCTTGAAAAAGAGCGAGTTCCCTGTTACAGGGGTAGAGATGATCTGCCCTGTAGGTACACAGACCTTGAAAGTAATTTCTTCTGATCTGGCTGGGAAGATGGCCACCAGCTGTTGGTTCACTCTGCAGTCATGATTTCCTTGCCCGGGAGCCAGCTGTCTGGCGCTATTGGCTGAAGCCACACTCACGGTGGCTGACTGGGCACAGGTTTTGTTCTCTGTTCCACTTGGACTCCGGTTGTCTGCTGCTGTGCCCTGACCAGGATTCTTCCAGCTTGAGTGTCCTCATGCATGGCTGGGTAGGGGTGAACCAATCCAGAACATCTTAGCACCCACTGTCCTTCACCGGGCAGGGCTTTAGTTCCTGTGTGAACTGGTGCATGTTGGGAGATGGGGTGTCCAGATTCTCACGTCTACCATCACTTTCTGGTCTCTAGATGGTCAAAGAGACCTTTTCTGGGTACAGGGTGTTTCACTGTCTAAAAGTGTTAGGGGTGTCTCCATCTATTGGTGGTTGTGTCCCTACTCTGCATGCTTGGTGAGAGAGGTGCTGGTCTGCTGCTCCGTGGTGGCTGTCTTGTATCCCTCCTCTGACAAGGGCTTTTCAATTAAAATATATATATTTTTTGATTCAGAGTCTTACTCTGTCACCCAGGCTAGAATGCAGTTGCATGATCGTGGCTACTGCAGCTTCAACCTGCTGGACTCAGGTGATCCTTCCACCTCAGCTTCCAAGTAGTTGGAACTACAGGCATAAGCCACCATGCCGGGTTCTTTTTTTTTTGGTTAAATTATGGAGATGAGGTTTTGCCAAGTTGCCCAAGCTGGGCTCGAATCCCTAGGCTCAGGCAATCAATCCTCTTTCTTGCCTCCACCTTCCAATGTACTGGGATTACAGGTGTGAGTCACTGTGCCTGGCTTAGACTTCCTTTTAAAGATACAATGATTATGTAGATGAAGTCTACAAAAGCCTTTCTAAATTATAAGAGGATAAGTCAAGTTACTATTATTTCAGTGGTTAATATTTGTATAACTGGCATATGTTACATTATTTCTTTTGTACTATGTCTGAAACTCAGTGTGTATTTTATACTTCATAGCACATCTCAGTTGGACTAGCCACATTTCAAATGCTGAAGAGTTGTGTGTGGTAGTGGCTGCCATACTGGAGAGTGCTTCTATAAGAGATTAAAAAATACATTATATAAATATTTTAAATATAACTATATTATTTTCTTGCACATAAACAATCTCTACTTTTTGTTAAAATTTATTATTAGAAAGCATGTTATAAGTAGCTTATTTCATTCAAATAACATTTACTGATTACCAGCAATATGACTAAGAAGAGCATAATAGTGCATTTTCCTTTAGTTATGGGTAGTAGTATCATTAAATACAGTCAAAGCTAAAATTAGTAAGGAAAGAAGCTGGGTGGTTGATAAGATAGACAATATCTAGTCCAGAGACTGGCCCTTGTCATTATTAATACAGATATTCAACTTTATCATTTCATCCTGGCATGACTGTGCTCTCAAGGATTCACCTAGCTAATCAAATTCAAAAGCATTTAAAATATCAATTCATTACTATTCAGCCATCAGAAAAATTTAGAATTAAATACATAGCTTATATTATATTTTTCTTAAACAGCACTAGCTTGGAGGTTTAATTTCCTTTTGTGTATGTAGAAGATGTGTAGTGATGGGAAAAAATAACCCTTATTTTGTTGGTTCCTTCCTATCAGATCACCAGTTCAGGAGAGTTTGTGTTCCCATTAGACTCTCCTCACAAAAAACCTTATGAAGGTCTCATACTGGGGAGATTTCAAGAAAAAACTGCTTTACCATTAAGGTAGGAAATGTAATTTTTCAAAATTGTGTAAATATGTTCAATTTTAGGCTTTTGAAAGTGGTTAACATGGTAATCATTGCCTTTCCTTAATTTTTATGTTTTTGAAAATCTAAAAGTGACCCAGAGCAGAAAAGAATGAATGGTTATGGCATATAAAATTTTATATTTTGTTTTATCTAGTGTGTACTTGTCATTATTATAGAAAAGGAAATTTTAGGAATGTCTCAGTTCTTAAGTTGTTGATTTTCTTCATTGGTTCCAATCTTAAGTTTGTTTTAAGATCAGATAAAACTTGAAAGAGAAAAAAATAATGCAACTGTGGCATATATATAAAAATTGTTTTTTAAAACATAGCTTACTTTTTTGTTCTGTTTTAATTAGGAATGCAGCTGTAAAAGTGCTCCCCATTCCAGACCACAAATTAATTGTCAGCGTGCCCTGTACTCTTCACTCACATAAGCCACCGCTCGCTGGTATGTTGTTATAAAATAGAATTGTTACCATTTTTGTCAAATTTTAGAAAGGATTGAATTTAGTATTTGAATGGTCTACAGATTTGAAAATTAAATCAGATGTGTGTTGTAATTAATATTTTAAAGTTTTATAGCAGAATTTACGAGATAGAGAATGAATTAGTTTTTAAGTACCTCAGCTTTTCCTGTTACACTGTCTTTCAGATTCCCCTTATGATCAGTTGTGCCACATGACTGGCCTTGACAGGGTGAGTGCTGTTGGAGCATCTGAGGCTGTAGTTCAGCGAAGGGCTTTATTTTACTACCAGGGCTCCATCCTTTCCCTTGCTTGTTCTAAAACTAGGAGCTCTGAATAGCAGTCAGAGAAATGGTTAGAATCCCCTTGTTATTTGGTAGAGGCTCTCAGTTTTACGATTTTTAAAGAGGTAATGTTGCTTTTCTGAAACATGGAAAAGTAATTGCTGCAAACTGCAATTCTCACTAGTCTTCATGCTTTAGTATGTTGTTCGTCATTCAGTGAAGCTAAGCAGCAAGGATTAGTAGAGAATTTGGCTTTGGAAATTAACGAATATGAGTTTGAATCCTGGCTCTGGTATTTGGGCAAGTTACTCAAATCTTTTTCTGTCTCAAAATTCTTTTGTAAAGAAAGAATAATGTATTTATTTATGTAGAATATATAATGTTTTAGGCTGGGTGCAGTAGCTCAAGCCTGTAATCTAGCGCTTTGGGAGGCCTGAGCTCAGGAGTTCCAGACTTGCCTGGGCAACATGGTAAGGTGACTACCTGAGCCCAGAGGTTTGAGACCAGCCTGGGCAGCTTGGTGAGACCTTGCCCCTACAATAAATCAGAAAATTAGCTGGACATCGTGGCGCACGCCTGTAGGTCCAGCTACTTGGAAGGCTGAGGTGGAAGAATTGCCTGAGCCCAGCAGGTCAAGGCTGTGGTAGCCGCGAGTGTACCACTGCACTCCAACCTGGGCAACAGAGTGAGACTCCAACTAAAAGAAAGAAACAAAGAAAAAAAAGAATATATAATCTTTTAAATATATATATAAGTCCTTGAGAGATACTGAATTTAATATTCGGTGTTTACTTTTCAAAGAATTTCTTCAGGAATGCATATTTTATTAATTTGATAATTTCTGCTTGAATAAAACAACAGCAAAACTCCTGCAAACTTCCACTTAGGAAAACTACAGACAGCTTGTTATTTTGCAGAATATGAGCTAGGATATGTAAGAAGGTACACATAAATTCCCAAGAGAATTTTTATTGCTAGCACTCAGGATTTGTATTATCTTGAGTTGTTTATGCAGAAGAGTCTTTAACGTATTGCTTCATTTGAGAAATAGACAAATGTCTACCTGATGATCCATTCTTTGACTTAGAGGGGATCTCAGTGAACATGTATGTACCTTTATGCTTTCGACTACCATAAACTCTTTAATGCATTAATATGTAGCTTAAATGGAAAGTGAGGTTGTACTGTCCCTTGAGGGAAAAAATTACATTTGGCACTAGTTATACCTCATGGTATATATACATGTATTCCTCTCATTTGAATTTTCCTTGTAATTTGGTGAATAACAAAGCTTAATTTAGTGTTTGTCTCAGACCTTACTTTTTTACTTTTAAAAATCCAAAAGCTAAGACTTAAACTTTTCATTCTCAAATGATAGTTAACTATTTATTGATCCTGTAGAGTAGAATAAAATTTTATTTAAAGATTAGTTACAAGAGAAAGGTTTTAAAATAGTGAATGAAAATTATTACAGCTTGTATCTTTGAAATGCAGGTCTGCTATATTCCCAGTAGAGAGCAGCACACACACATTTTTAGGATTGAGAATGTTTAAAAACAAATGTTAGATTTTGGGGGAAAAATCTGTATGACTCAATATGTGTATAATCTTACGTTTTAGTTAAGTAGTGATAGACTGGAAATATTAGTAATGGTTTATTTTTGAGTTAATGTTACAATAGATATTTTTGGTATAGAGCAGTACAGATTAAAGTTATCAGAAAGCAACTTTCAGATTTTTGCTGTATATTTTGGTATGAAATCATAACTCTAGGGATTCAGACAATACATACTTTGTATGTAATGTTTAGAGCTTTTATATTTAAATATTCTTAAACTGCTTATGCAAATTCATGAAATGAAATGTTCTTCCTTTTGCATTTAGAGAAACATATAGCTTATTTTTTTAAGTTTAATTGGTTATTTTTGCTGTAAAATATAGAGAGAGACCACATTGGTCCATATTCCATTGGAAAATGATATGTTTATTCTAAGTTTTAACATTTTCTCCTAGAGATTGAAAGATAAGTCATTGATACCTATGGCTTACAACCTAACATACATGTTTATTAACGTTGAAGATTTAAAATTATGAAATAAAAGTATTTGAATAAAAATTTGGCTTTTATATTTTGCCATTCCTTTTTACTGCTTTACTTACTATTAGTTTCTGTCTAAAGAGTAAAATATAGTTGATGAGATTATATGCACTGATGTTCAGGCCACATCTCTCCTACTCCTGCCCTGTGTTTCCAGAGCACAAGGGGAACAAGGGGCGGGCTAAGCAGGATTGTACCCCTCCATTGGTTAAAGTGTGTTGTACTAATTCCAGATGTATATAATTGTCTAAGTATACGTGTCATGCTAATGTTTAAATTTATACATTTGCATTTATTTTTAAATTGATGTTTAAAATTAGTAAGAATAAGACATTTCCATTAATTTGCCATTATTTTGCTTTATTTTGAAGTAAAACAAATGTGGTTAACATTATAAAAACACTACTTGATATTCTGTTTTTCTTAACTAGAACCATGCAAAAATGTATCACATTGATAAAGTAGGATGGTAATAAATAATTTTAGGTTGTATGTATTTTTCTGCTCCATCCAAATTTCAGGCCTTCATTTTCTACTAGACTGTGAATGCTTATAAAACATGGTTATTCTGCTTCCTTAGTTAAGTCCTATGACACTGATTATAGTGGGTACTCAGAAGAGTAAACATTTTTGACTGACTGACTCCAGTTTAAGCTCCAAAATAGGGGTGCTAGCATCTTTGCACCAAAAAACTGAACAAACTAAACAAAAACAACCAGCCTTGTTTCAGTATAACCTTAGACCACATTAAAAGTGAATTGAGGCCAGTAAAGCATTGAATTCATGGGGAAGAAAATGGAAAAGTGATATAGGGTTATTGTCCTGTAAGTCTCTGGGGAAATCTTTCTCTTTCAAGTTTACTAGCATTTAATTTATATACTTATGAAAAGACAAGAAATCTTCATGCCAGCATCTCCTAGAATCTGTCAGAGCCCAAATTTGAGTTTACTTGGATTATAGACGATGCAAACTTTTAATTCTTAAATTTTGCCAAACTGGACCAGTGCTTTCTGACAAATGAACAAAAGTATTTTTTCTTTGAGAGCAATTGAAGAAGATGATGAAACCTAAAATGTTTGATATATTGTCTATTAAACCCCACCTATATCAAGTATTTCTAAGGAACCCTTATCATTCTTATGTAGCTATTATGAACTATATTCTACCATTTCTAGTGATTTTTCTTCTCTGAATTTCATACCTAATTCCTGTTATGTGGTTAGTATAGCTAACCAGCAGTATGATCAAGGTTAAATCGATTTAAACATTGGTCATCCAACTGAGCATGTACCTTAAAAAAAAAAAAAGGATTCTTTTCTCTGTTCAGTGTAGATAACAGCTGTTTAGCTAACATATATATGAGCTACCTTTACCCAACATAATTTTCAATAGTTATTAATACATTGAATAATGTAAGGAATACTTAATTGTGAAACTAATATGATGATCTTTTAGGTAAAGAGGGATCTGTAATTTGGAAATGAAGAAATATTCTTAGAACTATGAAGTTATAGATAAGGGGACTATAGTTATATGCTCTGAATATTTTTGCCTATAGCCAACTCTTCACTTACACAGAGTAGTAAATGAAGTAGTAAATGAAATAAATACTTTCTAAAGTATATGTTGCAGAAATACTTTTATCTTAGTTTTCTCAATGTGTTGTCTTTGTCTTATTTCTTCAGAGTTCTTTTTCATGCATGGATTATATTTATTAAAAAATAAATTGAGTTAGTACTCAGGAGATATGTCAGCAGTATTGGAAAACTGAAAAGTCACCTATGTGGGTGTTAAAATCCTCATTTCTCATCTACAAATGAAAACCAATAAATCAGGACTACTGAAGTTCTGATAGAATTGTTCCCAATCTCAAGGGTGCCTATTTCAAATGGCTTTCTAACTATAAATAGTAAAGCCTGTGATGAAATCCATGAAATTAATATGCTGTCTTTTAAGAAAAAAATGAAACATTCCTTCTTTTCTGCTCTTAACTGTTAAAAGGAAATTGGTTCCTTTCTTGATAATAATTTTTGTGTTTTTTTCTCTTCTTTTGGACAGAAGTTCTAAAAGACTACATCAAGCCTGATGGGGAATGTTTGGAATTGTTTGCTCGAAATTTACAGCCAGGTTGGACTAGTTGGGGCAATGAAGTTCTCAAATTTCAGCACATGGATTATTTTATTGCTGTGGAGTCTGGAAGCTGACTGTGATCCTAATTAAAGTAGTGGTTTCTTCAGTGTTTCTGTATCACTTTTCTCTTCATTCTAACTCACTTTTTCTTTTGATACCAACCAGTTTGCTTAGAAATGTAAATGGGAGTTGGTTTTCAACCAGAAGTGACTAGCCTTCATGTAATTTTGAGATAAATTTTATTTCAGTTCTAGTAATATTCTACATTATTCTAGAATCTACTAAGAAAGAGGTAAGCAGTTAGAAAGATGGCAAGACTGTACCGTTGAAAAAGTTTGGAAAGCATAACTGGACCGGAGGCATAATCCTGCCTTTGTATGTATTTTGTTTAGTCCATATGTTGTAAAAAAAATTTGAGCCATCATTGTAAAAAAAAAAAAAATCAGGAAATTTACATAAAAGTCTAAATTTCTGCTTCTCTTTAAACATCAGAAGCTCTGACTACGCTGAGGCCAGTGTTCCTTCCTGGCATCTTTCTGCAGTACCTAGTGGTGACAGCTTACTTGGGAAGAGCCACATGCTCGCCAGTTTACTACAGTATCTCTTCCTCTTCCTCACTTATATTATCTGCTTGATCCCTGTATGACCCAAATTTGTAACCTGTGGTATACTCTGGAAAAAGTATTCAAGGACCAGCCAAGTACTGCATTAGTAAACTAACTGAGTTTATGCGACATTTTTGGAGGGTTTTAAATTGCATTCAAAGTTACTTTTCAAGCACTTCTTACTATTGCTTGTTTTTCTAGGAAAAAATATATATATATTTCTATACAAATGTCAGGAAGTAAATACTACTTATGATTGTGAAAAAAGTATTCATATTAGTTACAGATTTTTTACAAATAATTATTTGTCTACCAACTAAAATATTTTGATTGTAATGATTCTTTGAAAAGCATGCTGATTCATTATGTATTATTTAAAAAAAATTGAGATATACTTTTCACCTAATAAAATTCTAAAATTTTCAGTGTAGAGTTTAGTGAGTTTTGAAAACATATGTACAGATGTCTGGCTACCACCATAATCATGGAAGAGAAAACTTGCTTATCCCAAAGGCTTCTCATGTATCCTCTTGCAGTCAGTCTTTCTTGGCTCCTGGCAGACAGTGATTTTGCTTTCTGTCTTTTGTTATTTTAGAATTTTATACAGACAGAGCCATGTGATGTGTATACCATTGTGTCTGTTTTTTTTCACTTAGCATTTCAAGAAAAGCATTTATACTATTTACTGACTGTCTGCAAATATTTATCTACTAAGTGAAGTGTTAGACTGCAATGATTCTTTGACGAGTGTGCCTATTTACTGATTTTGTCAAAGAAAAGTATGTTAGTTTTGAAGTTTGAGTGTATGACTATAGTATCAGAAGCTTAATTTTGTGTTTATAGAGATATTCTAACTTGTTATTTAAAAAAGAAAAGATATTAAACTTGAAGCAAACTTCCCATTATATCATTTGAAATTATTTTCAGCTTCATGTGGCATTTATAACTCTTTCTGTCTTTCCCCACCTTCCCCCTCATTGGTGTCATTATTTCACCCAGGCTGGAGAGCAATGATACGATCATGGCTCACTGCAGGCTCAGTCTCCTGGGCTCAGGTGATCTTCCCACCTCAGCCTCCCAAGTTCCTGAGGCTAGGTGTGTGCCACCACACCCACCTAATTTATTGATTTTTTTTTTTTTTTTTTTTTTTATAGAAATGAGCTAGGCTGGTCTTAAACTCCTGGGCTCAAGTAGTACTCCCAAAGTGCTGGGATTATAGACACAAAGTACCACACCCAGCTGTATTTATAGATTTCATATAGTTTGTGGAAACATTTTATCTGTACTAAGTTTTTGGACTTTTATTTTTGGATTATAAATACTGATACTGAAAGAGAAAGATAATTTTTATTCAAGAGTCTGGCGTTCAAGTAGCAGGGGTTCTAATCTTAGCTCTGCTCCTAAGTTGTACAACCTCTGGGCCTTGTTTTAATATCAGCTTAATACTCTTAAGCAAAGGATGATTCTATTCTGTAAGTTGTAACGAGAGCATACCTTGTGAGAACAAAAATGAAAGAGTATGAACATTGAACTTTGACTTCATTACCACATTACCACAGTTGGTGGTTTAGCCAGCCTACGTGATAAACTTACATATTATAAGGTGTTTTCATTCAGAACTTTCTGTATTATCTTTATAAGTTGTAAGCATTTGAACTTCGTGGGTTTTTTCTATCATATTCTTTTTACAGGTTTAAGGTGTTTTAGGACTCTTGGTAATAATGCTTGAGCAAAGGGGTGGAGCCAACATTTGTAGAGTTGTGTTGCTCCATGCTATGTTTTTTAAAAATTTTATTTAAAATAAGATTTATTTTTTATCCATTTTTTTATCAATATTTTTTATTATGATATTGTGGAGTACAGTTAAGGGTTAGGTATACTAATATGCTTCATTCAGGCCCCCTTGTTGATAACAGGTGTCTTCCCATCACCAGACAGATGTTTACTACCATTAGTCCCATCCCCCTTCCCCCCCCATAGTTTTCCACCACTGTCAGTCATTTTCTTATGGTAGTGCGTTGAATGATCAAGGTCCACTATATGAGTGAGAACATGTGATATTCAGATCTTTCTTTCTGTGAGAGGTCACTCAGTATTATAGACTTTCATGACATCCAGGTTGCTGCGAAATTCATGATTTTGTTCTTTTTTATGGCTGCATAGTATTCCATCGTGTATATGCACCACATTTTTAAAATCCAATCCTCTTTTGATGGACAGCATGGTTGGTTCCAGGTTCTTGCTATTGTGAACAATGCTGCGGTAAACATTCGTGTGCAGGAATCTTTTTTATAGAGTGATTTGATTCTTCAGGTTATATTCCCAGTAAGGGGATTGCGGGGTCATATGGGAGGTTGATGTTTAGAGCTTTTAGGTATCCCCACACTGCTTTCTACAGAGGTTGCACTAGTTTACACTCCTACCAACAGTGTAGAAGTGTTCCCTTTTCGCCACACCTTCTCCAACAACTGTTATTTTTTGAGTTATTGATAATTGCCATTCTGACTGGAGTTAGGTGGTATCTCAGTGTGGTTTTGATTTGCATCTCCCTGATGATTAGTGAGGTTGAACATTTCTTCTTGTGTTTGTTGGCTGCTCGGATGTCTTCCTTAGTGAAATGTCTGTTCATATCTTTTGCCCATTTTATAATGGGGTTGTTTGTTTTTTTCTTTTCAGCACGTTTGAGTTCTTTGTAGATCTAAGATGTTAAGCCTTTGTCAGACCTGGAGTTGGCAAATACTTTTTCCCAGTCTGTAGGCTGTCTCCCTGCTCTCTTGATGGTTTCTTTGGCTTTGCAGAAGCTTGTCAGTTTAATGAGATCCCACTTGTCTATCTTATCCCTTACGGCCTGTGGGTTTCAGATTTTGTTGAGGAATTGGATGTAAGTTCCAATTTCCATGAGGGTATATCCTTCATTTTCTAAGGTTCTTATGGTTTGAGGTTTTACATTTAGGTCTCTGATCCATTTGAAGTTAATTTTTGTGTATGAGGATAGATAGGGGTCCTGTTTCAATCTTCTGCATGTGATCAACCAGTTTTCCCAGCACCATTTACTGAATAGGTTCTTCTCTCCCCAGTGGTAGGTGGTGGAGGCTTTGTCGAAGATGAGTTGATTGAGAAATTGAGGTTTTGCTTCTGGAATCTCAATTCTATTCCATTGGTCTATATGCCTGTTCCTATACCAATACCAAGCTGTTTGATGATTGTAGCTTTATAGTAAAGTTTGAAGTTTAGTAATGTGATACCACCTGCTTTGTTTTTTTTGCTGAGGATTGTTCTGGCTATTCTTGGTTGTTTGTGTTTCCACATGAATTCCTGTGTTGTTTTTTCTGGGTCTGAGAAGAATGTTTCTGGTAATTTGATACGTATTGCATTGAATCTGTAGATTGCCTTAGGTAAGATGGACATCTTCACAATGTTGATTCTTCCAATATATGAGCATGGGATATTTTTCCACTTGTTTGTGTCATCTTTGATTTCTTTGAGCAGAGTTTTGTAGTTTTCATTGTAAAGGTCTTTCACGTCTCTGGTTAGGAAGATGCCAAGGTATTTCTTTTTTTTGTGGCTATTGTGAATGGAATTGTGTTTTTTATTTGGGTTTCTGTTTGTTTATTATTGGCATAAAGAAATGCGATTGTCTTTTGCACATTTATTTTATATTCTGAGACTTTGCCGAAGGCCTTCATCAGTGTAAGGAGGTTTTTGACAGATTCTAAAATAAAAAGCACAATTCCATTCATAATAGCCACAAAAAAAATGAAATACCTTGGCATCATCCTAACCAGAGACGTAAAGACCTTTACAATGAAAACAACAAAACTCTGCTCAAAGAAATCAAAGATGACACAAACAAGTGGAAAAATATCCCATGCTCATGGATTGGAAGAATCAACTTTGTGAAGATGTCCATTCTTAGGTTTTCAAGGTACACGATCATGTCATCTGCAAAGAGAGATAATTTGACTTCCTCTATTCCTGTTTGGATACCCCTGATTGCCTTCTCTTCTCTTATTGCTCTAGCCAGGACTTCTAATACTATATTGAACGGGAGGGGTGAGAGTGGGCATCCTTGTCTTGTTCCAGTTTTCAGGGGAAATGGTTCCAATTTTTGTCCTTTTAGGAGTATGCTGGCTATGGGTTTCTTGTAGATGGCTTTTACTACTTTGATGTATGTTCCCCGTATGCCAAGATGTTCGAGGGTTTTTATCAAGAAGGGGTGCTGGATTTTATCAAAAGCTTTTTCTGCATCTAATGATATAATCATGTGGTTTTTGTATTGACATCTGTTGATGTATTTAATTACATTTATGGTTTTACGAATGTTGAACCAGCCTTGCATCCCAGGGATAAAGCCTACTTGGTCATGATGGATGATTTTTCAGATGTGTTGTTGAATCCGGTTTGCTAGGATCTTGTTGAGGATTTTAGCATCTATGTTCATCAAAGATATTGGCCTGTAGTCCTCTTTCTTTGTTAGATCTTTACCTGGCTTGGGTATCAATGTGATGTTAGCTTTTTAAAATGATTTGGGGAGGGTTTCATCTTTCTCAATTGCCTGAAATACCTTCAGTAGGATTGGAATCAGCTCCTCCTTAAATGTCTTGTAGAATTCTGCTGGAAAGCTATCTGGTCCAGGGCTTTTTTTTGTAGGTAGTTTTCTTATTACATAGTCAATTTCCTTGATTGTTATTGGTCTATTTAGGGTCTCAATTTCTTCTTGTTTCAACCTAGGCAGGTTTTACAAGTGTACATAGTAGTCTCTAATGATGTTTTGTATTTCTTCAGGGTCAGATGTGACTTCATCTTTTGTGTTTCTGATTGTGCTTATTTGGGTTTTTTCTTTCTTTTTCTTGTTCAGTCTAGCTAGGGGACCATTGATCTTGTTATCCTTTCGAGGAGCCAGCTTTTTGTTTCATTGATTTTTTTTGTATTGTCTTTTTGTCTTCTATGTCCTGGATTTGGGCTTTTATTTTGGTGATCTGGATTCTTCTGCTGAAATTAGGGTTTTTATGCTCTTGCTTTTCCAGCTTCCTTAGGTGGCTAGTTAAACTGTTAATTTATGCTCCTTCCATTTTCTTCATGTGCGTTCGTAGGGATATAATTTCCCCTCTTACTACAGCTTTCATGGCATCCCAGAGATTCTGGTAAGATGTTTCTTCATTTTCATTTGTTTCCAGGTATCTTTTGATCTTTGTTGATTTTGTCATTGACCCAGGAGTTGTTTAGCATCATACTGTTTAGTGTCCATGTCTTTGTGGGTTTTGGGGGAACCTTGTTGGTGTTAATGTTTATTTTTATTCCACTGTGGTCCGAGAAGGTGCATGGTAAAATTTTGGTCCTTTTAAATTTGCTTATGCTTGATTTATGGCCAATTATGTGGTCTATCTTAGAATATGTTCCATGCGGTGATGAGTAGAATTTGTATTCTGTGGTCTTTGGATGGAGTGTTCTGTAGGTATCAATTAAGTCCATTTGGTCAAGAGTCACATTGAGGTTCCGAATCTCATTGCTGATTTTTTTGCCTGATGATCTGTCTAGGGTTGTGAGTGGGGTATTAAAGTCCCCAGTTATGATGGTGTTAGAGTCAATATCTTTCTTTAATTTTCCTAGGAGTTGCTTTATAAAAGTTGATGCACCTATGTTAGGTGCATATATGTTTAGGATAAATATTTCTTGTTGATGGAGTGAACCTTTTATCATTATGTAGCAGCCCTCTGTATCTTTTTAAATTTTTGATAGCTTAAATGGTATTTTGTCTGAAATTAGGATCGCAACTCTCCTTTCTTTTGTGTTCCACTCGCCTGAAAATTTGTTTCCCATCCTCTTACTTTGAGTCTGTGCATGTCCTTTCTATTGAGATGGGTCTCTTGAAGGCAGTATATTGTTGTCTGGTGATATTTTATCCATTTTGCCATTGTATGTCTTTTCAGTGGTGCATTTAGTCCATTCACGTTCAGGCTAATTATTGAAATGTGAGAGTTCGTCCCTATCATAGAGTTCTTATAGAGTTGTTATTCTTCCACTTGGTTTTTTGTCTTTCTTTTGGTTTTGGGGTTGATTCATGTTTATTTTATTCTTTTTCCTGTACTTTTGTGAAGAACGGTGTTCTTTTCTTCCTCTTTTCTTCTGTTTAGTACTTTCTTAAGTGTTTCTTGTGGAGGTGGTCTGGTGGCAGCTTAAGTTCTTAGGGATTGGATATCTGGGAAAGAGTTTAATTCTCCCTTGCTGATGAAGCTTAACTTGGCTGGGTACGTTATTCTTGGTTGAAATTTTTTATCTTTTAGGACTTTGAAGACAGGGCTCCAAGCTCTGCTAGCCTGCAGGGTTTCTGTAGATAAATCTGCTGCTATTCTAATTGGTTTTCCATCGTAGGTGATGTGGCCTTTTTCTCTTGCTGCCTTTAGGATTTTTTCTTTTATGCCTACTTTGTTTAGGCGAATTATTATGTGTCTAGGAATTGGCCTTCTCAGACTGCAGGGGTTCTCTGAATCTCTTATGTTTGAATTTTTGCATCATTGATTAGATAAGGGCAGTTTTCTTGAATGATCTCATGGAAGGTTTGTTCTAGTGTGGTGTCTATCTCTCTGCCTCAGGAAGGCCAATTACTCTTAGGTTCGGTCTCTTGAAGTAATCGCTCATCTCTTGAAGGTTTTTTTCTGTCTTTTTGAGCTTGTTTTCTGTGTTTTTGAGAGTTTGGGTTAGTTCTATATTTTGGTCCTCAAGCTCTGAGATTCTTTCTTCTGCTTGGGTAATTCTGCTTTCCATGCTTATCAGTTTGTTATTTATTTCATTCACAGTATTCTTTATTACTGTTATCTCACATATCAGCTCCTTCCTAGTTTCTTTTTGTCTCCTCAATTCTTTTTAATCTCTTCATTAATGTCTTGATATCTAGGTCTGTGGTTTGGGACCATTCTAGGGGCTCTTCATTGTTTGCATTCTGAAGTCAGCAGTGTCTGCTCTCCCAGGGTTCTGGGAGAGACCCATATTCTTCTTTTGGTTTTTCTTCATTTGTGTAGATTTTTCTCTCCTTCCTGGAGCAAAAGGAGTTACAAAAGAGCAAAATAATGGAGGAAGGGTGGGTCAATAGGAAGTTAGAAAGATAGAAGAGTGAGAGGGAAAACAGACAAACATACCAATTAACAGGTGAAAAAGAGACACAAGGCTGGAAAGAAGTGAAAAAAAAAACACAGAAGGAAAATTCCCTAAAGAATACTGGTAGTTACACAGAGACAGACCAATAAGATCATGAAACAGATAGGTAAGTTAGAAAGCAAACAATAGTGAGCAAAACATACAGTCAGAATGATAAAACCAAAGGTCAAAATAAGAGATCAGACTAGTTCTGAAATCTTTCCTTAGTGGCTAAAGTCACTTGAGCTCTGATCTCCAGCCTTTCCCCTTTGTTTTTATTACAGACAGCTAGCCCGCTGCCTGGGAGGTCTGTGACTCTTAGTTGTCTCAGTCTGTTCAGTTAGGGGAGGGGCTTTGTCTCCTGTTTAATGACATCACCATGGGAACCGAGGTGGGGCTCTGATAGGTGGGCGGGGCGATGCAAATCTGCCTGGAGAATGGTGGAGGTGGTAACTTCACTTTCACTTTTAGGGATGCTCGTCTGGGTCTCTGGGAGGGATCAGCTGCACAGCTGGGCGCTGAATCCAGGGTGTCGGGCATTCCCTCCTCTGGAGCTGGAAGCCTCCGATCAGCACCTTACACAAGCTTGGGGTTCTGCTCCCTTACACAAGCTTGAGGTCGCACACTGAGTGCCTCAGCCAGGGTGGGCCCGGGGCTCCAGAGCTCCAAAGCTCCAAAAGGCAGGTGGTGGCCCTGGGTCCCTCACAGGGCACTTCAGTCAGAAATGGGACCAGTATCTCTGAGGGGTGGGTGCCCAGAGCCTCCCTGGGCGACCGGCAGTTTGGTGCTGGGTGCTGGGCGAGACGATGTAGCCAGGGAGGGAGCTGAGACCTGGGACTCCTGAGCTGGTGGGAATCACATATAGTGGAGCAGCCGCAGCCAGGAGCGCAATATCTGGCCCTGCGTGGGACCAAAGTTCCTTGGGCCTCATACCAGTGCGACTGGCGGTGGACAGGGGGCTGTGGGAAGAAATGTAAGAGTCTTTTTGGGAACTCACGTTTGGAGAGTCTCACGAATCCACCCATGCCGTCACCATCTTGTGGACTCTCCTACTGCTGCTGATCTCTTTTTCAGTTCGGAGAGGGATGGTGTGCAAAGGCAGAGGAGAAAAAAGAAGCTCCTTTTGTGCAGTGGAGAGTTTGTTCCCTTTCTAATGGGCTCTTCCGGTTCCTGGTGGGTGTGCGGGGTGCTCCTGGACAAACGTGTAGTGGCGACGGCAGGTCCAGCTGGAGGGATCTGGCCATGCTATGTTTTTAACTTACTTTATTCAGTTTAGTCATTGCATAGTCATGAGAGATAGATACTATCTTCATTTAATAGTTGCGAAAACTGAAGCCAAGGAGACTGTTTTGTGAAACTGGGATTAGCATGCACAGTTGTCTGGCTTCCTGACCCATGTTGTATTTGATATAAGAACATGGAAAACTGAGTGCAAGACTAAGGAATTCTAAAGTGGTATTATTACACTCAAGTCTGTCGTCTTTAGCTCTAGAGTTAGGTTTGATTTGGGCTTACTGAGAAACCATGGAGTCACATAGATATTCTGGGAAACCTATACAAAAAAAGCCTTCCAGCCATTTTGCCACCACATGGTTAACTGTAAACACCTCACAGGTAACGGGAAATCGTGCCTCATAACTTTATATCCTTGGAATTCCTTTCTCTTGACATTTTTTCACCCTTCCACATGGGGTCTGGTAAAGGCACAGAACACAAACTACACCCAAAATCCAGCTACTCTTGGAAGCAGACCCTCTTTACCTTGATCCTTTTTGTCACTTGTCTTCTTTTCTTGTTCAGCTTTCATTTGTACTCTCTAGTCAAATGAAGTTTGACTTAGTTTCTTTTTAGTTTTCTCAGCCACTGTTGGTACAGAGGTTTTTTTTTGTACGTAAGGCTGTATATAAATAGTCAGTGCAGTCAAATGCCAACTTGACTAGATTTGAAACCAACTGGCTTCTGACTTGGGCAAATTAGTTAAATCTCTAGGCTTTGCCCTCTCTATAATAAGTCATAGATTTCTTATGAGGATTAAATGGGTCAATATATGGAAGGCACAACAGTGCTAGGACTATTTTAAGCACTCAATAAGTGTGAGGATTTCTTGCATATTTTTCTATTTCACATCAGAAAGGTTCTTTATCACAATCTGTACTCATTGAAAGTTAAATGTTAGCTCTACATCTTTGCCTGAATATTACTAACCTACCCATAGAGTTGGGTTTTTTTTTTTTTTTTTGGTCTAAACATCATTTTTTTCTCAGTCTGTTTCTTGGGATCACATTTCCTAACCTGTGCCTGATTTCATACATGAGGTAGCTATGAAATCTTTCTTTCCCACTGTGGTCCTGCCTAAAAAAACCAAATTTAAACAAGGGCCACATGTGGATTTGGGCTTCATTTCTTGACTGCCTACTTCTGTGCTGACCCTGAGCTGTGTTACTACTCTACATTGTTCTTTATTGACTTCCATAGGTGGTTAATAGGTGGACTTCCTGGTGTTTCTTCTATATTCAGAGACTTCAGGTCCATGCCACATTAATTTTGGTTCCAAATGGATGTGTTGCACTTTGATGTAACAAAGTTCCCACTTTGGTGTTGGGAACTTGATCTTTAGTGCCACCCCATGGATTTTACAGTTGATGAGGCACAGTATATAGTAAGGCTTTGTTCTTCAGATGGTCTGAAAGGCACCAATGAGAATAGGCTTCTCTTGGATGCCAGCATTTGGGGGAGGTCAGCATCACCGTGAGCCAGTGGTCTTGGAGGAAGACATAATACAGATAGCTAGTCCATGACTCTGGGGAGATAAGTCTGAGTCAGGTCGGGGCCTGGCTTTAGTTCTGCCTTTTCTCTGTCCTCTATGTAGGCTCTATGTATCTACTTTACCTTGTTCTAGTCCTCTAAATTCTTTAATTCAAACTCATTTTTACAAGAAAATTCTAGGTCCCCAAATCTTACCTTTTCAAGCTTATTATCCTAGAGACACATATATTTAGAGCATGTTTATGTATTCAGCTTTAGGCAGACAGTTCTACTGAAGCTCTCTACTGTTGTGATTCAGAAGAGGATTATAATCACTTCAAGGGACCTTTCTTTCCCTGAAGATGCTGCCTGATTTACCTAATCGACTCATGCCATGCACCAATGGCGTGCCTCACCCTGGTAAGCACCACAGCATTGTTGGCATAGTTCTCTGGTTACCAAAGTTCTTTCACTTCAGTTGTCTCACTTATTCTCAAAGCAATCTTACAAAGGTGTCAATATGAGGGAATAGGGTTTTAGAGGCTACTGACAGGGCTGATTACCAAGCCTTGAATTCTGTTCTGATTCCTAAGTTAAGGCACTTTGTGTTGTACCATGCTTGCTAGTAAACGTGAGATCTTCATCGGTCCATTAACTACTAGTTGGAGGGTTCATTACATGACCTGGGTCAGACTTAGAATGCTTCATGTATAATCACCCAAACATAATTATCTCAATATACTATATCATCAGTCTTAGGTTATTACCATATTTTTTGTTAGAGATTTTGTGACATTAGTTGAACTGAAAACCTGTACAACTCAGAATTTTAGACATAAGTCATTTGTATTTTCACCATGTAATTGTATTTTAACTACTCAATTAGACTAGCCATTTTACATTTACATTTTAAGGAAGCTTTTCTGTAAAATACTCTCCTGGACTTGAGGCTATTCGGGTGGTTAGAAAGGGGAAGATTAAATAAGTACAGGGCAAGTGATTTATGGTGAACTGTTACTAGTGTTTGGTCATTTTGGACTAACCCAGAATTCCAGACAAAGTCTTAATTAAATTCACAACTTATTAACACTCTCCTCCAGTTTGACAGCAAGTCAGAACTACCATGATAACTCCAAAACCTACGTTTTCCCTCTAAATAGTTTTAGAGGTTTGCCTAGATTTCCTGGGGGCTTCTGTGAACATGAGGGGAACTTCTTGGACTTTTTCTGTATCCATCCAAATCCCTGGAATCATCAGAAAACAAGCTGGTCTCTAGGAGAGGAGAGCATGAGGAAAATTTTGCTCTTTCAGATTAGACATTGACTGTGATGATAGGATAACTGTAGCTGTGACAAGAGGATAATTTTGGATGACTGCTAAGGCAAATGAATGGTTGTTTGCAGTATTAAAATTGTTTTTGGTCAATATCATTAAGGAGAAGCATGACTCTTCACCTGCCTTTAAGCTATATTTCTAACACTGTCCCCGTGTACCTTGAATGTTAATCAAACTGGACTATTTGCTATTACCTGATTGGGACCTCTGCTTTTGTTTGTGATTCTTCTTCTGCCAGAAACAAAACAAATCAAAATAAAACAAAAAACTAGCTAGATCAGCTGGAGAATAAGAAGGCTAATCGTTGGACTTTGTAGGATTATTTGAGGATGAAGTGAAATAACTGTAAAAGTGCCTAGCATAGGTATATGCCCAATTCTTTTTATTTACAGTCTTCCTGGCAACATTCTAATTTCACAACCCACTTAAAAAAAACTTTTTATTTTGAGCTAACTTTAGGCTTATAGAAAAGTTGCAAAAACAGAAGTGTCCAAATATCTCACCTCTATAACCCCTGTAAAACTACTATCTTGCAGTCAGAGGTAATTATTCTCAAAATGTATTTTTCATGCTTATTATAGAACACTTACCAAGTTTATATAATCTATGTATCTTCCTTTCTTTTCTTCCCCTCCCTCCCTTCTTACTTTCTTATTTCCTTCCTCAATAGATAATGGGAGGTAGGGACCAGTATTTATGTATCTTATGTTTCTCATCCCAATGAAGGGTAAAATAATACGCACCACAAAATATGCCACATTGGCATGAGGATTATTTTAAGCTATGAAGGCAGTTGAGAAGAAGCACATACAAGAACAACTCTCCGCTCTTCCCCTAAATGCAGGATATAAATTTAAAAAGATGATCTACTCAAAGGAACAGAGGTTGTTATATAAAAAAGACACCTCACCCACGTGCTCATTGCAGCACAGTTTGCCAACTCTAGGTCTGACAAAGGCTTAACATCCTGGATCTACAAGGAACTGAAACGTACTGAAAAGAAGAAAACAAACAACCCCATTATAAAATGGGCAAAAGATATGAACAGACACTTCACAAAAGAAGACTTACAAGCAGCCAACAGATACATGAAAAAATCTTCAGCTTTGCTAGTCATCAAGGAGATACAAATTAAAACTACACTGAGATACCACCTAACTCCAGTCATAACGGCCATCATCAATATCTCAAAAAATAACAGATGCTTGAGAGGATGTGGTGAAAAGGGAACATTTCTACACTGTTGGTGGGAGTGTAAACTAGTGCAACCTCTGTGGAAAGCAGTGTGGCGATTCCTAAAAGCTCTAAAAATTGACCTTCCATATGACCCTGCAATCCCCCTACTGGGAATATACCCTGAAGAACACAAATCACTCTAAAAGAAAGATACCTGCACACGTATGTTTATCGCAGCATTGTTCACAATAGCAAGAACCTGGAAACAACCATGCTGCCCATCAAAAGAGGACTGGATTAAAAAAATGTGGTACAGCCGGGCTCGGTGGCTCAGTCTGTAATCCCATGCCTTTGGGAGGCTGAGGTGAGTGGATTGCCTGAGCCCGCGGGTTCGAGACCCGCCGGGCAGCAAGACCTCATCTCTATAATAAATAAAAAAATCAGCCGGGCGTGGTAGCGCTTGCCTGTAATTCTGGCCACTTGGAAGGCTGAGGCGGAAGGATCGCTGGAGCCCAGCAGGTGGATGCTGCGGTGGCCGGGAGCGGCCACTGCACTCCAGTCTGGGTGACAGAGTGAGACTCCAACTCAAAAAAAAAAAAAAAAAAAAAGTGGTACATATACACGATGGAATACTACGCAGCCATAAAAAAGAACAAAATCATGAATTTCGCTGCAACCTGGATGGAACTAGAGTCTATAATACTGAGTGACCTCTCACAGAAACAAAGATCAGAATATCACATGTTCTCCCTCATATAATGGACCTTGAACATCCAATGTAATACTATAAGAAAATGACTGACGGTACTGGGAAATTATGGGGGGGATGGGATTAACAGTAGCAAATATCTGTCTGGGACTGGGAAAACACCTCTTATCAACAGGGTGCCTGAATGAAACGTAATTGTACACCTAACCCTTAACTGTATCCCACAAAACCATAATAAAAAATACTGATTAATTATAAAAAAAAGAAAATGTAACATAAAAAAAAAAAAAAATAAAAGGCACATAATATTGCATACCAAAGTCATGTTCTGTTATACAATGCTTTTATTTTGAAGTCATTAAAAACCATCTTGGAAAAAAAACACATAAACTCCAAGCAACCCAGCTGTGACTATTCAGCACTCCTTAGTTACAAGTAGGTATACTACCATTTAATGGTGTCATTAAAAATACATTGTCACCATAGAAACTGCAGCTTTATAGGACACCAAATCTTTCTTTGAAATGCTCATACTGAACAACTTACATTGTCTTATGTAATAATGATGGCTTCACCTTTGTTTTAGCAGGCACAGAGTTTTCCCTTCTCCACAGTTTATTTGTAACCAAGAAAAACTATCAAGAATCTGCTTATAATTACTTTATACTGTATTATGCAAAAAAGGATCCACTTAAAAAGCAAAAACTTCCTGATACTTGGAACTATGTATTACCAGTTGTCAACTGTGTCACTATTGTGTAAATTGGGAAACAAAAATACTCCCACTCCAGACAACATGCTGGTATAATCTTTCTCCCAGCTTTTCACTTTGCCCCTTTTCTGACATGTTTTCTCCCTCTCGGCCCTTGGCTCTTTGGCTCTGTTTACTTTCACGCTCATGACACTTCACTTCTTACATATATTCTATTTCTTCCTAGGTGAGCAAAAGAACCAAAACATTAGTTGGTAATAGACTTTAGAGATAAACCCACAGGGTTATTTTAAGCAAGGAATATTGAAAGCTACAAATTTTTCAAGACTTGAAAAAATAAAGCTTTAATTATCATGGGACAGTAATATGGTCAGTATTTGGAATAGAGCAACCCAGCCTCAAACCTCTTCAACTAGACAAGCTGCCCTCTACTCCATCTGCTTTTGAGGTCCTTCTCTTCTTTATTAAAAGGTGTGCTGAGCACTTACTAGATGCTGTCCTAAGCAGAAGAGCTATACCAGTCAATGAGACAGACAAAAGCACATCACATATTTCTGCCTAGTTCAAGGAGAGACAGACAGCCTAAAGATAAAAAGACAAATTTTAATAGTGATTAACAAACCCTGTAGGGATCTGAAAGAACTTTCCAAGTAGAGAGACTCACTGGTACCGAGTCCCAAAATAGTGAAAAATTATCCATTTTTTGGAACAGGAGAAAGCCAATGTGTCTGGAACAGGGAATGAAGCAGAAATTGGTTGCAGATGAGATCAGAGAGAAAAGTATGGACTAGTTCTTGTAAGAGCTTGTAGGCAAAATGAAGTCTGGATTTTATTCACAATCTAATGGGAAGTCAATGGAGGCTTTTATGGAGGAGAGTAAAATGACCTTTACTCTTTAGAAGATCATTTCTAGCTGCTATATGATGAATAAACATCAGTAGCAAGAGCTGAGGGAAGAAAAGAGACAAGTTTGAAGACACTGCAGCAGTCAGTCAGATATAGTGATGATTACAGTTACCAGCAAGAGCAATGATGAGTGTTGGATGCTTCTTTTCAATTAAAATGAAAATCCTTTGACTAGGATGTTAAAATGTTTTATTTGCTTTCATATCTCTCCCAAAATGCCATCATGGCTGCTATTATCTAATCCAGATTCTGATGAACGAATGAAAATAATACTATTATACCTCTTCTATTCCAGGACTTCTGTGTCTGGCACTTGGGTTTAGTCAGATATCCAAGTGCAGCACAAATTACAAAGTCTCTCAGAACTTTTAATAAATCATAGTAAAATCAGTAAACATAACATATAAGACAGAACAGAGTCAGAGCCAGGGCAGAAACCCAGTGTTCCTATCTCCCACTGTGTTGTTCTGTCCTCTAGCCCACAATCCCAGTCATTCTAGATCTGTTCCATTATATCTCTAAATACTTACTCCAAAAGTACTTATTTGTGCAGCAATCATCCAAAAAGAATGCAACAAACAAGTGGGGGAAATAATTAGTGACTAATTAATCTTAAGGTGTTATGAGTAACCATGGCAGGAGTTTGCTAGTAAAAAACTGAAACAATTCTTCATTAGTGTCTATGGTATATGCTACTTTTATGCGGAATCATAGAACAACAGATTGCTAGAACTGCAAATAAATCTTAGGGTTTATTCTAATTCAACTCCCTGATTGTACAAACCTGTGAAGCTAAGTGATTTCTCGAAAATCACAATATGTACTAACATCAGATGCTAAACAATTACAACATTGGTACCTTTCCTCACAAGGCTGTATAAAAACATTAACCTTAAGGGGCTTCTGTAATCCTGGTGAATTACTCTCCCATTCTTCAGATGACTTTCTCTTTTTTTTTTTGAGTTGGAGTCTCACTCTGTCGCCCAGACTGGAGTGCAGTGGCCGCTCCCGGCCACTGCAGCCTCGCCTGCTGGGCTCGGGCGATCCTTCCGCCTCAGCTTTCTGAGTAGCCGGAATTACAGGCGCGCGCTACCACGCCCGGCTGATTTTTTGATTTATTGTAGAGATGAGGTCTCGCTTCCCAGGCGGGTCTCGAACCCGCGGGTTCAGGCAATCCACTCACCTCAGCCTCCCAAAGGCGCGGGATTACAGGCTGAGCCACCGAGCCCGGCTATGACTTTCTCTTTTAGCCTCCAATTCCATGACTCTCTAAAACCTTCATATCTTCATAGTAAGAAAATTGAAGCAAGCAGAAGAGAACTTCCAAGTGCTCTCCACCAAATCTGCCCTCCCATCTTCCAGTGTAAGTAAATGCTGCCTTCCCTGTTGGAAGGAAGACCTCTCCATGCTCCTAGCTCCATCATTTCTTGTCTAGATTTTTTTTTTTTGAGTTAGAGTCTCACTCTGTCACCCAGACTGGAGTGCAGTGGCTGCTCCCGGCCACTGCAGCCTCGACCTGCTGGGCTCCGGCGATCCTTCCGCCTCAGCCTTCCAAGTAGCTGGAACTACAGGCGCGTGCTACCACACCTGGATAAGTTTTTGATTTATTGTAGAGATGAGGTCTCGCCAAATTGCCCAGGTGGGTCTCGAACCCGCAGGCTCAGGCAATCCACTCACTTCAGCCTCCCAAAGGCGCGGGATTACAGGCTGAGCCACCGAGCCTGGCTTCTTGTCTAGATTTTACCACCATTTCTATGACTATAGAGCATTGCTCCTGCAATTGCCCCTCTCTGCCCTTATTATCCATTTTCCACTGGATAAAAGTGGATGGGAAAACTTGTTGATGATTCTGTAGTTTAGGCCAGGCTTGGTGAGTAGGTCTTCAGAGTTCTCTCACTGACATGCCCTGTGGTTAGTGACAGTTGTTGGTTGGGGTGTCTCAGTTGTCTTCCACACAGCCTTTCTGGCAGGACAGCTCCAATTTCCAGTAGAGGAACATGCCAAGTGGGAATGAACAAAAAGTGAAAGGTCTCTTGAGACCTTGCTGAGAAGTCACACATCACCTCAGTGCAGTCTACTGGTCAAAGCAAGTTACAAAACCAGCCCAGATTAAAAGGGAGGAGAAAGATACTGCACCTTTTGATGGGAGAAAGAATTCATGACCATTTGTGATCCAGCACAGTAAGGGTAATTGAGAAAATATTAGTGTCTCATTTGCTGAAAGAACAAAAAAGCCTCCTTAACACCCTCTCTATATCATCAAGTATTCTTATTAAGAGTTCACAGGGAGACCTGCACCCCAGGATGGAGCTACGTTAGTCATCTTCCTCCAGAATTCCCCTTCTCAGTCACATTGGAAATAATTTAAGAAAACTGTTCTTTCTTCCTTTCCAATCTCCTGCCTTCTCAGACACACCTCCATTCCAACAGCAAAGTAGCTGCCAGGAACAGTTGGTGGAAGTGGGAAAGGTGGGAGTGAGGGAAGAATTCCTAAATATGGCAGATGTGTTTATTTTGAGCAAAATCACAAGTCACTTGGGATATTTCACTCAATGAAATCATAAGACATGGAGATGTGATAGAATTTCAAAAGGTCTTCGATGAAAAGAGAAGATTTAGATTATATTAGTCAGCTTGGGAAGTAATGATAGAATGTGATGAGAGATGTGACTAGGTTTGCATAGAAAATTGGGTAGAAAAAGAAAGTAAGAGATATAAATTGGCTATTTAGAATAAAATGTGCTGATAAAGGGCCTTGAAAATGACAGGAGGCTGCTTAGTTAATGAGGAAGGTGATCTAAAAACATTGCAGGTGTTTAATATGAAATAATTTATATTCTTTTAGAGTCAATACAGAAATTCCTTTTTAGGGAGAGCACCGCCTTTATTAAGATACTCTGGTAGCTCCTTTGCAGTAGCTACAAATTGGCTGGACCTTGGTTTCTTGAGGAAGGGGGAAAGTATTTGTTTAAAAAGAGCAAAATGTTTTGTTTTAGTGAGTGAAGGGAAGATGCCAGTTAGCTCAACACTGACTGAGGGTTGAGGGGAAATGCATCTGGAGGAAGACCCTGAGCTCACAGGGAAAGAGGAACTTTGGTGGAACAAAAGCCTAGAGGGAGATATTCTAGGTGGATGCTGAATGTAATTTCTTCCACAAAAAAGAAAAGTCTACCAAAATTTATGAAAGGCTGTGTGTGACTGAATTTTTTCCTTTACAGATTCTTTAGATTGCATATGAAAAAGAAAGGAAGAAAGAAACTGATTCTAACCAGTTTAAGAAAAAGAAAGGGAAAAACATTGGGAAAGATTCACTTAAACCAGTCACAGAAATGATAGAAATGGGCCTGGAAGCAGGAGCTAGAACACACTCTCTCTGTTCCATCTCTGCTTGTCTCCGGATGCCAGCCTCACCATCTCACCTTGCCAGTGTCAGGAAACATGGTCCTGGCAACTCCAGGCCTTACAGTCCACAGCTCCACCACCCACCGAGGCCAGAGGTGATCCTGATGCTGGCCCAGTATGGGTCAGATGTTCACCCCTAGACCAATCACTGGACAAAATGATGACAGCTTCCATTGTCTGACAGTGGAGGTGCTGGTCTATGTAAAAAAAGGGAAAGGTTTTGACACACAAAACAGAAAATGTCTACTATGGTTTGGATGTTTGTGTTTCCTCCAAAATTCATGTTGAAACTTAATCCCAATGCAATAGTATTAGGAGGTGATAGAGTCGTGAGGACTCTTCCCTCATGAATGAAATTAGTGCCTTACAAAAGGGCATCAGAGAGGCTGTTTGTTACTTTTTCCTTGCACCCTGTGAAGATACAACAACAAGGAACCATCTAGGAGGAACAGGACATATTAAAGAAAGGACATATTAAAGAGCATTTTAATTACAGATCTGTGAAACACAAAAGGACAGAAATGTTGTTTCTTTTAGTAATTAAAGCAAATGTCGACTGCAATGTGGCTGTTTTGCCTATTAGCAAATTTCTCTCATACATAGTATGAAATCAAACTCTTTAGGATTTACCTAAATCTATTCTTTACTGACCACACATCTTTCTTGCTTGTTTTGATCTTAAAATAGAAAGCAATGATAGTTTGGGAACGCTAACTGTTACAAAGAAGCAAAACTAGTCAGTATCCTTCTTTAAAGGATAAGAATTAACATACAATAACTGTCATATTATTAAAGGCAACTCTTCAACTTCTAGCAATACGTACTCCATACCCCACATAATTCACTTCCTCTGTTGAGAAGCAACTTCACCACAAACCATACTTTCTAAGAAGAGAAGAAAGAGTCAGCTTTGTGTGACTTCTGGGTAGTCTGTGACCAGGAAGATCTTGGGTTTTTTTGTTTGTTTGTTTTTGTGTTTGAGTTGGACTCTCACTCTGTCGCCCAGACCGGAGTGCAGTGGCCACCTCCGGCCACCGCAGCCTCGACCTGCTGGGCTCCGGCAATCCTTCCGCCTCATCCTTCCCAGTAGCCGGAATTGCAGGCATGCGCTACCACACCCGGCTGATTTTTTGATTTATTGTAGAGATGAGGTCTCGCCTGCCCGGGTCTCGAACCCACGGGCTCAGGCAATTCACTCTCCTCAGCCTCCCAAAGGCGCGGAATTACAGGCTGAGCCACTGAGCCTGGCTGCTGAGTTTTCATTACTGGTAAATTACCAGGAAGGACAGAGACCACGAAGCTACTTTCTTTTTTGCCCTTTTTCCTATCAAAAAAAGGTTCTTTTCTCCATGCCTTGTTAAATATCTACCCAAGAAGACCAAAGAGGAAATAACTTCCTGGAGGGGGGGGGAGAGAGAGAGAGAGAGAGAGAGAGAGAGAGAGAGAGGAGAGGAGAGAGAGAGAGAGAGAGAGAGAGAGAGAGAGAGAGAGAGAGAGAGAGAGAGAGAGAGAGAGACTGTTTTAGGTACATTTCAAGCCAGGGTCATCACACTGAGGCGCCTATCTTTTTATCTGTGTCAAGGGTATGATTGCTTCGGATAAGCCTGCCACTCTTTTCTGACCAGGTGTTCAAGTGGTAGCTCTCCAGAGATTTTAAATAGAGCTGTGTGCTGCCCGAAACAGTCCTATCAACAGTTAAAGGAGCTTTGTATTCCAGTCACTTGTATTGTACCTGGTACAGAAATACTCATGTTGCTGATCCAAGTGAAAACACCATGGCACACTCAACTAGAAAGAGGACTAGATGCCAAATCCACCCTGAAGGGGGCTGTGTGTCTGTTCTGCCCATATCCAGAACTTACACATGTCAGTTAGAAGAGTTGATCCAATTCGGGTGTCTCTTCTGAATAATACCAGAAGGCTTGGGAGTGTTTGATTTTTTTTGTCAGCAGGTTGGTTGGTTGGCTTAAATCCTGGAAAATGCAACTAAAAACAATGTTGAGAGTGACTGGACACACCTAATTGAGTGCATAACAAAGAATATAGGAACATGTAGAGAGACATACATACAACATACATAGACCTCACGACACAAATGCAATTATGGAGACAGCTGGTGCTGACCACCAGTAAGTACCTCTCTACTAAAGTACTGATATGACCCTTAGCTAGGAGCAGCTGAGGGAAGCATGCATATTCCATTTCTGTACAGATCCTTTTTTCCTTTTTTTGTTCAATGTATATTATTTATCAATCCTCTATTATGCAGGTCACTTCTTCTCTCCAAAGCTGATAATTTTCTGTGTCTAAAACTGCCCAAATTTCAGATTTATATGCTTTTCCATTGTTATAGGTTTTGTCAACCATCTGTGGCCATATTTTGTTTTTCTTCTGCTCTCATTGCAGTTGACCTTAAGGACCGCCATTCCTTCCACCCCTGGCAAGGAGGAAATAATTTCTGGGCTAAGTACTACCCCAAGGACTTTTTTCTCGTTTTTCAAAAGAAAAATCACTTTAGGATTTCTTTCTCTGTCAAATCCCCACCCTTTTGTTTGTTGTTGAAAAATTTCAAGCCCAATAATGTATGTCAACATTAAAAAAATACCTTACAATCTGTAGAGCTGTAAGGTATTTTTTTACAGGCGTGTACTACCACGCCTGGCTATGTTTTTGATTTATTGTAGAGATGAGGTCTCGCCAAGTTGCCAAGGCGGGTCTCAAACCCGCGGGCTCAGGCAATCCACTCACCTCAGCCTCCCAAGGTGCAGGATTACAGGCTGAGCCACTGAGCCCGGCAACATACTTTTTTTTAATGTTGACATACATCCCAAGCCTTCTGGTATTATTCAGAAGAGACGCCCGAATTGGATCAACTCTTCTAACTGACATGTGTGGGTTCTCGATATGAGGAGAACAGGCATGCAGCCCCCTTCAGGGTGGATTTGGCATCTAGTCCTCTTTCTAGTTGAGTGTGCCATGGTGTTTTTGCTTGAATCAGCAACATGAGTATTTCTGTACCAGGTACCATACAAGTGACTGGAATACAAAACTACTTTAACTGTTGATAGGACTGTTTCGGGCAGCACACAGCTCTACAAATGATTCCCAAATCTACAAATTATGGGTATCATTTATTTTACAAAGGTGTTCACTGTAAGGTTCACTTAAAGAATTGTTCTAGCTTCTAGCAAATTTTGGAATGATCTAATTTACATACCACATTTTAGGATCTCACTTATTAAGCAAAATTGGCTTGCTACTCTTTCTAACATACGATTTCACTCATTTACAAGCATGCCTTGCCATATAGAATCATTTACAAATATGCATTTCCTATAGAGTTCTAGTATATTAAAAACTAGAGCAAAGCAATGGTGTTGATTGCTATAACCCACTCCTCCAAATGTAAAGTTCTTCCTCCAGATCCCTAATAGAATAGTCATGTAACTTATGGAGGAAAAAATTAAAAATCTATCTCTAAGGAAGACTGGAAAGCACTAGATGGAGACTCCATATCTAATTATGTAGCAGACTAGACAATCCAAAAGCTGCGACAAATGCTTACTTCAATATAAACACATCCCCTTAAGTGCATTCCTGAGAGAGTAAGGAGGCAAAGGGAACAAACTTCCAAGTCTTAAAAAAAAAAAAAAGCAGTTCAAGGGCACTAACATTTTAACTGCAATGGAGTGGTGAGGTATCTGCTTCAATAAGTTAAGGTCATGAGTTTTAATGACCATGTGGAGACAAAAAATAAGAGCTTGGGCTCAGACAAGACAAGACGTTGAAGATGGGGCCTTCTCATCAAGTCAGAAATCTCAAAAGAGCACTCTCAGAAATGCACTGAGAAAACTCCTGCTGATGACAGAGATAACATTTGCTCATCTCACTCTACCTCTGTGTATTCATTATCTTTAACTGCGCAGTAACCACTCAAGACTGTGCATGTTCTTCAGAATTACTCGGTTGTGTAGGTCATCTTCTGCTTGTCTAACCTAAGTCACTCCTGAAGTTGTAGTCAGATGGCAGTTGCAATGGCTGGAAGATCCAAGATGACCTCACCCACTGGTTTGGAGTCTTTGGACTGGACTGGCTGACAGCTGGACTTCTGTCTGACTTTTTTTTTTTTTTGGTCAGGGTCTCACTCTGTCACCCAGGCTGGAGTGCAGTGGCACAATCACAGCTCACTACAGCCTCCACCTCGTGGGCTCAGGTGATCCTCCCACCTCAGCCTCCCATGTAGCTGGGACTACAGGCATGTGCCAACATGACTGGCTGGTTTTTTTGTAGAGACGAAGTTTTGCTATGTTGCCCAGGCTGGTCTCGAACTCCTGGACTCCTGCCTTGGTCTCCCAAAATGCTGGGATTACAGGTGTGAGCCACCATGCCTGGTCCCATGTGACCTCTATTCTCAAGATGAGACTAGGTTTTCTGACAGCAAAGTGGCTTTGGCCAAACTTGCATCATGGCCTGATCTCTCTTCTAGCCTTCCCTTGCTCTCTCTCTACTTTCTTTCATGCAGGCACTCTCCTATGAAGTCCCTGAACAATTAGTCTCATCTTGGTGCCTGCTTTTCAGAGGATCGAGACTAACACACAAATTCATAAACAGTATAAATTAGGGGATGATTATATTAACAAAATAATTATATTAAAAGGTAATTTCCTTGTAGCATTTTCCCTCATTTTATAACTTCAAAAAAGTACCGAGAGTAATATAATAAACACTTATGCACCCAACACCTGTAATGGACTAAATTTAGCACATTTTACGGCATCCAACTTAGACACTATTTTTCAGGAAGATACATAGCAACTAAGGTAAAATATAATTGCATTGCTATTCTGTCTAAAAGAGATACACCATTCTGTTCATCTCCCCAAATTCATAGGCTTTAGGAACACCCAGGAAGATTAGTGTTTGATTCCTTTCAAATAATTAAAATTCTGGATGATTACAATAAGCACTCTAATCTGTCTTGTTGCTTGTTTTTCTTTTCAGGGTCATTTGTTTATGAGCTTCCTTTAAAGATGCATCACAGGTCTGTGTGAAGTTAGCATAGTGGTTTAGCATATTTGCTCATCAATCACCCATCAGGAAGGAAAATGTAAGCTTGAACATTCCCATTCATCATGTCTGATTCACCTGCTATCACAGATATCACTTACATCCATTATTTCTAGGAACAGTTAAACCAGGAATGTTTTAAAGACTTGGACTTCAAAGTAAAAAGGACATCTTCAAAAGAAAACGCATTTGGAATAGCTGAAGAAAATATAAGAACTACTTTTTTTCTCTAAATAAAAATTATATTTTCAAAAGGTTTTGTGGATCTACCTTTCAAAAAGAAATACATTCCCCTGTATGTACATATGAAGTATAGTTTTCATTTCTAGCTTTGCACCATTCATGGAAAGTTTTGCTTGCTTTCCTCCTCTGAGATGTTTTTGATTTTTCTCCCCCCTTTACTCACTTCCTCATACACATATATTTCTAAAAAACACTAGTCCATTGTCCAGTTACGATAACCATGGAACACTAAAAATTAGAAATCTAAACATGATTCCCATCTACTTGGGATCATAACATAGGTAAGTGTCATTTTTTAATTTCACTCTACTCAAATTTTATAAACATTTCTAAAATTTGTTGAAGGGGCAGCTTGAGGCAACTTGCCTTAAATATAATTTCCTCCCCGTTTCCTCATTAGCACACTCCTGTCATTCAAAACAATGTTTACCAAATTGAAGAATGTGGATTTTTATTCCTGAATTTGCTCCTCATAGGCCTGAGGGGTTCCAGACACAAGTCTGTTTCCAGTTCTTCTGGGCTGTCTTCCGTACTGCTCGACTTTCTGCTTTCTAATGGGAAATCTTAACCCTTCACGCTACGAAGTTTCCTTCAGTTACTTAGGATGGGAGCTCTGTGAGAGACACCGAGGAGATGACCAAAACTCAGAGGCAAGTGCGGGGATCTCTGACATTTCTGCTCTTCCTGCCGTCTCTCCTTAAGAGAGCACAGGAGACTTTGTGTTTAGTCATTTCCAAAACATTACCATTTCATGAATAGGTTCTTCTCTCCCCAGTGGTTGTTGTTGGAGGCTTTGTCAAAGATGAGTTGGTTGAGGAACTGAGGCTTTACTTCTGGAATCTCTATCCTGTTCCATTGGTCTATATACCTGTTCTTGTACCAATACCAGGCTGTTTTGATTACTGTAGCCTTATAGTAAAGTTTGAAGTCTGGAAGTGTGATACCTCTTGCTTTGTTTCTTTTGCTAAAGATTGTTTTGGCTATTTGTGGTCGTTTGGGAGGGCATACTCATCAACAAGGGTACCTGAATGATCAATGTTTATATACCTAATCCTGAAATGTACCCCACGTCTTTATAATAAAAATTAAAAGCAACAACAAAAACAACAACAAAAAACACAATACTTTCACAGATTATCAAACGTCCCCAGGGCCCTCCTTTAGTTCTACTTCTACTGTATTTAGCACAATGTTTTTGGGGTACTTTTAGAAGAAAAAAAGCAATCTACCTCCTTTAAGGCTATCAATCTGGAGTCCCCCTTTTTATATGACTGCTTCCTGTTACTCAATTTAAAAGCAGAAGTGTGCCAGGCTCGGTGGCTCAGCCTGTAATCCCGCGCTTTGGGAGGCTGAGGTGAGTGAATTGCCTGAGCCTGCGGGTTCAAGACCTGCCTGGGCAACTTGGCAAGACCTCATCTCTACAATAAATTAAAAAAAAAAAAATTAGCCGGCGTGGTAGTGCGCGCCTGTAGTTCCAGCTACTTGGAAGGCTGAGGCGGAAGGATCCCACCGGAGCCCAGCAGGTCGAGGCTGCGGTGGCCGGGAGCGGCCACAGCACTCCAGTCTGGGCAACAGAGGGAGACTCCAACTCAAAATAAATAAATAAATAAATAAAATAAAAGCAGAAGTGGCAATAAAAAGTACACTGAAACATGTAAAAAATTTAAAAATAGTATAAGAAATACATTCAGGCTTGGCATGGTGGCTCAAGTCTGTAATCCCAGCATTTTGGGAGGCCGAGGCGAGAGGACTGCCTGAGCTTAGGGGTTCAAGACCCGTCTGGGCAACTTGGCGAGACCTCGTCTCTACAATAAATCAGAAAAGAAGGCAGAAGTGGTAGCGTGCGCCTGTAGTTCCAGCTACTTGGAAAGTTGAGGTGGAAGGATCACCTGAGCCCAGCAGGTCAAGGCTGTGGTGGCCCTGAGAGTGCCATTGCACTCTAGCCTGGGCAACAGAGTGAGTCTCCAACTCAGATCATGCCCTTTAGAAAAGGGTGAAGTTGTGAATATTAAGATGGCTAGCAGATTTCCCAAAGCACAGAGGAAAATGAAACTGAATGTTTTCCTTAAGAAAGTCTGCCAAGGGGCTTCAGATGAAAGTAGAGACCCACTTCAGCAACATGGGTTGAGAGGCTTTGGCTCTCTCTGTCTGGCTTGGGTCTCATACAGAGCCAGGACTAGCTGGTCCTCTGGTCTCAGAGCAGGCTCTACCTGTCTATGCACTGCTACTGCTTTCACAAGTCTACCCTATACTCCTAGTGGGAGAAGGTGACTAAAGCTGGGCCAGCCACACCACCTGGCCTTGGTGACTGGTCTGAGGGAGTAGGCATACGGCCTAATCCAGGATCCCATTCTCACTTGGGATTCTTCTAACTGAATCTTGTATAGAAGATTCTTTTTCCTCTTGTGAGTATTTTTTTTTTTTTTAGGGTCTCACTCTGTTGCCCTGGTTAGAGGGCAGCGGCATGATCATGGATCACCACAGTCTCCACCTCCTGGGCTCAGACAATCCTTCCTTCTGCCTCAGTTTCCTGAGTGGCTAAGACTACATGCACACACCACCACACCCAGCTCCCAGCTATTTTTTTTTTTTTTTAGAGACCAGGTTTTGCTATGTTGCCCAGGCTGATCTCGAACTCCTGGCTCAAGAATCCTCTTGCCTCAGCCTCCCAAAGTGCTGGGATGACAGGCATGAGCCACCACACTTGGCACTCTTGTGGGTTTTGCTGCTATAAGGATCCAAACACAGCGTGACCTGAGACTAAGAGCCCTGATAGGTGGAAACATTTTTGTAAGTTAGAGAAAGTAAAGCAAGAAGGTAACCAAAACTGAAAGATGGAGAGAGTGCCTTGAAAGCTTTTATTATCTTGGTCCAGAGGTCCTTGAGAGAGCTCTTCCCTACCCATTTCATGATTGGTTACATAAACCAGTTAATTCTCCCTTTTGGTTAAAGTTTGGCAAGTTAGCCTTCTGAAACTTAGAACAAGAAGTCCAGACTAATGTTTTCTACTTTTTACACATAAAGCCACACTCTTACTCATGTTTTTGTGTGTAAGATTGTGGACTAATTTAATGTTTTATTGAATTTTGCATTGAAAATAAAAATATCAGTATTTCCTTTCATCATGCTTCATTAACGATACGTTATTCTTTGCATAGCATCTTATCATAATTAATATACAGTATCACAATTCACTACTGTAGCAGAGAGAAACAAAAATGGTTTTTGAAAACTAAAACACTATATCTCTGAGTTCTGAATGGGAATGAGGGGTGGGGACAAATCACTGTTATGCTCTGTTTTTCCTGAAGGGCCAGATGGGGAAAGGAGGCCCCAACATGGACAGCCCATTGTTTAGCATTGTCCCTGAAGGACCTCCAGATACTTGAAGGACATACAAGGCTTGAGTCTGGATGTAGGGCGGAGAAAGCTGAGCTGATCTGTATGTAAAAGGAAGAGGAACTTGGGACAAAGAAGTGAGAGAACAAGAAAAATGAAAGGAGAAAGGGAGAGAGTCCATGTGTATTCTGAAAAACTGAAGCCACATTGTCCTATATGGGTCCGACAGTTAAGTTCATTAAGTCATCCTAGAAAAAATGCTACATACCTCATTGCTGAATATTACTGTGGTCATCTACTCCCCTTGGGAAGCTATGTACTGATGCCAGAGTCTACCCATCAAAGCAATTTTAGAACTCTTCTTCTGGAATGGCCATCAGAGCTGTGTTTGTATTGCCCTTGATGTCTTGAATGCCATCAAAATATCTTTAATATTTCCTTTATCTTTGGGTAAAGAAAAAAGTCATGGGGGGTGCAGATCAGGTGAGTAGGGAGGGTGTTCCAATACAGTTATTTGTTTACTGGCTAAAAACTCCCTCACAGATAGTGCTGTGTGAGCTGATGCATTGTCATGATGCAAGAGCTCCTTTGGGACCATTTTTGCACACACCTTTCTCAAGCCAAGATTTTCATTTAAGAGTTTTCTGTTTCTCTATCAATGTTTATTTGGTCTGCTATGCTTCTCACCATTAGTCAATGATTTTGACACACAATTTAATATATTTTTGCAATGTTTTCATCAGTTCTGCTCATTACTGGCTGGCCTGACCTCTCTTCTTCAGTGACACTTTCTCTCCCCTCAGAAAAACATTTAATCCATTTGTGTACTGCCATTTTCTTCATAGCCTATAAACTTGGACTAACATGTCCTTGATTTCACTTCCACTCTTGCCAAGTTTAACAAAAAATTTAATGTGTGTTTGTTGCTCTCATTTAAGCTCCGACATTCTCACGATGGCACACAGTAACATACAACAATGAACACCACTCAGCATGACACTGACACACATCAACATGAACACAGCCGTGACACACTGACATAGCAAGTTTATGAAACCTTACTGAGTTGATTGCACAGTGCTGTCAACATAAGTGCACAGTGGGCAAGTTTGTGAACTTGTTAGATGGTGTAAGTCTTTTTTAAAACAGGAGAGCCAGATATTCAATTTGATAAGTTATCTGCTGCTTGAAGGTGCAATAGAACTAGGTCAAGCATCTACTTCATGACCCAAACCTGCACCCTCTGAAGGCGACACTATTAATAATAATGTCATGTAGGAGCCAGGGCTGTCCCTGGGAAACTAGGCCCCCACAGTCTGATTAAGGATTACCTTCTTGTTATTACCTGCATATTCAGTAAAGTTGGTGACACCCAGATGACTTGTGTGAGTTTTTCAGAGGGAAACAAAAAAAGAAAAAAGAAGCCTGCTTTCAGATTTTGGATGGCGAGCGCTGAGCAGGAACAACTTCCGCATGATTGCTACACTCCATCCATCATACTGCCCCAGCAAGGACAGGACACAGTGCCTAGGAATGAGCCTGGGTAGGGCATGGAGCGCTCACTGTACTGGGTTTGAAATCAGCCAGTCTGAACCTCAGCCAACACGGTGGTTCCACCATGTTCCACTTTTCGTGCACTTTATTTCTCTCCATTCACTAGAAAGGAGTTAAATATATTCTCACATTCTCAAGCAGGTATGGTAGAAAGAATCAGGACTTCCAATTCACTCAGACTCAGGTTTGAATCAGAGCTCCATCTTTTACCACCATCACATTGATGACCTTACCCGAATCTGTTTTTTGTTATTTATTTATTTATTTGTTTGCTTATTTATCTATTTATAGGGACAGGATCTCAGTCATCCAGACTAGCGTGCAGTGGTGGAATCATAGCTCACTGCAGCCTTGAACTCCTGGCCTCAAGTGATCCTCCCCTCCTGAGTAGCTAGAACTATAGGTGCCCGCCCCCATGCCCAGATAATTAAACACTTTTTTTTTAGAGAGATGGAGGTCTTGCTATGTTGCTCATGTTGGTCTCAAACTCCCGGCCTCAAGTGATCCTCCTGCCTCAGCTTCTCAAACTGGTGGGATTGCAGGTGTGAGCCACTGTGCCTACCTTTATTTCTTCATCGTTAAAATGGGGTAATAGCACCTAACTCATAAGGATATTCTAATGTTAAATCAGAATGTCAGACACCTAGTATGCCTGACCTCACATTTTCTTGGAACAACTTTTTTACTCCAGCCATTGTGGAGTAACCAACTTCATGCAACCTAATCAGACAGTCAAGGAAAGCTACATAATTTGGAAGGCCTGGTGCAAAATGAAAATCCAAAGCCCCTTGTTCTAAAACTGTTAAGCATTTCAAGGCAATGACATGAGTGCATTAAACCAAACAGTGGGACAGGTTGCATATCCGTGGCATGGGTCCCGCTGGCAGCTCCTCCCTCTGCCGTGCCGGTCATCTCTCCCTCTCTGCCCTTGTGCTACTCTGACACTGCGGCATTTGTACATGTGTAGTCTGGAAGGCTGAGCAAATTACAACCCATGGGGCAGCCCTGGAGCAACAGAGATTGGGAGCCACCAAATAGATGCCTTCTCTGTCACTCAGGTGGACAATTCAGAGGCGCATTCTACACGATGCCTCAGAGAGTCCAGTAGGATTAAGTTTTAGCTGACCATAGTGTAAACAGCCTGATGAGGAGACTGCAAATCTGCTTTCCCTCTATCCTTGTGCCTGCACACAAGTCCTTGTTTCAGACTCGGCTCTCAGGCTTGGACAAAGGAATGCTTTGGGTAAAGCCCCTTGCATAAACCTGTCCCATCACAGTTCTACCTGTTCCCTTCTGAAGTGTAAGAGATAGTGACTAGAAAAAAGAAGTGAGGATTAAATTCGAACTATAGTCCAGAAGAAGAAAACAAGAAGAAATGTTCCATCGTTCCGTCTTCTCAGTTCACCCCTCTCCTGACCCATCCACCTTTCTCTGCCTCAATACCATGTACTCGGTATTTCTTTAAACCACAGCTGGCCACTCCTTCATACAACATTCTACAAATTTCATTATATTGAAGTCCTATTTTTTTCTGACATTCACTTGGACTTGATCCTGTAATAATCTCACTGGAAGAGAAAACATGATCATGACTCAGGCTCTGAATGGGGTAAGAGAGGAAAATTCACGAGTTTACCAATGATGCAATAAACTAATTTAAAGGAAGTAAAGTACTCTCAAGACACCGCTTTAAAAGAATAAAGGACAATTGGATTCTTGGCTAGCTAAAACCACATTCGGATAACTATAAAAACTTATATATTTTACTTTCTATAATGTGTGACAGTATTGTACTCTGAACTCTCAAAATAGTAGTCTTTCTCATTCAGCGGCACAGTTATTCAGTAACCTCTCTAAGGACTCATATTAGAACAGAAAAACTGTCAAACAGCACAATGACCTTGGCTGTGGCACCTGCCATCTACTAGATGCTCACTCTTCGGCAAGTTTCATTAAAAGTTCAATAATCCAACAAAATCCAGACTGATACTCTGTTAGATTACTGGTTTTGCCTATACTTTTGGGTAGTATACTATTAATACCAAAGGAAGAAAAATAGATCTCAATTTTCATCATCTAATTTACAATAAAACATTTTTACATTTTACTCTAAAAGCATAGTACTGTAAGTAACCAATATAACTGAAGAGTATGAACAGGGACCCAAAAAACCTGGAATTATCTTTTGGAGGCCCCTTGAGGTATGCTTGGAAATGGTCAACCAAAGTTTTTATCTGGAAGTTTTGAGGAAGTTTTTATCTGGAAGTTGTGCCATGATTTGTGGGAGAAAACATCCCAAGTTGTGGCAAACAGGTGACTGGTTCTTCCACTATAACAATGCACCTGCCTCCATTGTGATGAGTATTCAGCAGTTTTTGGCCAATAACTGCATGACCACCGTGACGTTTCCTCCCTATTCACCCGATCTTGTCCCAAGCGAATGTTTTTTTTTGTTTCCCTGGAGGAAAAAAGTCCTCAAAGGGAGACATTTTGCCGATGTGTTAGAGGTAAAACAACAAAAAAAATGGAAGAAGCGCCAAAAGGCATCAAAATGGATTAGCTCAAAAACTTTTGAGCAGTGGAAAAAGCATCTCCATAGGTGTATTGCATCAAACAGAGAGTACTTCAAAGGTGACTGAAGTTTAAACATGTAAGAATAAATACACAATTTTTAATAAACAAATTTTGGGTTTTTTGGGTCCCCTGTGTACCCTAAAACTCACAGAAAACAATACACTATCAATATACTAGTAAATTAACTTGGTGAGACCTCATCTCTACAATAAATCAAAAAAATTAGTCAAGTGTAGTAGCGCACGCCTGTAGTACCAGCTACTTGGAAGGTTGAGGTGGAAGGATCGCCGGAGCCCAGCAGGTTGAGGCTGCGGTGGCCAGAAGCGGCCACTGCCCTCCAGTCTGGGAGACAGAGTGAGACTCCAACTCAAAAAAGAAAAAAAAAAGAAAAGAAAAGAAATCAGCAGTTTCGTAGGAGAAAGGAGTTTATTTTTCTAGGTAGCTGCTGATTTTTCATCATTCCTTTTCTTCCATTCATTGTAACACGACCAAAGGCTTCTCTTGACATGGATCCACGGCCACGGCAGGTTTCATCAGAAACAGACTCTTACTGTAATGTGATGTCATAAACACTTTCTTCTTATGATTCTGCAACTCTTTCAGATGTAGCCAAGGAGAAAAGATTTTTCACTTCAATATATGTAAATATTCAAAATCGAGTTTCTATGATTGCTCTCAAGAGTAAACAGCATATCCTAGCCCAGTGCTGGGCATTTAGTAGGATTAGCTGGGAAAAAAAAAATCACAATGTATTATGTTCATTAATTTATAAATAATTTTCCTCAAATTGATAAAGACTAACAAATTAGTAGGAAAATGGCCAAATGTATAAACAGATAGTTCATAGAAATGGAAAGACAACATAGCTCTGGAGGATATGAAGTAATGTACAAAATTACTCAAAGCAAAAGAAGTGCAAGTTAAAGCAACACTCAGCCACTATTTTTCAACTATTAGGCAATGATCAAAAAGTTTAATAACACACTGTGTTGGAAAGTGTATGGGGAAATAGACAATATCATACATTGCTGGAAGGAATGTAAATTGATTCAACCTTTCTGAAGTGCAATTTTGCAATATATATCAGATAATCTACCAAACACAGAAAATTCCTTTTTTTAGGAATTTCTCTTATAGATGTATTCAAACAATTGCAAAACAATACATATGAATGATTTCACTGCAGCAATGCCTGCTGTAGCAAAAGACTGGAAACAACCTTCATGTCCATCAATAGGTGGCGGGTTAAATAAATCAGGATATATCCATTCTATGAAGAACTTGGCAGCCATAACAATTAATGAAGATACTCTTTTGTAACAATATGAAATGATTCAAATATTAAGTTAAAAAAACACAAGGAGCAAGACTGTGGGAAGAGTATGTTATCATTTGTATGAAGTGGAGGAAGGAAGTATCTACATACACATTTACTGGCATATGCATAAATACTTCTGGAAGTGTATTTACAAATCTGATAGCATTGTTTCAGGAACAGAACAGAAGGGAGATTTTCATTTTAAGCCTTTTGATAATTTTTGAATGATGTGAATGTGTTTCCTATTCAAAAACAAGCAAAACTTAGATTTAAATAAAAAGACATTCTTGGCTGAGCATTAGGAACTCTGACCACTGATTCTGTCTCAACCTCCATCGTCTCAAGTCACTGCAGTTCTCTGTGGCTTATTTCTTCCTTCAAAAAATAAGGAAGTTAGACTGGCAAATCTTTAAGTTCCCTTCTAATTTTAGAGTTTCCATCATGTGTAAGAAATCATGGCTTAAATGAGAAAACAGAATAATATTTTTATGCATCTCACTATTAAACTTAATGGTGGCTCTGGCCTATGCAGCTGTGATTCCATTACTTCACAGTCATGTAGCAAAAGTCTTGATTCATTACAAACAGCCCCACCCCTCCTTACAAACACATGACATCAACATAGTCTTTATGAAAATCAGAGGTGTGCACGCAGAGCCCTGTAACCACATGCCAAGCAAGAAGGTGCCTGTCACTTTCCAAATCAGGACTCCTGAAGACAGGCGCTTCTCACTTTCTGGCACAATCCACTTAAGGAACGCCGAAGACCCCAAGGACTAGCCATCCAATCCATTCTCACTGTGGTGAGAATCTGCTTCATCAATATAGAAGCATGCTGATTTATATCTGTGTATACTTAGTGGCTTACAAGTTGGCATACACAACTTAAAGTCTACTTAAGATGAGAAGTAAGGGCCAAGCATACAGTTGTTGCAAATATAAATGCTTTATACTGTAGCTAGCCAAACAACTCACAACACCGACAGTGATTTATAATTACAAAGCAAAAAAGCAGCAACTAAACATAATACAATACTCAAGAGAACAGGAATGATGTGGGAATAAGTGTTTCTCCTTGATACTGTGGGAATTTCAACCATCCACATGTGAACAAACTCAAAAGATTTGCAAACTTGCCCAAAACGACATAGTAGTCAGACCCTTTAGCCACAAAGATACTACATTACAGTTCTCTAGTTACTTGCTAATTTTTTTTCTTTTTTCTTTTTGCGAAATTCCTTTCAGTTTATTATCATTAGATCATATCCATTTTGTCTAATCCCACTTCTGTGCACTCTTCACCAAACTTGGCATAAAAAATACTCAGATTTTCCTTTTTTTTGCCGGAGAAGGGAGGGTGAGGTCTTCATGTCATGTTGTGTAAAAGGCTGTCATGTTGTGTAAAACTTTCACTAAATAAACTATCATGCTTTTCTCTTCTTAATCATTCTTTTGTTATAGGGGCCTCAGCCATGAACTTTGCAATGGGTGAGGAAAATACATGACTTTTTTTTTCCCTATAGTTTTTGGCAACCCAGATGGGACAGTGAGACACCCCACTTGCTCTAGAGCTTGCAGATGGGATCCTGGGACAACGGACAAAAGCCAGTGAAAGGTAAGAATCTTTACCAAGGCCAACTCTTCCACATCTTTGTTTGCAGTGCCTGGTTGAGAGGAAGGTAAAAATGTCTTCTTATCCTTTCCTTTCAAAATTTAGATTTCCAAAAGAAAAAACATTTGTTTGAATTGTGACTCTTGTGTATATTTAGATATACATTTGTTATGGATCCTTTTCCTCCCAGGGACAGTTACTGCTTTCCTGTAAAAAGAAACTCCACTACTTGGTATCTACACCCCAAAAGAGAAAGCAATATATCAAAAGATACCAGCTCTTGTATTTTTATCTTGTATTTTGCTATTCACAATGGCAAAGATGTAGAATCAACCTAGTTGTCCATCAGTGGATGATTGGATAAAGAAAATGTGGTATATATACACAGTAAAATGCTATTCTGCCATAAAAATAATAAAAATCATGCCTCTTACAGCAACATGGATGGAACTGGAGGCCATTATTTTCAGTGAAAGACACTCTTTTCAGACACGGAAAGGCAAATACTGTGTGTTCTCACTTATAAGTGGGTGTTAAATAATGTGTACACAGAATTGGAGAGTGGAATGGTAGATGATAGAGACTCAGAAGAGTAGGGGGTTCAAAGGGTAGAGATGGTGATGTAAGTTATCTGGATGATGGATACCCTAAAAACCCTGACTTGACCACTAGGCAATTTGTGCATGTTATAAAATTACACGTGTACCATATAGCCTGGACATTTACACAAAAACTTCACCAAGAACAACAAAAAGAGGGTACAAAAAGATGCAGCCCACCCAAGATCCAGAACCACTTCCAAAGATAGCCAAAAGAAAGAAACACACAGATTACACCTCCTTACTACCTTGAGAGCTGGCAACAGTAAGTACATTGGCCATAAATGGAGTTCAACCCATATCTCTGTCTGAAAATGTTCTTGGGGATCCCAGTCTGCAGTTGACCACCCCCACACACAAAACTGACACATATTATCCTGACAGGTAGAAAGTAAAGCCAAGTTGTCAGGAAACCTGACAATTCAATTATGAGAACCAAATTTTAGTCCACTTCAATAACTCATTTACTAGATTACTGGTAATTATTCCTTACTTATAATCTAAAACTGAGAGCTTATGGCACATTCGCCTCTACTTTCCTAATTGTACAATACTAAAAATTTTTATTTCTACATTTTAAGGATCAAATGAGTTGGAACAATATTTTATAAACTACAATGGGGTTAATATATTGTGCAAATGTAAACTATGATTAAATCCTGAGGTGGCTCTGGCTGTAATACCTTGAGTTGCTATGGACAATAACTTTTGAATTGTTAAAGATCTCAAAGGAACCCCATATGTGTGAGGAATTTTGACACATGTTAATAATTAGTTGAGTATTAAAATTAAAGCTACTTATAAAGCATTGCTTAGGAATGTGTATATTGGGGGTAAACTGATAGGTTTATATAATATGCATATATTTGACGAGTACAGATAAATTTCCTAACAAGCATGTTTTGCTGGTGCACTCAATCTTTAGTTTCTGACACGCAACTGTTGAGGAAATGAAATGGGCCAAATTTTCACATTCTCCACTTGGGAAATATACCCTGGAGATATTTAATGAAACACTCTGCTTTTTTGCAATCATTATATCAGTATATACAAACTTACCTTCAGGATCTGTTTTAATTACAAATGTGTCTTGCATAAACATGTGGCATCATTTCAGTATGTTCATTACCTTTTTGCTTCATCCTTCAATTCACAAAGCAAGTTTAATTGTGGTATAGTCATCAACTCTTCTTTAGTCTTAAGATTTCCAGAGATATCAGTTCAGTTGGAATTTATAGAAATAGTCATCTGGCAGGTTGCCCCTGACTGGGTTCCACATGAGAGGACAGTATTAATCAATGTTCTGGAAAACACGTAAGCACCAAAGTCAAATTAATCTATGCTCTATCCCATAGGGCTGCGATTATGGAAATAGATTCACATATTTTAGTAATAATGTTTGCAGTCACAATTCTTTCTCAAATGAAACCTGAAGCAGTCATGCAGATTAGCACTGGTCTAACATTTTAAAACTTTGTTCTTAATCGGTGCTTCGGAGGAAATGATTGCAACCTTCTTGTGTACTTATTCTCCCTACTTCGCTAGGGTAACGTGAAGCTTAATTAGACTTATGTTGAGGTTATTTGCTCCTCTGAAGTTTAAGTTTCTACGGATCTTGAATCATTAAATAATTGCAGTGGAAACAATAAAAACAATCCTTTCCTCAAATCAAAAGCAATTTGAAAACTCCCAAGGTACCTGAGGCTGGAGGGATTGAAATGTAATTAGTTGGGAGATATACAAATACTTATTTGAAACAGTGGACCAGAAGTTGATTCTCAGATGAGGAGTCAAAATAAAAAGCCACAGCGAGTGCATACAAGCAGGCAAACTTGTGAAGAAAGTTGGAGAGCTTCAGGAGAAAAGAAGCAGTATAAAGTTATTAGAATTGGGTGATGTTGGTAAACATTGAGGGCAATTTAGGTGGTTTTCCGTAATAAGGGTTCAGTGCCCTGAGGAGAGATGGTTTCATTGAATTGGCATTCAAGTGGTTGAAAGAAAAGCAAATTTGACTGGCCACCAAAAAGTAGATTTGAGACCTACACCAAAAACAAAAGAAAAAAGAGTTATCTTCCAAATAAGGAAAGATGGAAAGGTGAGACCAGAGATAAATTGCTCTGTCCTTATACTAAGCAATTGTTTTGTACCTTTCTGCCCACCAAGATGCATAAGACAAATTATGTTTACATTTAGACACATACCCCACAAGCAAAAACAGAACAAACAAACAAAAAACCCAAACAAACTTAGGACATGTGCAATTTTCCACCCCATTTCATTCCTTTGTCTTCCACTCCAGAATTGTAACATGTGACTGGACCATCTGTGGGATATAAGTACTCGAATGTGTAGGAAAAGTAGTAATTCATTACTTGGAATGACTTCACAAAAGATTTCGATGCCTCAGGTGGTTACCTAGCAAAGGTCAGACAACATAGAAAGGGCAACTGGAAATGCCTTGAGAAGGCCAAAGTGTCTGACTACTTGTCAATAAGCTCACGCATGAGAGCCCACAGGTAAAATGAATTAGACATTCCCCAAAGACTCTCTGGATCTGAGCCCTGTCGCCTACTATCGGTCCTCCAGACCAAGAACCACGATTTCTCTACTGAGTTCAAGCAAAACAAAATTCATTCCAAATTTTAAAAATTACAACCTACATATTTTAAATTTTGGAAAACTTTTGAAACCACATCAGTTCATTCCTCAATATGTAAATTTCTTAACAATGTTCTACTAAGGATAGAATGAATGTAAAAACAAAAATTTCACCACCCAGGGAACTTGCTTCTGATTTGGGTCTTTTTGAAAATCCGAAACTAAAACCCGCCATGGGATGTTGAAGTCTATAGAGTAAGTCCAAAAAAGTCTTTCTGATTTCATATATTTTAGGAAACTTATTTTGTATATTTCTCTTATCTGAGATACAGTACTTATTGACATTGCCATTCAGATTGGCATTTAATCACATACTCCCTGAATGTTTATTTAATTTTTCTGTTATGTCTTATCTCTCCAATTAGATGATAAATTCTAGATGATAAAGATTGTATTCCTCTCAGCCTTAGGGTAATGCAAAGCACAAGGAAGATATTTGGTTAAATGCTATATAATTAATGAGGTAAATTTAATTAATTTGCATATTTCTCTAACTCATTTTTTTCTTTCTAAGGATTTTTTGTGAGTTTATTTAAATGCCATTTCAATTAAAGTAAGCAAAAAAAATATATTTTTATATGTGTGCATGTGTGTTTATGTGTAATACCTAAAGGTAACAGACATGTCATAAACGGAATTAAGAACAATATGTCTGCCTTAAATCAGATACATCATCAAAAACTAAGTATACTTTTAATCTTGGACAGAAACTGCTTTAGTATGAGAGTGTTGGTGAACTCTTGGGGAAAATAGACTAAAATGTACATTTGAATCTAAGGAATCTCATTGTTCCACAGATTAAACTCCTAATGACATATGCTGAATTTGTTTTGATGTATCATTCTAATGGTTTTCATCTGTGTCCATTTTGCTACTGAAAGTTATATTCTCCTGGTATCACTTCCTGAAAGAAAGCTCTTATCAAGATACCTGCAAAAGTATAAATCTAAGCAAGATAAGTTAGATTATTCAATTTATAGAAATTTGCATTTATAGCCACATGATTACTTTAAGAGTTAAAATTCAGGACTGTACGTATGCCCCTGGCCATTTTTGCAGATATTAATTTCAACCTATAAAACAATATGAAAGCTAGCAACTTAATTTCTAATGTTATGCTCACTATAAGGAAAATTACACTGAGGAAAAGAGGTCAACAAACACCATGTATGGATAACCTGAATGCCTAAAGGGACAGAGAAAAATATTAGGTTAGGTCAGTGGTTCTCAATTATTATTGAATAGAAACCTGGATGCTTTTAAAAGATATAATTGCTTATCTCTCATCCCCAGAGATTCTGATTTATTTTGTCTGGGAGGCTCCCAGGCATCTGTAATTTTAAAAGTTCATCAGGGCCAGGACCTGAAGTCCCAGGAAATTGAGACAATAGGATCACTTGAGCCTAGGAGTTTGAAGTCAGCCTGGACAACATAGCAAGACCCCATCAAAAATTGTACAGCTAGAGTTGAGAACCATTAGGCTAAATGATAAAAGAATTACAAATAAGCTTCCTAAAAAGACACTTAAATTTTCCCTCTGTACACTTCCAGTGCTAATTCAGGCAAAGTCTGAATTACTCTTAAGTATGCCCCTCTTCTTGCAACTCATACCAAAGTTAACAGACACATACACACGTCTGTAGATTTCTCATGAAAACCAGCTGTTAAAATTACACTGTGTGTAGCTAGAGCCAAAATTTTAAAGACTGAATTTATAACTAACATTAATTCTTTAATACTATTGCATTTCCATGGGCTCTTTTGATCTAAGTGATAAAAGCAAAATCAATCAAATTTGAGTGAAAAAAGTAGTGCATTTAATCAGTTAATAACTGGAAAGGACTGGAGTAGATCTCACATCAAGCACGATAGATCCAGGACCCAAACAGTGTCACCCCGACTTGGTTTTTCACTCTCTCTCTCTCTCTTTCTCTTATACTCCCTTGCTCCAGTTCTTAGCTCTGCTTTCCTCTAGCTATCGATGACATTTTCTCTGTTAATTATTATACTCCAAGTGATGGGAACCCCAGGTTCACCTCTTTATAAGCCTACTGACCCGAAAGGCAAAAGGTGGTCTTTCCTGCTCCTTCAGTACAAAAGTCCTGGACAAGAATTCCCATTGCCCCAAATTGGGTCACAAGCCTATGCTAAAAAAGTTATCTATCTATAAATATGTCACTCAAAAATCAAGTTGAGTTTTAAAACATTAATAGGAAAGAACATAGGAAAGAAGCTTTAGTAGAGGACCAATTTGGAGAATTCTGTCTGTCTGAAACAAATTTTACGTAACATGAGATGCAGTGGTTGAATTACATAAATAGTCAAAGATCATATCAAAGATAGATTTTTACTTGACAGGATGAATTTGATTTTTATTCTGAGATCAAAGAGGGTCACAAAAGGATTTCAGGAAAGGAATGAGATGATCAGATTTGTTTTAGGAAGATTACTTTGACATATAGGAATAGATAGAAAAGAATGCATTTTAAAAATAGAAATCAGTTAGAAGGTTGTTTCAGTTATCCACATGAAAAGAAATCTAAACTTGTACTAAGGCAATAGTTAAGATGACTAGAGACATAAAATGGATTCAAGAGATTTTGAGTAAGTGGTATCCACAGAAATTGGATTGAGTATGGAATACCCAGCAAGGAAGAAGAGTCATGGTGACTCACTGATTTCTGACTTGGGAAACTTAAAGAACAGTGATGCTGTTAACTAAGAATTCAGAAATAGAGGGAGGTTTGGAAGGGATAGAGGATAAATTCAATTTAATATACGAAATTAGAGTTATCTGTAAGTTTAAAAAGGAGGCCGATTCATACTGTAAAGCCAACTATAAAATCAATTTCAATAGTAAAGGCATAGAATTAGATGATTAATGCACAAATATACCAAAGTCACGACTCAGGACAAATGTAGAACTAGAATGGGGAGCCATATGGCCTTTCTAACAAATGTGGAAAAGGAAGATAAGTTAGTAAATAATCCCAACCAGAATGGTGTAAAGAATATTCTAGCCAGATGGCATGGGCCACCCCCAAAGTCTAATGTGAGGAAGAAACAAAGGTTTTGAAGTAGTAGTAGGGACAAAATGGATGCCGGCCTCATCCCTACCCAGATCTGGTTCATGGAGACTGGAGAGCAGTGGCAGTCATTGGGCCAGGATGTGAAGGGAGTGGGAACTTTGGGAGAACACTGGCATTGTCTAGGGCAACCAGATGCTCTATGGAAGTTTACTTCCATTTTGACTCTCCAAACCCCCTTTTTATTGTTGAGAAAATCCCCAAACAGGTGGGGGGGCAGGGTTCACCTTTGGGATGTCACGGAAGCCAAGGGCAGAGCTGACTCTCCTTTCTCAGGCCCTTGCAAAGAGGGGACAAGTGTGCGGCCTAGGTTCAGCCATCTCCATGTTCCACTGTGGACCTTGAGGCAGTTGTTTAAGGGCCCAGTGAACTTGAGAAATTCTTCATACACAAACATGAGTCTAAATAACAAGAAAGATAAAAGGCATGTTGTAACATTAAATATTTAAAGTCGTCTAAGCATTAGTCAGGTAGGAAAAGACTCCCAATACTTACTTCATTCCTAAAAGCACTATTCCTTGTCAGTTGATGTAATGTTTTGTCCACTCTAATTTCACAATTTATAGAGGGGGAAGATGACTATTTGAAAGCAGCAGTTGATAGAATTTTTTAATAATACCCTGTCATGGTATTTTATTAAAATGATAAAATATTAATTCCCACTTATATTTTTATTAAACTAAAGAACACAGGTGACTGGGAGCCCCATGGTGGCGGTAACAGAGGTGGTGACCCAGCAGCAGGCCCTGAAGCAAACTGACCCAGTGCCCGACAGGGTCTGGTTCCAGCTGCAACTGCCCAGCCTGACTTGGTTCCTGCCCATTTTCTGAGGAACCATTTTCTGTTTCCCAAGCCTTCCCATTATTGGATATCTTTCCAATACACTCCTTTCATGCTTAGGTGAACCAAAGTGGATTTCTGTTGTTTGCAACCAAGAACTCTAACTGCTACAGGTGGAAAGCACTCTCAGAGGAGAGAGAGAGGGTGCTCTATGCTGGAGTCCCTGGCTCTCTTATGTCCCCTGAAGTGTAGTATTAGGAGTTTCACAGAGTTTCTAAACATTAAGCAAAGTCCAAAGGAGAAAAGTGATCTGAAAATAAGATTTTAATATTTACGCGTCAGAATATGCCATAACTAAAATTGAATGGCAAATTAAAAAAGCACATAAGAAAATGTCAAGATGTCACAGGCTTTCCCAAATTAGAAATATCTTCTTTCTCTGGCCAAGACTTTGTGTTGGTTGTTTTGATTCCAATGAGACAGAAAATCTATGAGATAAAATTTGACAAAAGATTTTACTCTTTCTCTTTCTTACCCAATGAAGGGCCTAGTAATTTTGCCTGCATGTTTCCTAGCCTACTGCCCGAAAGGTGAGATTCTATATCCACCTAAACATTTCTGAGCTTGAAAAGTGGGTTTACTCCTTCAGTGATGAGTTTCTTGGGAGAATGACAGAGGGCTGGACTTGATCTTGACAGTTGAGCCTGTGTGTGTGACCAGAGAGTCACATCAAGGCAGGGCAGAGGGTAGAATCAAGGGTAGGAAGAGAATAATGTTCCTATTCTTTTAATTGTTTCACTCAGGCAAGAAGTTATGATTTCAACTATATATTTAGTTATAATTTTCTCTTGCCTTACATAGGTTATCGAAGGAAACATATAAATAGCAAATAAACATGATTACAAATGTAAGGGCTTTTGTCAGGAGATAGGTAGACTTCTCATGTTGACTACACAGCTTATCTCTGGGAAGAGGCCCAAAGACCACAGTTCCCTCACTTAAGCACTGCAGGCCACCCTCACAGTCTATCATCCCGTCTGCTTTCCACAAAAAGGAAATATTATCACCCATCTTATGGGTATCAGATCTCACGGAGGAGACTGTTCCAAGGTTTTCCTGATCTATTTTTGACTCTGCATCTTGTACCTCACATTTTGGATTCAGCTTCATTCCCAGCAACATTTACATATAGCTAATTATGATAGTTAATATATCAAATTTCAATGAGCTCTGTTTTGAAACTGTGGAATCCTTTGGCATGCTAAGCACCTCTGTTAACTTGGAGGATACCTGCATGTAGGAAGTCCAAAAGCCACAGTGGAAGGTCTGGCAAAAAGGACAGTGGAGGAGATAGTTTGAGAAAGGGTTTTAGTCACAGAGGCATGCTGGAATAGCCACACTAGGAAGGGAAGGGCACAGGCCTAAAGGAACTGACATTTCAGGAATGTGGGAGATGATGGAACTGGGAGACAATGTGAGATTAGCTAGTCACCATTCTGACAGGAACCCATCACAGGTTATTGTGCCCAGCAGAGTATTGAGTGCTGTCAAAATTGGATGGCTTTGATATTGCAGTGCAGGTGAAAATTTCCAGCCTGAAGAGGCTGATCTGGGCTCTGTCTAGAACATTGGTTTAAAAAGTTTTATGCTTCAGCAAAATAAAGCTGCTAGTGGACTGGGTTGCTAGGTGAGCCCAAAGCTTCTATCAGATTGAAAGTGAACAACATTCTGGTGACCTTTCAAGGAAGCAGAGTCAAACACCAGCAAGGTGATGCTGTCTGTCCTCAAACTCACATGACTCTTATTCTACTTTTACCTTTACGCACAAGTTTTCTATCAGTTTGCTTCTGTTCTATACTCTGTAATCTGGCAATTATAAATTGCAAGCCCAGGAGGCCAAGGACTGTCTATCTTGTTCTGTACGAGATCCCCAGCATATAGCACATGCTGATAAGTGGATTACAAAATAAATTTGTTGAACTAAATTAGAATAAATTAGATTGTTGACCCAAGTGCCAAATATTTTATCATCATACCTTCCACTTCATCAAGAAGTACTGAAAAGTTCAAGAGAAAACTTCTAAAATATTCTCATGGCATTTCTTGGTCCTTTTTTGGGGGAATGGTATGTGTAAAACAATTATATTACGGATTAAGGACTTAAATCAAACTCAAACAATTGAAATTATGATTAGAATACTAAAAATATTGTAAAGATGAAGTCTATCAATACATGAAATTCCCTAGGTCTCAGTGAGGTGGGAACAAGTTCCAGATACTCATTTCATCCCTGTGAACACCATATTTCTATCCTGCGAATGCGCTCTTTACTATGTTTAGGAACTGTATATGACTATCAGAAAAATAACTGTTGTATAATTTTTAACAGAAATGTCTTGAAATTTATAAAGGAACGTTTTCTAAAATATTCATTTCCACCCATCCTTTATCATTAAACTGTGGAACTCTGAAAAAAAAAGACATGAAAACTTGAATGATGATATAAGAAATTCAGCAATACCCCAATTAAGATACATTTTGCAGAATAACAATTCTTACAAATACATATCTTTCAGCAAATGCTCATGAATACTTTAGAGATTTTTAGCCCTTAAACATTTCACAAAATAATGATTTCTATGTGCAAAATAACTGACTAATGCTTGCCTAGTATTGTGAGATCTATAATAGCAACTTTATTTGGAAACTGGACCTTTACAACTGAGCTAGTATTATAGAATAATTTGAGGGTTACTAAAATCATTAACTTTCCCCAGTTAATAAATATAGAACCAAATCATTGTACTGAAAATATTTTCCCCCATGAAGAAAGTATGAACATACATTAATTTCAGAACCTGCCTGTCTTTAACTCTCTTCCAATCTTTGCATTCCACTGATATGGCTGTTTTTCAGGAAAACCATGAACATTATTGCAATATTATTTCTTTTTAAACATGTATGCAGCTCTGACTCCTCTGTTAATTCTTTCCTTCTGGAAAATTCTTCCATTTGGGGAGAAGGGAGGACAGGGTTTGAGACCTGAATACCACTGTCGGTAACACAGTAGACGAGTCACTTAACCTCTCTAGGCCTCATTAGTAAAAAAGAAGCAATAATATCTGCCCCCACATAGTTGTGGGGAAAAATAAGACATTGTATATAAGCAGTATTTTGTAAACTGCTTGTAAAGTTTACAGACACACAAATGCATTATATCTGGTAACTAAAACTTCCTCTCACTCCATCAAAAACCTTCCTTTCTTACTTTAACCTTCAACTTTAATATACACATCTTCAACCCAGCATTAAACATGCATTTATTGAATTCCTACTGTATATGAAGCACTGTATTAGGAGATAAAGATTCAAAAGGGAATAGTCAGGGAGCAGGCTGACAATTGCATGAGTTCATCTGTCCTATTGTACGAAACAGAATAGAACAACCTTGAGACATGTTGTATATGAAGCATAATCAAAATGCTTGACATTTTTTTAACCTGGACTTTTTTCCTTATTTTTCTCTTTATGTTCTTTTACTTACCAAATTCTAAGAATTCTAAGAGAGCAAATATATATTTTCTTTAATGAAAAGCTTTCAGAGTACTGAACTTGCTATAGAACATTGTGTCCTCAGAGACAATAAACCATCTGCCCCATCAATATGTTTAAAATAATGGTGTGATGTAATATCAAACAAATTAGTTTTTCTTAGTCCTAACAAAGGGAAAGATTGACAGAATCTCAAGATCCTGACTCCTCCATTCACTGCCTAACACCATCACAGATACATAGGAGTATGTTCCTGGTCTTAACTCGTAAGACCTCTTCTATTGTAAGCTTGGACAGACCAAGAGCAAATGCAAAGACTACGTTTCCTAGGCTTAGGCTAGAGCTTCTCTTTGTGTCTTCTGGATCTCACACTAGTGCCTGCTAAGCTTCCCAAGGGTGCCCTCACATATGAAAGGGGAGTAGCCCTGGGTTCTTCTGTCTAGCTATATTGGGAAGAAGAGTAGAAAGGGAATGGCAAAAAAGGAAGGAAATGGAAGAGGAGACAAAGAAATAAAAAAAATAGATGACCATCTCCAAAAATAACATTAGGAAAAAAGTACCTTTAACCACTTTATACTTTCTTCTGAAACTTTTCCCTTTATGCCAAGTTCTACCCCATGGTCTAGGTATATGCACCTGAGGACTCATATAAACTGAACTCCCTTTCTCTAGATAAAGAGCAAGCATGAGTTCAGATAGGCCTCTTTCTGCTCTGAGAAGGCATAACCCATTAGAAGCTGCTCCCTTGAGACACCAAATAAAATGTATGTAGTATCTCAATCTGACCTGTGATCTGAACCAGAACCATAGCATCCAAGCCACAGCTACAAACATGTAGAGTGATAAATCAATCAAACGAATGTAAACGACTGAGAAAATATTTTGTGGTGGTTTATTGTTGCACAGTATGACCCCAGCAAACACTACCCAATATACCTCTCAAAATAAGGCATGCAAAAATTGTGCTTGTCTCATTACTCATCAGCTGACACATTAGGGTCTACAGGTTATTTGTATCCTCCTATGACTTTCCAGCTCCTCAAATCCTTTTAAAGCCCTATAAAGCCCTTTGGATATCATTACCCAAACCCTCCTTTACTCAGCTTTAATTCTCTGGCCTCTTTGCTCTATCTCTAACCTACCAGACTTGCTCCCAGGACCTTGCATTTGTTGTTCTCACTGTCTGGAATATTCTTCTCCCAGATAGCTAGTGTCCTGCACTCTCACCTCCTTCAAGTCTTGCTTAGGAGGCCTTCCTAACCACACCACTTGAAGTTCACCCCCACCCCAGCTCTCTGCACATTCTTTCCCTGCTTATTTTTCTCTATGGAACTTGTTACTTTCTAATAATGGATCATCTAAATTGCTTATGTATATTGTTTACTGACTTGCTTTCCTCACTAGAAAATATACTCCATTTTGTCTGTTTTTTCCTAATCCAGTACAGTGTGGGCCTCATAGAAGGTGCTCAGTATCTTTAAAGTGCTGGGAGAAAAAAATCCAGAATTTTATAGCCAATAAAACCATTTTAAAAAGTAAGGATGAAATAAAGGCCTTTTTTAGACAAACAAAAGGGGGAGAGAAATGGTCACCGACAGATCTTACTACAATCAATGGTAAGGCAAGATATTCAAGTGGAAAATGATCCGAATTGGAAACAGGTCTACCCACAGAAATGAAGAGCACTAAAAATGGTAAATATGTAGGCAAATGTTAAAAGTTATTTTTCTCGTTTAAAAAAATCTCTTAAAAAGACAATTGTTTAAAATGAAAATTATAATATGTGGTGGTGCTTATAAGAAATGTGAAATAAAATCTGAAACAGTAGCACACAGGGTGGAAGGGGAAAATGGAAGAAGTATATTGTTGTAAGGTTTTTATAATACATAAAGTTGCATAGTGTCATTTGAAGGCAGAATGGTATAAGCTAGCGTTAGATGTTGTCAGTCTTATATAAACCATTAAAAAAGAAAAAAGACATAACTTGAAAGTCAATAGTGAAGATAAAATGGAATCATAAAAATCAATGAATCCAATGGAAGTTGGGTAAAGAGGAAAGAAGGAAGAGCAGATGGATCAAATAAAAAATAGATGTAAACTCAATTACATTAAAAATTACATTAAATGCAAACCATCTAAACATTCTAAACATTCCAATTAAAATGTACGTTATTCAGGTGATGGATACACTCTAAGTCAATACTTCACTACTTTGCAATATATCCATGTAACAAAATTGCATTAATAGCCTCTAAATTTATACAAATTTTATTTTTTAAACAAAATTTATTAGCAAAAGAACAGAGGAAAGAAAGGGCAGGCAAAAGTTTCGTACCAGAAAGGCCTGCAGGGGCAAGTCTCTCTAAAAGAAAAGACTGTCAAATTTATGCAAATTTTAAAAAGATATTTTTAGATGTTTTAAAAAATCAAGATCAAACAATGTCCTTTTTATAAGAAACCCACTTTAATAAAATAGCACAGTTAAATTAAAAATAAAATGATGGCAAGGATATCCCATAAAAGCACTAATCATAAGAAAGCTGGTGTGGCTATGTTAATATCAGACAGAATAGACTTAAAGATGAGAAATATCAACAGGGATAAAGAGGGATATTTAATAATGATGAAAGAACATAGCAGTCTTAAATGTGTATGCATTCAAAAATAGAGCTTTAAAATTCATGAAGTAAGCTGGCAATGATGGCACAGACCTGTAATCCAGCTACTTGGGAGGCTGAGGCAGGAGGATTGTTTAAGACATGGAGTTTAAGACTAGCCTGGACAACCTAGTGAGAACCCATTTCCAAAATAAAATAAAATAAAATGAAATAAAACAAAATAAAATAAAATAAATAAAATAAAATATCAAAAGCTGACAGAATGAAAGATGAAATAGACAAATCAAAAAACATAGCTGCAAATTTTATTAATTGGCAGAACAAGTATACATCAATTAGATTATAGAAAACCTGAACAATACTATAAGCCAGGTTAACCTATTTGGGTCAACCAATTTAGGTTGACCTATTTCAATTGACAACGGCAGAATACACTTTTCCCCCCTTCTAAACGCATATTGAATGTTCACCAAAATAAACTATATGCTGGGTGACAAAACAATGAATTTAAAAGTGATTAAATTGGAATTTAGTCAAAATCTCAACTATGGCCTTGGGCAACTAATTTAATTTCTGAAAAGTAGGATAACAATATTGCTTCCCAAACATTGTAAGGACTGTATTAATTCTTGAATGAAAGCTCATAATAAGTGCCTGACACATGATGGCTGATACTGCTGATGATTTATGCTTGCCATTATCCTTGATGTGGCATAGACTAAAGACCTCTCAATCTAGGTAAGAACTGCTTATCAGATGATTCAAAAGAAACACCTTCAAATATTTATGTACATATATTCCCCATTTCTAACCTGATCTTAACCAAGAGAAGACCAAAACACTTTATGCATCTATTGTCAATGTTTTGGCCTCAAGCCAATTAATTTCAATTCTCATATCAACATAAAATTATTCATTTACATGTCATTTCAGATAATGCAAAAACAAATCTAATCCACTCAGATGAATCAGAGAATCTCACTTCTGGCACTGAAGGTGCCTATGCTCATATTTCTGTTCCAGTTTTTCAGCTAAAAAGTTTTTCCTCAGTTTAGAATATATTGTCTTTAGTGTTTCCACCAATCCAAGGCAATAAAAAAAAAGGCCATTGTGATGGTATGGCAAATGAGAAAGAATGCTAAGCAACAACAAAATACAGTAGTTAAAAGGCTCATAGAAAATGAGAAAATAAATAAAGTTTGAAAATTACTTACAAATATCATGTAGATAAGATAATGGTTTGTAATTATAGCTATACTTTTGAAATTTCATGTAACACAGAGTTATACTATTCTACAGATATTCTGCCTATTCATAGTTGCCATTTTATTAATCCTTAAATAATAATGTTTCTTACTGCAGCTTAAAAGAAAACTAACTTGATTATTTTATCCACTTGTCTTCATCAAGATAGAAAAGACTTCCTGCTCATTATTAGTTTCAAAAAAATATCATATTTCTAAAGACTGTAGATGAAAGTAACAATTTCTGCAGGTTGACATTTTATTGATGGCCAAGTGGTAAGAGTAATGACAGCATATATCATCTGCTTTTGTTTGAATGTGTCACCCCAAAATTCATCTGTTGAAACCTAATCCCCATTGTGATGGTATTAAAAGGTGGGACCTTCAGGAGGTGATTAAGTCACGAGGGCTCCTCCCTCATCAATGGGATTAATGCCCTTATAAAAGACATTGAAGGGAGTCACCCTGTCCCTTCCCCATGACATGTAGCATGTCAGCATGCTACAAGAAGCCACCATATATCAAGAACAGGCACCAAATTCACCATATATCAAGAACAGGCACCAAATTCTTGGACTTCTCAGCCTCTAGACCACAAGAAATAAATTTTTGTTGTTTTAGACTACTCATTCTAAGGTATTTTATTTTTATTCTTTCAGATTCAAGGCATACATGTACAGATTTGTTACACAAGTATATTGTGTGTGTGATAGTGAGATTTGGGCTTCCACTGAGCCCATCACCCGGTGGTAGACATGGTACCCAGTGCATAGTTTTTCAACCCTTTCTCTCCTCCCTTCCTCCTCCCTTTAGGAATGTCCCAGTATCTGTAGTTTCCATCTTTGTGCCTGTGTGTCTTCAGAGTTTATCTTTCACTTAATAGTGAGAACATACAGTGTTCCATTTTCTGTTTCTGTGGCAATTTGTTTAGAATGATGGTCTCTAACTGCATCCATGTTGCTGTGAAGGACATGATTTTATTCTTTTTTTATGAGCATGTACTACTCCATGTGTATATGTATCACATTTTCTTTTCTTTTTTTATAATCAATATTTTTTATTATGATATTGTGGGGTACAGTTAAGGGTTGGTATACAAATATGCTTCATTCCGACACCTTTGTTGATAAGAGATGTCTCCCTGTCCCCAGACAGATATTTACTACCTTAATCCCATCTCCTTTCCCCTCTACCCACCATAGTTTCCCACCACTGTCAGTCATTTTCTTATGGTAATATGTTGGATGATCAAGGTCCACTATATGAGTGAGAAAATATGATACACAGATCTTTGTTTCTGTGAGAGGTCACTCAGTATTATAGACTCTCGGTCCATCCAGTTGCTGCGAAATTCATGATTTTGTTCTTTTTTATGGCTGCATAGTATTCCATCATGTATATGTACCACATTTTAAAATCCAGTCCTCTTTTGGTGGACAGCATGGTTTCTTCCAGGTTCTTGCTATTGTGAACAATGCTGCGATAAACATATGTGTGCAGGTATCTTTTTGATAGAGTGATTTGAGTCCTTCAGATTATATTCCCAGTAGGGGGATTGTGGGGTCATATGGGAAGTTGATATTTAGAAATTTTAGGAATCGCCACACTGCTTTCCACAGAGGTAGCACAAGTTTACACTCCCACCAACAGTGGGTAGAAGAGTTCCCTTTTTGCCACACCCTCTCTAGCAGCTGTTATTTTTGAGTTATTGATAATTGCCATTCTGACTGGAGTTAGGTGATATCTCAGTGTGGTTTTGATTTGCATCTACTTGATGAATAGTGAGGTTGAACATTTCTTCATAAGTCTGTTGGCTGCTCGAATGTCTTCCTTTGAGAAGTGTCTGTTCATATCTTTTGCCCATTTTATATTGGGGTTGTTTGTTTTTTTCTTTTCAGCACATTTGAGTTCCTTGTAGATTCAAGATGTTAAGCTTTTGTCAGACCTGGAGTTGGCAAAGACTACTACCCAGTCTGTAGGCTGTCTCCCTGCTCTCTTGATGGTTTCTTTGGCTTTGCAGAAGATTGTCAGTTTAATGAGGTCCTACTTGTCTATCTTATCTCTTATGGCCTGTGGGTTTCGGGTTTTGTTCAGGAATTGGATGCCAGTTCCTATTTCCATGAAGGTATGTTCTCATTTACTAAGGTTCTTATGGTTTGAGGTTTTACATTTAGGTCTCTGATCCATTTGAAGTTAATTTTTGTGTATCGGGATAGATAGGGGTCCTGTTTCAATCTTCTGCATGTGGTCAGCCAGTTCTCTCAGCACCATTTACTGAATAGGTTCTCCTCTCCCCAGTGGTAGGTGGTGGAGGCTTTGTCGAAGATGAGTTGGTTGAGAAATTGAGGTTTTGCTTCTGGAATCTCAATTCTATTCCATTGGTTTATATACCTGTTCCTATACCAATACCAAGCTGTTTTGATGATTTATAGTAAAGCTTTATAGCAAAGTTTAAAGTCTGGTAATGTGATACCACCTGCTGTATGTTTTTTGCTGAGGATTGTTCTGACTATTCTTTGTTGGTGGTTTGTGTTTCCATATGAATTCCTGTGTTGTTTTTTCTAGGTGTGAGAAGAATGTTGCTGGTAATTTGATGGGTATTGCATTAACTGTAGATTGCCTTGGGTAGGATGGACATTTTCACAATGTTGATTATTCCAATCCATGAGCATGGGATATTTTTCCACTTGTTTGTGTCATCTTTGATTTCTTTGAGCAGTGTTTTGTAGTTTTCATTGTAAAGGTCTTTCACATCTCTGGTTAGGAAGATGCCAAGGTATTTCATTTTTTTTGTGGCTATTGTGAATGGAAATGTGGTTTTTATTGGGTTTCTGTTTGTTTATTATTGGTGTAAAGAAATGTGATTGTCTTTTACACATTTATTTTATATCTTGAGACTTTGCCAAAGTCCTTTGTAAGGAGGTTTTTGACAGATTCTCTTGGGTTTTCAAGGTACACAATCATATCATCTGCAAAGAGAGATAACTTGACTTCCTCTTTTCCTATTTGGATACCCCTGATTGCCTTCTCTTCTCTGATTGCTTGAGCCAGGACTTCCAATACTATATTGAACAGGAGGGGTGAGAGTGGGCATCCTTGTCTTGTTCCAGTTTTCAGGGGAAATGGTTCCAATTTTTGTCCATTTAGGAGTATGCTGGCTGTGGGTTTCTCATAGATGGCTTTTACTACTTTGAGGTATGTTCCCTGTATGCCTAGATGTTCGAGAGTTTTTATCAAGAAGTGGTGCTGGATTTTATTAAAAGCTTTTTCTGCATCTAATGATACAATCATGTGGTTTTTGTTTGACATCTGTTGATGTATTTAATTACATTTATGGTTTTACGAATGTTGAACCAGCCTTGCATCCCAGGTATGAAGCCTACTTGGTCATGATGGATGATTTTTGAGATGTGTTGAATCTGGTTTGGTAGGATCTTGTTGAGAATTTTAGCATCTATGTTCATCAAAGATATTGGCCTGTAGTTCTCTTTCTCTGTTAGATCTTTACCTGGCTTGGGTATCAATGTGATGTTAGCTTCATAAAATGATTTGGGGATGGTTCCATCTTTCTCAATCACCTGAAATACCTTCAGTAGGATTGCAATCAACTCCTCCTTAAATGTCTTGTATAATTCTGCTGGAAAGCCATCTGGTCCAGGGCTTTTTTTTGTAGGTAGTTTTCTTATTACATAGTCAATTTCCTTGATTGTTATTGGTCTATTTAGGGTCTCAATTTCTTCTTGTTTCATCCTAGGCAGGTTGTGTGACAGCAAGTCCTCCATTTCCTTAAGGTTTTCAAGTTTGTTTCCATACAAGTGTACATAGTAGTCTCTAATGATCTTTTGTATTTCTTCAGGATCAGATGTGACTTCATCTTTTGTGTTTCTGATTGTGCTTATTTGGGCTTTTCCTCTCTTTTTCTTGGTTAGTCTAGCTAGGGGACTATAGATCGTGTTTATCCTTTCAAAGAACCAGCTTTTTGTTTCATTGATTTTTTTGTATTATCTTTTTGTCTTCTATGTCCTGGATTTGGGCTTATTTTGATGATCTGGATTCTTCTGCTGAAATTAGGGTTTTTGTGGTTTTGCTTTTCCAGCTTCCTTAGGTGGCTTGTTAGGCTGTTAATTTGTGTTCCTTCCATTTTCTTCATGTGTGTTTGTAGGGATATAAATTCCCCTCTTACTGCAGCTTTCATGGCATTCCAGAGATTTTTGGTAAGATGTTTCTTCATTTTCTTTTTCTTTTTTTTTTTTATTAATGAATATTTTTTATTATGTTGTTGTGGGGTACAGTTAAGGGTTAGGTATACAAGTACATTTCATTCAGGCACCATGTTGATAAGAGGTGTTTCCCCATCCCCAGACATTTATTTGCTGCCATGGATCCCATCTCCCATCTCCCCCCATAGTTCCCACTACTGTCAGTCATTTTCTTATAGAATTACATTGGATGTTAGAGGTACATTATGTGAGTGAGAACATGTGATACTCGGATCTTTGTTTCTGTGAGAGGTCACTCAGTATTATAGACTCTAGTTCCATCCAGGTTGCTGCAAAATTCATGATTTTGTTCCTTTTTATGGCTGCGTAGTATTCCATCATGTATATGTACCACATTTTTAAAATCCAGTCCTCTTTTGATGGGCAGCATGGTTGCTTCCAGGTTCTTGCTATTGTGAACAATGCTGCGATAAACATACGTGTGCAGGTATCTTTTTGATAGAATAATTTGAGTTCTTCAGGTTATATTCCCAGTAGGGGGATTGCGGGGTCATATGGGAGGTTGATATTTAGAACTTTTAGGAAATGCCACACTGCTTTCCAGAGAGATTGCACTAGTTTACACTCCCACCAACAGTTAGAAGTGTTCCCTTTTTGCCACACCCTCTCCAGCAGCTGTTATTTTTTGAGTTGTTGATAATTGCCATTCTGACTGGAGTTAGGTGGTATCTCAGTGTGGTTTTGATTTGCATCTCCCTGATGATTAGTGAGGTTGAACATTTCTTCATGTGTCTGTTGGCTGCTCGGATGTCTTCATTTGTGAAGTGTCTGTTCATATTTATTTATTTATTTTTTTGAGTTGCAGTCTCACTCTGTCGCCCAGACTAGAGTGCAATGGCTGCTCCCGGCCACCACAGCCTCAACCTGCTGGGCTCTGGCAATCCTTCCGCCTCAGCCTTCTGAGTAGCCGGAATTATAGGCGTGCGCTACCACGCCTGGCTAATTTTTTGATTTTATTGTAGAGATGAGGTCTCACCTGCCCAGGCAAGTCTCAAACTTGCGGGCTCAGGTAATCCACTCACCTCAGCCTCCCAAATGCGTGGGATTGCAGGCTGAGCCATAGAGCCTGGCTTGTTCATATCTTTTGCCCATTTTATAATGGGGTTGTTTGTTTTTTTCTTTTCAACACCTTTGAGTTCCTTGTAGATCCAAGATGTTAGGCCTTTGTCAGACCTGGTGTTGGCAAATACTTTTTCCCAGTCTGTAGGCTGTCTCCTTGCTCTCTTGATGGTTTCTTTGGTTTTTCAGAAGGTTGTCAGTTTAATAAGGTCCCAGTTGTCTATCTTCTCTCTTATGACCTGTGGGTTTCGGGTTTTGTTCAGCTATTGGATGCCAGTTCCGATTTCCATGAGGGTATGTCCTTCATTTTCTAAGGTTCTTATGGTTTGAGGTTTTACATTTAGGTCTCTGATCCATTTGGAGTTAACCTTTGTGCATGGGGATAGATAGGGGTCCTGTTTCAATCTTCTGCATGTGGTCAGCCAGTTCTCTCAGCACCATTTACTGAATAGGTTCTCCTCTCCCCAGTGGTAGGTGGTGGAGGCTTTGTCGAAGATGAGTTGGTTGAGAAATTGAGGTTTTGCTTCTGGAATCTCAATTCTATTCCATTGATCTATATGTCTGTTCCTATACCAATACCAAGCTGTTTTGATGATTGTAGCTTTATAGTAAAGTTTAAAGTCTGGTAATGTGATACCACCTGCTTTTTTTTTTTTTTTTTTTTTTGCTGAGGATTGTTCTGGCTATTCTTGGACGTTTTGTTTCCATATGAATTCCTGTGTTGTTTTTTCTAGGTGTGAGAAGAATGTTGCTGGTAATTTGATGGGTATTGCATTGAATTTGTAGATTGCTTTAGGTAAGATGGACATCTTCACAATGTTGATTATTCCAATCCATGAGCATGGGACATTTTCCCACTTGTTTGTGTCATCTTTGATTTCTTTGAGCAGTGTTTTGTAGTTTTCATTGTAAAGGTCTTTCACGTCCCTGGTTAGGAAGATGCCAAGGTATTTCAATTTTTTTGTGGCTATTGTGAATGGGATTGTGATTTTTATTAGGTTTTCTGTGTGTTTATTATTGGTGCAAAGAAATGTGATTGTCTTTTGCACATTTATTTTATATCCTGAGACTTTGCCAAAGGCCTTTATCAGTGAAAGGATATTTTTGACAGATTCTCTTGGGTTTACAAGGTACACAATCATATCATCTGCAAAGAGAGGTAACTTGACTTCTTTTTTTCCTATTTGGATACCCTGATTGCCTTTTCTTCTCTGATTGCTCGAGCCAGGACTTCCAATACTATGTTGAACAGGAGGGGTGAGAGTGGGCATCCTTGTTTTGTTCCAGTTTTCAGGGGAAATGGTTCCAATTTTTGTCCGTTTAGGAGTATGCTGGCTGTGGGTTTCTCGTAGATGGTTTTTACTATTTTGAGGTATGTTCCCCATATGTCTAGATGTTCAAGGGTTTTTATCAAGAAGGGATGTTGGATTTTATAAAAAGCTTTTTCTGCATCTAATGATATAATCATGTGGTTTTTGTTTTGACATCTGTTGATGTATTTAATTACATTTATGGTTTTATGAATGTTGAACCAGCCTTACATCCCAGATATGAAGCCTACTTGGTCATGATTGATGATTTTTAGATGTATTGTTGAATCTGGTTTGGTAGGATCTTGTTGAGAATTTTAGCATCTATGTTCATCAAAGATATTGACCTGTAGTTCTCTTTCTTTGTTGGATCTTTACCTGGCTTGGGTATCAATGTGATGTTGACTTCGTAAAATGATGTGGGGAGAGTTCCATCTTTTTCAATCACCTGGAGTACCTTCAGTAGGATTGGTATTAGCTCCTCCTTAAATGTCTTATAGAATTCTGCTGGAAAGCCATCTGGACCAGGCCTTTTTTTTGTAGGTAGTTTTCTTATTACATAGTCAATTTCCTTGATTCTTATTCGTCCATTTAGGGTCTCAATTTCTTCTTGTTCCATCCTAGGTAGGTTGTGTGATGTCAGAAAATCCTCCATTTCCTTAAGGTTTTCAAGTTTGTTTCCATACAAGTGTACGTATTATTCCTCAATGATCTTTTGTGTTTCTTCAGGGTCAGTGTGACTTCATCTTTTGTGTTTCTGATTGTGCTTATTTGGGTTTTTTCTCATTTTTTCTTGGCCAGTCTAGGTAGGGGACCACCGATCTTGTTTATCCTTTTGAAGAACCAGCTTTTTGTTTCATTGATTTTTTTTTTTTTTGTATTATCTTTTTTCTTCTATGTCCTGTATTTGGGCTTTTATTTTGGTGATGTGGATTCTTCTGCTGAAATTAGGGTTTTTATGGTCTTGCTTTTCCAGCTTCCTTAGGTGGCTTGTTAGGCTGTTAATTTGTGTTCCTTCCATTTTCTTCATGTGTGTTTGTAGGGATATATATTGCCCTCTTACTACAGCTTTTAAGGCGTCCCAGAGATTTTGGTAAGATGTTTCTTCATTTTCATTTGTTTCCAGGTAACTTTTGATCTCTGTTTTGATTTCATCATTGACCCAGGAGTTGTCTAGCATCATGCTGTTTAGTGTCCATGACTTTGTGGATTTTTGGGGGACCTTTTTGGTGTCAATGTTTATTTTTATTCCACTGTGGTCCAAGAAGGTGCATGGTACAATTTCTGTCCTTTTAAAATTGTTTATGCTTGATTTATGGCCAATTATGTGGTCGATCTTAGAATACATTCCATGTGGTGATGAGTAGAATGTGTATTCTGTGGTCTTTGAATGGAGTGTTCTTTAGGTATCAATTAAGTCCATTTGGTCCAGAGTCACATTAAGGTTCTGGATCTCCTTGCTGATTTTTTGTCCCGATGATCTGTCTAGGATTGTGAGTGGGGTATTAAAGTCCCCAGTTATGATGGTGTTAGGGTCAATATCCTTTAGTTTTCCTAGAAGTTGCTTTTTGAAAGTTGATGCTCCTGTGTTGGGTGCATATATGTTTAGGATAGATATTTCTTGTCAATGGAGTGAACCTTTTATCATTATGTAGTGGCCTTCTGTATCTTTTTTTAATTTTTGATAGCTTAATTGGTATTTTGTCTGAAATTAGGATCGCGCTCCTCCTTTCTTTTGTCTTCCATTCATCTGAATATTTGTTTCCCATCCTCTTACTTTGAGTCTGTACGTGTTCTTTCTAGTGAGATAGGTCTCTTAAAGGCAGTATATTGTTGCCTGGTGGTATTTTATCAATTTTGCCATTCTATGTCTTTTCAGTAGTTCATTTAGTCCATTCACATTCAGGCTAATTATTGGAATATGAGAGTTCATCCCTATCCTAGAATTCTTATAGAGTTGTTATTCTTCCACTTGGTTTTGGGGTTGGTTCATGTGTATTTTATTCTTTTTCCTGTACTCTTGTGAAGAACGTTGTTCTTTTTCTTTTTTCTTCTGTGTTTAGTACTTTCTTAAGTGCTTCATGTAGAGGTGGTCTGGTGGCAGTGTAAGTTCTTAGGGATTGTATATCTGGGAAAGATTTTAATTCTCCCTTGCTGATGAAGCTTAACTTGGCTGGGTAGGTTATTCTTGGTTGAAATTGTTTATCTTTTAGGACTTTGAAGATAGGGCTCCAAGCTCTCCTAGCCTGCAGGTTTCTGTAGATAAATCTGCTGCTATTCTAATTGGTTTTCCTTGGTAGGTGATGTGGCCTTTTTCTCTTGCTGCCTTTAGGATTTTTTCTTTTATGCCTACTTTGTTTAGGTGAATTATTATGTGTCTAGGAGTCGGCCTTGTCATTTGTTGTCTTGCAGGGGTTCTTTGAATCTCTTGTGTTTGAATTTTTGCATCACTAATTAGATGAGGGAGGTTTTCTTGAATAATGTCATGGAAAGTTTGTTTCTAGTGTGGTCTCTGTCTCAGTTTCTGCCTCAGGTAGACCAATTACTCTTTGGTTCGGTCTCTTGAAGTAATTGCTCATATCTTGAAGGTTTTGTTCTCTTTTTGAGCTTGTTTTCTGTGTTTTTAACAGTTTCAGATAGTTCTATATTTTGATCCTCAAGCTCTGTGATCTTTCTTCTGTTTGGGTAATTCTTCACTCCATGGTTATCAGTTTGTTATTTATTTCATTCACAGTATTCTTTTTTATTGTTATCTCAGTTATCAGCTCCTTCTTAGTTTCTTCTTGTCTCTCCTCAATTCTTTTTAATTTCTCCATTAATATCTTGATATCTAGGTTTGTAGTTTGAGACCCGTCATTCTGGGGCTCTTCATTGTTTGCATTCCGAAGTCAGTTTTCTCAGTGTCTGCCCTCCCAGGGGTCTGGGAGAGACCCATATTCTTCTTCTGGTTTTTCTTCATTTGTTTAGATTTTTCTCTCTCTCCCCCTTTCCCTCCCCTTCTTTAATTCTGTTTTTCAGGGAAAGTGGTGTTGCTTTTGCTTCATTTGTGCAATATCCTGTTCTTCTTTATGGGGGTCCTCTGGCTTTGTTCACTTTTCAGGGTGAAGTATGGGCTGCGGGTGTACTTTTTGCAGTTTTGAGGTTTAATTGAGGGGGAAGCTGTGATTCAGAATCTATATGCTAATTCCAGCATCCACCAACAGGTGTATGAGCATGCTGGAACCTATTTCCCACTGCTTTACAATCTGTCTGTGTAGCGGTATGTAGGTTTGATCCCTGGATCAAAAGGAGGTACAAAAGAGGAAAATAATGGAGGTGGGGGGGTCAATAGGAAGTTAGAAAGAGAGAAGAGTGAGAGAGAAAACAGACATGCATACCAACTAACAGGTGAAAAAGAGACACAAGGTCGGAGAGAAGTCAAAAAAAGACATGTGCAAAATTCCCTAAAGAATACTGGTAGCTACACGAAGCAGACCAATAAAATCATGCCTTTTGATGCATTTTGCCTAACACAAACAGATTGTGTAAGTCGAAAAGCAAGCAAAAGTGAGCAAAGCAAACAGCCAAAATGATAAAATCAAAAGTCAAAATAAGAAATCAGACTAGCTCTGGAATCTTTCCTGAGTGTCTAAAGTCTCTTCAGCTCTGATCTCCAGCCACTTCCCTTTGTTTTCATTGCAGACAGCTAAATTTACTCGCAGCTTGGGTTTTCTTTTATCCTGCTGCCTGGGAGGTCTGCGACACTTAGTTGCCTTTGTCTGATTCAGTGTAGGGGAGGAGCTTTGTCTCCTCTTTAGTGATGTTACCTTAGGAACCAAGGTGGATGCTGCTCATAGGTGGGCGGGGCAATGCAAATCTCTACCTGGAGAATGGACAAGGTGGCAGTTTCTCTTTTGCGGATATTTTCTCTCTGCTAGTCTGGGTCCCTGGGCAATCCACTATGATGGACTGTAGTGGCGTGGGAGGCACTGGGGATCAGCTGCACAGCTGAGCGCTGGATCCGGGGTGCCACCAGCAGGCTGGGGTAGAGGAGGGGTTCGGGAGTTCCCTCCTCTGGAGCTGAGAGCCTCCGATTAGCACCTCCTTAAGGTATGCTGTTCCCTTACCCAAGCATGGGGTTATGCACTGAGTCCCTCAACCAGGGTGTGCCCAGAGCTCCAGAGCTCCAAAGCTCCAAAGGGCAGGCAGTGAGCAGCAAGAGTGGCCCTGGGCCACTCACAGGGTTCTTCAGCCAGAAATGGAATCGGTATCCCTGAGGGACGGGAGCCCAGCGCCTCCCTGGGTGACTGCCGGCTTGGTGCTGGGTGCCGGGTGAGATTATGTAGCCAGGGAGGGAGCCAAGACCCGAGACTCCTGCACAGGTGGGAGTCACGTATAGTGGAGCAGCAGCAGCTGGGGCCACAATATCCAGCCCTGCGTAGGACCAAGGGTCCCTGGACCTCAGACCAGTGCGGCTGGCAGTGGGCAGGGGGCTGGGGAAAGAAAAGTAAGAGTCTTTTTGGGAACTCACATTCAGAGAATCTCACAATTCCACCTATGCCATCGCCATCTTACTGGAACTCCAGATTTTCTTTATTCAGTCCACCATTGACAGACACCTATGTTGGTTCCATATTTTTGCAATTCTGGATAGGACTGTGATAAACATGAGAGTGCAGATATTTCTATGGTAGAGTGATTTATGCTCCTGTGGGCATATACTTAGTAGTGTAATTGATGAGTCAAATGGAAAATCTGTTTTTAGTTCTTTGAGAAATCTCCAAACTGCTTTCCACAGTGGTTGAACTAGCTTACATTCCCACCAACAGTATATGAGCATTTTTTTTTTCTGCAATCTTGCCAACATCTGTTGTTTTTTGACTTTTTATTAATAGCCATTCTGACTGATGTGAGATGGGATCTCATTGTGCTTTTGATTTGCATTTATCTGATGAATAGTGATATTGAACATTTTTTCATGTTTGTTGGCTGTTTGTTTGTCTTCCTGTGAGAAGTGTCTGTACATGTCCTTTGCCCACTTTTTAATGAGGTTATTAGTTTTTTTCTGTCAATTCATTTGATTTCTTTGAAAATTCTGAATAATAGTCCTTTATCAAGTCCATAGTTCGCAAATATTCTCTCCTGTCTGTGGGTTGTCTATTTACTCTGTTGATGGTTTCTTTTGCTGTGCAGAAGTTCTTTAGTCTGATTAAGTCCTACTTGTCAATTTTGTTTTTTTCTGCTTTTGTTTTTGAGGTCCAGGGGTTTTATTTCTGGGTTCTCAATTTTTTTCCATTGGTTTATGTGTCTGTTTTTGTACCAGTACTATGCTGTTTTGGTTACTGTAGACTTGTAGGAAAGTTTGTAGTCTAGCAATGTGATGCCTCCAACTTTGTTGTTTTTGCTTAGTATTGCGTTAGTTATTTGGGCTCATTTTTTGCTTCCATATGAATTTAACAATTTTAAAAAATATCTATGAAAAATGCTGGTTGTTTGATAGAGACTGCATTGAATCTGTAGATTGCTTTAGGCAGTATGAACAGTTTAACAATATTGATTCTACCAATCCATGAGTATAGAACGTTTTCTCAGTTGTTTTTGTCATCTTTGATTTCTTTCAACAGTGTTTTACAGTTCTCATTGTAGAGATCTTTCACCACCTTGGTTAGACATATTCCAAAGTGTTTTTGTGTGTGTGTGTGTGGCTATTGTAAACAACATTATGTTCTTGATTTGGTTCTCAGCTTGATCATTGTTGACATATATGCAACTGGTTTTTGAGTGTTGATTTTGTGACTTGGGACTTTACTGAAGTTACTTATGAGGGCTAGGAATCTTTTGAAGAAATCTTTAAGGTTTTCTAGAAATAGAATCATATCATCTGTGAAGAGAGATAATTTAACTAACCATTCTATGGCATTTTTGTTACAGCAGCTCAAACGGACTAAAACACCACCTCATTCTTGAGAACAGAAGGAAACAAGTATATGCTGATTCATGTCATATTTGTAATCAGAATGTACTAAATCTGATGCTAAAAGAAGCATATCCCATCATTACTTACAACAGTATTATATAATACTTGGCAGGGATGACTGTAAATAGTGAGAATTAAGGATTCAAAACATATCTACTCAGATTTGAATCTGACCTCAGATGAGTACTAAATATACTTGGATCTCTCTTTGATGATCTGTAATATAGCTACTTTTCAAGGTTGGTATGAAAAGTATAAATAATAAAGTAGAGAACATATCTCTTATTTTTAAATTAACCTTCTTTATAAGCATAAAATATTATCATGGTTGGAAAACACTTGAACAGTACTTAAGAAGACAGAATGGCATTCATACTTCTATATTGAAATAGGTTACTTTTGTGTTAGGCTGAGATAATCACAGTTGGGTTATATTTCCAGCAAATTCATCCCTAAAACATACAAAGTATATGTCCTTTCACCTGAACTGTCAGTTCCATCACTAGGTGCCCTTTCCTTTCAAAAGAAGTTTTGTGATGTAATTGAAAGTGACATAATCTAGGCATTGAAAACCTGGAGTTCAGATTTTATTACTTATTAGCTTTACAAACTATGGTCAATGATTTGACTTCTCTAAATGTTCATTTTGTCAACTATAGAGCCCATGTAATAACCTCTAATCCAGCCTATCTCAAGGAATTATAACGAAAAATGCATAATTTATGGAATAGCTCTATAAACTAGTAAAGACATCTAGAAAATATTTAGTGAATACATTGATAAAGTATTCAGACTAGTGAAAAATTTACATTGCTATCATGAAGACAATGATAATAACGATACTTTTTTTAGTTATGACAAGAGTATTTGACATAAAATTAAGAGATTTGGATTAATTTCCACTACTCATTTAATATGCTATACTGATTTAACTTTAACATGCAAATAATGTACAATAAATAGTTACTTATATGCTAACAAAGTATTTTTTGAATACCTATTATGTACCAACAGTGTTCTAGGGCTAAAGATAAAGGAAAAAACAAAATATGATTATTTTAAGAGACAATATATCTGCTCATTTTGATAATCCAAACTACCACATAGTAAACAGGTGAGGTTGAGACATGTCAATAGATTTTACCAGGAAAAATAATAAGCTGTGGCAACTTCATTTCAGTTCTTCTGACTCTTAACACAGTTCTTCAACTTTACAATTTTCCCTCTGAATAGGTACGTTCTGATTCTTTAAAGAATAACACACTCTACTTGATTAGATTATACTGTCCCTAGATGACCAAAATCCAGTTAAAGAAGATATCATTTATTCCCATAAGTTCTTCTAGGAGCTACATTGTTTTAACTGCAATGAAATGGAAAGACTTATTCTCAAAGCTGCTTCTAGTTATTGCCCCATTTTCTGGTTCATTCTTTAAAACAAGTCTACTTAAAAGAGTGATTTATGTTCATTCTCTTCACCTTCCTCTCCTCCACTGTCTGTTTAATTCACTCCAGTTAAGCTTTTATCCCACTATTCTACTAAAACTGTTCTTGTCATGGTGACCAAGAACCTTTCCCTTGCCAAATCTGATGGACATTCATCTTATTCCAAATATGTGCAGCATTGACACAGTTGATTACCCCCTGTGTTTAAGTATTTTCTCTAGTTGGCTTTAGAAATTTTGGTCTCATTTCTTTACCTTTCCATGTCCCTTTGCTTTTCCATTGTCCCATCTTTTCCTATCTCCTCTTTCCTCTTTCCTTTCCTGGGGCAGAAGAATGTATGGAAGGAAGAGAGGCAGGGGTAGAGAAAAATTATGTGAAGCACCACACAGCAAATGCCCCCAGATTGACCTATAAATTCGCTTATCATCAATCAAAACCCAGTAGGCTTTTTTTGTAGAAACTGACAATATGATTCTAAAATTTATGTGGAAGCCAAAGTACCTAGAGTAGCCAAAATGACTTTGAAAAATAAAAAGAAAGTTTGTGGACTTATTTTATCTCATTTCCAGGCTTGCTATATAACCAGACTAATCAAGACAATGTAAATAGAAACAGATCAGTGGATAAGAATAAGGAACCCAGAATAATCCCTCACAAATATGTCAAAGTGATTTTGATAAAAGAGTAAAGGCAACGCAATGAAGGAAAATAACTTTTTCAACAAATGGTGCTGAAGCAATTAGATAATCATAAACAAAAACAAACCAACCCCCCAAAACAAAAATCTTGACTTTAATCTTACACCTTATATAAAATTAATTCAAAATGATTATTGACTTAAATATGAAACTTTTATAAAATTGGAGAAAATATTCAGGACCTAGTGATAGGCAACGAGTTCTTAGACTTGGTACTAAAAGTATGATCAATAGAGAGGCCAAGTGTGGTAACTTACACCTGTAATTCCAAGCACTTTGGGAGGCCAAGGTGGGAGGATTGCTTGAGGCAAGAGTTGGAGACAAGCCTGGGTAATATAGCAAGATCCAGTTTTTACAAAAATTTAAAAATTAGCCCAGGCTTGGTGATGCATGCCTATAGTCCTAGCTACTCAGGGGGCAAAGCAGGGGGATCACTTGAGTCCAGGAGTTCAAGGTTGCAGTGAGCTATGATTGTGCCACTGCACTCCAGTCTGGGTGACAGAGTGAGACTCTGCCTCCAAAAAATAAAATTAAAAAGTATAATTAATAAAAGAAAAAATTTGTAAACTGAACTTCATAAATATTTAAAACTTTGATTTGTGAAAGACCTTGTGAAGAGGATATCAAACTGGTGAAATCTAAGTAAGCTCTGTGTTTGATACTGATGTGAGTTCTTTGGTTTTGATATTGTACAATAGTTAGACAAGATGTTACCATGAAAATAAGCTGGATGAAGAGTATACAAAACCTTCTTATACATACAATATTTCTGTAACTTCCTGTGAATCTATAATTGTTTCAAAACAAAATTTCAATAGAATAAAAGACATTGTTGTGAAAATTAAAAGGCAAGTCTCAGATTGGGAGAAAAATATTTGTAAAACCTATTAAATAGAAAACTTCTATAAAGTATATAGAAAGAACATCTACAATTCAAATGTATAAAAACAACCAAATTTTAAAAAGGCAAAGATTTGAACAGATTATTTATTAGCAACTCAAAAATACAAAAACAACCACCCAAATAAACAGGCAAAAATTCAAACAGATTATTCACCAAATGTATATGCATGTTAAATATACATGAAAAGATGCTCAAAATCATTTGTTACTGGGATAAGCAAATTAAAGCCACAATAAGTGATTATTCCCTCTAGTGGCTAAAATTAAAAAAAAAAATGAACCATTCTAAGTGTTGGCAAGGATATAAAGGAACAGAAATTCTCATTCACTGCTTTCAGGCTTAACAGAAGTTTCTGTTCTTGCTTGGCTTAGGTGATTTAGATTATGAGATTTGACACTTTTTAGTTGGTCAGATTCTGAACTTTGAATTGGCTCTGTAAAGGCGGGAATGATAGATACCATTGTAAATTTGGTATGAGATAAATGTATTTTCACATGTGGGATGAACGCAGATTATTGGGAACCAGAGGTTGGGCAGTAGTAGGCAAAATTTTAGGAATGATTCTAATGTCCTTCATGCTTGTATAATCTTCTCCTCTTTAAGTTTGGTTGGAGTCTGTGAATATGATGGAATATCATTCCTGTGGTTATGTTCATTATATGACAATAGAGATGGGCCCAATCTAATCACAAAACCCCATATAAGTAGAGAATTTTCTTTAGATGGTTACATTATGGTGAAGTTATAGAGATTCAGATGGTAAGGACTTGATGTGCTATTTAGACTTTGAGGGCTGAGGAGACGATGCATATATAAGGCAAGAGAGCAGACTACAGAAGCTGAGAATGACTACTAGTCAACAGCTGGCAAGGAACTGGGTACTTCAATCCTGCAACCACATGGAACTGAATTCTGCATCAATTTGAATGAGCTTGAAAACACATTCTCCCTATTCTTCCCTCCAGTTAAGAGCCCAGCCCCAATCAACACTTTGCTTTTGGCTTTCTAAGATCCCAAACAGTAAACTCAGCCCAGATTGTCAGAACTTCTGACCTAAAACACTGTGAGCTAATAATGGGTGCTGTTTTAAGCCATTATGATTGTGGTAATTGGTTATGTTATCAATAGAAAACTGCTACATACATAGAGAAAATGTGGTTTAATCCTTACAACTAAATACTACTCAGCAATAAAAAAATGAATTATTGATACACCCAATAAAATGGAAGAATCTCAAAATAATTATGCTAAGTGAAAGAAGTTAGATAAAAAATTTTTTAAAAAGAGTATCTGCTGCATAGTTTCATCTATGTAAAATCCTAGAAAATGTACATAAGTCTAGTACAAAAAGCTGATTAGTGATTGTGTAGAGATGGGATAGGAAGGTGCAATTAAGGAGAGATGAATTATAAAGAGTGATGAGAAAATTTTGAGTGGTGATGACAATGTTTATTATTGTGTTTGTGATGGTGGTTTCACAGTTGCACACATTGTTAAACTGGATATTTTAGATACGTGAAATTTATTGAATATCAATTATACCTCATAGAGCTCTAAGAATATTAAAAATAGGCCTCGTAGACAACTGTAGAAAAGAAGCCCAAGAAATATTTTCATTCAAGAAGTGAAGAATGCAAGAAGCAGGTTAGAAAATTTAATCTCTAGTTCTGTTAAGTTGACAAAATAAATTGTGTGCATTAATATATCTGAAACTTCTAGGAAAAGAATTTTTAAAAGCTCAGCTATCTAGAGAACAAAATTCTTGCTACGGAGCTCTGCTGCACTGGCACATGTTAGCTGCCTACTATCTAGTAACTACATTATGTTCACTACCGAGAGTTAGGAAATGAACCAAAATTTAATCAAGACAGAGTTGCTGCTCTCCATTTCTCATATTGTTTAGTGATCTGTAAGTTATCTGTTTCTCTAAACTTCTGCATCGCTTTCTTTTTGCTTCACAGCTCTCAGTGTTTGACTGTATACTGTGGTTTGCTACTGGTTTCTTGTCGGAGTCTTGTGTATTCTATTAAATTCAATTTAAATTCAAAGGTACTTGAAAGTCAAGAGTCAGTTCATTCATTCATGTGAATCACGCATCATGAAATGAACAAACACATTGAAAGAATCTCCAAAAAAAAAAAATTCATGGAAGCCGAACGCAGCCTCTCACGACAGTACTAGCTGGTACGCTGATGCAGATGGGTTCCTAGAACATTTACACATTTTGCCTGCCCTGCAAACATATTTCTGGGTTTTTTTTGGGGGGGGGTCCCCCTCTTATGTAATCCACTACTTAGACCAGATGCTGAGAAAACACATATGAACAAGACATTATTCCTGTCACCCACAGCTTCTGGTCTAATAGGAAAGATAGGCACATAATAAACATAATAAAACAGCTCATGTGAACCTTGTAATATGGTAACATGAAGAAAAGGGTGATAAAGTCTTCCTGAGGCAGTAGGTGGCAATTGATTCAAATCTTGAATAACGGGTAGGAGATCATGAAGTAAGAAAAAAATGAAAAGACCTTCCCTATAAAGGAGAGAAGATACTAAGCATGGGGGCATGACAGGGTAGTACTATTTGGAAAACAGATCCTTTTGACTTGGCCAGAAAGGTAGAGAAAGGTCAGCTGTTGCCAGACCTTTGTAAGACATCTGGTCTATACTTTGTGAACAAAAAGAGGTCATGAAAATTACTGAGTCATATAAGTAAATTAGATTTGTCTGGATAATGAATATGTGAAGGAATAATCTCTGTCTACATGCAGAAATAATGATTCAATAATCATTGAATCGCTAGTGATTTAGATATTTTTATTGAATTAATACTCAATAGGATAGAACTTTAAGAATTTAAAGGCTCTGTCAAGGTGCTGCTTTGCATTGCATTATCCCACAGAAGATATTTGATATTGGGGATGCATTGATTTGGGCATAAAATATTGTTAATATGGCCAAAACCACAGTTTTCTTGTAAATTCAGTTGGCAAAGGATTTTGTGCTGTGGCTGCCTGCTCAGTGAAGCAGTTTGCAACTGTATCTGCTATTTTAAAAAGATGTTTATGTGTTAGAAGAGTGTGGTTGTATCTGTATCAAATTTTAACTTTACATTTAAGTTATCAAAGTGCTGTTTCTCTATAACCGAGCTTCACTGGGACACATTTCAGTGTCCCAGTGAAGCTCGGTTATAATTCTTATGATAAGAAGGTTATCGGATGGTCCCAAAACACTCTGGTTGTCTTTGTTTGGCCTAAGTATTATTCCTTAATGTTTTATAATCATAAACTACAACATGAGTGTACTTGTTCCTCACATTTCTCAGTGCCAGTGTTTTTTAGAAGGGTCACTTTTTTGAGGGCTGTTATTGCATCATTTCTGAATTGTGATTTTTCTCCTACTTCCTAGTTGTAACAGTAGATGAATAATAGTAACAATAAAGATAAATAAACACCCTCTAAATTAACTTAACTTTATACCCCATTCTTGATTATCTTTCAAAACCATCTACCAGTTGAGTTTATATTTAAGATATATGACTCCAGACCAAAAAAATTGATTTTGGTTCCTGACTATTAGTGGTGACTATGTAATATATTATTGAAGCATTTTCTGAGATCTTTCTCCTCTCTGCTAAGTGTTGGGAGGGCAATTGCTTATTCTTCCCCTTGTTAAGATGATTATGTTGTTTAGTGGAAAAGGATTAGATTGGGATGCAGAAGACATAGTCTAATTTCAACTTCAAAGTTTACTTACTACATAATCTGTGATGGTTAATTTTATGTGTCAACTTGACTAGGCTAATAGATGCCCAGCTAGCCAGTAAAATATGATTTCTGGGTGTGTCTGTGAATTTGCTTCCAGAAGAGGTTAGCATTTGAGTCAATAAACTGAGCAAAGATGCTCCTTCCTCACCATTGTGGGTGGGTACCATCTAATCTGTTGAGGTCTTGCATAGAGTAAAAAGATGAGGAAGGGCAAATTTATTCTCTTTCTTCTTTAGCGAAGACATCCATGTTTCCCTGTCCTTGAGCAGTAGAACTTCTGACTCTTGAGGTTTCAGATTCTGGGACTTAACACCAGTGTCAGACCCCCATCCCTGACCTGGTTCTCAAGTCTTAGGACTTGGACTAAATTATAACACCAACCTTCCTGATTCTTTTGTTTCTCAGTCTCCATAATCACATGAGCCAATTCCCATAATAGATTTCTTTTAATATATCTATATATATCCTATTGGTTCTGTTTCTCTGGAGAACCTTGACTAATACATTTTATAAGCCAAGACTTAATCTCACTGTTTTAGTCTCCCTATATTCTTTATTTCTTAGTGCTATGTTATCTCAAGTTGGATCTCTGAAACTTGCTTGATGAACTGACTCTTTAGAGAGATCTTGAAATAGAGAAAGACTTCAGGAAAGAATTTGAAAAACAGTAGTAATTTCTGGAAGATAGGGTAGCAAGGAAGATAAGGAGGCATGAAACTCAGGGAATCCATGAGAGCTAGAGATGCACAAGAAAATCTAGGGCCCCAAAGAACATGAGCTTGGTTTTGTTAAAAGAAAACATTGGGGATTATCTAAAATAATAATAAGCTAATAAAAGGATAAATGTCAGATGGAAAGAGCTTTAAAATATTCGATGTAGTAGACTCTGGAGAATGAGGGGACATAAAGAAGTAATGCAGTGAAGTAACTGATGGAAAAGATTTTTTGTTTTGTGGAAAATAGACTAGGATGAATCACAAGCTATAGACTAGACTTGGCTTATTTACTTGGAGTCTGCGAAAACAGCTTAGGGCTATTTAGTGTGAAACACCCTTGGAAAAGTACACATAGATAACCATTTTGTTTGATAAACTATACTCTGCTTTTGCTCTGAGATTCTCAGCGTTAGAGCAGAAAAATGTTTGTTTAGAGATTTAAAAACATTTTAATAGACTTTATTTTTTAGAGCAGTTTTAGGTTTATTAGAAAAAATTTGCAGAACTACAGAGAGTTCCCATATACTCCTCTTTTCCTTGTACACAATTTCCCTTATTTTTTTTAAGTAGGGAATGTCTTCCTCCCTCCCTCCCTCTCTCCTCTTTTCCTCCTCCTCCTCCTCCTCCTCCTCCTCCTCTCTCTCTCTCTCTCTCTCTCTCTCTCTCTCTCTCTCTTTCTTCTTACAGGAAAAGATAAATCCTTGGGCTCTGCTCTGTTTAGACTGAGTCAACCCATTATCAGTGTTTGGAAATGTCTTTCAGTTGGTCAGGATTTAACTCACAGGTGGTTCTCAAGATGTGTGAGTGCGTCAAAAATTACACTGGTCAGTGCCAACCACACCCCTCAACCAAGGCACACTGGGAAGAAATACTGATCTAAGCTTCTGGGATCATCTTCCCCGGGTAGGTCATATATTTGCACAGCATTATCTATTTCATAGGAAATGGAGGCCCAAGGAGGCTAAGAAGCCCCCAGACATATTCGTTGAATATCAAAAGACTGAAGATCCCAGGATGAATTCCACACAGAAGCACTCACCTCTCCAGGTTTCTTAATACTGGAAAGCTCATGTGGATCATGGTAATTTGCTTCTGAAATTCCAGGACTCATTAGAAGAGCATTTGCAACAGTTATGAGTGTGAGGGTCTCTTTCTCCTTCATTGAAATAGTCTGGTTTGATGCTTCTGGTGACAAACTTGGCTGTGTTTGTTGCTGCTGCTGCCCTCATTTAACACACTGATTCTGGAGCCAAGACTTTATTGCTGACTCATCAAGGTGGAACTTTGAAGCCAATTCCTGTATGGTAACCCAATTTGGGCACATGGTCTTTTCCAGAATTTCTCTCAGTGCTCTGGGTTGTTCCAGACTAAAGCATGCATGGTGTTGATGAACATTCTTTGGCTTTGCTGCAGAGGGGATGGACTTGATACTTGTCATGGTACCCTTTAAAAGTGCAGTGATTATATCAGCTACATGCTGTGGAGCTCCTGAGCATGGTCTCAATTTCCCCTATTATTAACATCTTGCATAAGTGTGGAATATTTGCTACAATTAATGAACCAATATTGATGATTATTAACTAAAGTACAAAGTTGATTTTAGGGTTCACTCTTTGTGTTGTGTGTGTATGGGTTTTGACAAATGCATGACATGTATCCACCATTACAGTATAATATCAAATACTTTCATGGTCCTAAAAGCCCCTATGCTCCATCTATTTATCCTACTCTTCCTTTTCCTGGGCCTCTGGCAACAATGTTTTTGGTTTTTTTTTTTCCTCTCTCTCTAGTTATGTCATATAGTTGGAATTATATAGTATATATAATAAAAGATTGGCTTCTTTTACTTCGTAATGTACATTTAAGTTTCCCCTGTGTCTTTTAATGTATTGATAACTATTTTCTTGTTACTGCTAAATAATATTCCATTGTCTGTATGTACCAAGGTCTATCCACTCACCCACTGAAGGACATCTTGGTTGTTTCCAAGTTTTATCAATTAGGAATAAAGTTGTTATAAACATTTGTGTGCAGGTTTTGTATGAACCTAAGTTTTCAAATTACTGGGTAAATGTTAAGAAATGTGATTGCTGGGTTTTATTGGTAAAAATATATTTAGTTTTGTAAGAAACTTCCAAATTGTCTTCCAATGTGATAATACTGCTTTTTTATTTCTACCAACAATGAAAGAGAGTTCTTGTTCCGGCACCATATATTCTCATCAGTGTTTGGATTTTAGTAATTCTATAGATGTATAGTGGCATCTTATTGTTGTTTTATTTGCAGTTCCTTAGAGATGTATGATGTTGAACATCTTTTTTTTTGCTTATTTTGACATCTGTAAGTCTCTGGTAAGACAGCTCTTTTGCCATTTTAAATTGAGCAAAGTTGTTTTCCTCTTGTTGACTTTTAGAGGTTTTTTGTATATTTTAAACATAAAGTTTTTTTTTTATCAGTTATGTGTTTTGCAAAGATTTTTCTCCCAGTCAGTGATCTGTCTTTTCATTCTCCTAACAGTAGAATTTGCAAAGAAGAAGTTTTTAATTTTAATGAAGTTCAACTTATAAATATTTTCTGATGATAGTGTTTTTGTTGTATTTAAAAACTCATTGCCAAACTTGAGGTTACCTCACTTTTCTTGTATGTTTTCTTTTAGAAGTTTTAAAGTTTGTGTTTTATATTTGGGTATATGATCCATTTTGAGTAAATTTTGTGAAAGGTATTAAAATTTAAAAATTCTTTATATATTTAGAGGGTAAAAGTTCTGATTTCTTACATGCATATATTGCATAGTGTTAAAATCTGGGCTTTTAGTGTTTCCATAACCTGAATAGTGAAGATTGTACCCAGTAGGTAAGTTTTCAGATTCTATTTTTTTTGTTGTTATGTTGATATTCAGTTGTTCCAGCTCCATTTATTGAAAAGACTGTCCTTTGCTTCTTTGTCAAATCAGTTGACTATATTTGTAGGTCTATTTTTTGGACTCTCTGTCCTGTTCCATTTATCTTTTTATCAGTTTTTTCCAGTACCATACTGCCTTTATAGTTATAACTTCATAGCATGTCTTGAAGTCAGATAGTATCAGTACTCCAACTTTTTTCTGCTTTAGTCTTGTGTTGGTTATTCTGGTTTATTTGCTTTTCCATAGAAACTTTAGAATCAGCTTGTTAGAAGCCAGTTTTTCTAAAGAAAAAAGGCAAGCATCAGTACCAGATTCAGATATGGCAGAGATTTTAGAATTATCAGACTGGGAATTTAAAATAACTATGATTAGTAAACTAAGAGCTCCAACGGAGAGAGTGGACAACATACAAGAACAGGTATATAATGTAAGCAATGAGACAGAGGAAAAAACAAAACAAAACAAATGTGTATTATAAACCCAAGTAGGTTGTAAAACCCAAGGGTTTTATTCCAGGTATGCAAGGATGGTTCAATATATGCATAAATAAATGTGATTCACCATGCAAGCAGAATTAAGGTAAAACCATATGATCAACTCAATTGATACAGAAAAAGTATTTAACAAAATTCAGTGTTACTTTATGATAAAAAATCCTCAACAAATTAGACATAGAAAGAACATAGCTCAGGGCCAGGTTCAGTGGCTCAGCCTGTAATCCCAGCACTTTGGGAGGCTGAAGTGAGTGGATTGCCTGAGCCTATGGATTTGAGACCTGCCTGGGAAACCTGGTGAGACCTTGTCTCTACAATAAATCAAAAATTAGCCAGGCGTGATAGTGTGTGCATGTAGTTCCAGCTACTTGGAAGGCTGAGAGGGAAGGATCGCCAGAGCGCAGCAGGTTGAGGCTGTGGTGGCCAGGAGCATGCCACTGCACTCCAGTCTGGGTGACAAAGTGAGAGTCCAACTCAAATAAAAAAAAAGAAAGAATATACCTCAACATAATAAAAAATTGAATTCATATATGACAAACCAATAGCCAATATAATACTGAATGGGGAAAAGTTGAAAGCATTCCCTTTATAAACATGAACAAGATGCCCACTTTCATAATGCTTATTTAGCACAGTACTGGAAGTCCTTGCAAGAGCAATCAAGCAAGAGAAAAAAATAAATGACATCCAAACTGGAAAAGAGGAAGTCAAATTATATCTGTTGATGATATGATCTTATACTAGAAAAACCTAAAGAGTCCTCCAAAAAACTCTTAGATTTCAGAAATGAATTCAGTAAAGTTTCAGGACTCAAAGTCAACTTACAAAAATAAGTAGCATTTCTATAAACCAATAATAACAAGCTGAGAATCAAATTAAGAAGTCAATCCAATTTACAACAACTACCAAAAAAAAAAAAAAAACCCAAAATAAAACAAACAACAAAAAGGCAGCCTAGGACTATATTTAACGGAGGAAATGAAAGATCTACAAGGAAAACTACAAAACACTGATGAAAGAAATTGCAGATGACAAAAACAAATAGAAAAACAACCCAAGCCCATAGATTACAAGTATCAATATTGTTAAAATGACCATACTGCCCAAAGTAATCTACAGATTTATTGCAATTCCTGTCAAGATACCAACATAATATTTCACAGAATTAGAAAAAAAATCTTAAAATTCTTAGAAACAAAGAAGAGCCTGAATATCTAAAACAGTCTTAAGCAAAAAGAACAAAACCGAAGGCATTGTATTATCTGACTTCAAATTATGCTTCAAGTTTATAGTAATCAAAACAGCATGGCACTGGTATAAAAATAGAAACATAGATCAATGGAACAGAATAGAGAACCTGAAAATAAAGCTGCATACCTGCAACCAACTGTTCTTTGACAAAGTTGACAAAAACATACACTTGGGAAAGGCATCCTTTTTAATAAATGGTGCTGAGTGAATTGGATTGCCATATGCAGAAGAATGAAATGGACCCTTATCTCTCACTATATGAAAAATCCACTTAAGACGGATGAAATGCAAGACCTGAAACTATTAAAATATGAGAAGAAAACCTAGGAAAAACTCTTCTGGACATTGGTCTAGGAAGATCATTCATGAGTAAGACTTCAGAGTAAATGTAACAAAAGCAAAAATAGACAAAAGGGACTTAATTAAACCAAAAAGCTTCTGCACAGAAAAAGAAATAATCAGTAGGTTGAATGGACAACCTGCAAAATGGGAGAAGATATCTGCAAACTCTGCAGTCAACAAGGGACTAGTATCCAGAATCTACAAGGAACTCAAACACCTCAACAAAATAACCCCCAAATAACCCATTAAAAATGGGCCCGCGGGTTCGAGACCTGCCTGGGCAACTTGGCGAGACCTCATCTCTGTAATAAATCAAAAATTAGCTGGGCGTGGTAGCACGCGCCTGTAGTTCCAGCTACTTGGAAGGCTGAGGCGGAAGGATCACCGGAGCCCAGCATGTCGAGGCTGCGGTGGCCGGGAGCGGCCACTGCACTCCAGTCTGGGCGACAGAGTGAGACTCCAACTCAAAAAAAAAAACAAATAAAAAAAATGGGTAAAGGACATGAACAGACATTTTTCATAAGAAGCCAAATGACCAATAAGCTTATGAAAAAATGTTCGGCATCACTAACCATCAGAGAAATGCAAATTAAAACTGTGATGAGATACTATCTTACACTGGCCAGAATGACTATCATTAAAGTAAAAAAAAAAAAACAACCCAAAACAGATATTGGTGAAGATGCAGAGAGAAGGAAACACTAATACACTGTTGGTGGGAATGTAAGTTAGCACAACCTCTATAGAAAACAGTATGAAGTTTTCTCAAAGAACTAAAATAGAAGTATCTTAAGTTGAATAACTCAGAAGCAGAAAGTCAAATACTGCATCTTCTCACTTATCAGTGAATGCTAAATAATGTGTACACATGGCTACAGAGAGGGGAATAATAGACACTGGAGACTTGGAAGGGTAGGAAAGTGGAAAGGGCTTGATAAATTACTTAAGGGGTACAATGTACACTATTTGGATGATGGTAACACTAAAAGTCCAGACTTTGCCACTATGCAATGTATCCATGTAACAATACTGCACTTGTACTCTCTAAATCGATACAAATAGAAAAGAAAAAGTTAAAGTTAAGAAAAAGACATGTTAATGCTAATCATTTGAGAGCTGAAGTACCTATATTAATTTTGGACAAAATAAATTACAGTACAAAAAAAAATCAGGGATAAAGAAGGGTATTACATAATGATAAAGGGGTCAAGTCTTTAAGAGAAAATAATTCATAATGTGTATGGTTAGAGATTTTAATATATATTTTATATTTTGATAATGACTGGCCAATATATTGAAATTAGCATGGGACTGCTAACCAGAAATTAAAAAAAAATTTTTTTTGAGTTGAGGCATCTCACTCTGTCTAGGCTTAGGCAATCCTTCTTCCTCACCTTCCCAAGTAGATATGACTACAGGCATGCGCTATTTTTTTTAACTTTTTTTTGTAGAGGCAAGGTCTTACTATGTTGCCCAGGCTGGTCTTGAATTCCTGAGCTCAAGCAATCCCCCAATCTCGACCTCCTGAAGTGCTGGGATTACAGGCAGGAGCCACCACAATGGGCCAAATTTGAGTTTTAATCTGGGCTCTGTCACTAAGTACCAAGTCACTTATGAGCAAGAGCCTTATTTATTTATTTATTTTTGTTATGAAGATGTGGGGTACAATTCAGGGTTAGGTATGCAAACACTGATTATGCAGATCCCCTTGTTGATGAGACATGCCCCTCCCTCCCCTAGCAGTTTCCCTTGATGGCCAATCCCATCCTCGCTCCCCTGACAGTTTCCCATTACTGCCAAACACTTTCTTATAGTATTATAATTGTCCAAGGTCCGCTTATGAGTGAGAACATATGGAATCTGTTCTTTGTTTCTGGGTTAGATCACTAAGTATGATCGACTCCAAATCTATCCAAGTTGCTGCGAAGTCCATATATTTTAATATTCTCATTTATTAAGTGATTGGTTTAGAACATTTCTAGTTCTAACGTTCTGTAATTCTAGTAAGATTCTATTTGGGTTTTTTGCAGTAAACTGAAGACATTATAATTACATTGGATATAACTTAGCAAGAGTCTATGGAGAGGAGTTTATGGTAAATGTACATTTAGTATACATTTACTCTTTGGAAAATGCTAAGTATCACACCACCTTCATTAGTTTTTCTATATATCTTTCTCCATAAACCTGAATTTGAAATAAATTTGGATGTACAGTAAGTGACAAACATTTTAAATCAGTACTCTGGCTATCTATTAGTATTTGTTGTATGTCTCCCTCTTCATGCAAAATAGGGTGATGAGCACGCATGTCTATTTCATTCTTTTATGGAGGACATGCCTTAGTAGGTCATGTTTATAGTTTTCTAAGTTGTTGTAGTCAATGATTTTAAAATACTTTTCTAGCCAAAGAAGTATCTGAGATGTGAGAGGAACCCCCCAGAAAGAATTATCTTTTGGAGGGAAGGTCCCTGGTAGTACACTTCGAATTTGTTTCTCTAGACCAAACATCAACCAAAGTTTTTATTTGGAAGTTTTGAGAATATTGCATCATGATTTGTGGAAGAAATGCCCCAAGTTGTGGCACACAGGTGACTGATTTTTTCACTGTGACAACACACCTGCTCACCCCATGCTAAGTATTTAGCAGTCTTTGACCAAAAATGGCATGTCCCTCATCTCAGGCCCACCCTCCCAATTCACTTGACCTCCGCCAAACAACTTTTTTTTGTTTCCCCGGATGAAAAAAGTTCTCAAAGGGATACATTTTGTCAATGTGGAAGAGGTGAAACAAAACATGGCACTAAAAAGCATCAAAAACTGTTTTGAACAGTGGAAAAAATCTTGATATGTATATTGTGTCAAACGGAGAGTACTTTGAAAGTGACTGAAGTTTAAATATGTAAGAATAAATCCACAATTTTTTATAAATAAATTCCATTTTGGGGGGTCGCCCCTCATAAACTATCTGTGTTTTTGTTTCCCTGTTAACATACTGAACTCATTTGGCTAAATTTTTGCCAAAGAGAGAAAGCAATAGTAGGTAACGCATACATAGCACTTCACTATGTGCCAGACACTATCCGAAGAGCTTTTAATCTATTAGCTGATTTGATCTTTACAGCAGCCATGTGACATGGGAATTACTAGTATCCCCATTTTACAGATGAAGAAACTAAGTTAAACAACTTGCTCAAGATTACAATCATTAAGTGGTAGAACTGGGATAAGAACCCAGGCAGATTAGCTCCAGAGATCACTAAAATATTTCTATTGTGGTTAAAGGTATTTTTATTTATTTTTAGTGTTCAGTATTGACATTTAAGAACAGGAAGGGGACTGTGGTAGGTAGAATTCTAAGATGGTTCTTGAATTTTCTGTCCCCCTGGTAGGATATTCCTGCCTTATATAACCCCCTTTTCTTGCATGTAGGCAGGACCTGTAAATATGGTAGGATATTACTACTATGGGTCTGTTATCTTATATCAAAAAATAAAATTTCAGATGTAACTAAAATCCCTAATCAGTTGACGATGAGTTAATAAAAAAGCAGGTTTTTCTGGCTGTGCTTGACCTAATTGAGCCCTTAAAAGAGATGATAAGAAACTACAGATTCTTCTGCTGGCCTCAAAGAAGTAAGCCACAAGGGTTCTATAGCTGCAAGAAAATGAATTCTCCCACATGAGCAGGGACGAGAACCTTGTTTTTCATAAGAGACTGCAGCTTTAGGAGATACCTTACTAATGCCTTGTGAGACCCTGAGCAGAGGGCACAGAAATGCTGTGCCCAGACTACTGACCCATGGAAACTGTGAGATAATGAATATATATTGCTTTAAACTGCTAAGTTTGTGGTAATTTGTTACATATTAATAGAAAATGAATGCAGAGACATACTGTAAATGAATTTTAAAAGTTATTTTTAAAAGTGCTCTGGACACAATTGCAAAGATGTGGAATCAACAAAAATACCCCTTAATTGATCAGTGGATAATGAAAATGTGATACACACACACACACACACACACACACACACACACACACACACACACACATACACACCATGGAATGCTATTCAGCTGTCAAAAAGAATGAACTAATGTCTTTTGCAGCAATTTGGATGGAATTGGAGAACATCATCCTAAGTGAACTAACACAGGTACAGAAAACCAAACACCGCTGTTCTCATTTGTAATAGGGAGCTAAATGAAGGATCTGCAAAGATGTGGAAAATGGTATAACAGACACTAGAACCTCAGAAGGGGGAGGGGGAAAGGGATGGAGGGATGAAAAATCAGCTATGGGGTACAATGTGCACTGGTGGGAGTGGTGGGTACACTTAAAGCCCAGACTTCTTTGCCACTATACAATGCAGCCATGTAACCAAAAATGATTTGCACCTTCTAAAACTATTGAAATAGAGAAAAAAGTGCTCTGGTCAGTAGCTATGTATTTTTGTAAAGTATGTACAAGCCCATATATCATTTCATAGCTTCTTATTTTCTTCTCTTTCTAAGCTTATTATTAAGAGTGGCTTACACTTGTTATTTCCAAGTTGTCATTGCCATAGGAGTAATACCTCTCATTTACAGCTTAATACACTGCATGCCTGCTGGACTTGTTCCTTTAAAATCACCATTTTTTCCTAATTGTTAAATTCAGTGAGCATCTTCAGTTTATTTTCTGCTATACTTGACACAATGACCTCCCATATGTTTGTGATTTACAAATGCATCTATCACTGATCTTTTCCCTGAGTTTTAGATTCATATATCACTCTCTTGGGCATCTCCTCTTGGATGTACAAGTCCTTTACACTAGTATGTTGCATTAGTTCCCTAGGGCTGCTGTAACGCAGTGCCACAAACTCAGTGGCTTAAAGCAACAGAAATTTATTGTCTTACAGTTTTGGGGGCTAGAAGTTCAAGATCAAGAAGTCAGTAAGTCATACCTCCTCTGAGACTCTGGGTAGTCCTCCTTGCCTCTTCTTTCTTATAATTCTTCCTTGTGGTTTCCTAGCTTCCATTGGTGGGCAGCAATTGTTGGTATTCCTTGGCTTGCAGCTGCATCACTCCAATCTCTGCTTCTGTTGTCACTTGATGTCCTCCCTGTGAGGACATCATTACCTCATTATCCCTCTGTGTGTGTGTCTGTGTTCAATGTTCCCTTTATATCAGGATACAAGTCATATTGGATTAGGACCTACCCTCAAACCTCCTCTTAACCTGATTAAATCTACAAAGAGCCTACTTCCAGGACTGTAAATTAGGACATTTTGTTTTGGGAGGCACGATTCAACCCATAACGACGTCCTCAGTGAAACTAATTATTTTTCCCCACTGCTCATTTCTTACATATGCCCTTTTCATTTTTTAAAGATAGGGGGTCTGTTTTTCTTGGTAGAGATGGAGGTCTCACCATGTTGTCCAGGTTGGTCTTGATCCCCTAGCCTCAAGTGATCCCTTCAGTCTCCCAACATGCTGGGACTACAGGAGTGAGCTACCATATCTGGCCCCTTATCTATGCTTTTAGACTTGTCTCTGTAGGAGATGTTCTAAAGCAGTGGGTCTGAATGAGGGCTTTGACATCAGGAACTAATGGTGTGTGACCTTAGGAAAGCTGCTTTAATCACCCTAAGCCTCAGTTCATATAAAGTGGAAAAATAATAGGGATCTTGTGAAAATTAAATGAATGTCTGTGCTTTGAACACTGTGTACCTAACACTCAATAAATACTAACTACTGCTATGATTGCTGTTATAATTATTATGAGTTAGTGGCACCATTGGCTAGGAGTTTGCTTATTAAGAGATCAATAATCTGGATACACTCTGATCCTGACAATAGTCTGAAAAGAAGGTAGGGTGGGTTAAGATTCTTATCCTATGAGATGAGAGTAGTCAGTCACAATAACTAAAGTATATGCCCTGTTCATATAGATGGTTAATTGAACCAGACTAGATAGTCTATATTTGAACTCTTAAACCCAACATTCTTTCCACCACATAATCCTGCCAGGACATATTCTTATAAGACAACTGCCAAACTAGCTGAACACTGTCTTTTGTGTATTTTCCTCACAAATTATTGATTATGATATTTGTCTTAGAATATCTGTTTAAGGCATAATCAATATTTCCTCTTTCTATCTATAATTGCCCAGAGCCTTTAAATTACATCCCAAATCCTTGACTTTGCCTCTAATACCCTACTCTGCTCCAATTTCCTCTCCCTTCTTCTCACTACCTTTTCAAGGCCAAAAATGCTGAAAGGTAAGAGAATTGATGAGTGTTACAGAAGAGAGAGCTGCAAAATTAAATTAATCTTTTTCTTATACATCTTTGAAGAGATTTGTGGTGTTAAAAAAATACATAGGATGAATTATTGTCGATATCCGTTTATTTTCAAGGTGGTAATAACAGCAATGACATGGCAACACAACGTATGTGTGCTGAGTGCATGATGATGGTGCCAGGTAGAGCAAGGAACAGATATCAAAAGTCTTGGTCTTATTTTAATACTTTTTTTTTTTTGGTGGAAGCCCTGATTTCACTCTATCACCAGGTTGAACTGCAGTGGCATATTTTTGCAGAAAAATGATATATTTTAGCAGAAAAATGATTTGGTGGCTCATAAAATCACCAGGAGTCCTGAAGAAGTTGATTTGGGTTCTATGCCACAGAACTGGATTGCCAAAGACACCCCTGTCTACCATAACTCCCACCTCCTGTCACCCGCCCCATGCACTTGTACTTCCAATGTCCATGGCCCAGGAAGGTGGATGCAGGTGTTACCTCCACTGCCTTGCAGGAACTTGGACTTGCTGCAAACTCCCTCTGTCACCAGAGAGAATTCTTTCCAATCTCTTCTTCTTTGCATCATTAGTGCCCAGTTCAAAGCATGAAATGGGTACATCAGATTGGGGGAGACTGTCAGTGTACTGCAAAGTGTAGTACAAATATGACAGCATCAGTTGAGAGTCAAATTGGAAAGCATGCAATTGACTCCACTGTATCCTTCTAAGTCAGAATCTCTGAGGGTATTTTTATTTTTTGAGTCAGAGTCTCACTCTATCACCAGGTTGAACTGCGGTGGCATGCTGGTGGCTTATTGCAGCCTTGACCTCCCAGGTTTAGGTGATCCCTCTGCCTCAGCCTCCAGAGTAGCTGGGACTACTGGCGTGTACCACCATGCCTGGCTAGTTTTATTTTTTTTTTGTAGAGACAAGATCTCACTATGTTGTCCAGGCTGGTTCTGAACTTTTGGGCTCAAGTGGTCCTCCTGTCTCAGCCTACCAAAGTGCTGAGATTCAGGGGTGAGCTACCTTGCCCAGCCCTCTGAGGATATTTCAACAAGCTCTCTAGGTTTGGGAAGTCCTCAGATATAGTAAAGTTTGCAAAGCACTTGTTTAGGATAACATACTCATGCTTGCAAAGGAGGCCAGGAAAAGAAGTAACAAACATTTTCAGCTTTATGGCAAGAAGTGGCTCGACCTCTCCCAAGATTGGCAAGGTGGGGGAATCCAGGACATATGAAGGGGGTTCAGCTATTTAGCAACCAAAAAGAATGACAAATGTCCAGCACAGCAGTTTTTCCTGGAATGTTGTAGCTGGAGTTTTTGAATCAATAATAATGATCCAATGGAGCTTGATCTACTTTGTTAAGGGGTATCTCAGAATCAGCTGTCTCCATTTACACCCACACGACTGTAGTGTCCTTCTCTTTTCAGCGACTTGTCCCTTTCATTTTTCTCCTCCTTACTCCTCTCTTCCTTTCTGCTTCTTTCTGCTCGTTTATTTTCCTCTTACCATTTCTAAAGTTGATTTGAGATGTCTTCCCTTAAGATTTCAGGGAAAAGTGGTCATTCTTCCTCAATTAAAGGCTGCTGTAATCACTGGCTTACAGAGTTAATGAAGCTTTCAGGGGAAGTTCTTTTTCATTTTTTTCCAGCAGGCTAAGACATCATACACCCAGGGCTTGCTCCAGGCAAAGCATTGAATCTGAGGAGTTGATTTTGTGTGCCTCCAGGCTCTCTTTCAGCCTCTTTCCCACAGCTTCCCTTTTTATTTCACTTTCACCTTCAGTCATCAGCTGTCCTCCCCTCTAGCCCTGCCCTGCCTCACTCCCCCCACCCCATCAAAACTTGCTCTTAGGAAAAAATGATATCTTTAATGATCCTGTCCGTCAGTAATGCACAGAATCACCTCACTGAGAGTATTACTTCCAAAGGCTTCCTCCCCCTCGGTGGAAGAACTGAAGATTTTTGTTCTCACTAAAAACAAATTTCAAAACCATCAGTCAATTGGGGAAGTTATAGTCTACATCCACTCACTTGGTGAATTAAGGGGTCTGCTCATAAGCTTCTTCCACTGTTTTCTCTACTGATTTTAAATTTCTATTTCCTGCTGTTGTAGTTGGAGAATGTGCCAGAGCTCTCCCACTTTACCTGTGCCTCACGACAGGGTGAAAGATCCTGGAAGTATGTGTTACAGTGATGCTCTGACCCTCAGGAGCTGAAGCAGGTATGTTGTTGCCCTCCCCTCACCTGCCCAAGCCATCAACCCCTCCCCTCACACATTCAGAGACTTCTTTTTTATGAATCAGAAAAAGCCCTTGTTAGAGTTTCTAGCTGTTGTATTGCTTTTCTTGCAGAAGTCAGCTTTCTCTTGATCTTGACTTCCTGACTATATCATTCAGCATCAAAGTCCCAAGTAAATCATTCCTTTGCAGCACATTTTTTAACCTTTCCAGAAAAGAGAAATATGGCCCTTCTACTTTTCACAGCCAAAAACTTAAGAGACTGGTGGCTAGGTTGATTGTACTACCTTATCCTAGAGGATAAAGTCACTCTTTTCCCTAGGAGATAAATGAGGAAAGAAACTCCATTTTACAATCGTGATCTTGAATTTGACCCCCAGCACTTGTGGTAGAGGATAAACAGCAGGTTAGTGTGAAATATCAAAGCAGGAATTGGATGGAGAGAGTGGAAACCCCATCTCACAGTGCCATAGATGTTATAATGCCTGTGTTTGTTTTTCTCTGTGGTTATAATTAACTTTCAATAACATCTCAACTGTTAGCGCCAAACAATGACATTTATGTGATATGGTTGCTAGGGGTGAAGATAAAAAATTGTATGGCAAAATAAAAGACAAACTGGGTAAAATGTAATACATTTCACCACTGACAGAGGGCTAATGTACCACAAACATGAGAGATTTTGAAAAATCGAGAAGGCCAAAGGCTGATGTCCTAGCTTGAGAACAGTCAGGTGGAGAGAACAAACTCTCCACTACTCTATTTAGTTCTACACGGGCCTTCAAAGGATGGAGGAGGCATGCGCATATGGAGAAGGGCTATCTGCTTTACTCAGTCCACAGACTCAAATGCTAACCTCATCCAGTAACGCCCTCACAGACAAATCCAGAATAATGTTTACCCAGATATCTGGGAACCCTGTGGCTTAGTCACGTTGATACATAAAAGTAACCATCACACATCTACCTTTTGTCAACTTGGCACTCATGCACATTCCCTTAAACCATGTTTAATTTCCAAATAACGACTGCAATGTCAAAAAGTCTGCCTAACATGACACACTATTATTTGTACAACTGAACATGCACGAACCCTTTCCCTAGAAAAGGTTAAGTCCTCATAAGGCCATGGGAAAAAAAGATCATAAGGCCATGAGTAAGGTCTACTTTCTCCTTGACATTGCATAACTTAAGTGCTATGATGTAAAATTAAAACTACTTAAATATCATGATAATAAGCCAATACATCTTATGTTACATGATAAGAAGGAGAGGGAGAAAAATAAAAATATTTGCTTAAATATACATAAAATATATTAATTAGAATATGATTAACATAGGATATTAATATATACCCATGCAAGCATATTAATAGCAAAATAAGAAAGAATGCTCATAAAAATTACGGTTCTCATTTCTGTAACTGGTCACATGGTCACAGTTGATATTTATAACTATTTTCTTCCACTACCAGCAAGTGCCTCAGCTGGTCAAGGTTCTTTACCTGGTAGAGTTATCCAAACACTCATTCCTATTAGTAGCTCTGTCTGGGTTTGGTTGTGCAGTTTTCCATTGACCTTAATCACAGGACTATTATACAAAGAGATATAATAAGGGATCTCTTGTTTTCCAGACATACTTTTCCTTACCCTCATCATGAGGTAGCAAGCAGTCCAATTTCCCCTCAGTAGTCAGAATCAACCACCCCAGCCAGCACAGTAACTACCTTTCTTTGCCCATTGATTCAGAGGCAGGAAGAGTTCAAAGTGACTGGAAGCCAGTTTTAACTTCTATTTCAATGGAATCATTGTTGTGTCTCCTGGCAAAAGCATTTCTACCTTTAGAGTTAAGAACTATAGGCTGGAAGATCATAAGGCCATGGGAAAAGAAAGCAAAAATTTTGGCCATTGCCTTAGTAGACTCTGGTGTGGCCATGTGCTCTTTGAGCTATGACCAGGCCTTGTTTTCTTCTCTTCTCTCTCTCTCTCTCTTTTTTTTTTGAGTTGGAGTCTCACTCTGTTGCCCAGGCTGGAGTGCAGTGGCACACTCATGGCCACTGCAGCCTCAACCTGCTGGGCTCAGGCGATTCTTCTGCCTCAACCTTCCAAGTAGCTGGAACTATAGGCATGTGCCACCATGCCTGGCTGGGCCACGTTTTCTTAAACTTTGGCCTCCTCCTTTACCTCCTCTTTTTCTCTCTTTCTAATTTACTTTATAAATAATCTAAAAAAATTGCTAGTGAGTTACTAAGGGTAATAGTTGATGGTGTCAGTCCTATTTCTATCCTTTGATTTCTGGATCTGGGAATCCTGGCTATAGGGGAAACAGCACCATATTTTGTACTTGATTCAGCCTTCTGGAGAGCTTTGCCTCAGCTCTGCAAGGTACTGCCACCTAGCTGGCACTGTACCTAAGTGTTTAAAAGGCCATTCGACTACAAGGTGCGGGGGGAATCCCCAAACCCAGAATTATCTTTTGGAGGGCTGACCCCTTGTAGTACACTCAGAATTTGTTCCTCCGGATCAAATGGTCAAAACCAAAGTTTTTATCTGGAAGTTTTAAGAAGGTTGCATCATGATTGTGGAAGAAACTTCCTAAGTTGTGGCAAACAGGTGACTTGTTCTTCCATCATGACAATGCACCTTCCCACACTGAGGTGAGTGTTCAGAAGGCTCTGCCCCACCCTTCCTATTCCCGGATATCATCTTGAGTGACTTTTCTTTGTTTTTCCGGATGAAAAAAACCCTCAAAGGGAAATGTTTTGCCTATGTGGAAAAGGTAGAACAAAATGGCAGAAGCACCAACAATGACAAGTTCAAAAATTGTTTTGAGCCGTGGAAAAAGCATCTCGATAGATGTCTTGCACCAAACAGAGAGTACGTCGAAGGTGGCTGAAGTTTAAACATGTAATATAAATACACAATTTTTAATAAATAAATTCCATTTTTTTTGAGTTCCCTCTTGTAGTCTATCAAGACAGTTTTGCTTCAGGATGATGGGGAACATGGTAAACAAGATAATTCCATGAGCATGGGCCCTTTGCCATGTTTCTTTTGCTTGAAGTGAGTTCCTAGATCAGAAGCAAAATCTTACACCATACACAGAAATTGACTCAAAATGGATTAAAGACTTAAACGTAAGACCTGAAACCATAAAACTCCTGGAAGAAAACATAGAGCAAAGCTCTTTGACATTTGTCTTGGCAATGATTTTTTAGATATGATACCAAAAGCACAAGCAACAGAAGCAAAAACACACAAAACGGACTACATCAAATTTAAGAGTTTCTGGCTTGGGAAATGAATGTGTAGGTTCTTTATTATACATTGAGCAGGTGCAAATATTCACCAAAACATCACTTTCAGCCCCAAACAGTCACCAAAAAGATTACTCAAAGAGCCCTGTCTGATAGGAACCCAGCACTTTTTGCAAGAAAGTGCCATGTTAATCCGCAGGTACTCCTGTTTTGTCCCCAGAGGGACAAAAAAGCCAAATGGCTCAACATAAGGTCGCAGCATATGTCTGTTTTGGAAGTTCTTGTATATTAGTTTCTTATTTCCTCATCCTGAAAAATATACATTCTTGAAAAAAAATTATGCACGTTTTATGTGCCCCCCATCCATCACCCACCTCCAAGTTATTATCTTGAGATAATCTCATTTCATCTGTACTTCATCCATTTCTCCACCCACTAAATTATTTTAATTATAGGACTCTTTTTCTATATAATCAGGTAGCATACTTTAACATTAACAATGGCTCCTTAATATTGACAACTTCCTTGATTATCTTATAATTTTTAATTTATATATTTTTACATATAGTTTGCTCTAAACCCATTAAATTTTGTTGATATATCTCCTCTCTCCTCTCCCTCTCCTCCCTCTTTTTTCTTGTACAATTTAGTTGTGGAAGATATTGGGTCATTTGTCCTATAGCAAGTCCCACATTCTGGATTATTGGTTGCATCCCCAGAGAATAGATTAACCTGTTCTTATGAACTGGTAGTTAAATCTGTAGGCCTGATTACATTCAAGCTCAGTTTTTGAAAATAATATGTGTGGTGCTGTAGACACAGTGCCTGATTGTCTTTCTTTCTGTGACAATGCCATGAATCAGTGAGGTCATGTACTGTCCACCTGATTTGCCCATTATTAGAGTTTCTTGTCCTAGTTTCGCTCCCCACAAGTAGAATCTGGAGCAAGAAATTGGGTGCAGGAGGTTTATTTGGGAGGTGATCCCAGGAAGCAGTGGCTGAGGAGCAGGGTAAGTGACACAGGAAAGGAAGCAAAAGCAACGAGAGTGTGCATTAGCAATTCCACTGGCACTCCTGAGGAGCACGAAGAATCAAGAATGGTCCATATGGAAAATAGGAAGAAGGAGGTTTTGTCCAGCAGCTCCCATCACTTGGTTGAGGGTTGGTCCTGGTGACATGAACTCTTTACTCTCTGACCTGAATCAGAATGCTGGAGCCAGAGGAACACCAGGGATGACAGGGAAGACTCAGGGACAGGAGTAGAAAGACTCCATGTGCATCAAGGAAAGATGCTGGCAGTGGGAGAGGAATTTGAGTGCAACAGATCTGTCCACAAGAGCTGAAGCTAGAATCAGAGTGATCTAAGGAGATGCTTTCCGAGAGTCAGAGACACCTGTCTCAGTCTCCATCAGCCTTTCTCTAACACGAATGATTTTAGCAACCAATAGTGATCGTTACCTAGATGCATTATATAATTAAATTCAGGGTGCAAAATGAAGATAGTCTAATTCTGTTATTCTTTTTAATTTATTAGCTGGTATTCTTTAAGAAATAACTTTCCCACACTGACAATTTGGTTACTCTCAGACAGAATTTGTTCAAGAAAAACAGGATAAATACTTAGACTCTTTATTTACCAGTTTTCAGAATAATAATACAATGACCAATGAAATTTTCAAATAATTATCTTCCTTAAGTATGCAAGGATTTTAAAATATATTTTTTATGTTTCAATCCACTGTCACAGTTCTTCTCTTTGATATTCAAATTGTCCCGTCTTTGGTTATTGGGAGACTCTCAGATGATCTCCTGAGTCCTTTCGACATGACCCTAGTTGTCTCTGCTAGGCTTCTTGCCTTTTGATGCAACAAGATGTTTCAAAATCACATTGCACATTTTCTGCCCAAAGTCTGAAATTAACTACTTCTCCAAGGAATCTTGGGTTCTTTTAGGGGCCATGGTATTCATAGACCACAATATAAACATGAGGCGTACTTTTGGCTACTGAATTGATTATTTTGGTTCTAGCCTTTTTTAGTGGGCAGATCTAGTAATACACTATGAATCCATATAAAAATTTCCCACTCAAACTTAAAATGTTGGGGGATTTGATAATTATTTCACTTTATATTTATATATCTTACCTCTTTCACTGAAAAACAAAGTTCTTCATAACATTAACAAAGTTACTTTTTTTAGCAACTCTATATATGCTATATTATATTTTCAAGATAAGAATCACAATATTATTACCAATATTCTGAATCTTAAAAACAGTTAAAATTTTTTTTTTACATTTCTTTTTGTCCTTAGGAGATGTCTCACTGGGGATGTTACTGTGTCAAATTGATATGCTTAAACTTCACTTGAAATATTTTGAAATATTTTGTCTTGAAGTGAGAAGTCAACTTTGTCCATTTGTCTATTTTATTTCATTTTGCTCTCACCTTTTCAGAATTCCATTTTAATATTGTTTTAATTTAATTTTATCATTACAAAAATTTTTGACATAGTTTCAAAGGCAAAAGTAAACCAAAGTACATTCAGATAATTCAAGTTTCCATATCTGTCCTTTCATTTTCTTATCAGAAACCGTTTTGTTAAATCAGTTTTGGGATTTTAAAAATATAAGCAAATATATTGCATATAAATGCATGTCATTGTGATGGCTGCTTTTCTGTGTTAAATTGGCTGGGCCATGATGCCCAGGTATTTGTCAAACATTATTCTAGCATTTCTATAAAGGTGTTTCTGGATGAGATTTACATTAAAATCAGTGAACTTTGAGTAAAGAAGTTTGCCTTTCATGATGTGGGTGGGCTTTATCCAATCAGCTGAAAGCTTGAATAAAACAACAAACTGACCTCCTTCCCTGAGCAAGAAGGAATTCTGTCAGCCATCAGCCTTCAAATTTAAACGGCAACATTGGCTCTTTCTGGGTCTCCATCTCTTCAGCCCATTCTGCAAATTTTGAACTTGCCAGCCTCCACAACTGAACTAGCCAATTTCTTAAAATAAATCTTGTTCACCAGACTCGGTGGCTCAGCTTGTAATACCGCACTTTGGGAGGCCGAGGTGAGTGCATTGCCTGAACCGCAGGTTCGAGACCCGCCTGGGCAACTTGGCGAGACCTCATCTCTACCATAAATTAAAAACTAGTCGTGCGCGGTAGCGTGCGCCTGTAGTTCCAGCTACTTGGAAGGTTGAGGTGGAAGGATCACCGGAGCCCAGCAGGTCGAGGCTGCGGTGGCCGGGAACGTGCCACTTGCACTCCAGTCTGGGTGACACAGTGAGACTCCAATTGAAAAAAAAAAAAAAAAAAAAAATCAGCCGGGCTCGGTGGCTCAGCCTGTAATCCAGCACCTTTGGGAGGCTGAGGTGAGTGGATTGCCTGAGCCCGCGGGTTCGAGACCCACCTGGGCAGCGAGACCTCATCTCTACAATAAATCAAAAAATCAGCCTGTCGTGGTAGCGCGCGCCTATAATTCTGGCTACTCAGAAGGCTGAGGCGGAAGGATCGCCGGAGCCCAGCAGGTCGAGGCTGCGGTGGCCGGGAGCGGCCACTGCACTCCAGTCTGGGCGACAGAGTGATACTCCGACTCAAAAAAAAAAAAATTATTTTCCTATACACACATCTATTGGTTCTGTTTCTCTGGAGAATTAGTGTACATTAGCACTTATTATATTATTATATATTGCACATTATATATTATGTTTCATATATTATGCATAATCTATGACTATCACATATAAGTACATATATCTGTATATTCTTATCCCCTTGTACTCCTTAAATAAAATGTGACATACCGTGCACACTGCTCTGTACCTTACTATATTCTAGAGATCTTTCCATATCAATGTATGGAAACCATCCTCATTCCTGTCTATATCTACATGCTTTAAGACCATAGGATCTAGCTATAGGACAGTGGGGCATCATGATTACAACACCTTGTCACCTCCTCTAGGAAACCCTGGGTTCAAATTTTCTTTTTTAAATAAGGACAGCATCATATTGGATTAGGGCTCATGCTCATGATCTCATTTTACCATGATTACCTTTGTAAAGTACCTATTTACAAATAAGGTCACATTCTGAAATACAAGAGGTTAGGATTTCAACATATGTGTTTTGTGGGGACATAATTCAACCAACAAATTTCCAAAAGAAAAAAATTTTTATGCTGCTAGAGTAACCTATGACTTTCCTGAGAATTTGGTTTGTTCCTTGCTCATCAGTGAGCACCAGTGAGGAAATATTTGGGATGAATAAGGGTGGGAAGAATGGGGCTGCTATTCTGGGTATTGTTTGAGACAAATATGAGGCTGTTGGCAAACTGTGAAGTACCTGATGTTCCCTGTGAATTACCATGCTTAAGATTCAACTATTGATTTGATAGTTCATTAAGAATTTGAGCTGCTGAATAGTTTTTCTTTTTTTTTTTGAGTTGGAATGCCCAGGTTGGAATGCAGTGACACACTCCCAGCCGCTGCAGCCTCGCCCTGTTGGACTCCAGCAATCCTTCCGCCTCAGCCTTCCAAGTAGCTGGAACTATAGGCGTGTGTTACCATGCCCAGTTAATTTTTGATTTATTGTAGAGACAAAGTCTCGCCAAGTTGCCCAGGTGGCTCTCAAACCCGTGAGCTCAGGCAAGCCACTCGCCTTGGCCTCCCAAATTGCTGGGATTACAGACTGAGCCACTGAGCCCGGCCAAGTAGTTTTTCATTAGCTTTATCTCTTGATCTGACTTTCCAGTAACAGACAAAATAAGAGTTTGGGAGGCAGAGGCTCTGTTGATGTCAGAACTCTGGGTCTTGAATTGAGGGAAGTGATAAGTAGAGAGGAGGCAAAACCCTCTTGATACCTTTATTCTGGCCACAAGAGTAGAGAAAGAATGGGAAATAATTTCTTTAATAATACACAGAACCAATAAATGGAACAATACGTTTAACTAATAAATAGAACAAAAAGTAGAATAAGAGGGACAGTGAAGTCTTGTGAAAACAATGATAAATAAAAGTGTAGTTCTTGTGAAACTTTAGGAAGGAAAAATTAAAGGAACAATTTTGGAGGTGGGTGGACTGTAGAATATGGAACAGTCAGGGACAGAGGCTTGCCCAGATCCTAATAACCCCAGTTCTTGCAGGGTCTGCCTCAGCTGTGACCCTAGGTTCTTGTCCCATGCAGTTCTGTGCACCCACTGTATATGAATCCTAGTGCTCGCTGATATCCTGGCTCCAAATGTGGGCTCTTCCTGTGTGCTTCTCCATTTAACCAATACCCTGTCTTCCTTCTTCAGTAGCTGTGTGTGCTTTTGCTCTGCTTGCTCCCTTGCTATTGTAAATCCCACCAATCAGCTCTGATAAGGGAAAATCCCTCCATCAGCTCACTAGTGCCAGGTAACTCTGGATATAGTCTTCTTCCTTCCCTTCTTTTCTGACTGGGGAAATGAGTTTGCAGCCAGACTGATCAACCCTTATTTTATACCTAGCTGTGTGAGGAAAGTGAAATCAGAAATCTGCTTATGAAAACTTCTTGCAGATAGAAAATGATGTGCTGTGTATTCTATCAATTTGATGACAGTGCAGTGTATTTAGGGTGTGTTTGCTTTGGGGATATAAAGCAAATCCAATATGTAAGGTAGTTGCCAGTATTTTCTTTCATACTTGGATGCTTCAGCTTGCCTCACCTCCTGGCTGGAATTTGACATACCCAATATACCATCTTCATTAGAAGATGTTTCTTTGGGTTGTCAGAGCTTAGAAAGAGGAATGCTGAGATTGAATAATGACAATGACAGGATCTGAAGTGGGGATCATGTTGAGAAAAGAAAAGAAAGGAGGGGCACCTTGGGTATTCTGCATAAGCACTAAATTTACTTCTTATGAAAGCATGATTGTTGTGGTTTCTAAATGAAGCCTTCAAGTTTGCAAAGGCAGGGACTGGAGGCTGGCTGGGGGCTTCCTTCCTGCTTTTCTCTTCTTGCTTGAAACTTTCTAAATTTCTGTGCTCCCTGCTCTTGACTCTCTCCTTCCTATACCATCTCAACACTTCTGCAGTTGCCAAACTCCTTGTCTTTCTTTCTTTCTTTTCTTTCTTTCTTTCTTTCTTTTTCTTTCTTTCTTTCTTTCTTTCTTTCTTTCTTTCTTTCTTTCTTTCTTTCGATGGCTCCAGTACAAACAGCACAAAGCTTTTTTTGGGTGGAGGTTAAGAAGTAGGGCTGAAAGAAAAGTAAGGACAAATGCTTCTTATTTCTAAATAAGGAAATAATGTTGAATTCTCATGGTGAATGTCAACAATAACTCCTCTGGAGGGCAACTTTTCCAGACACTTTGGCATGTATATACACATATGCACATATATTTATGGGGATATATATACATATATATCTCCATATATGTATACACACATATAAAAGTGTGTGTGTGTATATCTATATATAAGCATATAGATAAATAGATAGATAGATAGATAGATAGATAGATATGTATGGGTGCTATTGGTTACATATTCAACAGCCATTTCTCCTTATTCTTCCTTGCAGGCACATTCCTGATTTTTATTCAGGGTTTTCAACTATATATGCTCAGTGAATGTGATCCTCTTCCCAGCCCCAGAGGGTAAATCATGATTGGCCTGAGCTAGTCAGGTAGTCTTATCTCCCTTGACAGTGACTGATTCCGGCATAAGCAGATGACCCAAACTGGCTAATGGAAACCAAAGGTTGGTCTGCAGGAGGTTTTCTGGACAGGTTTCTTTAACTCAAAAAGAAAACAAAAACCAAAACCAGATGTCCAGTATAAAATGCCCCTTTTCTTCACTGAGTGTTGTCTGTCACCTATGATGCTTAGAACTGCAGCTATCTTGGGACCATGAGAGGATGGTCATGCCAGAACAGAAAAGAGTAAGAACTTGTGTCCTGGTGACTGTCCAACTTCTAGGCTCTTGGTTATGTTTGGGGCTTGTTTTGTCATGCCTCTTATTGGTTAAGCTGCTTTTGAGTAGAGCTTGATCTGAGAAACTAGAACCTTTGCACACATAATTGTTTTACATATATCCTAGACATATATCAGATAAGATTACAGGCAGATTAAAATATGAGTAGCTATGAAGAAGAAATACGATGAGTGGTTAAAAATGCAGGATCTGCAATCAATTGTTTTAAAGTGACTCTCTGTTCCATTTCTTAGTACTTGGTGGAACTTGGGAAAATTAATTTACCTTTATGGCTATCAGTTGGCTAATATGTCAAATGAAGATGATAATTTCACTTGCCTAGATCTAAGTGTGGAATATAAAGTGTATAGCACATTGGCTGGTGTAGATCAAATACTTGACAATCGTTAGCTATTACAGTTGTTGTATTTGAGAACATAGGGGAGGAAACAATAACTTTCCCTCTGTACTTCACAGTTCTTATCTGTAACCTCCTGTAACAAAAGATGAATTAACAACAAAAAGTGGCCATTGCTCTGCTCAGCTGTGGTTTGGCCCTGTGCCCTTTGAGCTGTGGCTGTCATGTTTTCTTAGCTTTGGCTCCCTCCCGTACTTTGGGGAGGTAAATCTCCTCTCTCTCTCATTTAATTTCTAAATAAACTATATATTCAAATCTAAAGCAAAACAAAACAAAAACCAAAAAACAAGCATAAGTTTATGAACATGTAAAGTTTATATATAGATAGGGGAAAACATCAACTGAGTAACTCTCAGAAAGGTGGCTTAGAACTTGGCTTATACAACTTCTTCAACAAAGAACAATAAATTATTAGATAAATGACAAGGCAAAGAAAAAGGACTTTGAGTCTCATAAGGCAGCATCTTGTGGGAAGGTAAATAAATGGGAAACTAATGGTAGATAAACAATAGTACTGTTTGTTATGTACACTTCTCTGATACCATCTTCAGGCTGACAAGGGTCTAAAGTTGTCATTGGAGATCAATCTTTGTTCTTCCTGGTAGAGATGGGAGAGGGGTTGCCTTCATAAATTTATGTCCTGTTTAAGGCAAATAAAGGGAGTGCAGAGAGCTTTTCTTGTATCTGGATCTTCTCAATTGGCTTCAGCTCAAAACAATTCTTATGCCAAAGTTTTATATTTTGGGATGGCATATTCTGCTACCCTTCATAACCAAGGGCTCCAGAAAAGGTATAAAATTGTCAAGTGGTAAAAAAATTTTTTTAGGATAAAAAAGTTGTGAGTATTTCTGATTTGCACCAAGTTATAAAAATTAAAAAATTCACAGTAAAGACTCATAGAATATTCTCAGAAAAAATACATAAAATGTTTTATTTTAACAAAAAATTAAACTAATATAAAAATCAAAGATATATAATGGCACTATGTTGCAGTAAACTGAATAATAATGCCATAGAAAAGAGAGAATTGCAATTTAATAGCTAATCTGAGAGTGGAAGGAAATGGAAGAGAGATTTAGGGACAAATTATCCAGCATTTGTATTTACTCCCAAAGTATTACTTCCTTCAAGTAGAAATGGATGACTGGGATTTAGCTATGGGCTAATATAAATTTGGGCTTTATCTGTGAATCCTAATTACTCATATCCAATTATCAGATATAATTGAGAATTTGTTGCTTTGTGGGATAGAATAATATGGCTGTCCCCAATGGAGTAAAGTATCACATCTATCACTAAGCTTAATATATAACCATTATCTCTTCAAAAACATAGTGGCATATTTACTACTGGTATTTTTTTTTATGTTGACCTTACGATAGATCAACAAAAATCTATTTATTGCTGAATATTTAACCATTATCTCTTTAAACACACAATGACATATTTACCTCTGGCACATGTCTATGTTAATCTTATGATATAGCTGTATTTAGTTGAAAATTATTTTGCCAGAAATAAATATTGTGAAGGAAAGACACCAGTTGATTTAAGAATATGATGCTGATTTTTAGCTGTAGTTGCTTATAAGAAAACCTTGGTAATGTTCTAGCATTCCCTGTAGAATTCTGAAATAGCTTAAGTGTCATGCCAAACATTTTGCCATTTGTCATTCTAACGTAATAGAGTGGTACCTTATGGGGATGAGGCTAGAATAGGTTTTTATAGGATTACATCGTATGGTGATAGATGCTAACAATTTGTGCTTATTATGAGAACAATTTTCTGAAGAGAATTCTTGACGAATTTTTGCAATTGCTTTTCTCTAGATCTATATAAATATAGCTAATATTATATCATAAATATAAATAACAGAGTTAGAAATAGGCAAGAGAGATTTAAAATTTGCCCGGATAGAACAAATTAGAATTTGTGCATATTTGCTCAGGTCTTGTTTTGATTAAAGACTGGCTGGGAAGAATAGACAAAGAGAACAATTCTAAGAAAGTATTTACTAAAATTATAATCTATGACTTTGTGATCTCTGGGCTACATTATTGAAGGGCACACAAGCAGAGATCAGAAAGCATATTCTTTAAATATTTGAGTCATAACAATGTATGAATAACCCAAGATAGATTGAGAATTATTAACTATTGAGAACTTACTATAATTGTATTTGTGAAGCTCAGGTAACGATAAGTAGCAAGCTTGATTCTACCTCTAGAAATTGATTTTGGAACTGCTGATCTGAGAATATGTGTACTTCAGAAATGAAGGTGTCAAAGTCTTTCCAATTCTAGTAACTTTGGAGGTTAATCTTACCTAGAAAGAGCTCAAAGTCTCTGTTAGAATCAGCCTGTTATTATATAGCTGGAAGAAGGTAAATAAAGTATGTGGGTGTACATGTGTGTATTTTTCTTGACTGCCTAATAGTCAAAGTCAGTTAGCAAAATTTTAATGTATGGTCATCACTATATACTTAACATTGTGAATGACACTGCCAAAAGACAAAATTATAATAAATTTACTTTAAAGATTTTTATTGGTTTTAGTTGTGGTTTTGGAAGAGAGAAACACTCTCTATTATAAAATAGAATAAATGTTCCAAAGAGCTGAGCAAAGAAGTTGACTTTATAGACAGAGAAGATCTGGGAAAGCAGAAATAAAGAACAGAGTATATTATTTTTCGACACAATAATAGAAAAATAACTGATTAGTTAACAGCAGGTTACCATTTTGCGTATGAATTAACGCAGAGGGAATTTTATTATCTGAATGATATCCTGATCCAGATTCTCAAATGAGCACTCAAGAAACTTCTGCATGAGCCAAAAACATTTGTCTGCAAAGGAAATACACTGTATTACCCATGTTCCTTTGACAAATGCTTGGTGATCATTAATTTTAAGACTACTGAAAATGAAGAAGAAAATCTGCATTTGAATCCGTGTTAGAGAGCTTGATACAGGTGGGAATAGGTGCCCTTATACCATCTGCTTCTGGAGGATGTTGAAGCCACAGGCAAGTATCTTCACATAATTGTTCCTTCATCATTCACAGGGCTCACTGTTTCTCACCAGATGGGGCTTTATGAGCCAGATTAGGGCTGTTTCTATTTTTAGATAGCTTACCTACATTCTTTTTAATTGTACTTCAACTCTGGAAATACGAAGAAAATGAACTGCTTGCCATAATCGTTAGTCTGAAAAGTTTAAATATCACCCATTTTGTGCATATTGTATTTCCAGATTAAAAAGAAAACGTTCATCTAAAAGGTGAAAAAAAATCCCAGCAGTCTTTTCCAAGAAACATCAGGTTTTCTGCCATTAATTAGTTAATACAGTACTTGTACAGCACTTAGAAGACCAAAAGCAGCATGTAATTAAGTGTCCCTTTCTTATCAACACCATTAGACTTTAATCACATTATAAGGTCATAGACTATTTTGCTGCACTGGGAAAGAGAGTATTTTTTCTCATTTTGCAGGTATTTCTTTAGAAGAAAATATGGAAAGAAATTATTTTCCTTGGGTTTCTTTCAATGTTTTCTGCCCTTAAACCAAATGAGATTTTAGCTTTGTGGGCTTTGTAATCTATAGTCATAGGTTCATAATGCCTGGGGAGACTGTTGGGGTTTGACCTGACATTGAGATGTAAACATGCCTCTCTGATCCTGATTCCTCATCTCTTCTGAAGTTTCTGCTTCTTTTCTATAGGATAGCTATCTTCTGCCTCCTGACTCCTTACAAACAAGACATGATTTGAACCAATCTTTTAACTCAGACTGTTGTTTCTAATTTTATTCTGACAATCACTGCCAGCATTTTACTCTTAGGGTTGTAAATTTGTAGTTATCCTTTTTCATTTCTTTTCAATCTCAATTATCTAACCAGTTATTAAGTCCCAAACATTTTGGGTTTGTCTCCTCTTTACCAAGACCCCAACTACAGCTTTGGTTTAGATCTTAAAACTTGGTGTCACTTTTCCACTTCTATATAGATAGATAGATAGATAGATAGATATAGATATATATATATATTTTTATTATAAAGATGTGTGGTAAAATTCATGGTTAAATTAAACAAACGTTGATTATGCCGGTACCCTTGTCGATGAGGTATGCCCCTCTCTCTCCTAGCAGTTTTCCTCAACTGCCAATCTCACCCCCCTCCCCTGACAGTTTCCCACTACTGCCAGTCCCTTTCTTATAGTATTATAATTGTTCAAGGTCCGCTTATGTGTGAGAACATATAGTACTCTGTTCTTTGTTTCTGTGATAGATCACTGAGTATGATCAACTCTAAATCCATCCAAGTTGCTGTGAAGTCCATGTTTTTCCTTATTTATGGCTGCATAATATTCCACTGTGTATGTGTACCACTTTTTTTTAATCCAGTCCAGCAATGTGGTTGGGCAGTATGGTTGGTTCCATGCTTTTGCTATTGTGAATAGAGTTGCAACAAACATACATGTGCAGGTATCTTTTTTATAGAATGATTTGAGTTCCTCCGGGCATATTCCCAATAGGGGAATTGCTGGGACATATGGAAGGTCAATTTCTAGTTCTTTTAGATACTGCCGCACTGTCTTCCAAAGAGGTTGCACTAGTTTGCATTCCCACCAGCACTATAGAAGCGTTCCTTTTTCTCCACATCCTTGCCAGCATCTGTTGTTGCTTATTTTATTAATGATGGCCATTCTTATTGGGGTTAGGTGGTATCTCAATGTGATTTTGATTTACATTTCTCTGATGATGAGTGGGGCTGAGCACTTTTTCATGTGACTGTTTGCTGCCCGTATATCTTCTTCTGAGAAGTGTCTATTCATGTCTTTTGCCCACTTTTTTTAACAGGGCTGTTTGTTTTTTTCCTTTCGGTGCATTTGAGTTCCTTGTAGATCCTAGATGTTAGGCTTTTGTGAGATATACAGTTGGCAAATATTTTTTCCCATTCTGTGGGCTGTCTCCCTCTTTTCTTGATGGTTTCTTTTGTTTTGCAGAAGTTTGTTAGTTTGATGAGGTGCCACATATCTATCTTATTTTTTAAGGTATGGACATTTAGCGTTCTGAATAGGAATTGGTTGCCAGTTCCAATTTCCATAAGGGTGTCTCCTATGTTTTTTAAGATTCTTATAGTTTGAGGTTTTCCATTTAGGTCTTTGATCCATTTAGAGTTAATTTTTGTGTATGGTGATAGGTAGGTGTCCTCTTTCAATCTTCTGCATGTGGTCAGCCTGTTTTTGCAGCATCATTTACTGAATAGGTTCTCCTCTCCCCAGTGGTTGTTGTTGGAGGCTTTGTCAAAGATGATTTGCTTAGCTGGGCTTGGTGGCTCAGCCTATAATCCTGCGCCTTTGGGAGGCTGAGGTGAGTGAATTGCCTGAGCCCGCGGGTTCGAGACCCGCCTGGGCAGGCGAGACCTCATCTCTACAATAAATCAAAAAATCAGCCGGGCGTGGTAGCACATGCCTGTAATTCTGGCTACTTGGAAGGCTGAGGTGGAAGGATCGCCGGAGCCCAGCAGGTCGAGGCTGTGGTGGCTGGGAGTAGCCACTGCACTCCAGTCTCAAAAAAAAAAAAAAAAAAATGATTTGCTTGAGAAATTGAGGTTTTGCTTCCAGAATCTCTATCCTGTTCCACTGGTCTATGTGCCTGTTCTTGTACCACTACCAGACTGTTTTGATTACTGTAGCCTTATAGTAAAGTTTGAAGTCTGGAAGTATGATACCTCCTGCTTTGTTTCTTTTGCTAATAATTGTTTTGGCTTTTTGTGGTCATTTATGTTTCCACATGAATTTCTGTATTGTCATTTCCAGGTCTGAGAAGAATGATGTTTGCAATTTAATGACTATTGCATTGAATCTGTAGATTGTCTTTGGTAGGATGGACATCTTAATAATGTTGATCCTTTCTATCCATGAGCATATTTTTCCATTTGTTTGTGTCCTCTTGGATTTCTTTGAGCAGTGTTTTGTAGTTCTCATTGTAAAGGTCTTTCACTTCTCTGGTTAGGAAGATGCCAAGGTATTTCATTTTCATTTTTTTGTGTGGCTATTGTGAATGGGATTGTGCTTTAATTTGGGTCTCTGCCTGCTTGTTGTTAGTGAATAGGAATGCAACTGTCTTTTGCACATTGATTTTGTACCCTGATACTTTGCCAAAGTCCTTTATCAATGCAAGCAGGATTTTTACAGATTCTCTTGAATTTTCAAGGTATAGGATCATATCATCAGTAAAGAGGGATAACTTGACTTCCTCTTTTCCTATTTGGATACCCCTGATTTCCTTCTCTTGTCTAACTGCCTGAGCTAGGATTTCCAACACAATGTTGAACAAGAAGGGTGAGATTGGGCAGTTTTTTCTTGTTCCAGTTTTCAGGGGAAATGTTTCCAGTTTCTGTCCATTTAGCAATATGTTAGCTGTGGGTTTATCATAGATGGTACTTACTATTTTGAGGTGTGCTTCTTGTATACCTAGGTGTTTGAGGACTTTTATCAAGAAGGGATGCTGGATTTTATCAAAAAATTTTTCTGCATCTAATGAGATAATCATGTAGTTCTTATTTTTACATCTGTTGATGTATTTAATAACATTTATGGTCTTGTGAATGTTGAACCAGTCCTGCATCCAGGGATGAAGCCTACTTGGTCATGGTGGATGATTTTTGAAATGTGTTTTTGGATCCGATTTGCTAGAATATTGTTGAGGATTTTTGCATCTATGTTCATAAGGGATATTGACCTGTCATTCTCTTTTTTTGTTGGATCTTTACCTTGTTTGGGTATGAGTGTGATGTTAGCTTTGTAAAATGATTTGAGGGGAATTCCATCTTACTCAATTGCCCGGAGTACTTACAAAATGGTTGGTATCAGCTCGTCCTTGTTCATTTGGTAGAATTCTGCAGGAAAGCCATCTGATCCAGAGCTTTTTTTGTGTAGGTAGTTTTCTTATGACAGAGTCAATTTCCTGGGTTGTTATTGGTCTAAATAGACACTAAATAGTGTCTCAATGTCTTCTTGTTTCAACCTGGGGAGGTTGTGTGATGTCAGAAAGTCCTCCATTTCATTTGTCTATCAAGTTTGCTTCCATATAGGTGTACATAGTAATCTTTGATAATCTTTTGTATTTCTTCAGGGTCAGTTGTGATTAGATCTTTTGTATTTCTGACTGTGTTTATTTGGGCTTTTTCTTGGTCATTCTGACTAGGGGTCCATCAATCTTGTTCATTCTTTCAAAGAACCAGCTTTTTGTTTTGTTGATGTTTTCTATGATATTTTTATTCTCTATGTCCTGTATTTGGGCTCTTATTTTGGTGATTTGGATTCTTCTGCTAAAGTTGGGGCTTTGGTGGTCTTCTCTTTCCAGCTCCCTTAGGTGATTTTTTAGGCTCTCCATTTGTGATCTTTCCATTTTCTTAATGTATTCTTGTAGAGATATAAATTCCCCTCTTAGAACTGATTTCATGGCTTCCCAGAGGTTTTGATAAGATGTTTCTTCATTTTCATTTGTTTCCAGGAATCTTTTAATTTCTGCTTTGATATCATTGTTGGTTCTGTAGTTATTCAGCACTGTGCTGTTTAGTATCTATGTCTTTGTGGGCTTTGAGGAAATGTTGTCAGTGTTGATATTTATTTTTATTCCACTGTGGTCTGAGAGTGTACATAGCAAGATTTCAACCTTGAGGAATTTGTTTATGTTTGATTTATGGCCAAGGATGTGATTGATCACCACAATGATGTTCCATGTGGTGATGAGTAGGATGTATATTCTGTGGTTGTTGGGTGGAATAATCTGTAAGTATCTATTAAGTTCATTTGGTCGAGTGTCAAGTTTAGGTTCTGGATCTCCTTGCTGATTTTTTGCCTCAGTGAGCTATCTAGGGCCGTGGGTGGGGTATTCAAGTCCCCTGCTATAATAGAGTTAGAGTCAATATCTTTTTTTAGTTTACTTAGTAGTTGCTTTATAAATGCTGGTGCTCCTGTGTTGGGTATGTATATGTTTGGGATGGATATTTCTTGTTGATTGATTGAACTTTTTATCATTATGCAGTGCCCTTTTGCATCTTTTAAAATTTTTCATAGCTTAAATGTTTGTCTGATATTAAGATAGCAATTCCTGCCTTCTTTTGTGATCCATTTCCTGGAAACTTGTTTTCCATCCTTTAACTTTGAGTCTGTGTGCATCCCTTGTAGTGAGATGAATTTCCTGTATGCAGCAAATAATTGGGTCATGGTTTCTTATCCAGTTTACCATTCTGTGTCTTTTCAGTGGTGCATTTAGTCCATTCACATTCAGGCTGATTATTGAAATGTGATCGTTTATTGCTGTCATGAGGTTTTTATAAAATTTATTTCTTGTTTTCTGGCTTTCTTTTGGCTTTGGGGTTAGTGTATGTGTGTATTTCCAATTTCTTGTTGCATTGTATTTTCTGTTGATTCTGTGCTCTGCTATTCTCTTGGGAAGTGTGTGGTCATTCTTTTCTTTCTTTCTTCTGTGCTTAATACTTTTTTGTGTGGTCTCCTGTAGAGCTTGTCCAGAAGCTGCATAATCTCTTAGGGATTGGATGTCTGGGAAGGATTTTAATTCTCTATCACTGATGAAGTTGAGCTTGACTGAATAGGAAATTCTTGGTTGAAATTGTTTATCTTTGAGGACTTTGACTATAGGGCTTCAGTTCCTTCTTGCTTGTAGTGTTCCTGCTGATAGGTCTGCTGCTATTCTGATTGGTTTTCCCCAGTAGGTAGTCTGACCTTTCTCTCTTGCTGCCTTTAGGATTTTTTCTTTTGTGCCTACTTTGTGTAGGTGAGTTACTATGTGTTTAGGGGTTGGTCTTCTCATTTGATGTCTTGTGGGTGTTCTCGTGAGATAGGGAAAGTTTTCTTGGATTACCTCCTGGAATACTTGCTCCAAGTTGTTCTCCATTTCCCTTTCTTCTTCTGGGATACCAATCAGGCATAGGTTTGGCCTCTTGGTATAATTGCACATCTCTTGTAGGTTTTATTCTTTCTTTCTTAGTCTTTCATGTTTTTTTTACAGATTGGATTAATTCCATGTTCTGGTCTTCAAGTTCTGAGATTCTTTCTTTAGCTAGGTTAATTCTGCTTTCCATGCTTGTCATCTTGTTATTTATTTCCTGAATAAAATTTTTTATTGTCAAAATTTCTGTTACAAGTTCTTTCAGAGTTGCATCTTGTCTTTCTTGAGTCTTATTCACTCTTTTCATCCATTCCCTAATCCCTGTCATATTCTGGGGACAGTCGTTGGTGACTTCTATTGTTTGGGCACTCATGTCTGATTTTTCAGGAGTTTTGTCTTTGGTACACTTGAAATTGCCTAAGGCCTTCCTTTGGTTTTTCCTCATTTGTGACAGATCTTTTGTTTTTCTCTTTAGTTCTGTTATTCAGTGTCAGTGGGAGAGGCTTTGCCTTCTGATGTTTGCTCAATCCTCTATTCTTCCCTGATCCAGGCTCTGAATTTGTTCTATTTTAAAATAGGATGGTGGATGGGAAGCTTTGTTGTCTCTTGCAGTTTTTGAAATTCAAATAAAGTGGGGGATGGGGTGCTAGGAATCAGAAACGACTTGCAAATTAAAATGTTCACTTATTGTGGTATGTGTTCCCTGAGACCCACTCTCCACTTCCACTCTATATGATGATGCAAAGCAGAAACCAATGAAAAAGCAATTGAACACATATGCACACCCCCCAAAAACAAACAGGAATAACAACAAAGTGAAACAAAACAAACAACAGCAACAAAAAAACCAAGAAAACTAAACACACACACATGCCTAGCACAAAGTAAAGAGAGAAGAAAAACAAAAGACTGGAGGAAGAAAAAAAAGAATTCAAGTTCAACCCTCACACTATATTGACACACACCTTAAACTATAAAAAATGAAAATAAAAAAACCTTGAAGAACAAAAGAGCAAAAACAAACCATCAACAATAACAAAATTGAAAGATGAACACTCAATCATTCACATACACACATAAACAGAAAGCAACAAATAAAGGAAGAATGAAACAGAAAAAGAAAAGAAAAATATTTGGGAGGGAGCAGATCAAGTCCTCACATACACATTCATGCACAAAGGAAAAATATTTTAAAAATAGATGCACTAACAAACAGTCAAAAAATTTTAAAAAAATTGTTTAAAAAATTGAAAATTAAAAAAAAAAAAAACAACCTGCCTTCTTGTGGCAGGCGCTGTAATTATTCCTCTAATCATGTCTCTCCTGCAGAGCCACCTCTTTCTCTCTCTCCTCAGTGTCCAAAGCAGGGGAAGAAGGAGGGGCAGTGGAGGTAGGTGGGGCTGCAGTCCTCCCCTCCCACTCTCATATGGTAAGGGAGCTCTCTGGTGAGGAGGTGTGGGATTGTCTCTTCCCCAGGTATGTACATGCTGGGATGCCCCGGTGAGGTATATCCTGGAATGGAGTTCTCCTATTGTGACTGGAATGGAGTTCTCCTATTGTGATGTCCAGGATTCGCCTGGGTATGTTCCTTTCAGTCGTGGCTCAGTTGTGTGGGTCTGACGTTCAGAGGATTGCTGGGGAGGAAGGGGTTTGGGTCAGCCTCAAACTTACCACTGATCTCTTGGAGTTCTTCCTCCATCCTTTTCTGACCACAACCTTTGTCCCACAGCTGGATCAGGGTAGTGGGTGGAGCACCTGGAACTCAGCACTTGTCAGGTCCCTCTGAAGTTTGTGCTTTCAGGATATTCCCTCTGGGTAACAATAAATCTCTGAGTAGTTTATCCACCAGTCACAGAGATTGGTTCTGTTGCCCCATGGTGAGTGAGTGGGAGCACTTTCCTGCTCTGCCTTCAAGATGGTGGGGGAGTGCCTTTCTTGTTCTCTGTGGGACCTTGCCTTACCTTGACTCCCTCCTCAGCCCTTGCTGCCACCACTGAAGTGATGAGTCAAAGCCAGAAGCTGGCAGTCTCTCTCCTTCTTCACCATTGAGGGAGAGCCTGAGGGGTACTTTCTCCCTGCAGCTTTTGTCCGTTTTTAAAAAATAATGGTGCTTGGTTTCTGTGACTTGGGGAGAGCCAGGATGAAGCAGAGAAGCTGCAGCATCAACTGTTGTGCCAGGGGCCTGGCCATTTGCTCACAATCCCCCACTTAGAAAGTCTCTCCTTGCATTTTCTTCCCAAGGAGGGTTTGTCAATTAAAAAAAAAGAAGGAAAAAGAAAATGGCGTTCAGCTGCTGCATCCTGGTAATTGCTAGAGTTCAAGCCCAGCAGCTGCAGCACCAGCTGCTGCACCAGGAGAGCCCTGGCCGCCAGCTCCCTACCCCTCACTCAGTCAGCCACTCACACATCCAGTGGCTCACCAACACATACACAAAATTTTCCATACACTCACTCACTCACATGGGGACTTGCATAGTCTGACTGGCTCGGCCACCATCTTTCTGACCTCCTTTATCTTTTTTTTTTTAATATAAGCACATTCTTATATTTTGAAAGGCTTCTTGAGCAGCTCAGATAAAAGCTATTTTTTTCTTTGAAATAGGAAATTAAACTAAGAACTGCCTCCTACACTACAAATAGCATATTCTATCATCATCTTTTGGTGTTAATACCTGAAGGTTGGAAGTCCTGCCCAAGAGATTTCTAAAGGTTTGTGAGAGAAGAAAGCTTAGTAGATTTTTAAAATTAGTGAACTATTTATCTTGCAATTAATGAAAATTGGCATGTTTCAATGCTTTTATATTGAAGACTCATAATTTTACAAAATTTGTAAAATTCTGAGCAGTTATTTATTTATAAAACTAACACCCATCAACCTTGGGAGAAAAAGAACAATGAATTCATATTCACATAGTGTAATTTACAACTCCAGTCATCATGCCTCCTGCTTTTGGGTACGGTGATCTTTGCATTTATACTCTTTTTATTCTTTGTAGCTGTGACTTTTGTGAGATTTTTAGCCTTGGTAGTGAAACAGTTAGTTTTAGCCATGGACACATCTAGTTAATGAGATTAACTATTTTTTCATTCAATTACTCTTTTTTAAAGACAAAATTATAAATAAAACTATTTATTAAGAAGGCTGGGTGTGGTGGCTCATGCCTATAATCCCAACACCTTGGGAGGCAAGGCGAAAGGATTGCTTAAGCTTGGAAGTTTGAGACCAGTCTAGGCAATATAGTGAGACCTCATCTTTACAAAAAAATAAAAAAAAGGACAGGTATGATGGTGTGTGCCTGCAGTCCTAGCTACTCAGGAAGCTGAGGTGGGAGGATCACTTGAGCACAGGAAGTTGAGTCTGTGATGAGTTGTTTGTGCCACAGTACTCCAGCCTGGGCAACAGAGTGAGACACTGACTAAAAACAAACAAACAAACAAACAAACAAACCCAAATTGAAAAAACAACAAAAAACCCACCATCTGGGACATTAAGGAGCTATATATTATATTAATATGTATTTAGAGTAAGATAAAAAATAAGAAATTTGGTATATTTTGATATTTGGTCCTTTTTTTTTCTTCTTTTAAAAAATAATTTTGTCTAATGTGATTAATTATTAAAATGAATTGCTTTTGTGGTTCAATTTTTTCTTGTGGTAAAAACATGAAACAAAAATTTGCCATTCTTTTCAAACTGTTACAGTTCTGTCATTAAGAATATACACATAATTATACAACCATTACCTCATCCATCTCCAGAATTTTTTTATCTTCCTCAATTGAAACTCTATACCCATTAAATATTAACTCCCCATTCCCCTTTCCCGCCCAGTTCTACTTTCCATCTCTATGAATCTGATGACTCTAAGACCCTCATATAAGAAGAATCACACAGTATTTTGTCGTTGCTGTTTTTTTGGCTGGTTTATTTAACTTAGCACGATGTCTTTGAGGTTCATCCATGTGGTAGCATGCATCAACATTTTCCTACTTTTTAAAGTTTTAATAATATTCCATTGCATTTATATATACACATTTTAAAAATTGTTTTTATCTATCAATGGACACTTGGGTTGCTTCTACTCTTTAGCTATTTTGAATAATGCTGCTATGAAGGTAGGTGTACAAATATCTGTTTGAGACATCCTTTCAATTCTTCTGGTTTTATATCCAAAATTGGAATTTCTGGATCATTTTATGTTTAAATTTTTGAGGAATTGCCACAGGAGCTGCTGTTTTCCACAGCAACCACACCATTTTACATTCCCATCAGCAATGCACAGGGCTCCAAGTTCTCTATAACAGACAACACTTCTTTTCTTTTTTTTTTTTAAATAATAACCATCCTAATAGGTATAAATGGCATCTCATTGTGTTTTTGACTTGCAATTCCTTAATGTCTCATGATATTGAACATCTTTATTTGTTTAAAATTTTATTTGAAATCAATGTTTTCTTTTCTTCCTCTTTCCCTTCCTTCTTTTTTCTTCTTCTCTTCTTTCCTCACAATAATAATAATGATAATAATAATTGCAATAGACATATATTGAGTGCCACCTTATAGAAATACAAGGAATTAGGATTGAAATGGGAGGATTGGTGAGTACACAGGTAACTACAATATAGAGAGTGAGTTGTCAGAGACAACATTGATTTGTGCAAGATACTAGAAATTAGATCTTCACCCAAGAGAGGAGGAGTTGAGAAAATCTTGTGCAAAACTGGGCATATCTATATATAATAAATTATAGAAAGTTGGAAGCTACCCATTTGTGACTGCACAAATGAGTTCAGAAAACAAGGAATATTTGGAATTCTTAAGAGTTTACATCTAGTATTTCAGATTGAAAAGGAGAAAATTCTCCCAACTCATTCTATGAAGAGAGTGTCACCCTAATACCAAAGCCAGGAAAAGTTAAAACAAAAAAGAAAACTACAGATCAATATCTCTTATGAATATAGATGCAAAAATTCTCAATAAAATAATACCAAAGTGAATTCAAAAGCACATAAAAAAATAATCCACCATGATGAAGTAGGCTCTATCCAGGGATGCAAAGATGGTTCAACATACACAAGTCAATAAGTGTGATCCACCACATTAGTAGAATTAAAAACAAAAATCAAGCCAGGTTCGGTGGCTCAGCCTGTAATCCTGCACCTTTGGTAGGCTGAGGTGAGTGGATTGCCTGAGCCCGCGGGTTCGAGACCTGCCTGGGCAGCGAGACCTCATCTCTACAATAAATCAAAAAATCAGCTAGGAGTGGTAGCTCATGCCTGTAATTCCGGCTACTTGGAAGGCTGATTCGGAAGGATCGCTGGAGCCCAGCAGGTCAAGGCTGCAGTGGCAGGGAGTGGCCACGGCACTCCAGTCTGGGTGACAGAGTGAGACTCCAACTCAAAAAACAAAAACAAAAACAAAAACAAAACAAAAATAACCCCCAAATCATATAATCATTTCAACAGACATAGAGAAAACACTCGATAAAATCCAGCATTGCTTCACAATAAAAACCCTCAGCAAAATAGGCATAGATGGAGCATTCTTCAAAATAATAAAAGTCATATATGACACACACAAAGCCAATGTCATCCTGAATGGAGAAAAGTTGAGAGCACTTCCTCTCAGAACTGGAATAAGGCAAGGATGCCCATTTTTACCACTCCTATTCAACATAGTAGTGGAAGTCCAAACTAGAGCAATCAGGCAAGAAAAAGATATAAAGAGTGTCCAAATTGGAAAAGAAGAAATTAAACTACCTCTGTATGCCAGTGATATGATTTTATAGTTAGAAAATCCTACAGACTCCTCCAAAAGACTGCTAGACTTGATAATTGAATTAAGTAAAGTTTCAAGACACAAGATCGACACACACAAATCAGTATCACTGCTATACCAACAGTGATCAAGCTGAGAATCAAATAAAGAACTCAATTCTGTTTATAATAGCTGTCAAGAAGCTAAAATACCTAGGAATATATTTAACCAAGGTGGTGAAAGATCTCTACAAGGAAAACTACAAAACGTCAATGAAATGAAGGAAATTTCAGAGGACACAAACAAATGGGAAAAAATCCCATGCTCATAAATTAGAAGAATCAACATTTAAAAAATGATTCTATTACTCAGAGTAATCTTCTGATTCAATGCAAACTCTATCAAACGGCCAACATTATTTTTCACAGCATTAGAAAAAAAATCTTAAATTTATATGGAACCAAAAAAAAAAAAAAAAAAAAGTAAGAAAGAAAGAAAGAAAGAAAGAAAGAAGAGCCAGAATAGACAAAGCAATCATAAGCAAAAAGAACGAAGTTGTAGGGATCATATTACCTGACTTCAAATTATACTACAAGGCTATAGTAACCAAAACAACAGACACATGGACCAATGGAATAGAATAGAGAATCCAGAAATAAACCCAAATGCCTATAACCAACTGATCTTTGATAAAGCAGCCAAAACTGAGGAAATGACAATCTATTCACCAAATGGTGCTGGGAAAATTGGATATCTTCCTGCAGAAAAATAAAATTTGATCCTTAGCTCTCCCCTCAAATTAATTTAAGCTGGTTTCTGAGGATATAAATGTCAGACTGAAATTATAAAAATTCTAGAAGAAAACCTAGGAAAAACTCTTCTGGACATCAGCTTAGGCAAATAATTTATGGCTAAAACCCCAAGAGAAAATGCAACTAAAACAAAAATAAATGAGTGGAACTTAATTAAACTAAAAAGCTTCTTCACAGCGAAAGAAATGATCAACAGGGTAAATAGGCAACCTACAGAATGGAAGAAGATATTCACAAGCAATACATCTGACAAAGGACTAATATTCATAATCTACAAAGAACTCAAATCAGCAAAAAAAAAAAAAAAAGCAAATGTCCCCATTAAAAAGTGGGCAAGTGACATGAACAGACATCTCTCAAAAGAAGGTATACAAATGACCAACAAACATATAAAAAAGAAGATCAACATCACTAAACAGGAAAATACAAACTAAAGCCACTATGAGATACCACCTTACGCTAGTCAGAATGACTATTATTATTATTATTATTTTCATAGATAATTAAAAAAATTTTAAAGATATGGGGTACAATTCAGAATTAGGTATACAAGTGGAGAATGACCATTATAAAAAAAAAAAAAAAGAACAAATAGATGCAGGTGCTGATGTGGTGAAAAGGGAATGTTTATACACTATTTGTGGGAGTGCAACTTAGTAGAACTTGTATGGTAATCAGTATATACAATTCCCAAACAACTAAAAGTATGTCTAACATTTGATCCAGCAATTCCACTACTCTGTAACTGTCCAAAGGAACAGAAGTCATTATACAAAAAGGACACCTGCACTTAGATGTTTATTGCAGCACAATTAACAATTGCAAAGATGTGAAATCTACCTAAATGCCCATCAACTGATCAGTGGGTAATGAAAATGTGGAATCTGTCAATTATCTATCTAGCATCTATCTATCTATCTCTATCATTGATCTATCATGGAATAGAATTATATTATTTGTTCATAAAAACAATGAAATAATGTCTTTTGCAGCAACTTGGATAGAATTAGAGAATATCATTCTAAGTGAACTAATAATGCAGGAACAGAAAACCAAACACCACATGTTCTCACTTATAAATGGAAGCTAAACTAAGGATCTGAAAATGATATAATAGACGTTGGAGACTCAGAATGGGGAGGGTGTGAGGGATGTATGGATAAAATATTGCCTGTCAGTTACAATGTGCACAGTTTGGAGTGGTGAGTACACTGAAAGCCCAGACTTCTTTACCACTATACAATGCATCCATGTAGCCATAAACTATTTGTATCCCTAAGACTATTAAAATTAAAAGAAAGAGAATTTACTTCCAGTATTCCAGCATTCTAATTTTAATCTAATCTGCCTCATCCTTTCATTGTTTAAATAGTAATAACTTCATTGTTTTATAAAAACATATCATGTTTCTTGAACATGAAAGCTATTCAGAAAATGATGACTAAGAAGGTATAAAATATTACAGTAAATTCTACCATCTAGATATAAATATTCTTTTTTTTAAACCATAGAGCTTTTTATTTTTTTAAAATTTTTTAAACATATTTTTTATTTTAAAATTGTGGGGTACAGTTAAAGGTTAGGTATACAAATATGCATCATTCAGGCACCCTTGTTGATAAGGAGTGTCCCCCCATCCCCAGACAGATATTGACTACCATTAATCCCACCACCCTTGCCCTCCCTGTTCCCCCCATAGATTCCCACCACTGTTGATCCTTTCCTTATAGTATTATGATAGATGTTCAAGGTCCACTTATGAGTGAGAACATGTGATACTCAGATCTTTGTTGCTGTGAAAGATCGTTCAGTATTATAGACTCTAGTTCCATCCAGGTTGCTGTGAAATTCATGATTTTGTTCTTTTTTATAGCTGTGTAGTATTCCATCATGTATATGGATCTACAAGGAACTCAAATGTGCTGAAAAGAAAAAAACAAACAACCCTATTACAAAGTGGGCAAAAGATATGAACAGACACTTCACAAAAGAAGACATACGAGCAGCCAACAGACACATGAAGAAATGTTCAACCTCACTAATCATCAAGGAGATGCAAATTAAAACTACACTGAGATACCACCTAACTCCAGTCAGAATGGCCATTATCAATAACTCAAAAAATAACAGATGCTGGAGAGGAAGTGCTGAAAGGGAAGACTTCTATAATGTTGATTGGAGTGTAAACTAGTATAACCTCTGTGGAAAGCAGTGTGGCGATTCCTAAAAGCTCTAAATATCGACCTCCCATATGACTTTGCAATCCCCCTACTGGGAATATATCCTGAAGAACTCAAAACACTCTACCAAAAAAATACCTGCACACGTATGTTTATCACAGCATTATTCACAATAGCAAGAACCTGGAACCAACCATGCTGTCCATCAAAAGAGGGCTGGATTACAAATATTCTTAACATTTCCTTTTGAATATGTACAGCTAACAATATAAACACTAAGAGACACAATAAAATCATCCTGAACTTCCTATATGAATCAAACATAAACATTTAAATTACATTTAGTAGAACTTTAAATTGGATGTGAAATGAAAGGTATTAATAGAAAGCAAATGATCCTTTTTTAAAAATAAAATATTTCAGCCCTGAAAGATTTCTCTGGAGTTATGAAAAAAAATTTGTTATGCAAAACATCAAGTGCACAGTCAACATACTTTTTACAAAAGACATTTTTTCAATTTTGGGTTGTCTGTACTGACTCCCTAGTGGGAAAAAGAAGGAAATTAGCCCTTATTTTGCAGCCATTTTTCCTCATCACCTTTCAAGTTTGTTAATAGCAATATTATTTTTATGTTGTCAATGTTTGCAACAGGTACATTCTGTTCTGTAGCCCAACTCCTATGGCTATTTTAGCCTTAAGTCTGTATTTTCTTAAATTATTTCAAACCTTCCCACTAATTATAATGTTACCATAGCTTCTTCGTTTTGCAGTTCTTAGTTTCGATTCACTTCATCTTTAATGGAATTATCATTGAGTAGTTTTCTCATGATGAATTTTATTCATGTGCTTCCATTTAAGTAATGTTTTATTTCCTCTTCTATTTTTTTCCTCCTGAGATCATTAATAAGCATACTTTTAAATTTCCTGTTGTCTTATCGTTCTGTTTTCTCTCTTTTGAACAAAACCCAGAATGTTTCAAAAATTTGCCATCCATTTGCAAGTCACATGCTCATACCGCCCTATAGGATGTGTGCTCCAGCCTGACTACATATTACTATCATTTAACTCATCAACAGTAGTTATGTTTTGGGTAAATCTGTTGTTGTAAAGCTGTACAGCAAAGTCTAGCAATCTTCCCTTTGTAATTTCCACAGTGTATAGGTTTTGAAATTGTGCTTTATTGTAAGTGCAGATTGTAGATCCAAACTTAAACTCCATGAATTTTATCTTTTCTTACCATTTCTTTGGAACATTACCCAACTCCTGCTCGAATTGTTCCCCTGGCAAGGAACTTGCTATTTTGACTGAAGTCTTTTTTCTTTGTTGAAAATTTTTCCTACATTGAATAGAAAGCTCTGTTGTCACCATTCCTGCTCATTAATTGATAGAATAAAAGCATGCCTATTTCCTCCTTCTTGAGAATCTTTCAACAATCTGAAAAGTTATGTCTACCTTGATTCTTCTCCTTTCCCATTTTCCTTGTCACTTCTATTTTTTTTTCAAAAATAAAAATACTTTATTATCTCCCTTATATGTGGAATCTAAAATAAACAAGCCCATAGAAGCAAAGTGTAGAATAGTGTTTACCATGAGCTGGTGGTGGTGATGTTAGTCAAAGAATACAAAATTTTAGTTAGACAGGAATAATTTCATGAGATCTATTGTATGGTAACTATGATTAGCCATAATATATTCTATACTTGAAAAATTGTTGAGAATAGATTTTAAGTGTTCTTACAACAAAAAATATATGCAAAACAATGCATATTAAAATTAGTTTGATTTAGACCTTCCACAATTTATACATATATCAAATCACCATGTTGTATACCATAAGTACAGGAGGTGCCAAAAAATGTGTACGCATTTTAAGAGATGTTATCTATATATTAAAAATTGAATTAAATTATGGTAGTAGTGTGTAGCATGACATTTGCTCAACTGGGCTTCTGACATTTTCTTTGTCCTGCTTGTCGCATGATGATGCTAACATTCATTTGATTAAAGTCATCTTTTGATTGAATGTCATATTAAAATATGTCACCTCTATTATGAACAATGGTTTTGAAAGAAATCTTTAACTTGTTAACTTGTTAATTACCCTTCTTTTTAACAACCCAGTAACTTTTATAATTACTTATGGTTTGAGAATGCTGTAGAACTACACTTATGAGTATGGATTTACTTATGAGTAAATTATGGTGTAGAAAGTCATTTGTAGTAATAAGAATATATATAATGTCTATATAGTACAAGTTCATATCTACGAAGATGATGGAACCAGTGGTTATTATCAATGTTGAAACTCACATTGTGTGCTGTAGGTAAGGAAACTTCTCCTCTCCCTTCTTAGGTTCTCAAGCTGGGTCTATGAAATAAACTGACAACAGATAGATTAACTGGAGAAAAGGAATACAAATTTATTTAATATTAAAATTTTCACATGGTGGAGAGAGGACTTTCATAGAAAGAAGAGAAATCCCAAAAGAAATGGCTAGACTTGGAAGCTTTTATGCCTGAGAAAATAAAAGAACTTTTATCCGAGGCATGCAAGTCCTTTTAAATTATCAGACCCAGAGAGATATATTTTTTCATTAAGTAATTTTTTTTTAAGATACAGTGTCTTCCTCTGTGGCCCAGGCTGGAGTACAATGGCATTTTTGTTGCTCATTACTTACCTCAAACTCCTGGGCCCAACTGATCCTCCCACCTCATCTTCCTGAGTAGCTAGGGCTACAGGCATGCACCATCATGCCTGGCTAATTTTTTTTGTTTTGTTATTTTTTTTGTAAAGATGGGAATCTCCTTATGTTACCCAGATTGGTCTTGAACTCCTGGCCTCAAGCTATCCTTCTACCTAGCATCTCAAAGTGCTGGAATCCCAGGTGTGAGACACCAGGTCCGCCTAAAGACATTAAAATGTGATAGCAAAGCTGGGCTCAGTGGCTCAGCCTGTAATCTCGCGCCTTGGGAGGCTGAGGTGAGTGGATTGCCTGAGCCCGCAGGTTCGAGACCCGCCTGGGCAGCGAGACCTCATCTCTACAATAAGTCAAAAAATCAGCCGGGCGTGGCAGCGCATGCCTGTAATTCCGGCTACTCGGAAGGCTGAGGCGGAAGGATCGCCGGAGCCCAGCAGGTCGAGGCTGCGGTGGCCGGAAGCGGCCACTGCACTCCAGTCTGGGCGACAGAGTGAGACTCCAACTCAAAAAAAAAAAAAAAAATGTGATAGCAATCATGTCCTGCTTTAGTTATGTAGTCATCTCTTGAGACTACTTGCTATTACTACAAGTAGCTATAAATTATCCTGACAATGCCATTGAGGTATACTATAGTCCACACCCTATAACTTAACATTGTATAGCCAGTTACTAATCAATGTTATTTCTGTAAACCATTGAGAATTTCTGACAAACAACTTTGTATTAGTCCACTCCCTGTTCCCCCTTTTTTTGCCTTTGAAAACCAGCTTTTTAAAAAATATAGCTTTTATTTATTTATTTATTTATTTTTATTATAAAGATGTGGGGTACAGTTCAGGGTTAGGTATACAAACGTTGATTATGCAGGTACCCTTGTTGATGAGGTGTGCCTCTCCCTCCCCTAGCAGTTTCCCTCAACTGTCAATCCTACCCTCCCTCCCCTGACAGTTTCCCACTACTACTAATCCCTTTCTTATAGTGTTAAAATTGTTCATGGTCCGATTATGAGTGAGAACATATGGTATTCTGTTCTTTGTTTCTGTGGTAGATCACTGAGTATGATCGACTCTAAATTCATCCAAGTTGCTGCAAAATCCATATGTTTGTCCTTCTTTATGGTTGCATAATATTCCTTTGTGTATATGTACCACATTTTAAAAATCCAGTCCAGCTTTGATGGGCAGCATGGTTGGTTTTATGTTTTTGCTATTGTGAATAGAGCCGCAAACATACGTGTGCAGGTATCTTTTTTGCAGAATGATTTGAATTCCTCCCAGTATATTCCCAATAGGGGAATTACTGCGTCATATGGAAGGTCAATTTCTAGTTCTTCAGAAATCGCCACTGTCTTCCAAAGAGGTTGCACTGGTTTGCATTCCCACGAGCAGTGTAGAAGCGCTCCTTTTTCTCTGCATCCCTGCCAGCATCTGTTGTTGAAAAACCAACTTTTAACAAAGGTCAAATGGAGCTCATATCTAAAGATACTTGAGTCTGAGTCTTCTGAGCAGCTGTCCTTACTTTGGCTCAAGTAAACTTTAAAAATGATATTTTGTGCTTCAGTTGCTTCCTTTTAGGTCAACATCTCATAGGGACAAATGATGACAAACTGAAAGAGAAATGACAAGAAAAAGAAAAAGAATCTTGAATCTTTAGGGGTGGCAAATTATAGGAGGGTCAATGTATGGGAAAATAATGATAGAAAGGGCTGGTTAGTGAAGTTTGTGTAGTTTCTTTCTCATTGCCATCTTGTCTCTGGTGATAAGGTTACTTCCTTCCTGGTATGAAAAGTGATTGTAGGGGAACACTGTCACAAGGGAATTTATGATCTGTTTTCACACAGATAAGGGAATAGCAGAGAGCTTGTTTTTTTCAGTTGTCTCAGCTAAAAATAATCCTTATTTCAGACTGACATGATTTGGAGTGGCATATTCTGATCTACAGTACTACAAATAAAAAAAAGTCTATGATATCATGTAAAAACCACCTATTTAGACAGGGGACCTAGCATACTGAGACAAATGGGTAATATAGTTTCTTTCCAACCTTCACACTGGATAAGGGGTAGGATCCCAGGTAGCTCATACCATCCAATATAGGAGATAAAATTGTCTAAAAAGCCATTCCAGGTGGGAACAACTGCAAAGATAACCACTGTTGCTTTTACCTCCAATTTCTGTGTATGTCTCTGATCTTTAATATTGGTAAGTTAAGAACAAGAAGAAAAGTAAGTGCCCTCTTGCTCTGTTTCTTTTTCTTTTTCAGAATAAAGAGTGGTAGAGGAGAAAGAAACTGCTTCTGTGGTTGGTTTCTAAGCTGTGTAAGGGAAAAATTGTGGCGGAGTAAATGATAAAAAAAACAACAACAACAACAAACAAACCCTGAGTCCTGTTCTTAAAATGTAAATCAAATACTCTTGGTAGTCAATCTCCTTATGTGATAAGTATCCAAAACTGAACCTAAACCATAACACCACGCACACACAATATTCTCAAATTCTTATCTGAACCGCTTCTTTGACAAATGAAGCTCAAGTTTTTATTATCCTCTTTAGGCTGGCGTATGCTTTTGTCTCGTATTGATTTTATCCTTAATCAAGGTTAGCAGGTAATTTTCATAAGAAAAGTGCTGAAAACATTTCATTTATATTTGTGCAATTAAAAAAAGATCCCAAATTTAAATGCAGGATTTCACATTTATTCTTGTCTAATGTTTTTTGATGTTGTTTCCAAACACTGCTGAGGCTCAGAAAACAACACTCTAAAGCACGGCCCTTTGGCATGTTGAGTGCTGTGAACAAAGATTGAAAGGCCTCAGAAATGAGCCTCAGAATCAAGGCCTTTCTCTGACCCTCTCCTGCCTCCTCCACAACACCCTTTCCCTTCTGAAGAGTAAGGAGGGGCTCTCTCAGCAGTTTCCTTATCTGAGGAAAGGAAGTAAATCAGAAGGAATATAATTGTCTTAAACGCCCTTCCTCAAATGTACATTAACTGGAGAAAATCAACTTGGATGGCAAGGAGAAGAAACTAAAAATCTTGACTCCTAGGGCAGTGTGCCTTGGCAGACTTTTCATCTATTTTTTCAACTATTCTTCTGAGAGCTATTACAGAGAGAATTTTGTCTGTAAATAAGACAACCTTTGCTCACAGTATAGTTCTGTCCTCACCTCCCTCAGAATCCAGAGGAACTTTGTCCCAGGCTATTGTCTGCTCTGCAGTCTCATTCTTTCCCCCTAGTAATCATTTACTCTTGCTCTAAACTTACCTACGCTTCCACTGCCCTCCCTTCTATGAACAGGCTATTTAAGCTTCAACCATCATATTTTGTGTGGCTCCTATGAACATGTGTACCTTAATCAATTTGTATGCCTTTTCTCCTATGTGTCTGCTTATTGTCAGTTTATTTAAACAGAGTCAATTAATTTAATCTTCAGAGGGAAAGTTTAAAATTTCCTATACCACCAAGATAATTTTGAATATTAGGCCTATCAATGATCACATCAGCAATTCATTTGGTTTCCTATGAGAATCTGATAAAAATATCTTCATGTGTCTTCATTTAGTTTAAAACAATTATATAATGTTGACTGAGACAGGAGCAAGGTCAAATCTCTGTGGTATGGCACAAAGATTTTCCTCTACGTGGATATTTAGTTATTAGTCAACACTGTCATTGTCTCATGCACGTCTGTCAGTCATGAATCCATGCAACTCGGCTCTCATGCAGCCAATATTTCAGTGTTTTAGCTACATGAAGCGATAAGCCCACATTTTAATGAAGATGTCTAAAATCAAAATATAGGATATAAATAGCATTCTTCCAGTAAAATACTCCATTTTTAAGTATTAAAAGTTTTTCCTCATTTTCTCTATTATTTTTATTTATGCCTAATTAAGAGATTTTTGTCATTTAATTTTCTCTCCAAATTACTTCTTTATTCTCATTACTCTCTGCTCTATTATTCCTTTGAGTCAATCTTTGTCTCAAATTCTGTGTCACAATTATGTATTCAAATACATAATTGCAGATGTGCTGGTACATAGAAAATGATTGCTTACTGACTACTTGGATGTGAACTAAGAACCATACCTCTTCAGAATTAAGCTTGAATGGTTCTTAGCAATCAAATGTTAACTTCCCAAAGACACCAAAGCATAGCGTTATTTTTACCTTCAAAACATTGATAAAAAGAAATGGAGGAATTATTTGATTTAATTTTCTTCTATTGAGATATAACTTGTGGGATTTTAGCCTATGGGTGGAAATAATAAGAAAAGATCAGATACAAAGAGATGGCAGGATGCTAGAAATCCTAAATGATTTTAATAAAATCTTATGATATGTCACATCAAGTGCTGTGAATCAATTGAAGAAAAAAAAAGATGAGTGAAAGACAAACGCAGAGGTGGATTGTTTAATAACGAAAGATGAGTTTGGCAGATGGCAGACTCCATTCCCTGCTCCCTGGGAGGGGGAGGATAAAGCAGACTTTGCTTTGTAGAAGAGAAAATAGCTTTTTTTCTTTCTCACCTTGGTAGAAGCCTGAAGATCTAGGTATGTCCTCAAACTTTGTCTGATACCTCAGTTCTATGGTCCTGAAATGGAGCTTGTCTGAGATATACTGGTAGAGCTTTCTTCTTCAATTTTGAGAAATAATTCTAATAAGGCAGTTCTAAATCACTACATTAGAATTCTTACAATGAGAAGTTGTCAGTATAAAAGAAATTAAGGCATTGGATAAGGAGGTCACATCAGTTAGGCTGCAGAGTTAGAATTCTTTTACATAACAAGAAGCCAGTTATATGATTATAACTTTTCTGAGTTGAGAGTGATATTTAGATTATTTTGTCTGACCCCTTTATTTTTGGAGCTTGGGATAGAATATTCAGCTTTAAAGATAATTTTGATAATATTAGAAAGCTATGTTCTACAGCAAAACATTTAACAAATAATATTGACACATTCTATCATGATAATAATAATAAAAGTGAGCATTCATTTAATGCCAGGCACTATCCTAATCATTTTGTATATATTAGTGAATTTAGTGCTTGCAATCATCATTGGAGATAGAGAAAGTTAAAGCAATTTGCCTAAGAGCTAAGATATGACAGAGCCCTGGATTTGAACCCAAGAAATTTAGCTTTATAGCTTAAAGCACATAATGGTGTCCTGTCTCTCAAGATTGTAGAGAGACAAAACAACCACAAATTTAAAGTGTACACTGTTTGCTAGAAGTCACTGAATTACTGGAATAGGTAATCAGATATACTGTGCTGGTTGTAGTTCTATATTGATAACATAGAAATGCTGAAGTTATCAAATTTAAGTATTGTTTCCAACAGGTTTGTAGTTGTATAATAAAAAAAATTATCTGTTCTTTCTCTTAGGTTACTGACATGGAGCTTCTTAAACCCTGGGAACTTCCCAAGTGACAGAAGTGTCTTTGTTATTCTTGAGCCCCACAGATCGTATCTGAGTTTATGCTAATAAACTTGTGGGTCTCTAGATAACTTCAGCATGTGGGTTGGTCACCAGAAAGAATTACCATGGGATTAGAGGGTTGAAACATTGAGTCAACCTGCCCTCTGAAGAGGGACATGGGGCTGGAGACCATGGCCTATTATTTAATCAGTCATCTCAATGTAATGAAATTCCAGCAAAAACTCTGGAAACTGAAGCTCAGCAGTGCTTCCTGGTTGGTTAACACATTGATATACTAGGAAGGTGAGGTGCCCTGATTCCATAAAAAAAGGGTACAGAGTCTTGGCATTTGAGAATCTCCTGCACCTTACTCCATGTGTCTCTTTATTTGACTGTTTCTGAGTTGTATCCTTTGTCATAAAACTATGATAAAAATATAAGGCCTTCCAAAGTTTCGCGAGTCATTCTAGTGCATTATCAAACTTTAGTGAGATTGTGAGAATCCTCTAGACCTGTAGTCAGTTGGTATGCAGTAAAGGCAGTTTTGTGGACCATGCCCAGAGGACTTAAATTTTGGGGGTGTGCACTAACTCCAGGTGGTTAATCCGAGTATACCAACTGGGGATAAAACAGAAAAAAAGTGAATAAAGTTAAATGTTATTCATTCCTTCCATAAGAGGCTGTGTTCTGAAAGTGAGTTGAATGAACCTCATATTTCAGAGGAGAAAATAATTAAGGTAATGAAAATGTAATAAAAATATGTATATATGCTTAAAGAATCTTTCTTCCTCACATTTTCCTCACACAAAACTAAGACTTTATGTCATTAAATACTGCAGACAAACATGTGAAGGGCTGCCGAGAATGACCTTGGTCTTGACTTTCTCTTGAAGGAATTATATTGTATGTACAAGTGCATGGTAGGAGTGTGCATATAAAGTTGGAATATTTTGAAATTATACATGGGAACACTTAGTTTTATTGCACTTCACTTTCTTCACTTTGTTGTGCTTTGCAGATTTTTCATTTTTTACAAATTGGAGGTTTGTGGTTACTCTGTGCTGAGAAAGTCTTTTGGTGTGCTTTTCCAACAGCATATGCTCACTCTATGTCTCTGTGCCACATTTTTAATAATTCTCACAATATTTTAAACCATTTCAATATAATTATATCTCTTATGATGATCTGTAGTGAGAGAGATTTGATGTTACGATTGCAATTGCTTTGGGGTATCAGAAACTGTGCCTACAAAAGAGGGCAAACTTCATCAATAAATGTTGTGTGTGTTCCGACTGCTCCACTGACTGACTGATAGAAGATCAAACCAGTCACAGCATTCTTTTAAACCAAAGCCTAATTCAGAGCAAGTCATGACTCTCTTCAATTCTGTGAAGGCTGAGAAAAGTGAGCTGCAGAAGTAAAGCTAGTAGAGGTTAGTTTATGAGGTTTAAGGAAAGACACTGTCTCCGTAACATAAAAGTGCAAGGGGAAGCAGCAAGTGCTGATGGAGAAGCTGCAGCAAGTTATCCAGAAGATCTGGTTAAAATGATTGATGGTGACTACACTAAACAACAGATTTTTTAATGTAGGTGAAATGGTCTCCTATTGGAAAAAGACATTCACAGCTAGAGAGAAGTCTAGGACTTCACAGCTAGAGAGAAGTCAGTACCTGGTTTCAAATCTTCAAAGGACGGTCTGATTCTCTTGTTAGGGGTTAATGCAGTTGGTGACTTAAGCTGAAGCCAATACTCCTTTACTATTCCAAAAATTCTATGGTCCTTAATAATTATACTAAATCTACTTTGCCTGGGCTGTAAAAATGGGACCACAAAGCAAGTCTATTTCCAACATGATCTACCGAACATTTTAAGCCATTATTGAGACCTATTGTTCAAGAAAAAATATTATTTTCAAAATAACATTGCTCATTGACAATGTACTTGGTCACCCGAGAGTTCCAATGAGGATGAAGAAGGATATTAATATTTTTACGCCTGTTAACACAATACCCATTTATAGCTGATGGACCAAGGAGTAATTTTGACTAAGTCTTATTATTTAAGAAGTACATTTAATAAGACTATAGAGACCATAGAGAGTGATTTCTCTGATAGATCTGGGCAAAGTCAATTGCAAACATTCTGGAAAGGATTCACCATTCTAGATGCCATGAAGAAACATTTGTAATTCATGGAAGAGGTCAAAATATCAACATTAACAAGTTTGGAAGAAGCTGATTCCAATCCTCATGGATAACTTTGAAAGGTTCAAGATTTCCGTGGAGAAAGTAACTGCAGATATGGTGGAAATAACAAGATAATTAGAATTAGAAGTAGAGTTTGAAGAAATGACTGAATTGGTGCAATTTCATAATAAAACTTTAACAGGTGAGGAATTACTTCTTATGGAGAAGCAAAGAAAGTAATTTCTTTCTTTTTTTTTAATTGAATTGGAGTCTCACTCCGTTGCCCAGGCTGGAGTGCAGTGGCACGCTCATAGTCACCCCAACGTTGACCTGTTGGGCTCTGGTGATCCTTCCGCCTCAGCCTTTCAAGAAACTGTAACTACATGCGTGAGACCACGGCTGGTTAATTTTTTGATGTATTGTAGAGACAAGGTCTCGCCAAGTTGCTCAGGCTGTTCTTGAACCTGTGGGCTCAGGCAGTCCACTCACCTTGGCCTCCCAAAGTGCTGGGATTATAGACTGAGCCTCCCAGTCCGACCCGAAAGTAATTGCTTTAGTTGGAGTTTACTCTTGGCGAAGATACTGTGAATATTGTCGAACTGACGGAAAGGGTTTATAATATTACATAAACTCAGTTGCTAAAGCAGCAGCAGAGTCTGAGAGGATTGACTTCAATTTTCAAAGAAATTCTACTGTGAATAAAATACTATCAAACAGCATAACATACAGATAAATTTTTTATGAAAGGAAGAGTTAATTGATGTGACAATTGTTATTGTTGTCTTATTTTAAGAAGTTACCACAACCACTCCAACCTTCAGAAAATACTACTCTGATTAGTCAGTAGCCATCAACATCCATCAGCAAAAATATTATAATTTTCTAAAGATTCAAATCATTATTATCATTTTCAGCAATAAAGTATTTTAAAATTAAGATATGCACTTTTAAAAAAGACATAATACTATTGCACACTTAGTAGACTACAGTATATCAAAATATGCACCAGGAAAACAAAAAATTTATATGACTCACTTTAATGCAGTCCAAACCTGAAATAACCCTGAGATATGCCTACAAGTAATTACAATTTGTGATTAGAGAGAAAAAAGTGTTACCACAAAATCAAAAGCTAGAAGTGATTTATTGACTTAAAGTCTTCCTTTTCATTGTCAACGCACAGACATTTAGTCAGAGAGCTACTTATGCTATCACTGAACTCAGTTTTCTTATTTTACTGTTGAGGACATTGAAGTCCGTGGACTCAGATTTGATAACTATCTAATGTCACATGTTTAGTTAGGGTGGGTCTGAGACTGTATGCCAGATTCCTTCAAAGTTGGTCTGCAATTTAGTCTTGATGTTTTTTAGTCTACAGTGCTATATACTAAAGAAGAGGTTATGCACATATATTAAACATTTACATATTGGTATTTTTAAAATGTAAGTTGGCTTATAGTACATAAATATGTTCTTATTGAAAATGTCATACAACACAGACTATTTAAAATAAGTATTGAAGTTCCTTTCTCCCACACCAGTCACAGTTCTCTCCCAGAGGAAGCCATTTTTATACCTGGGTATGTTTTCTTCCAAACATTTCCCTATGCTTCTTTTAACCTACGTGTTGTGATATATCAGTTTAGTTAAAGTAGTTTTCCATAAAAGAGTTCATGAATACATATTAGTCTTCAGCTTTCTTTTCACATTTAATGATCAGTATTGGGTACATTTCTATGTCAGCATTATAACCCTAATCCATTATTTCAACTACTACATGGATTATACATACTCAATTATGTGTAAAAAAATGCAAGATAAAGCAACATTTATATAATCTGGCTGAGAGAAAACAAAAGGAGTTTCTTTTTACTTTGTGGATTTCTAATGTTTTTCTTTTATTGTTTCTTGCTTTCTTTGTTGTACTCCTCTGAAATTAAAGTTTGTTTTCTCAAAATGTCTTTTATCTCTTTCTGTCTACTAAAAAAAATTTACAAATTTTCTTTTGCAACATTTTCCAACATCAGCTTATTTAAACACTTCATCATGTGATTAACTTTAAATTTAACACAATAACTGTAGCTACTCTTATTAGAAGGAAATTTATCATCATAGAAACAAATTATTCATGGATTGCAAATATAAGTGACAGAAGAAAGTGGTGTATACTTCGCTTATGTGTACTCACTTATTTAAAATGTTTTTCTATGTACTTGAGCTGACATAGAGTATCAAACCTTCAGTGCCTTATTTATTAAATATTTTTAGCACAAATTAAAAATATCAAGTAGTTGTTCTTCCAAGAAAGATTAGAAATTAAGGTTAGGTTCAGTGACTGAAATATGTTTTCACCATTTTTTCTTGTTTTAATCCTGACAATTTTTTGACCAAAAGAGTCCTTAATTCTTATTTCATATGTTGCTAAGTTCTCATGAAGACTGCTTAGATCCCAAATGGAAACTTGTCTTTTGCTGACTGTGATAGGTATATTACTGCATAGATTATGGTCTCCAAAGTTCATACGATAGATTGCATCCGTTCTTTTGCTTAGAGTTGAAAGACAAGCAAGTTTCAGCTGATTTGCTGCTTAGTCCAGAAATAGCATTTCCAGTGTATACATTTGATATGAGATATGGATAGTTAGCACATAATAACAAACATGTAACACACATATACTTTCTAATTAGAATAATTAATGTAAATGTTTCTGCTCTATAGGCCCTGGCCAGTGACTAAGTAAATGAGATTCATGTTACTAAAGAAATGTTTTTGATGTACATAAATCTTCACCGTATTTCTTTCAGCCTAGTCTATTTGAATATATTAACATAATGCTACATTCACCACAGCCTGAGTGTAAAATAGGTCTGTCGTGCCTGGCAAAAACATAAAACAAAAGATAGAAAACAAAATTAGTCAAATTAACTAACATGGAAATACAAATTTCTCCCTCTAAAAATCTCCAGTTAACGTTTCTGGAATCCATAATTAATGACAACAAATAATGAAAAGGATGTAGTTGATAAGGATATTAGCAGACTTGGGACACAGATGAGAAATAAACAAAAAGAAAAGGAGGTTATTTTATTTTTTGCGGGGAGTGCTAATATCAAAAAGTCTTGCAGTCTTTTGTTCATTAATCACTTTTCATAAAAGATTGGTTTGTTTTGTGACTAACACAATGTGATACAGTCTGACTATATTCAAACTCCTGATTTTGATGTGTGTAAAATATTGAGTGAATAATGCCCTAAGCAATTTTTTTAAAAAAGTGAGCAGCCTGTCACAGCAGTTAAGAACCAGGCCTTTGTACACGTATAGGATCTGAGTTTGAAATCCAGCTCTGTCCATATTAGCTCTTTGACTTTAGACTATTTAGTTAAACTCTACAAGTTTTAGTTTCCTCATTTATAAAACTGAGAATGATACCTATTTATAAGGTTACTCGAGATTGAATGCGGATGCATGATATACTTAGCACCAGATTATCATATCTGTATAGTTTTCATACATGGTAGCCATTGTGATTTGCAGGGTTAAGTGGGGGCATTGCTTGGGAAGCACCAGGACTCTGTGCCAGTTAGAATCTATCTTCATATTTGGCTTCAAGTAGAAAAGCAAATCTTCTATATGTGCATTTAGCAAATATTTACCAAATATATGTTGAGCCAGGCACTGTTTCAATTAGGAGAATGAACAAAGCATTAAACAATGGTGGTTTCATGGAGATTACATAGATAATAAACAAAGAAACAAACATAGAAATGAGACTTACAAGTAAAATTCAAATTGTGTTAGATGGTGATGGAATGTTAAAGACGAAATAGGAAAGGAGAATAGACGATGTTGGTGGAAAATTGAAATTTTAGATAGCATGGTCAGGGAAAGCTTCACTAAGAAGGTAACATTTGAACAAAGATCTAAAGGAGATGATAAAGACAGTCATAAGGATATTTGGATAACAATGCTTACAAAACTCTAGGTGACAGTAAAGCTGATGTGTTCAGGTAACAGAAAGAAGGCCACTGTGGTAAGATGAGGCTGAGATCAGAAAGACAGGTGGGGCCAGATTGTGTAGAACCTTGTAGATCATTGTAAGGATGTTGGATTTTGTTTGGAATGGGATAGGAAGCTGTGAAATAATTTTTGAACAGAGAAGTGACATGATCTGACTTAAATTTCAAAAGGATCACACAAGGCTATTGTGTTGAGTACATTACAGAAAAGGAAGGAAGGAAGCAAAGAGATTAGTTAGAAGTCTTTTGTAATAATCTAGGAAGGAGAGGATGATGGCTTAAAACAGTGATGGTAGTGGAAAAGATAAGAAGCATTTGTTTTCTGAATATAGTTTGAAGACAGAGGAAATTGGATCTGGTAATGGATCAGATATAAGGTATAAGGTAAAGAGAGGAATCAAGGATGACTCCAAGGAGTTTGATCTAAGCAGCCAGAAAAATAAAATTTCTATATATTGAGGTGAGAAAAACTTTGGGGAGAGCAAGTCTGGAGGGAAAAATCAAGAACTCATTCCAGACATGTTTAGGTTGACAATGTCTATTAGATATCCAAGTGAAGAAAGTTCAAGGAATGAGTTTTATGCTAGATAGATACCTTTTGGGATCATTAGGATATAGACAGTACTTAAAGCCATAAATCTGGGTAAGATTACTATCTTGTTCTGTTTTTCATTGTTATAGCAGAATACCAGAGACTGGATAATTTGTAATAAACAGAAATTTATTGGCTCACACTTCTGGAACCTGGAAAGTCCAAGATCAAGGGGCCAAGGAGTTGGAGAGGGCATAATCCCATGGCAGAAGAGGGAGAGGGTGAGAGTGAGCAAGAGGGGGCTAATCTCATACTTTTATAAGGAGCCACTCCTGTGATAACAGCATTAATCCATTTATGAGGGTGGTACCCCCATGTCATAAATACCTCTCAATTGTTCTACCTTTCAACTGTCTCCAACATATGAACTTTGGGGGCCACATTCAAATCACAGCAATTACCTAGGGAGTGAGGGTGGAGAGAAGAAGAGGTCTAGGGCTTTGGCCTGAGACACTCCCAAATTTGGAGAACACAGAGATAAGGAGGAACCAGCAATTGCATGAAGAGGGGACAGAAAGATGAAGGAAATGTAGAAATGAGATGAAAAAAGTATTTTAAGGACCAATGGTGTCAAATCTGACAGGACAAGGAAGACGAGGACTGAGAATGAATCACTGGATTTGACAACTGCCATTGGATTTCTTCCCACGAAAATAAGTTTAATCATTCTATCTTGTTTGGCCATAGCAAGCAGGAAAAATGATCTGGCAGAGAGAATGTGTTTTGGTAAGAAAGACAAAGAGCTGAAGCAGTATAGATTCCTTACCAGAATTTTGTAGAGAAAATTTGAACTAGGCAAACACTTTTAGAGTCATTAGCTAGTCAGTGATTGAAGACCAGACTTTGAATAAGTGCATTAGTAGGGGCTGGGATGTAGTTGCAAGCAAGCAGAAGACCTTCCAGTGTAGACCAGGTGAATGACACAATTGCAACATGGTATGTCTAGCCTAGATCTGATTAATCAGCAAGGATATGGGAACTTAGAGATCTGCATGGAAATCTTAGCTGTCTTGCATTTTTAGCTGTGTGATACTGGGAAAATTGATGACTTCCCATGACTTTTAGTTTTCTTATCTGAAAAACTGGTACACTAGTGTTGTCATAAAATTAAATAAGAAAAAGTTTGCCTTAGAGTAAGTGCTCAGTAAATGATATTATTATCATAGGAGTCTTTAAAATGTAAAGGACTGTTCATTACTTTTATAATTTTATTGTTTTGAACTATTTAACATATAGTTAATTTAATTGCTGAGAAAATTGTTTTATTTTCCTTTTTACTTATCAAACCAAAAATATAGAAAATATTAAAAATATAGAAAATAAAATATAGCTCATGAATATTTATTAGTAGCGAGCCAGTCAATGATCAGGCACTTAACTGAATGTATTAAACTGCACTCTATAGTTAATAGAGAAGCACAAGTAATGGAAGATGTAACTCTTTAAGGTGTTCATGGTTAGAGTGAAGCAATGATCTGGAAGTACTAAGATGTAAGTGATGAGGCTGAATTAACCTACGTATCTAAAAATATGTGAAATGATATTTGATATTAATTCCAGAGAATTTGGTGGCCAAGCAAATGGACAAGTGCTGAGTTAAGTGCGCTAATATTGTGACTCTCCAAAGTGATACGCTACAAAGCATTTTATGAAAGTTTTAAGCCACTGAACACATTCCCTCTCCCTGCCTTTCATGGAAACCTTGCAGTAACAATTCCCTGCAGTGATTCCTGATTAATTAACACTAAAATTTTTTCTGTTCCAGTTCTGACACTAAGTGCAAAACGAAAAAAAGAGTAGATGGATTGCAGAAGAAAGCAGTGATAGAATAGTGGAGAAAGGTTAAAAAAGACTTCCTAGAGTAGATAAAATTTAAATTGTGAGTTTAAATAGAAATGGGAAAGATGGAACATGGAAGGAAATAAACTAAAATTTGTCTTGTGTGTCGTCTGTGTTCTAGATGCACTCAAGAGAGTGAAGATTGTATACCTGATGTGGGAAATAATGTTGCAGAATTTTGTCAGGTTCCTTGAAGCATGGCTTCAGGTTTTCTGGACATAAACATCAAATAAATCACTATATTTATATGTTTATGCTTTTTTCACACAAAGAATGTTAAATATTAATTTAATCTAACGGTAGGAGGTACTAGTGCTTAATTCTATTTTTCCTTTCATATACCAATAACATCTATGAATCTAGTGAAACCAATGACATTGATGATGCTTATGGAATCTATGAAATGTGAATACATGTGTCGGCTACTCAGGAAGTTCCATGTGACCCAGGATACAGCTTGTATATCTTCTGGGGCTAAGGATGAGGAAGGAGACTGGTTAAACAGGTTTTTAGGCCAGGATTGCACTAATGGGGGACTAAGTATCTCCCTAAGCACAAGTGAGGTTCTTCTTTGTTGTAGTGGGGTGTGCTCAAAGATACATTTTGGTTGGAGTGGTGAGTATATGTCTGATCTCACTATTTTAGAAATGCAGGATACTGAGAGACCCAGCGTGAAGGGTTCATATTGCTAAGCTGATTTTTCGGATAGTGACTGAAGGAAGGACATGGATGGCATGTCTCTCGAAAAAGGAAAAGGAGAGAGCTAAGTATTGAGAAACTAAGCCTGATGATGAGACAAGTTTAGACCTATGCTGGCAGTGAAAGCTCAGCTCACCATTGCTCTTGGTTCCACATTTTTCCTGGTGCATTTGGCTTCTGCCTCACTATCACACAGTGGAAGAAGAAAAAAGTCCCAAATGACGTCAGGTACAGCTTTTCAAATTTCTTTCCTGCCAAAGACTGTAGCTTTTCACCCAACTCACTGAGCAGGTTTGGGGGTGGGAGGGTGGGAGTTATAGAAAGAATGTGCTCAATGCTTAAAGTTTTTTATTTCTTTCAAATTAAATTCCTTGGTATATGCTCAGACTTGTCTGTGATGAAAGAATGTAGAATAAGTTAGATGTGATTGCTCAAACAGTTGTACATTTAGCTGTTTTCAACCAAGCTTATTGCTGTTTCAAGTCATGCCACCACCATCACTACAACCCACAGGTGCCTAATATTAGAATATACTTGAGAACATGTTGCACAGAATTGGCATTAGTGCAAGTTAAATAGGGACTCAGTGAAAATTGTTATGAGATTTATTAGAATTTAATAGTTTTTCTGTGCTAATAGTAGTTTACTGAAGTATAGTTTATACAAATAAAATACACAAAACATAAGTATATAACTTGGTGAATTCTAACAACACATTAGAATAACACTTGTCTCCACCACCTAAATCAAGACACTGTGCCCCAAACTTCCCTTCTACCTTCTCTCAGTTAATATCCCCCCAATCTTAGCCTGTAGATCAATTTTGCTTGCTCTTGAATTCTATATAAATTTGATTCATACAATATCAGTGTTTTTGTGTCTGCTTTTCTTTTACACAGCATGTTTTTGAAAATCATCTGTATTATGTCAGCAATTTATTTTTTTATTGATCAGTAGAATTCCACTGTACCAGTTTATCTACCTCCTATAGATGGACATTTGGATTCTTCTCTTATTGAAAAATTAATTGCTTAAAATTTAAAAATTGACACATAAAAGTTATGTATATATATATCCCGTACAACATGATTTTTTTGAAATATGTATACATTGTGGAATAGCTACATTGAGCTAATCAACATATGCATTACTGCACATACTCTGTCAGAGATTTTACAGAATGCAATACATTGTTATTAACTATAGTCACCATGCTGTACAGTGGGTATCTTATACCCATCGTTTGTCTAATTATCTTTACTCCCATGTTTGTTGTGAATTGCATAATAATATTGTTGCTTTAAATAATCGATTTGTAATAAAGATGTTAAATATAGTCTTTAATACTTATCTATATAGTAATCACTTCTGCTAATCTGGGCTTCCATCAGGGATCTCTCTCTTTTTTTTTTTGCTTGAAGAATGTTCCTTAGCAATTTTTGATGTGGGTCCAACGGTGATGAATTTTCTCCGGTTTGGTTTGTCAGAATAAATCTTTATTTAATCCTAATTTCTTATGGCATAGGATTCTAGACTGACTTTTGTCACTCAGCACTTTGAAAATGTCATTCTAGCTTTCATTGTTTCCAATGAGAAGTTTCTGTTACTCTCAAATTACTATTGAGTCTTGGCTAAAGGTATTTGGGTGTATTTCTAGATTTTCTATTCTTTCCATTGACCCATGTGTCTGCTGTTTTGGTTACTATAGCCTTGTAGTATAATTTGAAGTCAGATAATGTGATCCCTGCAGCTTTGTTCTTTTTCCTTGTGATTGCTTCATCTATTCTGACTATTTTTTTTGTGTGTCTAGAGTTTATTTTTTTTAATTTTAAATGTGCGGGATACAATTCAGGATTAGGTAGATAAGTGGTCATTGTACAGGTAAAGTTTGGGCCTCCCTTTGGTTCCCACTTCACCTGGTTTGAGATCAGGTACCCTTATTGATTTTATGTGCCCCACCCATTCCCTGGCAGTGTCCCATGACTACCAAATCCTTTCTTATAGCATGATGATAAATGTTCCAGGGCAGTTTATGAGTCAGAACATGTGGTACTCAGTTCTTTGTTTCTGTGATAGATCACTGAGTATGATAGATACGAAATCCATCCAAGTTATTGAGAAGTCCATAATTTTGTCCTTCTTTATGGCTGCATAATACCACATTTTAAAAATCCAGTCCACTTTCAATGGGCAGCATCGTTGGTTCCATGTTTTTGCTATCATGAATAACGCTGCAATAAACATGTGTGTGCAAGTTCTTTTGTATAGAATGGTTTGAGTTCCTCTGGGTATATTCCCAGAAGGCAGATTGCTGGGTCGTATGGAATGCCAATTTTTAGATCTTTCAGGAATTGCCACATTGCTTTCCACAGAGGCTGTATTAGCTTACACTCCCATCAACAGTGTAGAAGTGTTCCCTTTTCCCTGCATCTTCTCCACCATCTGCTGTTTTTGAGTTATTGATGATGGCCATCCTGAATAGAGTTAAGTTAGGTGGTATCTCAGTGTCGTTTTAATTTTCATTTTTTTGATGATTAGTGAGGCTGAGCATTTTTTTCATGTATCTGTTGGCTGCTCATATGTCTTCTTTTGAGAAGTGTCTATTCATATCTTTTGCCCACTTTTTATTAGGGCTGTTTGTTTTTTTCTTTTTGGCACATTTGAGTTCCTTGTAGATCCTGGATGTTAGGCCTTTGTCAGATATACAGTTGGCAAATATTTTTTCCCATTCTGTGGGCTGTTTCCCCGTTCTCTTGATGGTTTCTCTTGCTTTGCAGAAGCTTCTTAGTTTGATGAGGTCCCACTTGTCTATCTTATTTCTTATGGCATGGATTTCTGGGGTTTTGATCAGAATTGGTTGCCTATTCCGAATCCCGTAAGGGTGTCTCCTGCATTTTCGAAGAGTTTTATAGTTTGAAGTTTTACATTTAGGCCTTTGGTCCATTTAAAGTTGTTTTTTTGTATGGTAATAGATACGGGTCCTGTTCCAGTATTCTGCATGTGGTCAGTCAGTTTTCCCAGGACCATTTACAGAATAGGTTCTTCTCTTCGCAGTGGTTGTTGGTGGAGGCTTTGCTTAAGATGAGTTATTTTAGAAATTGAGGTTTTGTTTCTGGAATTTCTATCCTGTTTCATTGATCTATATGCTTGTTCTTGAAACAATACCAGATTGTTTTGATAATTGCAGCCTTATAGTCAAGTTTGAAGTCTGGAAGTGTGATACCGCTTGCTTTGCTTCTTTTGCTAAGAATTGTGTTGGCTATTTGTGATCTTTTATGTTTCCATATGAATTTCTGTATTGTCATTTCCAGGTGTGAGAAGAATGATGTTGGTAATTTAATGGGTATTGCATTGAATCTGTAAATTGTCTTTGGTAGGAGGGACATCTTAACAATGTTGATTCTTCCAATCTATGAGCACGAAATGTTTTTTTCATTTGTTTGTGTCATCTTTGATTTCTTTGAGCAGTGTTTTGTAGTTTTTATTGTAAAGGTCTTTCACTTCTCTGGTTAGGAAGATGTTGAGGTATTTCATTTTGTGTGTGGCTATTGTGAATGGGATTGTGCTTTTTATTTGGTTCTCTGACTGTTTGTTGTTAGTATATAAGAATGTGACTGTCGTTTGCAATTTATTTTGTACCCTGAGACTTTGTCAAAGTCTTTTATCAGTGTGAGGAGGTTTTTGACAGACTCTCTTGAGTTTTCAAGGTATAGGATTATATTGTCAGCAAAGAGGGATAATTTAGTTTCCTCTTTTTTTATTTGGATACCTCTTTTTTCCTTCTGTAGTCTGATTGCTCTAAGTAGAACTTCCAACACTATGTTGAACAGGAGAGGTGAGAGTGGGCAGCCTTGTCTTGTTCTGGTTTTCAGGGCATATGCTTCCAATTTCTGTCCATTTAGCAATAGGTTGGCTGTGAGTTTATTATAGATGGCTCTTACTATTTTGAGGTATGTTCCTTCTGTGCCTAAGTATTCAAGGCTTTTTATCAAGAAAGGATGCTGGATTTTATTGAAAACTTTCCCCATGTCTAATGATATAATAATATGGTTCTTGTTCTTACATCTGTTGATATATTTAATTATGTTATGGTCTTGCAGATGTTAAGTTAGTCCTGCCTGGGAATGAAGTCTACTTGGTCATGGTGGATGATTTTTGAAATTTGTTTTTGGATCCAATTTGCTAGAATTTTATTGAGAATTTTTGCATCTATATTCATCAGGGATATTGGCCTGCAGTTCTCTTTCTTTGTTGAATTTTTACCTGGTTTGGGTATCAGTGTGATGTTAGCTTCATAAAATGATTTGGAGAGAGTTCTGTCTTTCTCAATATCCTGGAATACTTTCAATAGGACTGGTATCAGCTCCTTCTTGTATGTTTTGTAGATTTTTGCTGGAAAGTCATCTGGTCCAGGAATTTTTTTTTTTAATGTAGATAGCTTTGTCTAATTATCCCTTTTATGAGGCACTTATAAAGTTATTTGTTTTATTGTTGTTGCTATTTGTTTGTTGGTTTTCTTTTGATTTTTTTGTTTATATATGTTTGTGTTTTCAATTTTGCAGTCACGATGCATCTCTGGTTTTCTACATTCTTGGGAAGAATGTGGCCATTCTTTTTTTCTTCTGTGCTTAAAACCTTAAGCATCTCTTATAGAGCTGGTTTGGAGGCAGCATAAACTCTTAGGGATTGAATGTCTGGGAAGGATTTTAATTTTCTGTCACTGATGAAGTTTAGTTTAGTTGGGTAGGAAATTCTTGGTTGGAATTGTTTATCCTTGAGAACTTTGAAGATTGGACTCCAGTCTTTTCTAACCTGTAGTGTTTCCATAGATAAGTCTGATGTTATTTAATAGGTTTTCCCTGGTATGTAACCTGAACTTTCTCTCTCACTGCCTTTAGGATTTTTTCTTTTTTTTGAGTTGGAGTCTCACTCTGTCGCCCAGACTGGAGTGCAGTGGCCGCTCCCGGCCACCGCAGCCTCGACCTGCTGGGCTCCTGTGATCCTTCTGCCTCAGCCTTCCAAGTAGCCGGAATTACAGGCATGCACTACCACGCCCAGCTGATTTTTTTATTTATTGTAGAGATGAGGTCTCGCTGCCCAGGCAGGTCTCGAACCCGTGGGCTCAGGCAATCCACTTACCTCAGCATCCCAAAGGCATGGGATTACAGGCTGAGCCACTAAGCCCGGCTAGGATTTTTTTCTTTTTTTTAACCTACTTTGCGTAAGAGAATTACTGTGTGTCTTGAATTGGTCTTTTCATTTGATGCCTTGCAGGAGTTTTCTGATTCTCTTGTGTTTGGATGATTGCATCTCTGATGAGATGAGGGAAGTTTTCTTGGAAAACCTCATGGAATATTTGTTCCAAGATGGTTTCTGTCTTCCTTTCTGTCTCTGGAATGCCAATCAGGCTTACATTCAGTCTCTTAATATAATCGCACATCTCTCAAAGGCTTTGTTTTGTCTTTCTAAGCTTCCTTTTTATGATTTAAAAGTTTAGATTAGTTCCATATTTTGGTCTTCAAGCTCTAATATTCTTTCTTCTGCTTGGTTTAAATGTGCTTTCCATCCTTGTCACTTTGCTATTTTGTTTACTGTAATCTTTATTGTCATCATCTCAGTTATCAACTCTGTTATTCTTTATTCTTGGCTTTTTTTGTTTCTTTTTTTTTAGTTATCACATTTATTGAACATAGATTATGTTCACGCTTCACATCATCATAAGAACAAAGGGTTCAAAAAGACATATAAAACAATCAGAGATTTTCAAACTAATTTGGGAGTCAGGACATATATGCAATAACAGATAACTTATAATATCATGCAGTTTAATTGAACTGAGTAGGACAATTTTGTCTTTAATAGAATTTCACTAAAAATACCCACTATCACAACTCATTTAGATAACTCATAAGGAGGCTAGTTTATTGTATTTACTCATATTTTGCTTTTTCTGTTGTTCTTTCATGTCTCCTAAAGCTCCAAGTTTCTTTCTTTATCACATCAGTTTTCTTTGTTTCTATTCATCCTTTCCATCAATACCATGGTATCTGGATTTGTTGTTTGCAAACAGTCATTCTGGAAGCTCTTCATTGTTTGAGTTCCTAAGTATGTATTCTCAGGTGCTGAATTTCCAGGGGTTTGGGGAGGGTACCTGTGTTTTTCCATTTATTCTTCCTTATTTGTGATGGATTTCCCATTTTTTCCTCTCTTTAGTTTTGTTGCTCAGTAATAGGGGGGATAGTTTTTACTTCTGTTTCCTCAGTCTCCTATTCTTCTTTAGGCAGAGCCTCTGGATTTGTTCAATTTTGAAGTTGTCCAGGGGTGGGGGCCTGTGCTGTCTTTTTGCAGTTTTGAGATTTGATTAAGGTGTAATGGGGGAGCTATAGTTCAGAAGGTACCTGCAGATCATAGTATCCATTAACTGGGATGTGGGCCCCCTGGACCCCACTTCCACCACCTTACAATATGTCCATGTGGTGGGAGTGTATGTATACCCCTGAAGCCAAAATGAGATAAGAGAAAGGAAAAGAACAGAGAAAGCAAGAAGGGAGAAGAACAGAAGATGAAGAGAAAGAAGGATAACAGACAGGCAAGCAAATGAAAAGATAAACAAAAACAATATCGAGGGTACACTCACACTCAAATATACCTGTGTGCAGAAAGAGGGAGAAAAGTGTCAGATCAAATCAGAAGACACACACAGAAAGATATGTATGGAGAAATTGGATAAAATAAAATAAATAAATTTTAAGAAATGAGCTCTCATGGCCATTTTTGGAACTTCAGCTTCCTTTCCTTTTTCTATTTTTTTTAAACTAGCATGTCCCAAGTGCCACTGCTTTTGGCTCGCCCTCTGTAGGAAGTGAGCTCTGATCTATACCTTCCCATCTGCTCTCAGTGCAGGCTGATCATGCTGCTCTCCATGTGGGTCAGAGTCCCCATGGATTTCTTGGGGAAAGGGGGTGAATCAGATGAAGACTCACCCCAAATCATCTGCTATTAGGTCTTCCACTCCCACTGCACCTGTTTGTGTTTGGTCCAGTATGGGAGATGGAGCATCTCTCTCTGGTATCCTGCACTTGAAGTATCTGCTCTTAGACAATGATGGTCAATCCTAGAGGGGTGTGGAGATCGCCCCTTGGTCTCAGGATGCAGTCTGCTCAGAATTGAGTGAGTTGAAGCAGATGTCTGCCCGGGTTCCAGGACAGATAAAATGGGATTGGCCTGTGACTTCTCCTCTGGTGGGGCTCAGCTCCAGATTTCCTCCCTGCACTTTTGCCATGATCCCACTGCCAGTGCCTGGCCTGTTGCCTCAGGTGGTGGTATGTTGGCCAGGTGCCAGGAAGCAACTTATCTCCTCTGCCTTTTCCTGAGAGATGCTCCCTGAGAATGGCAATGTTCCCGTGCACTGGGGAGCTGATTTCAGAGCAGTGGCAAATTGCAGACACTTCTGCAGGGGAGCCCTGGGTGCTTGATCCCACAACTCCCCTCAGTCAGACATTCACTCACCCACTTGCACACACTTGTGCACACACATGAATAACACAGATTTGCCCTTATGCACACTCACTGACGCATAAATTCATGCATTCTGACCATTTTCATTGCCACCTTGCCTGATCTTCACTATTGAGTCTTTCAATAGATGCAATTTTTTCTCCTCTGACTCCTTTTGGATATTTACATTGTGTTTTATTTTCAGTAGCTTAATTCTAATGTCCCTTGTATGATATTATTTATATTTATTTTGACTGATATTGCTAAGCATTATGAATCTTATAATTGATGATTTTCACAAATTTTGAAAAATTTTTGGGCTGTAATTTTTTCATATGTCTACTTTCACATTCTGTCTTCTTCCAGTTCCATATTTTATTGTCTCACAAGTCTCTGATGCTTTGTATTGTTTTATCTTCTATTTTATGCTTCTAATTATTTTATCTCCCTGTTCTTCAGTTTGGGTAATTCTCTTGACTTGTCTACAAGTTCACTAATCTTTTATTCTACTATGTGAGTCATCCAATGAATTCTTTATTTTGGTCTTTTAATTTCTAGTATTTTCAGTTTGTTTTCTTTAAAACTTTCATTTCTTTTTGAAATCCCTATCTAATCACCCATTTCATCCATATTTTTCTCTATTCTGTAAAATGCATAATATATATTTTAAGACAAAGTTTTACTCTGTTGCTTAGGTTGGAGTGCAGTGGTGTGATTCTGGCTCACTGCAGCCTTGACCACCTGGACTCAAATGATCCGACTGCCTCTGATCCCCCTCCCAAGTAACTGGAACTACAGGTGCATTCCACCGTGCCTAATTTTTTGATTTTGTAAAGATGAAGTATCACTATGTTGCCCATGCTGGTCTTACACTTTTGGATTTGAGCAATCCTCCCACCTCAGTTTCCCAAAGTTCTAGGATTATAGGCATGAGCCACCAAGCATGGCCATCTTTAAAACATTTGTAATAGTTGTTTAAAAGTCCAAATCTGCTGATTCTAACATGTTGGCCAGCAGTGGATCTTCTTCTATTGCCATTTTCTCCTTTGATTCTGGGGTTTTGTTTTCAAGTTTCAGCCCATACTGCATAATTTTTGATTGTATAATGGATATTGTATATAAAAAACAGTAAAACTCGAACTAAGTAATTTTATTTTCGTGGAGGGCATGCCATTTCCTTTGTCAGGACCTAGGGTGAAGTGCTGATTTTTTAAAGTGTCGAGATGGGTCAGTGCTAGGTTGAAGCTGCAATTAATTTCAGATCATCTCTGTTTTTAAATATCTTATGGATGAGTTCAGTTTCACTTGCAAGTAGGGCTTTGTGGTTCAAAACCTAAAAGTCTATGATATCTTTCTATGTGTTTGGACCCTACCCTCTGCTGTTATTCACTTAGCAAAGATGGGAAGGAACTGTTGGATCAGAAAGGTCAGTAACACATATGCAGCTCTTCTAGATTTTATACCATCTCTGCAATCCACTTAGTCATACAATTTTATTTTATCTTTCTCCTTGTTCCAGTAAGTGGCTGGTTATGGCAGATCAGCTCATCTACCTGTTTAAATCCTTGATAAACTCTCTAGGGGAGCAGCTACAAGTCTTTATTCATCTTGAAAGGGGTCGCTCCTCTCTGGAATTTTGATTACTGTGTGTTCACAACTCTTTCATGGTGTTAAAAAAAAAGCATACTTTTTAGTTTGTCTCATATTTTCTTTTTATGGCAGGTGAATAATTCTAACTAGAAGTGGAATTGTTTTTGGAGTTGGAGTCTTACTCTGTCACCCAGGTTGGAGTGCAGTGGCACAATCATGGTTCATTGCAACCGTGTCCACTTGGGCTCAGGCAATTCTTCCACTTCAGCCTCTAGAGTAGCTGGGACTACAGGTTTATGCCACCGCGTCTGGCCAAATTTTTGATTTTTTGCAGAATTGAGGCCTTGCCAGGCTGCTCAGGTTAGTCTCAAATTCCTGGGCTCAAGCAATCCTCTTACCTTGTCCTCCCAAAGTGCTGGGATTATAAGTATCAACCATCACATGGAGCCTAGAAGCAGAATTGTGGAATCTAATTTGATACATCAAATAATAAGATAAGTTGATAAAAAGTCCTTCACTGAAGGTATTTTGACAAAACCGTACCCAGGGTAATGTCCAAAATATTTAACAATTTGTGTGGATAAATTAAAACAGACATTGGCCAGGATAGTTATTACTAAGAGAATTGGTGCATTTAAAAATAACACTTATGATGAAGAACATGAGTATAAAGATAGCTTGTTCATGAAAGTCTCATGAACTAGTGAATGAGGTGACTATTTTAAACTTTGCATTTTAAATGACGGTTTAACCAATACAACCCACATTCTGAATGGCATTAGAAGTATTGGGTACAAAGCAGCAGATTAATTTTTTTCTGCACATATTATTTGTCCAGTATTTGAGATACATTATGCCATAAACCTATATTTCCTGTATTTATTGTCTTTTGAAGAGTTGAATACTCTAAACCAATTTGAGAGACCTTTCTGTTTTACCCACTGAAGTTCTGCTCTTGAAAATTCTGTAAATTTGCACTGTGTAAAATGAGAGCTCTGGTTGAAGAACAGAGGCTTATCTTTCTTTATAGATCTTGTTCACCATGGGAGGTAGAGGTTGTGAGTCCTGTCCTGCTGACAGCTCAGTGATATAAATCAGGCTCTTTCACTTCAGTCAACTTCACCTAGGGTGAACAAAATCCAGGTCTTTAAATAACATATGGCTAGGTGTGGTTTCATTGCTCTGACAGAACGTGATGTAAGCTGTCGGTTTCTAATTTAAGGAAAGTTAGAAAAAAATAAGGAGGAAATGACAATAAAGCATTTCATTCTCTTTGGAAAGAAGGTAGGATATAAAGCCTCAGCAAATAAATAATCAATCAATCAATCAAATAAATGCCAATCTGGGTATACCTAGAATACTTGTAGACCATTGGATTTTAATGTCTTTATTCTAAACTTCCAAATATTCATCAAGAGAATGCAATGCCTTTTTAAGTTTTATATTCAAAACAGTGCATATTGCAAGACAGAACTTTCTTTAATTTTTTTTATTTTAAAGACGTGGGGTACAGTTCAAGATTAGGTAAACAAATGCTCATTATGCAGGTACCCTTGTTGATGAGGTGTGCCTCTCCCCTGGCAGTTTCCCTCAACTGCCAATCCCACCTCCCTTTCCCTGGCAGTTTCCCGCTACTACTAATCCCTTTCTTATAGTATTATGATAATTGTTCAACGTCCGCTTATGAGTGAGAACATAGGGTACACTGTTCTTTGTTTTTGTGATAGATCACTGTGTATGATAGACTCTAAACCTATCCAAGTTGCTGCAAAGTCCATATGTTTGTCCTTCTTTATGGTTGTATGTATGTGCCACATTTTAAAAATCTAGTTCAGATTTGATAGGCAGTATGGTTGGTTCCATGTTTTTGCTATTGTGAATAGAGCTGTAACAAACATGTGTGTGCAGGTATCTTTTTTTGTAGAATGACTTGAGTCCCTCTGGGTATATTCCCAATAGGGGGATTTCTGGGTCATATGGTAGGTCAATTTCTAGTTCTTTCAGAAATTGCTGCACTGGTAAGACAGAACTTTCATCTGAACTTTTCACTTAAAAGTGCATTTCTGAATCCATGCCTTGAAAAAATATACTGTATCTTCAAAAGAGCAAACTACAGTACCAACTACCATTATTACCAACATCAATTGTGCACTTACTAAGTGCCTCATTCAGTAATAAACTTATTAAGTAGTACAATAAAATGTTGGAAATCTAACCCATTGGACATATTGCGATAGACAAATAAGGCAAGATAAATATTTTATACTATTGGCAAGCAGTAGCAATTAATAGAAAAAATATACTTTTCAGATGGAAGCAGTATGTATTATTGAAATGTCTGAGCACTTCGAAGAAAAGGTATGTTAAAGTCCAATTCCATAGATAGACAGATTTTAAATCACCAAAAGGAGATAAAAGACAAGATGCTTTTTGGACCAAAAGTCCGATGTGTGTGTGTGTGTGTGTGTGTGTGTGAGAGAGAGAGAGAGAGAGAGGAGAGAGAGAGAGAGAGAGAGAGAGAGAGAGAGAGAGAGAGAGAAAGCGAATCATGAAACCATCTCTAAATTATAGAGTTTCTAAAGAATTTTTCTGGCATAATTCCTAAGATGTTCATTTACTACTTTACTAGGTGTTTCACTCTGTACTTTTCCTTGCTTCCTTCATGTTCTCACAGATTTCCTGCTGATATGCTAGAGGAACATAAAGTTTATGGATAGCTGTATAGTTAGAAGTTTAAATGCAAACCCAGGAAAAATTTCTTCTTTGCAGGAGGGAAGTGATGAAAAACATTATGAATAGGGCAAAGGAACCAAGGTAGTCTTTCCTAGGCAGACAAGCTCAAATTAGTGCCTCTGAGCTGGTATCTTCTATTTTCTCCTCCAGGTCTACTTTCTATCATTCTCTGTACTCCCTCCCCCACCACGTTCTCTGTCTGCATGAGCTGTTTTAGTGGGTTTCCATTGCTTTTGTCATCAGATGGGTATGGCCAATGGGGAGCCCTGGTAATAGACCAGAGGGAAGGAGAAGAGTACAGATTGAGTGGTTATTTGCCTGGGTTCTTTCCTATGGGGTTGACTCAGTGCCTCTCACCAAAATCTCTGGTCTTTCCAGGGATCTTTCTCTATGTGACTTTCTCTTTCCAAATTCTGGTAACTTCTACCTCTCTTCATTCATTCTGGCAGAGGAATGGTGACAGAAGACTACCAGCTCTGGGTAACTCTTTTACTTATTATGCTTTCCCCATAACAATACCGTTATCACTAATCTCTTCATAAATGAACACTTTTTTTTATTAATCATATTTTTAAATGGGTTTTTTTTGTTGTTGTTGTTTTTTTGTTGTTGTTTTTGGGAGTCTCACTCGGTCACCCAGACTGGAGTGCAGTGGCCGCTCCTGGCCACCGCAGCCTCGCCTGCTGGAATCCGGCAATCCTTCTGTCTCAGCCTTCCGAGTAGCCAGAATTACAGGCATGCGCTACCACGCCCGGCTGATTTTTTGATTTATTGTAGAGATGAGGTCTCGCTGCCCAGGCGGTCTCGAACCCACAGGCTCAGGCAATCCACTCACCTCAGCCTCCCAAAGGCGCAGGATTACAGGCTGAGCAACCGAGCCCGGCTCATTAATCATATTTTTTATTATTGTTTTGTGGGGTACAGTTAAGGGTTAGGTGTACAATTACATTTCATTCAGGCACCCTGTTGATAAGAGGTGTTTTCCCATCCCCCGACAGATATTTGCTACTGTTAAACCCATCCCCCTCTCCCCCATAGTTTCCCAGTACCATCAGTCATTTTCTTAAAGTATTACATTGGATGTTCAAGGTCCATTATATGAGTGAGAGCATGTGATATTCGGATCTTTGTTTCTGTGAGAGGTCACTCAGTATTATAGACTCTAGTTCCATCCAGGTTGCAGCGAAATTCATGATTTTGTTCTTTTTTATGGCTGCGTAGTATTCCATTGTGTATATGTACCACATTTTTTAATCCAGTCCTCTCTTGATGGGCAGCATGGTTGTTTCCAGGTTCTTGCTATTGTGAACAACGCTGTGATAAACATACATGTGTAGGTATCTTTTTTATAGAGTGATTTGTGTTCTTCAGGGTATATTCCCAGTAGGGGGATTGCAGGGTCATGTGGAAGGTCAATTTTTAGAGCTTTTAGGAATCGCCACACTGCTTTCCACAGAGGTTGCGCTAGTTTACACTCCCACCAACAGTGTAGAAGTGTTCCCTTTTCACCACACCCTCTCTAGCAGCTGTTATTTTTTTGGTTGTTGATAATTGCCATTCTGACTGGAGTTAGGTGGTATCTCAGTGTGGTTTTGATTTGCATCTCCCTGATGATTAGTGAAGTTGAACATTTCTTCATGTGTTTGTTGGCTGCTCGAATGTCTTCTTTTGTGAAGTGTCTGTTCATATCTTTTGCCCATTTTATAATGGGGTTGTTTGTTTTCTTCTTTTCAGTACGTTTCAGTTCCTTGTAGATCCAGGATGTTAAGCCTTTGTCAGACCTAGAGTTGGCAAATATTTTTTCCCAGTCTGTAGGCTGTCTCCCTGCTCTCTTGATGGTTTCTTTGGCTTTGCAGAAGCTTGTCAGTCTAATAAGATCCCATTTGATTATCTTCTCTCTTAAGTCCTGTGGGTTTCGGGTTTTGTACAGGAATTGGATGCCAGTTCCAATTTCCATGAGAGTATTTCCTTCCTTTTCTAAGGTTCTATGGTTTGAGGTTTTACATTTAGGTCTCTGATCCATTTGGAGTTAACCTTTGTGCATGGGGATGGATAGGGGTCCTGTTTCAGTCTTCTGCATGTGGTCAGTCAATTTTCCCAGCACCATTTACTGAATAGGTTCTCCTCTCCCCATTGGTAAGTGGTGGGGGCTTTGTCGAAGATGAGTTGGTTGAGAAATTGAGGTTTTGCTTCTGGAATCTCAATTCTGTTCCATTGATCTATATGCCTGTTTCTGTACCAATACCAAGCCATTTTGATGATTGTAGCTTTATAGTAAGTTTGAAGTCTGGTAATTGTGATACCACCTGCTTTGTTTTTTTTGCTGAGGATTGTTCTGGCTATTCTTGGACGTTTGTGTTTCCATATGAATTCCTGTGTTGTTTTTTCTAGGTCTGAGAAGAATGTTGTTGGTAATTTAATGGGTATTGCATTGAATTTGTAGATTGCCTTAGGTAAGATGGACATCTTCACAATGTTGATTCTTCCAATCCATGAGCATGGAATATTTTTCCACTTGTTCATGTCAGCTTTGATTCTTTGAGCAGTGTTTTGTAATTTTCATTGTAAAGGTCTTTCACGTCTCTGGTTAGGAAGATGCCAAGGTATTTCATTTTTTTTTTGGCTATTGTGAATGGAATTGTGTTTTTTATTTGGGTTTCTGTTTGTTTATTATTGGTGTAGAGAAATGTGATTGTCTTTTGTACATTTATTTTGTATCCTGAGACTTTGCCAAAGGTTTTTATCAATGTAAGGAGGCCTTTGACAGATTCTCTTGAATTTTCAAGGTACACCATCATATCATCTGCATAGAGAGATAACTTGACTTCCTCTTTTCCTATTTGAATACCTCTGATTGCCTCCTCTTCTCTGATTTCTCTAGCCAGGACTTCCAATACTATGTTGAACAGGAGGGGAGAGAGTGGGCATCCTTGTCTAGTTCCAGTTTTCAGGGGAATTGGTTCCAATTTTTGTCCATTTAGGAGTATGCTGGCTGTAGGTTTCTTGTAGATGGCTTTTACTATTTTGAGGTATGTTCCCCGTATGCCTAGATGTTCAAGGGTTTTTATCAAGAAGGGATGCTGGATTTTATCAAAAGCTTTTTCTGCATCTAATGATATGATGATGTGGTTTTTGTTTTGACATCTGTTGATGTATTTAATTACATTTAAGGTTTTACGAATGTTGAACCAGCCTTGCATGCCAGGAATGAAGACTACTTGGTCATGGTGGATGATTTTTGAGATGTATTGCTGAATCCGGTTTGCTAGGATCTTGTTGAGAATTTTAGCATCTATGTTCATCAAAGATATTGGCCTGTAGTTCTCTTTCTTTGTTGGATCTTTACCTGGCTTGGGTATCAATGTGATGTTGGCTTCGTAAAATGATTTGGGGAGAGTTCCATCTTTTTCAATCGCCTGGAATACCTTCAGTAGGATTGGTATCAGCTCCTCCTTGAATGTCTTATAGAATTCTGCTGGAAAGCCATCTGGACCAGGGCTTTTTTTTGTAGGAAGTTTTCTTATTACATAGTCGATTTCCTTGATTGCTATTGGTCTATTTAGAGTCTCAATTTCTTCTTGTTCCAACCTAGGTAGGCTGTGTGATGTCAGAAAGTCCTCCATTTCCTTATGGTTTTCAAGTTTGTTTCCATACAAGTGTACGTAGTAGTCTCTAATGATCTTTTGTATTTCTTCAGGGTCAGATGTGACTTCATCTTTTGTGTTTCTGATTATGCTTATTTGGTTTTTTTCTCGTTTTTTCTTGGTCAGTCTAGCTAGGGGACCATCAATCTTGTTTACCTTTTGAAGAACCAGCTTTTTGTTTCATTGATTTTTTGTATTTTTTTTTGTCTTCTATGTCCTGGATTTGGGCTTTTATTTTGGTGATCTGGATTCTTCTGCTGAAATTAGGGTTTTTGTGGTCTTGCTTTTCCAGCTTCTTTAGGTGGCTTGTTAGGTTGTGAATTTCTGTTCCTTCCATTTTCTTCATGTGTGTTTGTAGGGATATAAATTCCCTCTTACTACAGCTTTCAGGGCATCACAGAGATTTTGGTAAGATGTTTCTTTATTTTCATTTGTTTCCAGGTATCTTTTGATCCCTGTTTTGATTTCATCATTGACCCAGGAGTTGTTTAGCATCATGCTGTTCAGTGTCCATGTCTTTGTGGGTTTTGGGGGAACTTTGTTGGTGTCAATGTTTATTTTTATTCCACTGTGGTCCGAGAAGGTGTTTGGTAGAATTTCGGTCCTTTTATACTTGATTTATGGCCAAGTATGTGGTCGATCTTAGAATATGTTCCATGTGGTGATGAGTAGAATGTGTATTCTGTGGTCTTTGGATGGAGTGTTCTGTAGGTATCAATTAAGTCCATTTGGTCCAAAGTCACATTGAGGTTCCGGATCTCCTTGCTGATTTTTTGTCCTGATGATCTGTCTAGGGTTGTGAGTGGGGTATTAAAGTCCCCAGTTATGATAGTGTTAGAGTCAATGTCTTTCTTTAGTTTTCCAAGAAGTTGCTTTATGAAAGTTGGCGTACCTATGTTGGGTGCATATATGTTTAGGATAGATATTTCCTGTTGATGGATTGAGCCTTTTATCATTATGTAGTGGCCTTCTGTATCTTTTTTTATTTTTAATAACTTGAAGGGTATTTTGTCTGAAATTAAGATTGCTACTCCTCCTTTCTTTTGTATTCCATTCACCTGAAAGTTTGTTTCCCATCCTCTTACTTTGAGTCTGTGGGTGTCCTTTCTAGTGAGGGGAGTCTCTTGAAGGCAACAGATTGTTGCCTGATGATATTTTATCCATTTTGCCAATCTATGTCTTTTCAGTGGTGCATTTAGTCCGTTCACATTTAGGCTAATAATTGAAATGCAAGAGTTGATCCCTGTCATAAGGTTCTTACAGAGTTGTTCCTGTTTGTTTGTTGTCTTTCTTTGGGTTTTGGGGTTGGTTCATGTGTGTTTTTAATCTTTTGCCTGTACTCTTGTGAAGAATGCTGTTGTTCTTTTTTCTTTTTCTTCTGTGTTCAGTACTTTCTTAAGTGTTTCTTGTAGAGGTGGTCTGGTGGCAGCGTAAGTTCTTAGAGATTGGATGTCTCGAAAAGATTTCAATTCTCCCTCACTAATGAAGCTTAGTTTGGCTGGGTAGGTTATTCTTGGTTGAAATTGTTTCTCTTTTAGAGCTTTGAAGATAGGACTCCAGGCTCTCCTGGCCTGAAGGGTTTCTGTGGATAAATCTGCTGCTATTCGAATTGGTTTTCCCTGGTAGGTAGTCTGGCCTTTTTCTCTTGCTGCCTTTAGGATTTTTCCTTTCATAGCTACTTTGTTTAGGCGAATTATTATGTGTCTGGGAGTTGGTCTTCTCGTTTGTTGTCTTGCAGGTGTTCTCTGAATCTCTTGTGTTTGAATTTTTTCATCCTTAATGAGATGAGGGAAGTTTTCTTGAAATATTTCATGAAATGTTTGTTCCAGTGTGGCTTCTGTTTCTCTTTCTGCCTCAGGAAGCCCAATTATTCTTAGGTTTGGTCTCTTGAAGTGATCATTCATCTCTTGCAGGTTTTGTTCTGTCTTTTTGAGCTTCTTTTCTATGCTTTTGACAGTTTGGGTTAGTTCTGTGTTTTGGTCTTCGAGCTCTGAGATTCTTTCTTCTGCTTGGCTGATTCTGCTTTCCATGCTTAATAGTCTGTTGTTCATTTCTATCACAGTATTCTTTACTGCTGTCATTTCTGACAACAGCTCCTTCCTATTTTCTTCTTGTCTCTCCTCAATTTTTTAAATTCTCTCCATTAATGTCTTGATGTCTGGGTTTGTTGCATGTAACCAGTCATTCTGGGGACTCTTCATTGTCTGTGTTCCAGAATCTGTTTTCTCAGTGTCTGATTTCCCAGGGGTCTGTGTAAGACCTATATTCTTCTTTTGGTTTTTCTTCATTTGTGCAGCTTTTTCCCCCTCTCTACTTTTTCCTTCCCTCCACATCACTGTCTTCTTTAATTCTGTTATTCAGGGGTAAAGGGATTGGTTTTACTTCTGTTTGTGCAATCTCCTATTCTTTATGTATGTCCTCTTACTTTGTTCAATTCTGAAGTTGCACTGTAGGTTGGAGGTGGTCCTTTTTGCAGTTTTGAGATGTACTTAAGGGGAGAGCTGTGATTCAAAATCTGTCTGCAGGTCCTGGTATTCGCTGACAGGCGTGTGGATAATGTGGAACCCACTTCCCACTGCCCTGGAATCTGTCCGTGCAGTGGGGCTGTAGGTTTACTCCCTGAAATAAAAGGTGGTTAGCAGAGGGAAGAGAATGGAGCAGATAGTGGGTTGAAGAGGGGAGTGGAGAGATAGAGGAGTAAGGGGGGAAACAAACGGGTGTGCCAACAAATAGAGAGGCCTATACTGAAACAGATAAAAACAATAGACCACAGCTACAGTCAAACCAACTCTCATACAAACAAAAATAAAACATATAGTGATGCTAACATACCAGCTATCCAATCACCTTATTAGTGTGCTGTTCCTCTATACAAAGACATGATTTACAGACCGAAGATAAGAGAAGAAAAGGAAAAGGAAAAGACAAAAAAAGGGAACAATACAGTAGGAATAGAATTAAGTCATTAAACTAATAGAATCAATGAAGCACACTCTGAGACATTTCATTTAGTCCAATGTCCTTTCAGGTCTGATTTCTAGTTTTCTTTTCAAGCTGGTAAATTAGTTTGCAGTTAGGGTCAGTTCTTCTGATCTGCTGTGAAGGACAGTCAGATTAACCTCCATTCAGCAGTTTGGTCTGTCTTTATCAAGCTTGTTTCTCCCGTTTCGGTGTTGTTACCTTGAATCACCAGCAGTGGTGCTATCTCATCTGCTCGCCCCAGAGGGGGTGGGGTCGGACAGGAACAAGATGGCTGCCAGCCTCCGAGCAGGCAACAGGAGCCTCACGCCGGGCGTGCAGGACCGTCTCGGATGCAGGATAGGTGGCAGCGATCCCAGCAGATCTTCCCTGAAGCAGTTTGTTGTGGATCTCCTTGGGCCGGGTGGTGTGATGTGCTACCTCTCTCAGAGGCTCGGTAGCAGCGGCGACGGTGACGGCGGTGGTGGTGGGGGGAGGGACTGCGGCGGTGGCGGTGGTGGCAGTGACTGTTTGTAATGCAGTAAAACTGTCCAGTCGTTGTGATGGCAACGGCCGAGCTCTGTCTGAAGAGCAGGCTGCGATGCTGGGGTCCCCAGCTCCCCGGGGCGAGAGTCAGAGACCCACTGTAGATCTCCCTTGCAGAGGGCTTCAGATGCTGGGTTGCCCTGTTGCCATCTTGTCGCGTCTGGTTTTCTTAAAATTCTTTTATACACTGATTCTAACTGGAGGAGAAGTGGATACTTAGAAATATTTTAAATTAAGAGAATGTCCTTTGGGTTGTCACAGTGGAGGTGGGGGCTATTGGATTCGTGGGTATGAGACAGGAGTCTTTCACATCCTGAAATATTGCATTGCTTGGGCATTTATATGTTGAAATTCATCTCCTCTCATTATAAATTATTTCACTTTTATAGTATGGCTAGGATATTATATTTATTTTAATAAAAAGATTGTGTGTGTAACTAAGTCATAAGTTATGGATTTCATTCAGGATAAGAAGTGGGTTTTAAAAAAATATTTCTTTAAAAATTTTATTTTCTAATTTTGCTCATTACTGAAGGAAAATGAGGAAGAAATAATAAGTATTAGTTCAAATAATATATTGAGATTTGGAAAGACATTCTAAATGTAGATAAGTCTAAATTTAAACACAATTATTTTTAAGCCTTGTATTCATCTCATTATCACTAACAAGAATGAATACAGAGCTGAGTGCCAGCAAGAAGTACATTTGAGTTAAGAACACAAGAGCTGTCATCCTGGGTCGGCCCTGGGCCACACAACCTGGAACACTATCTCAGAGAGTGGCACAGGGGTGCAGATTGGAAGTGGGCTAAGTGACAACTCTGACATCTGCTTTGGACATTAGGTTTGTGCTGCTCTTAGTTTTTCTGAGTAAGCTATGATAAGTATGCCATCCATTAATTTATTTTGAGGTGTTTCTGAGCCTATTTATATTTTTATTCTGTATCAAATTTTAGATGAGTGAATTTCATAAGTTTATTACCAACTGTCCTAAACAGCGTTTCTCAAGCCATGAGAGATGCCTTCTAGGACACATTTCCCAGAATTCAGTGAGTTGCAGTGATTCAGAAGCACCCTGCAGAGCATCCATGTTATGCTAATCTATCCAGGTACTAGTAAAATGAGTTCCATGGTGAACCATACTTGGAATACACTTACTATAACACCCTTCTAGGAGGATCAATGGTGCACGTTAGCTGTGCCAGGAAATGTGAACTCAAACCTCTGTATGTGTAATATCAAGCAGAGGAGTGTTTCACGGGAATACTGTTCTAGCAGTTTGGAGACAAACTATTTGAGCTTTTTATATCCATGTATTGACAAGGAAACATTTTCAGATTATAGCAAGGAGAGTATTTTCTATTTCTTAAACTATTTCTTTTAAAAAATGCTTATTGGTCATTTTATTTATTTATTTGTTATATATCTTTTAGATTCAAGGAGTACACACACAGTTTAGTTATATAGATATCTTGCATGATGGTGAGGGTTGGGCTTCTACAAGTCTGCCATCCTGGGGTAGGCATGGTATTCAGTGGGTGGTTTTCCAACCTTAGCACTCTCCCTCTTTTCTCTCTTTAGAAGTCCCCAGAGTCTGCGGTTCCCATCATTATGCCTATGTGTATTCAGTATTTAGCTCCCACTTATAAGTGAGGATGTGTGGTATTCAGTTTTTTGTTTGTGTGATAATTCACTTAGAATGATGGTCTCTAGCTGCATCCATGTTGCTGCATCGAAAGTTATTTTGATGTTTTTTATGACTGCATAGTTTTCCATGGTGCATATGTACCCCATTTTCTTTTCTTTTCTCTTTTCAAAGAATATAATCAGAGGAACTCAAATCATTCTATAAAAAAGATGCCTGCTCATGCATCTTTTTTTTTTTTTTGAGTGGGAGTCTCACTCAGTCACCCAGACTGGAGTGCAGTGGCTGCTCCCGGTCACCACAGCCTCGACCTGCTGGGCTCCAGTGATTCTTCTGCCTCAGCCTTCCGAGTAGCTGGAAATACAGATGTGCACTACCATGCCCGGCTAATTTTTGATTTATTGTGGAGATGAGGTCTTGCCAAGTTGCCCAGGCAGGTCTCGAACCTGTGGGCTCAGGCAATTCACTCACCTCGGCCTCCCAAAGTGCTGGGATTACAGACTGAGCCACCAAGTCTGGCCTGCTCATGCATCTTTATTGCAGCATTATTCACAATAGCAAAAGCATGGAACCAACCATGCTACCCATCAATAGTGGACTAGATAAAAGCATGTGGTACATATACACAATGGAATGTTATGCAGTCATAATGAAGGACAAAATTATGGACATTGCAGCAACTTGGATGGATTTAGAGTCTCAAACTCAGTGATCTACCACAGAAACAAAGAACTGAGTACCACATGTTCTCACTTATAAATGGACCTTGAACGTTTATCACAGTTCTGTAAGAAAGGGATTGGCAGTAGCAGGACACCACCAAGGTGGGGAGCACTTAACATCAGTAAGGGTACCTGATCTCAAACCAGGCAAAGTGGGTAAAAAAGGGAGGCCCAAACTTTACCTGTACGATGACCAGTTAACGACCTAATCCTGAATTGTACCTCACATCTTTAAAATAAAAAAAGTAGTAAATGTGAAACCTACAACTCTAACTGCTTTTGTTAGAGCACAAGCCTATTTCTAACTTAAGATGAGAATAGAAATAAAATATATTTCAAGATCAAAAAATTATTTATTATTCTGGAGTTGTGGGGTATAAGTGAGGATTAACCACATAAATAATTCACAAGCAGATGAAGTTTGGGTTTCTAACTGACCCTTACTCCCATGACAGTGGGCCAGGTGATCTTTGTGTTGTCATGTACTCCTGCCCTCCTGTCTCCCTCCCTCCCCTAGCAGTGCTCAGAAACTGTTGATCCTACCCTGGTGCTAATGTGACTAGTGCTCAGGACCCACTTATGAGTGGAAATGTGCAGTACTCAATTCTTTGTTCCAGTGATAGATCATTGAGTATGATGGTCTCTAAATCCATCCGAGTTGCTGTGAAGTTCATAATTTTGTCCTTCTTTATATTTGCATAATATTCCATTGTGCATGTGTGCCACATTCTTTTTTTATCCAGTCCACTTTCAATGTGCAGCATGGTTGGTTTCATGTTTCTGCTATTGTGAATAGTGCTGCAATAAACATGCATGTGCAGGTATCTTTTTTATAGAATACATTGAGTTCCTCTGGGTATATTCGCAGAAGGGGAATTGCTGACTCACATGGAAGATTGATTAGTTAGATCTTTTAGGAATTGCCACACTGTTTTCCAAAGAGGTTGTACTAGTTTACATGCCCACCAACAGTGCAGAAGTGTTCCCTTTTCCCCCTGAATTCTTTCTAGTATTTGTTGTTTTTTGAGTTATTGATGATGGCCATCCTGACTGGAGTTAGGTGGTAACTCAGTGTGGTTTTAATTTGCATTTCTTTGATGATTACTAAGGCTGAGCATTTTTTCATGTATCTGTTAGCTATTCATATGTCTTCTTTTGGTAAATGTCTATTCATATATTTTGCTCACTTTGTATTAGGGCTGTTTTTTTTTTTTTGGCATGTTTGAGTTCCTTGTAGATCCTGTATGTCAGGCCTTTGTCAGATATACAGCATGCAAATAATTTTCTCCAACCTGTGGGCTGTCTTCTCACTCTCTTTATGGTTTCTTTTGCTTTTCAGAAGATTTTTCAGTTTGATGAGGTCCCACTTTTCAATCTTCTCTCTTATGGCATGAACATTGAAGTTTTGATCAGGAATTGGTAGCCTATTATAATTTCTGTAAGGGTGTCTCCTGCAGTTTCTAAGATTCTTATACTTTGAAGGTTTGTGTTTAGATCTTTGATTCATTTAGAGTTGATTTTTTTGTATTGTGATGGATGGGGTCCTGTTTCATTCTTCTGCATGTGGTCAGTCAGTTTTCCCAGCACCATTTACTGAATAGGTTTTCTTCTCCTCAGTGTTTGTTGGTAATGGCTTTGTTGAGTGTGTGTTGTTTGAGAAATTTGTTTCCGGAATCTCTATCCTGTTTTATTAGTCTATATTACTATTCTTGTACCAACACCAGACTGTTTTGATTATTGTAGCCTCATAGTAAAGTCTGATACCTCCTACTTTGTTTCTTTTGCTAAGGATTATTTTGGCTATTCTTGGACTTTTATGTTTTCATATGAATTTCTGTATTGTCATTACCAGGTGTGAGAAGAATGATTTTGGTAATTTAATGGGTATTGCGCTGAATCTGTAAATTATCTTTGGTAGGGTGGACATCTTAACAATGTTGATTCATCCAATCCATCAGCATGGAATGTTTTTCCATTTGTTTGTGTATTACTTGATTTATTTGAGCAGTGTTTTGTAGTTTTTGCTGTAAAGGTCTTTCACTTCTCTGGTAAGGAAGATGCTGAAGTATTTCATTTGTGTGTGTGTGGCTATTGTGAATGAGATTGTGCTTTTTATTTATTCTCTGTCTGCTTGTTGTTTGTGCATAAGAATACGACTATCATCTGATGTTTATTTTGTTCTCTGAGACTTTGCCAAAGTCCTTTATCTGTGCAAGGAGGTTTTTGACAGATTCTCTTGGGTTTTCTAGGTAAGGATCATATTGCTAGCAAAGAGGGATAATTTAACTTCCCCTTTTCCTACTTGGATACCCCTGATTTCCTTCTCTTGTCTGATTGCTCTAGCTAGGACTTTCAACACTATGTTGAGCAGGAGGGGTGAGAGTGGACAGCCTTGTGTTGTTTCTCTTTTCAGGGGAAATGCTTCCAATTACTGTCCATTTAACAATATGGGCTGTGGGTTTATTGTAGATGGTTCTTACTATTTTGAGTTATTTTACCTCTCTGCTTAGTGATCAAGGGTTTTTATTAAGAAAGATACTTCATTTTATTGAAAGCTTTTTCTGCATCTAATGATATAATTATGTGGTTCTTGTTTTGACATCTGTTGATGTATTTAATTACATTTATGGTCTTATAGATGTTGAATCAACCCTGCATCCTGGGAATGAAGCCTACTTGGTCATGGTGGATGATTTTTGAGATGTGGTGTTGGATCCGATTTACTAGTCTTGTTAGTGTTTTTGCATGTATGTTCATCAGGGATATTGGCCTGTAGTTCTCTTTCTTTGTTGGATCTTTATCAGATTTGGGTATCACTGTGATGTTGGCTTTGTAAAATTATTTGGGGAGAGTTCTGTCTTTCTCAATTTCCTGGAATACTTTCAATAGACTGGTGTCAGCTCCTCCTTGTATGTTTTGTAGAATTCTGCTGGAAAACTGTTTGGTCCAGGTTTTTTTTTTTGTTGTTGTTTTTTAGGTAGTTTTCTTATAAGGGAGTCAATTTACTAGGTTGTTATTGTCCTATTTAGGGCGTCAATTTCTTCTTGTTTCAACCTTGGGAGGTTGTGTGATATCAGAAAGTCATCCATTTCATTTAGGATTTCAAGTTTGTTTTTATACAGGTGTGCATGGTAATCTCTAATAATCTTTTGTTTTTCTTTGGGGTCAGTTGTGGCTTGATCTTTTGTATTTCTGTTTGTGTTTGCTTGGGCTTTTTGTCTCTTTTTCTTGGTCAATCTGGCAAGGGGTTTATCAATTTTGTTTATTCTTTCAAAGAACCAGTTTTTTTTCTATGATATTTTTGTCTCTATGTTCCATATTTGGGTTTTCACTTTGGTAATCTCAATTTGTTGTGACTGGAGTGCAAGAAGAGAGTGGTCAACATGCAGAGGGTCAGATTATGAGTCCTTTAATAGCCAGCAACTGAGAGTAAACTAGAACTCTTGACCCCGAATGAAGCAGGAAGAGCATTTATAAAGGCAAAACCCACAAGGGCACTACATAGCGTGGGGCACAAACATAAGGAACGTTAGGCTACATAGCATGGGGCACAAACATAGGGAACATAAAAATTAAGAGGAGAGCAAAATGTGCAAATATATACAAATAAATGTGGAACTTAACCGTTGGGGAGTTTCCAATGTTTCAGGAAAACAAGGGTGTAGGTCCTTAGTTATGGGAAGGTTACAACTGATGATTATGTAGGGGGGTCATAAAATGGAAGATCTGTTACAAAAGGGAAGGTAAAATGGAGGATCTGTTACAAAAGGGAAGTTACTTATGTTAAACAAGCGATTACAATCTATTATAGGTTTTACAGGTACTTCATTTCCCCCTTTTACTTGTTCATGAGTTAAATCATTGACTTGTGAGTCACAGGCAAAGGATCATACATGAATTTTACAGAATTAATTCATTGTTTGACAAATTGAATAAACTAATTGAATATGCAGGGCCCTATAAGCAAACCTAGGAGGAGAAGGATCATAAGGCCAGCTAGACTGGTGATGAGAGTAGTTAGCCAGGGGTTCCAATCAAACATTGATTGGAACCAGGATTTGTTATTGTCTAAGTCTTTTTGTTGCCTGTCTATGCTTTTTCAGACTTTCTGGAGGGTATCTTTGATGATTCCTGATTTGTTTGCATAGAAACAGCAAGCTTCTCCAAGAGCGACACAAAGTCCTCCTTGGGATAGGAAGAGCAAGTCTAGGCCCCTACGATTTTGGAGGACAACCTCTGCTAGAGAGTCCACCTGGTCACTGAGTTGGTCTATAGCAGATTGCATATAATTTAAGTCAGAATTAATATCTTGTACAAAGTTAGTTAGCCCTAATTCTCCATGAACCAAAGCAGTGGAACTGACGACAGCTGTTCCAGCTATGCTTAACCCAATTAAGGCAGGCACTAGTAGGGGGGCAGCATGCTTCTGACGAACTGCCAGAAGACCAGGAGAATTGAGTAAGAGGGTTCCTTCAGGACCATTATAAGCATATATCTGGGGAAGTACATGAACAGTAATACATAAGGTAGACTTATTGCTTAACATTTCAGCAGTAACACAGTTTGTAATGTTGGTAGGACAAGCTAACCAAGTATTGGCAGGGACTGCATAAGTCATGGATTCAGTTATAGTTACAGTAAGAGATATATTACAAATATTTAAAAATGGAAGCTGTTAAATTGATTTTAAGACAAGAAGCAGTTCCATTTACTTCTCTTATAGTGATGTGAACTGTCTTTGGAAAAGAAAATGTAGTTTTGTCAGTGCTGTTGACAACAGGAGTATTGACCCCTAGCCCTACATAGTAAGGAGGCCTTGACTTTAAGCAGAGCCAACAATCTGAAGCTAATTGTGGCAAGGTGTTATTGAGCAAACAATGGACGTAAATTAGCATGGGAAGAAGACAGGTGAGCCTGGGGTGATATTTGAGTTGGCAGAAGGCAGAGGCTGAGACGGAGGCTTGTGGTAACCAAACACGGGATCCTTTAGCTCTTGCCAATGGCCCTGTTGGCTTGGCCACAGTTCTGTAGGCAAGCGTGTGCTGTTGGATAGTGAATAAGGTGCCACGGTCACAGCCATCCATGTAGAGTTGTATTCCCCAGATATTACTTGAACTCTAAGAATAATGGAGAGAATCAGTAACCTTTATGTATATAGGCCGTTCTGGGCCAGCAGTTGGCCACAGGGTGATTTCAGATGCGTCATTAGGCTCCCCACTGTAAGTTGCAATATTCCACATTCCAGTTTGGACAGAAGAAGTGGCCAGCCTGATCACATTGCCGGTCAATAGGGTTACTGGGACAAAGGTAAAAGTCTGTGCCCTTTATATAGTGGGGCGTTACCCAGTCTGTACAGGATTCAGTATGGTAAACATTTTGTACAGGTGTTAAATTGATTATTCTGGGCAACCATCCAGCTAGACATTCTTTCCCCATGTTTACTAGGCCAGGGAGGTTTACCTTAAATTGGACTGGAGCTGAGCCATGGGTCCAATTTTGGACAGCTAAAACCTTTCCTGATGTAAAAGAGGTTAAAGAAAACATGGAGACTGCACGGTAAGACATTATGAAAGAGGGAGAACAAATGAGGAGATAACACCAGAACAAGGATGAGAAAGTCTTAGCTTGAGATGGCCGATTCCAGGCGTGGCTATTCATTTTCTGGTGAAACAGGATGGCAAGCTTGGAGAGTGATTTTTAGAGTCCAGTTTTACAGTCCAATGGCCTGAGCCAGGTGGAGTGATGCCATCAAATCCAGTCCTCTTTACTTGGGAGTGAGGAATCCAAGCCGACAATGCATCCACTTTGAGTGCTGTTGGGGTGATGAGGATGACAATGGTGAGTCCTTCTTTCTGGAGCCTTTTGACATAGACCAGGTCTCTGGGCTGGAACTGATGGCATGACATGGAAGACAGGGTTGGCAGGATGGCATGGATGTTGGAGTGGACGGTAGCCTGGACCTGTTGGAGCGACTGGAGAAACTTTAATAGAGACTGATCAGTAATTTCTTCAAGAATGGGATCTCACAACCAGGGCAACAGAGGAGGGGGTCTTCCAAACATGATTTCATATGCAGTGAACCCAGCCTTATAGGGAGTGCATTGGGCCCGAAGAAGGGCTAGAGGCAACAGGTTTACCCACTTTTCACCAGTCTCTATTATTAATGTGGCTAAAGTAGATTTCAAAGTTCAGTTCATGCATTCTACCTGTCCAGTGCATTGTGGTTGGTAGGCACAATGTAATTTCCAAGTTATACCCATTGCCTTGCTGACCAGTTGGGGTATGAAAGAGGTAAAGGCAGGACCATTATCACATCCAATAGAGAGAGGGAGCCCAAACCTAGGGATAGTTTCATGTAATGAAAACCTAGTAACCATAAGTGCAGTTCGTTTTTCATGGCAAAAACTTCTACCCATCCAGAAAAAGTATACAAAAACACTAGTAAATAGTTGTACCCCACATGAGGGGGCTTTATTTCTGTAAAGCCTACCTCCCAGTTTTCTCTAGGACTTGATCCTCAGGCCCTGATTCCAGTGGAAGGCCCTGGCCCCTGTTTTGCATTGACTTGGGCACAAGCAGGACACCTTGCTGCTATCTTGGTTACTACATATTTAAAGTCATTGATATGATAAAAATTGCTTAACAGCTCAGTCATTTTGGTGCTTCCCAAATGGGTGGTAGTATGTAGTTGTCTTAACAGATTGTGCCCAAGGGCTTCAGGCAAAATAATTTGAGAGTTCTTGACCCACCATCCGGTAGGATCCTTGTGGGCCCCTGTCCAGTCTGCCTGTTCTTTCTCTTCTTGGGTGTAGGTAGGCTGTTTCAGAAGAGAAGGAACTGAAAAGTTTTAGTTAGCAGGACAGTCAGGGGCTCCATTGGAAGTTCTGCTACTTTTTGAGCTGCTTGATCTGCCAGGTGATTTCCAATTGCCTCTGGAGTGTTTAGTTTTTGATGTCCCCTGCAGTGAATGACAGCTACCCCTTTGGAAAGCCATATAGCCTCCAAAAAAGCTAAGATTTCTTCCTTGTTGTTTATAGTCTTACCTGTTGCAGTAAGAAGTTCTCGTTCCTTGTAGATCATGGCATGGGCATGAAGTGTAGCAAAATTATACCGACTGTCAGTGAAGATATTTACCCATTTCCCTGTTCCCCATCACAGGGCCTGAGTTAGGACAATTAACTCAACCTTTTGAGCCAACGTGCTGTTGGGCAGTGATTGTGAACAGTTCACTACATGAACCATGGTTATGGCTTGTGGACCCCTCCTATTACCAGACTGCTGCCATTCGTGAACAGGACAGCATCAGCCTGGCTTTAAGAGGGTGTCCTGAAGATCGGGGTGGCCGGCCTGAGAGATATCTATCATGTATTCACAGTCATGCATTGGTGTTTCTGGATTATCATCAGGGAGCAGGGTAGCCAATTGAGGCACTGGGTAGGGGAAAAGTTAATCTGGGTTGATCAAGTAGGAGGCTTTGCTATTGGGTAATGAGGGTATTTGACATTCAGCAGCCAGAGGCTCCCCAGAACAGAGTTTCAACAGCATGGGGAACAGTCAAAACCTGGTTCTGACTGAAAGTCAATTTATCTGCTTCCTTAACTAGTATGGCTGTACCTGCAATGGCCCGGAGACAAGAGGGCCAGCCAGAGGCTACCAAGTTCAGTCTTTTTGACAAGTAAGCCACTGGTTGCCTCTAGGGTCCTAAAGTCTGAGTGAAGATCCCTTTCACTATTCCTCATTGTTCATAAATAAACAAGTGAAAAGGTTTGGTAACATCTGGGAGGGCTAAAGCCAGGGCTTGCGTGAGAGCCATCTTTAACTGCTGGAACGCATGTTCCTCAGTAGCAGTCCATTGTAGGGGCTGGTCTCCTGCTGTGACAGTGTATAAAGGCTTGGCGATTTCATCAAAACCTGGAATCCATATTCAGCAATACCCCATCATCCCCAGGAATTCTTGTACCTGTTTCTTTGTCATTGGTGTGGGAATCCGAAGGATAGCTTCTTTCCAGGGCCGATGTCAGGGCTCACTTACCCTTCTTCAGCTGGTATCCCAGGTAGGAAACTTCAGTTGAGCAGAGCTGTGCCTTTTTAGCCAAGACATGGTAGCCCAGGTATTGAAGAAGCTGTAAGAGAGCCTTAGTACTTTTTAAACAGGTATCCGAGTCTGTAGCTATGAGCAAGGGGTCATCTACATACTGAATTAGGGTACATTCAGGGCGTAAAGTGCAAAACCCTGACAAATCTTGTTGCAAGCCTTCCCCAAAAAGAGTCAGGGAGTTCTTGAATCCTGTGGTAACTGAGTCCAAGTCAGTTGACTAGTATTTCCAGAGTCAAGATCTGTTCATTCAAAAGCAAAAATGGACAGACTGGCAGGGGACAAAGGAATGGAAAAGAAGGCATCCTTTAAGTCCAATGCAGTGTATACCTGGTGTTGAGGAGGAAGTAGGCTGAGCAAAGTATACGGGTTAGGGACAGTAGGATGGATTGTTTCAACCCGCTTATTAACCTGTCTTAAGTCCTGAATGGGCCAGTAGTCAGATGTTCCTGGCTTTTTAACTAGCAAGAACGGCGTGTTCCAAGGAGATTGACAGGGTGTTAAAATGTTAGCTGCTAAAAGTCTTTTAATGTGAGAAGCAATTCCCTTCGGGCCTGAAAATTCATGGGGTAATGACAAATATGAACAGGGGTGGCTGTCACCAACAGACTCACAATGACTGGAGGGTGATGTTTCACCAGTACTGGTGGGTTAGTTTCTGCCCAAACTGAACAAAATTCTTGCTGTAACTGTGGAAGTAAACTTGACGAGACATTCTCAGTGAGAGACTTAGAAGAAGCTAACAGGTATTCTTCATACAGTGGAACAGTTAATAACATTTGATAGGCATTGTCAGTAGGAATATACATTTTAGTTTCATCTGGTGAAAACATAATAGTTGCTCTTAGTTTCCAGAGCAAATCTCGGCCCATGAGAGGGTATGGGCAGTCAGGGACTACCAGAAATGAGTGGGTAACTCATTTTTGATCTAATGATTTATCTGGTTGGAGGTGAACTTACAGTTTGTGATTGCTCCTGTTGCTCCTTGAACAGAAATTTATTTGCTGGATATAGGTGGTTCCAATGGCGACTTTAAGACTGACAGTTCTGCCTGTGTCCACTAAGAGTTGGCCTGGGTGGCCCACAATAGCAGTGGTTATCATGGGTTCTTGGGGGCCTAGGGAAAAAGAGCCCTAGCTTCCTCAGTCTGAGTCATTTTCAGTTTCAACAGGAGAGGGGAGGACCAGAACTGACTTAGGTTTCTCTGTTTTTGGGCAACGAGGTCAATCTTTTATCCAGTGACCCAGCTCTTTACAATATGCACACTGAATTTTGGCTAGCTGGATGCATCCAGTTTCTTTTTGTCTCTTTTTAGTTTCTCCCTTTGGTTAATGTGCTGGCTTTGAGCCGGGTTGGCAGGCCTGGATGTTAGCAACTAATATTTTCATCTGCCATTTTGTTGCTTTATCTATTTTCCTGTCTTCCTGTTTCTGTTTCTCACTATCTCAGTTATTAAAAACCTGTTGGGCTACCACAAGCAGTTGAGAAATATTCATCCCTGTGAAACCCTCAAGTTTTTGTAACTTTTTCTGGATGTCAGGAGCTGCCTGAGTTACAAAGGCCAAATTAACAGCCTGAGCATTTTCAGGTGCCGAGGGTTCAAATGGGGTATAGGTAAGGAACATCTCCTGAAGATGCTCAAGAAATGCCCCTGGTGACTCCTTGGGACCCTGAATGATCTTGGTAGTTTTAGAAAGATTAATAGGTTTTCAGACTGCTCCCCTCAGACCAGTCAATAGAGCCTGGTGATAAGTGTTTAATGCTCCAGACCCTGCTAAAGTGTTAGGGTCCCAGTCTGTCTGAGTGGAGGGGAAAACCTCATCCAGCATTCCTTGATTTTCCTTTTCCATACTAGCAGCCAGAAGCAGAACAGATTTCTTGGCCTTAGCCCTAATGTGTTCCTGTTCCTCATAGGTGAAAAGGGTCAGGAGGAGCTGCTGACAATTGTCCCAGGTGAGGCGATGGGTCCTCGTGATGGACTCAGTTAAGGAGATTAAAGCCTGTGGCTTATCAGAAAATGGCAGATTTTGGCGTTTCCCATTGTATAAATCAGAGGTGGAAAAAGGAGCATAAACCAGGAAAGGCCACTCGGTCTGACCCGACCCTGATGGAGGGGAACCTCCTGAAGGGGTAGAAGTAGTGCTGGATTGGTCCAAGAACAGAGTTGAGTGACCAAAGGCAGGGACCCAGGTGGAGGGGAAGTAGAAGAAAAGATGGCTAGGGAGGAGGTGATGGTAGAAGACTGAGGGCAATATGGTGGCAGGTTTTTAGTGGGCAGCCAGCTCCTCAAGAGGGTCCTCTGTGGATGGAGGAAGAACAGGGTATAAACCTGCTGGAGTAGGAGCTGAGGTAATCGGGAAAGGAGGAGTTGCCTCCTTAGAATTTGGGGTTTTTGGCTGTGGAGGATTGCCATTGCCTGGTCCACCAAAGGACTTAGTAACCAGGATCCAACTAGGGGTCCCCGGCCCTGATCCCTCTCTCAAGGCACATGTCTTGAGCCAAGATGGGGGGTTTTGACTAGGATTAGCCACTGGTCAATATAAGGAAAATGATCTGGGTGTGGGGCCCAGCTCTTGCCAGTGACAATCCTCCAGACAGCTTGGGTGACATGAACATCTAGAGGCCTTGTGGAGGGCCACTCAATATCAAATGAAGGCCAGTTGATTTTGCAGAGGGTCCAGAGCTTGTCTTTTGAGAGATGCACTCTGTAATCCTCAGCGAATCTGACAGAGAAGTTCCTTATCATTCAGTCCAAGGGACTTGAGGATTTAGATGACTTTGAAGCCCTCTGTCCCATATTGTCAAAACCAGTAAATCACACCACAGAGATGATCAATCACAAAATGCAGCAGAAGCAAACCCTGTAGCAAAGAGCCTAGCAAGAGCACAAGGACAGAAATCAAAGGGGGTACCCAAACAGAAACGAGCTTAAACTGAGACACTGTTCTACCAACATCTTGGGTCACTGAACAGAGTCTAAGGAGTGGCCTTGTCAGGCTCTGTCCTCCTCAATAGAGTTGTGGTCACGACCAGAACAAAACAGAAGCTTACTTCCCAGGAGACTGCAGATGGACTCAGGTTCTTTTGAGGCAGGAGGAAATCAGCAGTTGTACCTCCCTCCAGGCCAGATAAGAGGTTATGGGGTCCTGGAACGAATCAGGGTGTGCCTCCCCTATAACTTCTCCCCAGCTGGGGGAAACCAGAGCAAGGTCACCTCCTGAGGTTGGTGACTATTCCACTTGAGCTCCAAATGTTGTGACCGGAGTGTGAGAAGAGAGTTGCCAACACGCAGAGGGTCAGATTATGAGTTCTTTAATAGCTGGTGACTGAGAGTGAACTAGTGTTCAAAGAACATTCAGCCCCTGAGTGAAGCAGGGAGAGGGTTTATAAAGGCAAAACCACAAGGGGGCTATATAGCATGGGCCACAAACATAAGGAACATTAGACTACATAGCATGGGGCACAAACATAAGGAACATTAAAATTAAGAGGAGAGCAAAATGTGCAAATGTATACAAATAAATGTGAAACTTGTGGTTGGGGAGTTTCCAAAGTTTCAGGAAAACAAGGGTGTAGGTCCCTAGTTACGGAAAGGTTACAACCGATGATTTTGGGAAGGTTATGTAGGGGGTCATCTCTGGGTTAAAACAGCTAAAATGGAGGATCTATTGCAAAAGGGAAGTTACTTATGTTAAACAAGCTATTACAATCTATTATAGCTTTTATAGGTACTTCATATTCTTCCTCTGGAATTAGGGTTTTTGTGGTCTTGCCTTTTCAACTCCCTTAGGTGATATCTTAGGCTGTTAACTTGTAATCTTTCTATTTTCATAATGTGTGTTCATAGAGATATAAATTTTCCTCTTAGTACGTTTTCATGGCCTCCCAGAGATTTAGTAAGGCGTTTCTTCATTTTCATTTATTTCTAGTAATCTTTTATTTCTGCTTTGGTTTCTGTGTTGATCCAGGAGTTTTCCAGTGTTGTGCTGTTTAGTTTCCATGTTTGTGTGGGTAGTGGGAGCATTTTGTTGGTGTTGACATTTATTTTTATTTTTATATGTAATGAGAAAGCAAGACTTATTGAGAAGACAGAAAAATTTTCACAGTGAGAGGAGGCTCGAAGGGGTTGCCTGATATTTATTTTTAGTCCACTGTGTTCTGAGAAGGTGCATGGCAGTATTTTGATCCTATGAAATTTGTTTATGCTGGATTTATGACCTAGGATGTGGTAAATCTTGGAGTACATTCCCTGTGGTGATGAGTAGAATATATATTCCATGGCTGTAGGTGGATTGTTTTGTAGGTATCTATTAAGTCCATTTGGTGAAGTGTCAAGTTAAGGTTCTGGATCTCCTTGTTGATTTTTTGCCTTGATGATCTATCTAAGATTGTTAGTGGGTTATCTAAATCCCCATCTATGATAGTGTTAGAATTAATATATTTCTTTTAGTTTACTTAGTAGCTGCTTTATAAAAGCTTGTCCTCTTGTGTTGGGTGCATATATGTTTGATGGATATTTCTTGTTTGATTGTGACTTTTGTCATTATGTGATGTCCTTCCATATCTTTAAAAATTTTTAATTGCTTAAAGGTAAAGGTTATTTTGTGTGATATTAAGATCCTGCCTTCTTTTTGTTCCAGTCACCTTAAAATTTGTTTTCCATTATCTGTCTTTGAGTTTTTGAGTTTCCTTTCTGGTGAGATATGCTTCCTAGAAGCAGCATATTGTTGGGTCTTTTTTTTTTTTTTTAATCTAGTTTGCCATTCTGTATCTTTTCAGTGGTGCATTTAGTCCATTCACATTCTGGCTGATTATTGAGATGTGAGTTTATCCTTGTCATGAGGCTCTTACAAGGTTTTCTTTTATTGTTTTTTTGTTTGCTAGTTTTTTGTTCTTTTTTTTGCTTTTTGGGTTAATATATGTGTGTGTTTTCAGTTTTGCAGTCATGATGCATGCTGTGTTGATTCTCTGTTTTCTTCTTGGGAATTGTGTGGTTGTTCTTTTTTTCTTTCTTTTGTGCTTAATACCTTTTTAAGTGTCTCTTGGAGAGGTGGTCTGGAGGCAGCATAAACCTTTAGGGATTGAATGTCTGGGAAAGATTTTAATTCTCTATCAGTGAGGAAGCTTAGCTTAGCTAGATAGGAAATTCTTGGTTAGAATTGTTTATCCTTGACAACTTTGAAGATTAGACTACAGTCTCTTCTAGCCTATACTGTTTCTGTAGATAAGCATTGCTGCTTTTCTTATTAGTCTTCCCTGGTAGGTAGTCTGATCTTTCTTCTCACTGCCCTTAGTATTTTTTTCTTTTATACCTACTTGGTGTAAGAAAATTACTGTGTCTAGTAGTTAGTCTTCTCATTTGATCTCTTTCAGTGGTTCTCTGAATCTCTTTGGATGGTTGCATCTCTTATGAGGTGGGAGAAGTTTTCTTAGATGACCTTGTGGAATGTTTGTTCCAGGGTGGTCTTATTTTCCTTTTTGGCTTTAGAGATACCAATCAGGTGTAAGTTCAGCCTCTTAACTCATTTGTGACCACTGATGTGAATTTACATCCTTTCAAATTCTATTCCTTTTTGCACTGACATCAATTTACGTCATTCCAAATTCTGTTCCTGGTTGCCACTGACATGAATTATCTAATCATGGAAGACTATCTTTGTCTTTTCAGGTTTATAATTTGAATAAAAATACAAAGTATGAAATGCTAGTCAGAGTGGTATCTGAAGCAGATACTGGTTATATCTGCAACTTTCAATTGTATTTTGAAAAAGGATACAATTTAGGAAAGACCATTTCACTTGTGCTTAACAACAGAATTTTATGGCAACCAGTTTCAATTTTTTATTTTTATTTTTGCCCACTCAGTATTAGGAAAGTGATAAATTTTCCAGTTGTGAATGTATTAATATAATCACACATCTCTTGAAGGCTTTGTTCTGTCTTTTTAAGACTCCTTTCTATGTTTTTATCAGATTGGGTTAGTTCCATATTTTGGTCTTCAAACTCTGATACTCTTTCTTCTGCTTGGTTAATTCTGTTTTCCGTGCTTATCAGTTTATTATTTATTTCATTGACTGTATAAAAAGCGACTTGCATTTTGTAATTATTTCTTTCTTGTTTTTGTTTTGTTTTTCTTAGTTTTTATTCATCATTTCCAACCATTCCTTAATCTCTGCATATGTGGTATGAGACTAGTCAATCTGGGTGCTCTTCATTTTTTGAGTTCTGCAGTCTGTATTCTCCAGCACTGTCTTTTTAGGTGTCTCTGGGTTACCTGTGTTTATTCACTGATGTATCTTAATTTGTGATGGATTTTTCCTTTCTCTTTACTTCCATTGCTCAGTGAGAGGGGGAACAGTTTTCACTTCTGTTTGTTCAACCCTCTATTCTTTGGTAAAGCTGCCAGATTTAAAAAAATATATGTATTTTGTAGCCAGGTTAGGGGTGGGGAGTTGTGCGGCCCTTTTGTAACTTTGGGATTTGAATAAGGTGTGTTGGGGTGCTAAGATTCAAAAACTGCCTGCAGATCATAATGTTCACTGACTGTATTGTGATTCCCTTGGGACCCACTTCCCACCACCTCACAGCATGTATATGCAATGGGAATGTATGTATATTCCCCACTCAGCCACATGGAGTGGCTTTTCATCTCTGGTTACAGCTGTCAATCTGCAAATGATCCAGTTAGGTAAATGGGGTGTTGGAGTCTCCTCGGTGGGCCTGTCCTTCTGAGGATACTGTACCCGAAGTATTCTCTCTGTGTTGGCAGTGATCAACTTCAGAGAGGTGCTGAATTCATCCATCAGTCTCAGGGAGTAGTCCTGCTATTCATGTGGGCAGGTTGGAGCCTTTCCCTGCCCAGGTAATAGGACCAAGGCAGTGGGGGTATCTCTGCATCTTATCTTCAGCTGGAACTTGGTGTCTAGTTCTTCTGGTGTATTTTCTCTATGGTCTCTGCTGCCAGTTTCCAATCTGGTGCCAGAAGCTGTGGTGGTGGGTGGAGCCAGCATCAGCTGTTTTTTGCTGCTTTCTTTTGAGTAGGGATGTAGAGACAGTGCCTGCCTCTGGGGTCAGGGATCATGCTGGGATCTGAGTGGCTGCATGGGGCAGCTACCTCAGCAGGAGAGCTCAGGCTACTTGTTCTCACAACCCCACTAAGTCAGACACTTGCTCACCTATTTGCTGACATATTTGCATGCATATTGGTCCCTATGTACACTCATTTATATGGAGACTCACACACTCTGAATGATTCTGTTGCCATCTTGGAATCCTCCCAGTAGAGTGAGTTCTACTCCTTTGGGTATATACCCAGTAGTGATATTGCTGGGTCAAACGTTAAGTCTATTTTTAGTTCTTTGAGAAGTCTCCAAACTCCTTTCCACAGGGGCTGCACTAGCTTAAATTCCTACAACAATGTACAAGTGTTCCTTTTTCTCTGCAACCTCATCAACATCTGTTGGTTTTTGTCTTTTTATAATAGTTGTACTGACTGGTGTGAGATAGTATCTCATTGTGGTTTTGATATGTGTTTCTTTGATGACTAGTCTGTTGAGCATTTTTTCATGCTTGTTGGCTGTTTGTTTGTCTTCCTTTGAGAAGTGTCTGTTCAAGTCCTTTGCCCCTTTCAATAGAGCTGTTATTTTCCTGTCTACTCATTTGAGTTCTTTTTTTGTTTTGTTTTGTTATGTTTTTGAGTTGGAGTCTCACTCTGTTGCCTAGACTGGATTGCAGTGGCCGCTCCTGGCCACCGCAGCCTTGACCTGCTGGGCTCTGGTGATCCTTCTGCTTCAGCCTTCCAAGTAGCCCGGAATTACAAGTGCATGCTACCACGCCTGGCTAATTTTTTTTTATTTATTTATTATAGAGATGAGGTCTTGCCAAGTTGCCCAAGCGGGTCTTGAACCCATGGGCTCAGGCAATCCACTCACCTCAGCCCTTTTTTTGTTCTTTATTTTAAAGATGTGGGGTACAATTCAGGGTTAGGTATACAAATGTTCATTATGCAGGTACCCTTGTTGATAAGGTGTGTCCCTCCCTCCCCTGCCAGTCTTCCTCAACTACCAATCCCACACCCCCACCCCTGGCAATTTTACACTATTGCCAATCCCTTTCTCATAGTATTATGATAATTGTTCAATATCTGCTTATGAGTGAGAACATATGGTACTCTGTTCTTTGTTTCTGTGATAGATCACTGAATATGATCAACTCTAAATCCATCCAAGTTGCTAAAAAGTCCATATGGTTGTCCTTCTTTATGGCTGCATAATATTCCATATGTACCACATTATTTTTTTATCCAGTCCAGCTTCCATGGGTAGTATGATTGGTTCCATGTTTTTGCTTTGTGAATAGAGCTGCAACAAACATGTGTGTGCAGGTATCTTTTTTGTAGAGTGATTTGAGTTCCTCTGGGTATATTCCTAATGGGGGATTCTGGGTCATATGGAAGGTCAATTTCTAGTTCTTTCAGAAATCACCACACTGTCTCCAAAAGTAGTTGCACTAGTTTGAATTCCCACCAGCAGTGTAGATGCGTTCCTTTTTCTCCACATCCTCACCAGCATCTGTTGTTGTTTGTTTTATTAATGATGGCCATTCTTACTGGGGTTAGGTAGAATGTCAATGTGGTTTTGATTTACATTTCTCTAATGATTAGTGGAGCTGAGCACTTTTTCATGTGTGTGTTGGTTACCCACATATATTCTTTTGAAAATTGTCTATTCACGTCTATTGCCCACTTTTTAATGGTGCTGTTTGTTTTTTTCCTTTTGACGCATTTGAGTTCCTTGTAGATCCTAGATGTTAGGCCTTTGTCAGATATGCAGTTGGCAGATATTTTTTCCCATTCTGTTGACTGTCTCCCTGCTCTCTTGATGGTTTCTTTTGCTTTGCAGAAGCTCATCAGTTTGATAAGGTTCCACTTGTCTATCTTTTTTCTTATGGTATGGGCACTTAGGGTTTTGATGGAATTGGTTGCCAGTCCCAATTTCCATAAGAGTGTCTTCTGCATTTTGGAAGATTCTTATAGTTTGAGGTTTTATGTTTAGGTCTTTGATCCATGTAGAATTAATTTTTGTGTATGGTGATAGGTAGGGGTCCTGTTTCAATCTTCTGCATGTGATCAGGCAGTTTTCCCAGCATCATTTACTAAATAGGTTCTCCTCTCCCCAGTGGTTAATTGCAGAGGCTTTGTTGAAGATGAGTTGGTTGAGAAATTGAGGTTTTGCTTCCAGAATCTCTATCCTGTTCCATTGGTCTATATGCCTGTTCTGTACCAATACCAGGTTGTTTTGATTACTGTAGCCTCATAGTAAAGTTTGAAGTCTGGAAATGTGATACCTCCTGCTTTGTTTCTTTTGCTAAAGATTATTTTGGTTATTTGTGGTTGTTATGCTTCTATATGAATTTCTGTATTGTCATTTCCAAGTCTGAGAAGAATGATATTGGTAATTTAATGGGTATTGCATTGAATCTGTAGATAGCCTTTGGTAGGATGGACATCTTAATAATGTTGGTTCTTCCTATATATGAGCATGGAATATTTTTCCATTTGTTTGGGTCTTCTTGGATTTCTTTGAGCAGTGTTTTGTAGTTCTCATTGTAAAGGTCTTTCACTTCTTTGGTTAGGAAGATGTCGAGGTACTTTTTTTTGTGTAGTTATTGTGAATGGGACTGTGCTTTTTATTTGGTTCTCTACCTGCTTGTTGTTGGTGTATAAGAATGCAGCTGTCTTTTGCACATTTATTTTGTTCCAAGACTTTGCCAAAGTCCTTTATCAGTGCAAGCAGGTTTTTGACAGATTCTTTTGGATTTTTGAGGTATAGATCATGTCATCAGCAAAGAGGGTAACTTGATTTCCTCTTTTCCTATTTGGGTACCTCTGATTTCCTTCTCTTGTCTAATTTCCTTAGATAGGACTTCCAACACAATGTTGAACAAGAGGAGTGAGAATGGGCAGCCTTGTCTTGTTTGTTTGAGTTCTTTATAGATTCTGGACATTAGTCCTTTGTTAGATGCAGTTTGCGAATATTTTCTTCTATTCTGTAGGTTGTTTGTTTACTCTGTTGATGGTTTCTTTTGCTGTGAAGAAGTTCTTGAATTTAATTAGGTCCCACTTGATAAATTTCCTTTTTACTTTTTTATGGATTATGCATGCAACTCCTTTCTCCAGAGTTCTCCCACTTTATCTTTCTCTTTCAGGAATGCTGATCAGGTAGAGACTTGGTCTCTTTACATAATCTTTTTCACTGCATTTGCTTTGAGTCTTGGTCATGAATTCATTGTCTTGTCAAATTTGATAGGGATTGCATTGAATCTGCAGATTATTTTAGGCAACACTGACATGTTAACTATATTGAATCTTCCTACCCTTGAGCATTCCATGTTTCCATTTGTTTAAGCCATCTTTAATTTTTTAAAGAAGTGCTTTGTAGTTCTTTTTGTAGAGATTTTTCACCATTTTGTATAGATGTATTTTTTTGTGTGGCTAACTTTAGATGAGATTGGCTAACATTAGATTAACGTTAAATGAGATTATATTCTTGATTTGGCCATCAGCTTGAATGCTATTGGTGTGTACAGATATAATACAGATGTAACTAATTTTTGAGCATTTAAAAAAAATCCTGAGACTTTACTAAAGTCATTTATGAGTGCTGGGAATCTTTTGGTGGAATCTTTAGGGTTTTATAGGTATAGAATTGTGTCATCTGGGAAGAGAGATAATTTAACTTCATCTTTTCCTATTTAGATAATATTCTTATTTTCACTCTTGTCTGATTGCTCCTGCTAAGACTTTCAGTACTTTGTTGAATAGGAGTGGTGAGAGTGGGCATCTTTGTCTTTTTTCAGTTCTTAGGGGGAATGTTTGCAACTTTTGCCTATTAAGTATTATGTTGGCTGTGTGTTTGTCACAGATGGCTCTTATTATAGTGAGGAATGTTCATTTAATGTTTAGATGTCTGAGGGTTTTTTTAAAAATCATGAAGGAATGTTTGATTTTATCAAATGTTTTTTCTGTATCTATTGAGATTATCATGTGGTTCTTGTTTTTACTTCTACTTATGTGGTGGATTATGTTTAGTGATTTATGTATGTTCAATCAACTTTGCATCCCAGGAATAAAGCTCACCTTGTCATGGTGGATAATTTTTTGATGTGCTGCTGGATAGGGATTAGTAATATTTTCTTAAGGATTTTTGCATCTATAGTCATCAGGAATATTGTCCTGTAGTTTTTTTCTTTGTTGTGTCTTTGCTGTTTTTTGATATCAGGATGATGCTGGCTTTTTAAAAATAATTAATCAGTATTTTTTATTATGGTTTTGAGGGGTACAGTTAAGGGTTAGGTGTACAATTACGTTTCATTCAGGCACCCTGTTGATAAGAGGTGTTTTCCCAGTCCCAGACAGATATTTGCTACTGTTAATCCCACCCCCCCATAATTTCCCAGTACCGTCAGTCATTTTCTTATAGTATTACATTGGATATTCAAGGTTCATTATATGAGTGAGAACATGTGATATTCTGATCTTTGTTTCTGTGAGAGGTCACTCAGTATTATAGACTCTAGTTCCATCCAGATTGCTGCGAAATTTATGATTTTGTTCTTTTTTATGGCTGCGTAGTATTCCATCATGTATATGTACCACATTTTTAAAATCCAGTTCTCTTTTGATGGGCAGCATGGTTGTTTCCAGGTTCTTGCTATTGTGAACAATGCTGCGATAAACATATGTGTGCAGGTATCTTTTTTATAGAGTGATTTGTGTTCTTCAGGGCATATTCCCAGTAGGGGGATTGCAGGGTCATATGGAAGGTCAATTTTTAGAGCTTTTAGGAATCGCCACACTGCTTTCCACAGAGGTTGCGCTAGTTTACACTCCCACCAACAGTGTAGAAGTGTTCCCTTTTCACCACACCCTCTCCAGCAGCTGTTATTTTTTGGGTTGTTGATAATTGCCATTATGACTGGAGTTAGGTGGTATCTCAGTGTGGTTTTGATTTGCATCTCCCTGATGATTAGTGAGGTTGAGCATTTCTTCATGTGTTTGTTGGCTGCTCGAATGTCTTCTTTTGTGAAGTGTCTGTTCATATCTTTTGCCCATTTTATAATGGGGTTGTTTGTTTTCTTCTTTTCGGTACGTTTCAGTTCCTTTAAGATGCAGGATGTTAAGCCTTTGTCAGACCTAGAGTTGGCAAATACTTTTTCCCAGTCTGTAGGCTGTCTCCCTGTTCTCTTGATGGTTTCTTTGCTTTGCAGAAGCTTGTCAGTTTAATAAGGTCCCATTTGTCTATCTTCTCTCTTAAGTCCTGTGGGTTTCGGGTTTTGTACAGGAATTGGATGCCAGTTCCGATTTCCATGAGAGTATTTCCTTCCTTTTCTAAGGTTCTTATGGTTTGAGGTTTTACATTTAGGTCTCTGATCCATTTGGAGTTAACCTTTGTGCATGGGGATAGATAGGGATCCTGTTTCAATCTTCTGCATGTGGTCAGCCAGTTTTCCCAGCACCATTTACTGAATAGGTTCTCCTCTCCCCATTGGTAGGTGGTGGGGACTTTGTCGAAGAGGAGTTGGTTGAGAAATTGAGGTTTTGCTTCTGGAATCTCAATTCTGTTCCATTGATCTATATGCCTGTTCTTGTACCAATACCAAGCTGTTTTGATGATTGTAGCTTTATAGTAAAGTTTGAAGTCTGGTATTGTGATACCACCTGCTTTGTTTTTTTTGCTGAGGATTGTTCTGGCTATTCTTGGACGTTTGTGTTTCCATATGAATTCCTGTGTTGTTTTTTCTAGGTCTGAGAAGAATGTTGTTGGTAATTTAATGGGTATTGCATTGAATTTGTAGATTGCCTTAGGTAAGATGGACATCTTCACAATGTTGATTTTCCGATCCATGAGCATGGGATATTTTTCCACTTGTTCATGTCAGCTTGTTCCACTTGTTCATGATTTCTTTGAGCAGTGTTTTGTAATTTTCATTGTAAAGGTCTTTCATGTCTCTGGTTAGGAAGATGCCAAGGTATTTCATTTTTTTTTTGGCTATTGTGAATGGAATTGTGTTTTTTATTTGGGTTTCTGTTTGTTTATTATTGGTGTAGAGAAATGCGATTGTCTTTTGTACATTTATTTTGTATCCTGAGACTTTGCCAAAGGCCTTTATCAATGTAAGGAGGGCTTTGACAGATTCTCTTGGGTTTTCAAGGTACACCATCATTTCATCTGCATAGAGAGATAACTTGACTTCCTCTTTTCCTATTTGGATACCTCTGATTGCCTCCTCTTCTCTGATTTCTCTAGCCAGGACTTCCAATACTATGTTGAACAGAAGGGGAGAGAGTGGGCATCCTTGTCTAGTTCCGGTATTCAGGGGAATTGGTTCCAATTTTTGTCCATTTATGAGTATGCTGGCTGTGGGTTTCTCATAGATGGCTTTTACTATTTTGAGGTGTGTTCCCCGTATGCCTAGATGTTCAAGGGTTTTTATCAAGAAGGGGTGCTAGATTTTATCAGAAGCTTTTTCTGTATCTAATGATATGATCATGTGGTTTTTGTTTTGACATCTGTTGATGTATTTAATTACATTTATGGTTTTACGCATGTTGAACCAGCCTTGCATGCCAGGAATGAAGCCTACTTGGTCATGGTGGATGTTTTTTGAGATGTATTGCTGAATCCGGTTTGCTAGGATTTTGTTGAGAATTTTAGCATCTATGTTCATCAAAGATATTGGCCTGTAGTTCTCTTTCTTTGTTGGATCTTTACCTGGCTTGGGTATCGGTGTGATGTTGGCTTTATAAAATGATTTGGGGAGAGTTCCATCTTTTTCAATCGCCTGGAACACCTTCAGTAGGATTGGTATCAGCTCCTCCTTGAATGCCTTGTAGAATTCTGCTGGAAAGCCATCTGGACCAGGGCTTATTTTTGTAGGAAGTTTTCTTATTACGTAGTCGATTTCCTTGATTATTATTGGTCTATTTAGGGTCTCAATTTCTTCTTGTTCCAACCTAGGTAGTTTGTGTGATGTCAGAAAGTCCTCCATTTCCTTATGGTTTTCAAGTTTGTTTCCATACAAGTGTACGTAGTAGTCTCTAATGATCTTTTGTATTTCTTCAGGGTCAGACGTGACTTCATCTTTTGTGTTTCTGATAATGCTTATTTTGTTTTTTTCTCATTTTTTCTTGGTCAGTCTAGCTAGGGGACCATCAATCTTGTTTACCCTTTTGAAGAACCAGCTTTTTGTTTCATTGATTTTTTGTATTATCTTTTTGTGTTCTATGTCCTGGATTTGGGCTTTTGTTTTGGTGATCTGGATTCTTCTGCTGAAATTAGGGTTTTTGTGGTCTTGCTTTTCCAGCTTCTTTAGGTGACTTGTTAGGTTGTGAATTTCTGTTCCTTCCATTTTCTTCATGTGTGTTTGTAGGGATATAAATTCCCCTCTTACTACAGCTTTCGGGGCATCCCAGAGATTTGGTAAGATGTTTCTTCATTTTCATTTGTTTCCAGGTATCTTTTGATCCCTGTTTTGATTTTGTCATTGACCCAGGAGTTGTTTAGCATCATGCTGTTTAGTGTCCATGTATTTGTGGGTTTTGGGGGAACTTTGTTGGTGTCAATGTTTATTTTTATTCCACTGTGGTCCGAGAAGGTGTTTGGTAGAATTTCGGTCCTTTTAAATTTGCTTATACTTGATTTATGGCAGAGTATGTGGTTGATCTTAGAATATGTTCCATGTGGTGATGAGTAGAATGTGTATTCTGTGGTCTTTGGATGGAGTGTTCTGTAGATATCAATTAAGTCCATTTGGTCCAAAGTCACATTGAGGTTCCGGATCTCCTTGCTGATTTTTTGTCCTGATGATATGTCTAGGGTTGTGAGTGGGGTATTAAAGTCCCCAGTTATGACAGTGTTAGAGTGAATATCTTTCTTTAGTTTTCCTAGAAGTTGCTTTATGAAAGTTGGTGCACCTATGTTGGGTGCATATATGTTTAGGATAGATATTTCTTGTTGATGGATTGAGCCTTTTATCATTATGTAGTGGCCTTCTGTATCTTTTTTGATTTTTAATAGTTTGAAGGGTATTTTGTCTGAAATTAAGATGGCTACTCCTCCTTTCTTTTGTATTCTGCTCACCTGGTAGTTTGTTTCCCATCCTCTTACTTTGAGTCTGTGGGTGTCCTTTCTAGTGAGGTGGATCTCTTGAAGGCAATAGATTGTTGCCTGATGATATTTTATCCATTTTGCCAACCTATGTCTTTTCAGTGGTGCATTTAGTCCGTTCACATTTAGGCTAATAATTGAAATGGAAGAGTTGATCCCTGTCATAAGGTTCTTACAGAGTTGTTCCTGTTTATTTGTTGTCTTTCTTTGGGTTTTGGAGTTGGTTCAGGTGTGTTTTTAATCTTTTGCCTGTACTCTTGTGAAGAATGCTGTTGTTCTTTTTTCTTTTTTGTCTGTGTTCTGTTCTTTATTAAGTGTTTCTTGTAGAGGTGGTCTGGTGGCAGCGTAGGTTCTTAGGGATTGGATGTCTCAAAAAGATTTCAATTCTCCCTCACTAATGAAGCTTAGTTTGGCTGGGTAGGTTATTCTTGGCTGAAATTGTTTCTCTTTTAGAGCTTTGAAGATAGGACTCCAGGCTCTCCTGGCCTGAAGGGTTTCTGTGGATAAATCTGCTGCTATTCGAATTGGTTTTCCCTGGTAGGTAGTCTGGCCTTTTTCTCTTGCTGCCTTTAGGATTTTTCCTTTCATAGCTACTTTGTTTAGGCAAATTATTATGTGTCTGGGAGTTGGTCTTCTCGTTTGTTGTCTTGCAGGTGTTCTCTGAATCTCATGTGTTTGAATTTTTTCATCCTTAATGAGATGAGGGAAGTTTTCTTGAAATATTTCATGAAATGTTTGTTCCAGTGTGGCTTCTGTTTCTCTTTCTGCCTCAGGAAGCCCAATTATTCTTAGGTTTGGTCTCTTGAAGTGATCATTCATCACTTGCAGGTTTTGTTCTGTCTTTTTGGCCTTCTTTTCTATGCTTTTGACAGTTTGGGTTAGTTCTGTGTTTTGGTCTTCGAGCTCTGAGATTCTTTCTTCTGCTTGGCTGATTCTGCTTTCCATGCTTATTAGTCTGTTGTTCATTTCTATCACAGTATTCTTTACTGCTGTCATTTCTGACAACAGCTCCTTCCTATTTTCTTCTTGTCTCTCCTCAATTTTTTAAATTCTCTCCATTAATGTCTTGATGTCTGGGTTTGTTGCATGTAGCCAGTCATTCTGAGGACTCTTCATTTTCTGTGTTCCAGAATCTGTTTTCTCATTGTCTGATCTCCCAGGGGTCTGTGTAAGACCTATATTCTTCTTTTGTTTTTTCTTCATCTGTGTGGCTTTTTCCCCCTCCCTACTTTTTCCTTCCCTGCACGTCACCGTCTTCTTTAATTCTGTTATTCAGGGATAAAGGGATTGATTTTACTTCTGTTTGTGCAATCTCCTATTCTTTATGTATGTCCTCTTACTTTGTTCAATTCTGAAGTTGCACTGTAGGTTGGAGGTGGTCCTTTTTGCAGTTTTGAGATGTACTTAAGGGGAGAGCTGTGATTCAAAATCTGTCTGCAGGTCCTGGTATTCGCTGACAGGCGTGTGGATAATGTGGAACCCACTTCCCACTGCCCTGGAATCTGTCCGTGCAGTGGGGCTGTAGGTTTACTCCCTGAAATAAAATGTGGTTAGCAGAGGGGAGAGAATGGAGCAGATAGTGGGTTGAAGAGGGGAGTGGTGAGATAGAGGAGTAATGGGGAAACAAACAAGTGTGCCAACAAATAGAGAGAGAGGCCTATACTGAAACAGATAAAAACAATAGACCACAGCTACAGTCGAACCAACTCTCATACAAACAAAAATAAAACATATAGTGATGCTAACATACCAGCTATCCAACCACCTTGTTAGTGTGCTGTTCCTCTATACAAAGACATGGTTTACAGACCGAAGATAAGAGAAGAAAAGGAGAAGGAAAAGAGAAAAAAAGGGGAACAATACAGTAGGAATAGAATTAAGTCATTAAAGTAATAGAATCAATGAAGCACACTCTGAGACATTTCATTTAAGTCTAATGTCCTTTCAGGTCTGATTTCTAGTTTTCTTTTCAAGCTGGTAAATTAGTTTGCAGTTAGGGTCAGTTCCCCTGATCTGCTGTGAAAGACAGTTCAGATTAACCTCCGTTCAGCAGTTTGGTGTATGTCTTTATCAAGCTTGTTTCTCCCGTTTCAGTGTTGTTACCTTGAATCGCCAGCAGGTGGTGCTACCTCATCTGCTCGCCCCAGAGGGGGTGGGGCCGGACAGGAACAAGATGGTTGCCTGCCTCCAAGCAGGCAATGGGAGCCCTACGCCGGGTGGGCAGGACAGTCTCGGACGCAAGATAGGTGGCTGCGATCCCAGCAGATCTTCCTTGAAGCGGTTTGGTGTGGATCTCCTCGCGCCGGGTTGTGATGAGCTACCCATCCCAGAGGCCGTGGCGGCGGTGATGGGAGCACCGACGGCGGCGACGGGAGCGCCGGCGGAGGGAGGGGCTGCGGCGGCGGTGGGACAGTGCAATGCAGTAAAAATGTCCAGTCGTTGCAATGTTCCAGCTGTGGTGATGGCCGAGCTCTGTCTGAAGAGCAGGCTGCAATGCTGGGGTCCCCAGCCCTCCGGGGCGAGAGTCAGAGACCCACTGCAGATCTCCCTTGCAGAGGGCTTCAGACGCCTGGTTGCCCGGTTGCCATCTTAAACCGCCTGTCGATGCTGGCTTTTTTGAATGAATCCCTTCCTCTCAATTGTTTCAAATGGTTTTAGTGGTTGTGATACCAGCATTTCCTTTTGCACTTCCTCTGGATTGATTGTAATGTCATGTTTTTCATTTCTGAATGGATTTATTTGGGCTCTCTCTCTCTCTTTCTTTCATTAATCTGGCCAAGGATATGTCATGTATGATCTGATTTTGGTTATTTCTTTTCTTCTGCTAACTTAGCTTCAGATTTTATTTGGACTGTTTGTATTTTCATGATGTGAGCATACAGTGCAATACAATTTCCTCCAAGCATTGCCTTAGCTGCATCCCAGCTAGTTTTTGGTGCACTATGTCTTTGTTTTACTTTGTTTCAAATACTTTTTAAAATTTCTGTCTTGATTTGTTGTTTACCCCAAAATTGTTCAAGAACAAGTTGTTTAATTTGTAGTTATTTGTGTGTCGTTTAGAATTCCTCTTGATGTTGATTTCTAGTTTGCTTCTGCTGTGGTCAGAGAATATGCTTGGCATGATTTTGATTTCTTTGGAATTTTTCAAGATTGAATTATGGTCAAGTATCTGATCAGTCTTAGAGTATAATCCATGTGCAGGTGAGAAGAATGTATAGTCTCTAGTTGTTGGGTGAAGTGTTTGTAAATGTCTGTTAGACCTAATTTGCTGAATGTCAGATTTACATCCAGGATTTCTTTGTTAATTTTCCACCTGAACAATCTGTCTAAAGCTGTTAGTGACATGTTGAAGTTCTCACAATTATAGTGTGACTACCTATGCTCTCTTCCAGGCTAGGTAGCAATTGTTTTATAAATTTAGGTTCTCCTATGTGGAGTGTGTAATATTTAAAATAGATATTTCTTCTTTTATTTTGAAGCATTTCTTCAAAGAATTTTTAAATTTAATTTTTAAAATATATTTTTATTTTAAATATGTGGGGTATAATTCAGGATTAGGTATACAAACGTTCATTATGTTGGCACCCTTGTTGATGAGGTATGCCCCCTACCCTGCCAGCAGATTCCCACTACTGCCAATCCTGCCCCCCCACCCTTGGGCAGGTTCCCAGTACTGCCAGTCCTTTTCGTATAGTGTTACAATGATTGTTCAAGGTCCGCTTATGAGTGAGAACATGTGATACTCAGTTCTTTGTTTCTAAAATAGATGTTTCTTGATGTTGAATTGAGTTCTTTATGTACTACCCATCATTGCCTTTTTTTTTTTTAACTTTTGTTGGGTTAAAGTCTATTTTATCTGATGTGAGAATAGCAACTTCCACTTTTTTCCCCTTTGTGTGGTAGATCCTTTTACCTTGAGCCTGTGGGTGTCATTAAAGGTGAGATGAGTCACTTGAGACAGCAGAAGAATAAGTCTTGTCTTTAAATCCAGTTTGCCACTCTGTCTTTTAAGTGGGGGCATTAAGGCCATTTACATTCAGAGTTACTATAGATATGTGAGGATTTGTTCTTGCTATAGATATGTGAGGATTTGTTGTTGAGAAGTTGCTTTGTGGGTGATTTATATGTTCTGTAAGCTACAGGCTTACTCATGCTTTTATTGTTGGGTAGCCTTGTTCTTTTGTTTCCATGTTTAGGACTTAAGCATCTCTTATAGGGCTAGTATAGACATGATGAATTCTTTTAGCTCTTTCTTGTATGGGAAGGACTTTATTTCATTTTCATTTATGAAGCTTAGTTTGGTGGTGTAATAAATTCTTAGCTGACATTTCTTTTCTTTAAGAATTTATAAACAGGCCCCAATCTCTTCTGGCTTGTAAGGTTTCTGCTAAGAGGTCTGCCGTTATTTTGATGAGTCTCCCTTGGTAGGTGTTCTGCCCCTTCTCTCCAGCTACCTTCAAGATTTTTTCTTTTATGTTGACCCTGAACATTGTAATGACAATATTCCTTGGGATGGTCATCACATATAGTATACTACAGGAGTTCTCTGGATTTCTTTTATCTTCATGTCAACCTCTCTAGCAAGATGGGAGAAGTTTTCATGGATTAAGCCTGCTGCTACTTTCTCCTGAGTGCTTCCATTTGCTCTTTCTCTTTCAGAATTGCTGATCGGTAGAGATTTGGTCTCTTTACATAATCCCATGACTCTTGAAGGCTTTGTTCATTGAAAAAATCTTCTTTTTTAAAATTTTTGTCTGATTGTATTGCTTCTAGGAATTGGTCTTCAAGCTTTGAAGTTTTTTCCCTCTGCTTAGTCTAGTCTGTTGTTAAACACAGTCGTGGCTGTGTTTTGGAATTTCTATAGTGAGCTCTTCATTTACAGGAGTACATTGTGGTTCTTTCTCAGAATAACCATGTCAATTTTTCAATTCTTGAACTGTTTTCATGGCCTCTCTGATTTGGGAGTCTACTTCCTTTTGGATCCTTATGAGCTTGTTTGCTATCTATATTCTGTATTCTATGTCTGTCATTATGGACGATTTGTTCTGTATTTTACCCATTGCTTGGGAGCTGGTGCAGTCATAAAGAGGGACAAAAAACTCTATTTGTGTTGCTGAAGTTCTTGTGTTGATTTTTTTCCCATATGAGGGTGCTAATGCTTCTCTCTCTCGACAGGATCTTATGCTGTTTCCCAGACTAAAGTGTTGTGATCATAGTTCCCTGCTGCCTTGAATTTCTTGGCTGAAGTGATCTTCCCACCTCCCTAGTAGCTGAGACTACTGGCACCCAGCGAATTGCTTATTTATTTGTTTATTTTTTGTAGAGATGATGTCTTTCTATGTTGCCCAGGCTGGCTCTTGGCCTTAAGCTATCTTCCTGCCTCAGTCCCTCAAGTGCTAGGATTATGGGCATAAGCGATTGTGTCTGGCCTCTCTTTCTCTTTTAAAAATTAGTTTGTCAACATTGAATGGAGTTTTACATTTGTTTTCTACTGTTTTGTCCTTTATAACTGTGGCTGTGGTATATGTTGTGCATGGTCAGTTAGCTTTATTCCTGAGTACTTTTGGAGGGTCAGTGCTCTGGACAATTCCCTGGTTCCAGCTAGCAGCATGCTGTGGTTGTTTTGGTGACTACTAATTCTAGAGGTGCTTTTTTTGTTAAGTGTTCAGGCTGTGGGCCTGTAGATGGTGCTTAAAAGTGTGGTCTGGGAGCAGCCACTGTACCTTAGTGGGATTTTCCAAGGACCACTAGGCCTCAGCCACATTGATCAAGTGGGTGTGGTGTCCCTCTTACTCCTTCAGTGCCTAGAGCAGGGAGTCCCTATCTGGAGAGAAGTAGCCAACATGAGAAAGGGTGCAGGGCGGCCTGAAGCTTCCTGTTCCTGATTACTTCAGCTGTGGGGTCTGCCTTATAGAGGGCACGTGCATACATCACAGGGGGTCTGCTTAGTGACTCTGGTGATCAGCTTGCCTGAGGGCAGCTGAATTCTGTGGCCATTTTCAGAGGAATGTGGGGTCCCTGCATACTCCATGAACCTGGAGTGGTCTAAGTCTGGAGAAGAGTTCCTTAGACAGGGGAGGCTTCAGGGTGTCTTGACCACTCACTGCTCATGCTTATTTCTGCTGTGGAGACTGTGTTGGGGGAGAGTGCATTCAGAAACCTTGGGGGGCCTGCTCAATGGCACTGGGGGCTGGCCTCCCTAAGGGATGAGGTGGTGGGGTTCTGCTGTGGTGTTCTGACAGGCACAGGCAGCTCCCCTCATACTTCAAGGGCTGGGATGCACCTGTGGGGGAAGCAGCCTAGCTGGGGAGTGTGGTGGATGCCTTGACTCCTTGCTGCTCTTTTTCTTTTCAGTTGTGGTTTGCATGCTGGGGACGCAGGCTATTGCTCTGGTGAGCTGCTCCCTCCCTGGCCTGAGGACAACAACAGTAGTAGGCAGCTGCAAATCATCTATCCTTCCTAGAGAAACACTGAGCCTCACTCCTTGGTGGGTGGAACAACTGATGCTGAACTGCATGTAGGTCACCACTCAGGACTCTTTGCTGACCAGGGACCTGCAGGATCACAGAAGCTTTCCTTTGACTTGGGTTACAAAGGTCTGTGGTGGCAGAGTGGGTTCCTGGGGATTTTTCTTCCACTCACTCACTCACTCACTCACTCGCACACTCATTCATTCACTCACCCCTTCACCCTTTGGGGAAACCCCTCTGTTTCTGCACTGGGACACTGGGTCCATGTTGACTGACTGTTTGATTTCACTCCTCTTTTCTCATAGGACCCATCACTTCTCTGTTGAGCTCCAAAGGTGTGTTTCTCCTCATCCTTCTTGTAGTGTAGAGTCTCACACCTACTCTGGTTCCTCTCCATGAGATAAGCTACACTAGTTGCTTCTAGTTGGCCATCTTGGGAAAAAAGAGCCCTCTTTTTTTTTTTCTTTGAGTTGGCATCTCACTCTGTCGCCCAGACTAGAGTGCAGTGGCCGCTTCTGGCCACCGCAACCTCGACCTGCTGGGCTCCGGCGATCCTTCCTCCTCAGCCTTACAAGTAGCCGGAATTACAGGCATGCGCTACCACGCCTGGCTGATTTTTTGATTTATTGTAGAGATGAGGTCTCACTGCCCAGGCGGGTCTCGAACCCGTGGGCTCAGGCAATCCACTTACCTCAGCCTCCCAAAGGCGCGGGATTACAGGCTGAGCCACCGAGCCCGGCAAGAGCCCTCTTTTAACCCATTTCTAATATAGAGAATAGACTGTGAGTGGTAAGACAGTGGTCTATTCACTGATATTGCCAACAAACGAGGACAGACAACTCATTGAAAAACATGAAGTTTAGATTCTAAAGCATGAGTTGGTATCTCTGCTGTATTATCCCTTGAGGATGTGTAATCTTGGAAGTGTCAATTGGTCTCTGAGTTTCCTCATGTACAAAATGGTAATAATATGATGGCTATTTATTACTATAGTTATTTTGTGAATCATATTTGTTAATGCATATGGAAACTTGACAAAATATATTGGTTTAAAAATATTTGTAAAATATTTAACAAATTCTAAATGTTAGGAAGATCCCTGGTGTTCTAATGAGTGAATTGAATTATTAAACATGTAGTGGGTGACTTTAGGTTTAAGGCTAAATAAAATAAGCTTTTGTGTATAAAAGTATAAAGGAAAGAGAAATCCAACCCTTCTTCTGCTAGTGAGACTCCCTCCCCTCCAAAAACCCCACTGAGGTTAATAATTGCCCCAGGTGCAAACACCAGCCCATTAGACCAGTAGCTCAGCTGGCCCAATTTAGTGCTCAGCACCCGTTTTTATCTCAGCTCTGTGGGAACTCCCAACACAGAGTAGATTCTGGAAAACCAGTTTAAATACCTTGCTGATGTAATATTCCTAAGAGTTTAGGTTCATACATTAACTCTTCATTTTCATTATTTTCTTTTATAGCAAACATGATTTCAATTGGGCTTTTGTTAAAGTGTCTTCCTGCTTGTTTTTAAAGAAGGAAAAAATTGTTAAAAAACAGAACTCAGATTTTTTTTCTACCCAATTTCAAAAAGGAGACAAAACTCCAGTGCCCTTTCTAGTACTTAACAGTTAAGTTTAAATTAAAGAAACAATTAAAGAAATATGTTAACTTTTTTCTTTAATGGAGACGGGGTCTTGCTATGTTGCCCAGGCTGGTCTTGAACTCCTGGGCTCAAGTGATTCACCTGCTTTGGCCTCCCAAAGTGTTGGAATTACAAGTATGAGCCACCATGCTCAGTCTATGTTAGGTTCTTGATACAGATTATTTAAGAAAATCCTCTAATGTGCTAATTGTATAATGAATATGCAATAAGAATCAATTCATAAGGCAGCCTTTCTCAGCAGAGACTTTGTCATTTCAAAACAAAAATGATTTGAATTCACTCTCACTTAAAACACATATTATGTGCCACAGGCCACTGCTTAGAGTTTAGAGGTATGAGAACATCAAGCAAATGATGAGTGATGCAACCCTTGGAGGATGGATCCTTCTTGTTCTAAAATATTGTCAGAATATAGCATTTACTTTTGGGCAAAAAAAAAAGTTTACCTCTAGTTGTGGAACTTGGACTTGAATTAGATTTGGAGGAGTAAATCTGAGAGAGGACCTCAGGCATTATGAACAACTCCCATAGGAAAAAATATCAAGGATGGAGAGAAGGGACACACCTGTTTTGCTTTATTTTTCCTGATGACAATGTTGGTGGTGTTTGTGTTGGTGGGTTGTGTGGTGTGTTTTTGGGCATGTGTGAATGTGCACAAAATAGGATATAAATGTGCGGCATCCTAACATCTTGTCAAGCCTGTTAAAGATTCAAGAAAGAAGTTTGGTAGAGAAGGTCCAACAACTCAAATGCACATGTTGTAGCTGGTAAATTTTATGACGGAGGATGAGGAAGAAGGCTGTAACGACCAGTGTGGGCTGTGATGTCATGAATGTGGACACCACCTAAAAGCATTTACACTACATTAAAAAAAATTTTTTTTTTTTGAGTTGGAGTCTCACTCTGTCGCCCAGACTGGAGTGCAGTGGCCGCTCCTGGCCACTGCAGCCTCGACCTGCTGGGCTCCGGCGATCCTTCCACCTCAGCCTTCCACGTAGCTGGAACTACAGGTGCATGCTACCACACCCGGTTAAATTTTTGATTTATTGTAGAGATGAGGTCTTGCCTGCCCAGGTGGGTCTAGAACTTGCGGGTTCAGGTAATCCACTCACCTCAGCCTCCCAAAGGCGCAGGATTACAGGCTGAGCCACCGAGAGCACCATGAAGACCAAACAGAATAGCTGTAGGGACTCAAATCCATCTCCTGGATTGGTGACTAGTTTGTAGCCTTTGAGCAAAAGCTTAAAGAGGAGGGCCTCTGGAGTCAAACTGGGAGGTTCAAGATCTAGGTTCAGTACGTCTTAAACCTGATAAGCTTGACAAATTATTTAACAACTAGCAGTCTCATTTTCTTCACTTCTAGAATGTAGAAAATAATAATACTTATATTTTGGGATTATTTTGAGGATATTGAGATAAGTACATTAACAATGCATTTAACAAAATAATTGGTACCTGGTAAGCATTTATTAGCTACTATCAATCTGTGTGTGTACACATACATACACACACAAATTATCTTTTAAAATAAAAAAAAATTTTATTTTAAAGATATGGGGTACAATTCAGGTTAGGCATACAAATATTCATTATGCAGGTAACCTTGTTGATGAGGTGTGCCCCTCCCTCCCCTGCCAGTTTCCCTCAACTGCCAGTTCCAACCCCCCTCCCCTGGCAGTTTCCTGCTACGGCCAATCGCTTTCTTATAGTATTATGATAATTGTTCAAGGTCCGCTTATGAGTGAGAACATATGGTACTCTGTTCTTTGTTTCTGTGATAGATCACTGAGTATGAGCAGCTCTAAATCCATTCAAGTTGCTACAAAGTCCATATGTTTGTCTGTCTTTATGGCTGCATAATATTCCATTGTGTTTATGTACCACATTTAAAAAATCCAGTTCAGCTTCGATGCACAGTATAGTTGTTCCATGTTTTTGCTATTCACACACATAAATTAAAGTATATGTACAAATAGTCATTTCCTCCTTCAAATAACCATCTGGGAAATTATACACTTTTATAATGTTGTCTTTGACAATCAGTACCTCATCACTGTTCATTTTTGTGTCTCTGCAAGTTGAAATGCTATCAGAGACTGTGGCCTAAACTTCTGAATGTGTTTGATGGCAGCAAATCTCTTCTTTCAGGGAGTGGGAGGGAATTTGAATTTTGAAAAATATCCTATGTGCTTTGAAGCAAAGACTGATGAATGAGATAAATAATCAGACCGGGTAATACAATTTTGAACAGAAATATCTAATAAAAGGAAACAAGAACTTAGGAATAAAAGGATGTGCAGGGCAGAGACAGGGAATGTTTCGGAGAGAATGGATCACAATTATTTTGTTATGACTAATTTTTTAGCCCCTTGATATTATTATTATTGTTGTTATTCTTATTTTTGGTTTTGAGTAATAGTCTCATTCTGTCGCCAGGCTGGAGTGCAGTGGCACAATGATGGCTACTGCAGCCCTGACGTGCTGGGCTCCGGTGATCCTTCTGCCTCAGTCGTCCAAGTAGCTGGAACCATGGGTTTGCACCACCATGCCTGACTAATTTTTTGATTTATTATAGAGACAAGGTCTCACCAATTTTCCCAGGTTTATCTCAAACCCCTGGACTCAGGCAATCCTCTCGCCTTTGCTTCCCAAAGTACAGGGATTACAGGCATGAGCCACTACGCTTAGCTGTTATTATTTTTAAGTATGTCTACTTGACATTTAAATGTTGGAGACTCCCGGGGCTCAGTAACTGAACCTCTTCTCTATCCTCTCTCCCTAGATAATCTTATGCATTCTCATGGCTTTAAATGCTTTCTATTTGTTTATCTCCTAAATTCATACCTTCAGTCAACATTTGTCCTCTGGTCTCTAAACTTATTTATCCATCAACTCAGTCAATGCCCGAGAGAGGTCTAATGAACTCCTCAAATTTATGTCCAGGATGAAGCTCCTGATATTCAGTACCCTCTTTTCCAAACCAGCTTCTCCCATAATCTTCTTGTCTCAGCTAATGGTAACTCAGCTCTAGTTTTTTAAAATAAAAACTTTGATGTTTTGAAAGATACCTCTCTTTCTCTTGTACCTTGCATCTGGTCCTTTAGCAAATTCCGTCCACTCTACCACTTATCTCCTCAATTCTACCACTCTGATCCAAACCACAATCATCTCTCTTCCCTGGATTATTATGACAGTCCTTCCTTCTCCTGTTCTTGTTGTCTTCCTCAACACTTCACCACAGTGGTTCAGTTGAAATGAAAATCTGGCCATGTTACTCCTCTAAGGTTTTCCGTCTGACTCAGTTACTGTCCTGACTATGACCTACAAAGCAGTTCTATAAACTTGTTTTCTGTCCAACCTCTCTGAATTTATTGACTAACTCCTCATTCATTCCCACCCTTCACACTGGCCTCCTTGCTGTTTCTTGAACCAGGAGCTGCTACCTCGAGACCTTTGTTCTTGCTAGTCCCTCTGTATGGAATGCTGGTCCCTTGTATATTTGCATGGCTAATTTTTTCACTTCCTTCAGGTCTTTACTTAAAAGTCACTTTCCCTGGCTACCTTACTTAGAAATTTTATTTCCTTTTCTGCTTTATTTATTTTTCCTAAGTCATTGCTTTTCTGTTTCTCTCTAGAAAGGAAACTTCATGAAAGTAGACATTTGTGTGTTTTATTGAGTGTTGTATCTCTGGTGCCTTGAATTTGCTTGGTCTGTAGTAAACACTCAATCAATATTTGATGAATGAATTAATAAATGAATTCATTGCCTTTTATGTTAACTATTTCAAAATGATATAGAAACTATGAAGATATAGGCAACGAGTATAGAGGAGAAAGCATGGGACCAGGAGTCCAGGCACTTGAATTCTACTTCCAGCTGTGCTACTAAGTAGTCATGTAATTTTGGACCTGTTGCTTTGCGTTTATAAGCCTTGATTTCCTCATCTCAAAATGAGGCAGCTAAATGAGATATATTGATAGTTTCTAGGATCTCTTCTCTCTCTGGGATTATATGACCCTAATATAATAAGGAAGATTCTTGTGATAATGGCCTATTTTAGACCAACTTAGAACTTTTTGTGGAAGCCAGAGAAGATGCATTTGGACGTCTCTTTTTTTTTTAAATCGATATTTTTTATTTTGATATTGTGGGGTACAGTTAAGGGTTAGGTATACAAATATGCTTCATTCAGGCCCCCTTGTTGATAGCAGGTGTCTCCCCGTCTCCAGACAGATGTTTATTACCATTAGTCCCATCCCCACCCATAGTTTCCCAACACTGTCAGTCATTTTCTTATAGTAGTGCATTGGATGATCAAGGTCCACTATATGAGTGAGAACATGTGATACTCAGATCTTTGTTTCTGTGAGAGGTCACTTAGTATTATAGACTCTAGCTCCATCCAGCTTGCTGCAAAATTCACGATTTTGTTCTTTTTTATGGCTGCATAGTATTCCATCGTGTATATGTACCACATTTTTTTTACATTCTTTTATTTTATTTTATTTTTTATAATTAATCAGTATTTTTTATTATGGTTTTGTGGGGTACAGTTAAGGGTTAGGTGTACAATTACGTTTCATTCAGGCACCCTGTTGATAAGAGGTGTTTTCCCAGCCCAAGACAGATATTTGCTACTGTTAATCCCATCCCCCTCCCCCCCATAGTTTCCCAGTACCATCAGTCATTTTCTTATAGTATTACATTGGATGTTCAAGGTCCATTATATGAGTGAGAACATGTGATATTCTGACCTTTGTTTCTGTGAGAGGTCACTCAGTATTATAGACTCTAGTTCCATCCAGGTTGCTGCGAAATTCATGATTTTGTTCTTTTTTATGGCTGCGTAGTATTCCATCGTGTATATGTACCACATTTTTAAAATCCAGTCCTCTTTTGATGGACAGCGTGGTTGGTTCCAGGTTCTTGCTATTATGAACAATGCTGCAATAAACATTCACGTGCAGGTATCTTTTTTATAGAGTGATTTGAGCTCTTCAGGGTATATTCCCAGTAGGGGGATTGCAGGGTCATATGGGAGGTTGATGTTTAGAGCTTTTAGGAATCGCCACACTGCTTTCCACAGAGGTTGCACTAGTTTACACTCCCACCAACAGTGTAGAAGAGTTCCCTTTTCACCACACTCTCTCCAGCAGCTATTTTTTGAGTTGTTGATAATTGCCATTCTGACTGGGGTTAGGTGGTATCTCAGTGTGGTTTTGATTTGCATCTCCCTGATGATTAATGAGGTTGAGCATTTCTTCATGTGTCTGTTGGCTGCTCGGATGTCTTCCTTTGTGAAGTGTCTGTTCATATCTTTTGCCCACTTTATAATGGGGTTGTTTGTTTTTCTCTTTTCAGCACGTTTGAGTTTCTTGTAGATCCAGGATGTTTGGACATCTCTTTTTAAAGGTTAGTTCTAATAGTCTTTGTCTTTGAGGGAGAACCAAAGCCAGACAGTGGGAAGAAGAAGCGACAATTCTCCAGTGTGGGCCCTCAGCTTTTTATTTATCACACTGGCTTAACACATTCCCTCACCAAGCTGGTAACTTATTTTGTGCTATTGAAGTAATGCGGATGCTGTAACATCAGGTTATGTGTTTTCTGAATTATTTCCACATGTACACGACATCACATCACGACATCACCAGGCAGAAGGTGGGTTAGGTTTTATTGCCATCTCCATTTACAGAAGCTAGAAGCAGATTAACTGGCAACACTACAGAGAACGTTTGTAGCAAGTCAAGGTCAGATTCCATAAGAAGTGTTCTTTTTCAACAATGGAGTTCTGCTATTGAGGTACTTAAGTCAGAACTGGTAGCATTCTTTCCAAAATCTCCACGTCTAGAGAGGTGGTTGTTTAAAAACACTTATACAGAGGTTTCTGCAAGTCACGGAGTGCCAGAAATGTTTCACAATTTTGTTGGAGACTTGAAAATTTTCAGTGATATATGGAGTTGAGAGAACAGAGCCTCTTAACTTTGGGTTTTGTAAGATAAGTGCCTTTTCGGCCGGGCTTGGTGGCTCAGTCTGTAATCCCACGCCTTTGGGAGGCTGAGGTGAGTGGATTGCCTGAGCCCGCGGGTTCGAGACCCGCCTAGGCAGCGAGACCTCATCTCTACAATAAATAAAAAAATCAGCTGGGCGTGGTAGTGCACGCCTGTAATTCCAGCTATTTGGAAGGCTGAGGAGGAAGGATCGCCGGAGCCCAGCAGGTCGAGGCTGCGGTGACCGGGAGAGGCCACTGCACTCCAGAGTGGGTGACAGAGTGAGACTCCAACTCAAAAAAAAAAAAAAAAGATAAGTGCCTTTTTCCTTTTATCCACTCAAATCATGTGAAGATAATGGTTTTGTCTGGGCATTTTACCAGAGCAGCAAAAGGATTTTGTCCTCTGAATTTCTAGTCAAAAAAAGGGAATATTTGGAGCAAAGTGTGCCTAATTATTAAGTAAACTAATTTGTTCCTGAATTGAAAGCAGAAGTGAGCAGTGGTAGATATAATTGTGCGAATAATTGTTAACCGATGAAGCATTTTCAAGTCAGCAGTCCAAGTTAACTTTGGAAAACCAGGAAGTTTGTCACAGTGTAAAAAGCATAAATAAAATACAAAGACTTATATCCAATCTCAGTATTTAGAAGATGATCCACTTCATGGTTGGCAGTCTTTTGAGGTAAATCTGAGTTAAATCCAACTTGGATAGATTTGACTTCTGGTAAGATGGGACTTAAAGACTGAGACATATTGCACAGGGTTTCAAGATTAAGTGTATAGAAACTACAGGGTTAAAACATGTCCCTTTTCTTGGAAAAGCTGGATAATGGTTTCTAAAGGCTGAATTCCTTAATGATACATTTAAATTACTATAATATTTGATAACAAAATTAGCCATGTCACATTTAAGAGGAAATTGAGAAAACAGATTATAGTAAGTATAATGTATGCAGTATTGTCTTTGAGTTTTCACCCCTGGAGATGGAATGCTTAAGGCAGGAAGTGTCAAGGGACATATGCGTTGTAGGTCTGTTTGTAGCTGAAGCCTCAACACCAGGGAGACTTTTCCCGAGAAGGGAACAGAGTACACTTGTCTCTGGGTCCTAACACCCCAGAGAGAACGCAGCTGTCAGGGCAAAGACTTCTGCACATGAAGTTCACGTTAGACCTGCTTAGACTAGCAGGCATGTGAAAGCTATTGCAAGAGTTACGAAGTAAAGTAGGCTGCAAGTGTTTTACAAAGCATATTCGAATGAAACAAAGCTACAGTATAAATCAAAAGGCAAGGAAAAACTTTGAATAATTCTACATACTAAGTCTGATCATACTGAAAGGTAGCAGCATCAGTTCTAAGGCAGCATAACACAGAGATTCAGCACATCTGGGGCTACCCAAAAGGATGATGCCAGATGATTGCCTACTGAGGCTGGGATATTAGTCATACTAGCTACGTGTGCTTGCCAGTGTATTCAGAGGACTTGAACGTCAATTTCAGAAACTCATTGCTTGTTACTTACATTTGTATGTATTTTTTTCTTTTTTTGGTCTATGAGTGTGGGTTGAATCATTCCCAGTGAGCACTCTTGGCCTACTCATGGTCGTCAGCTAAAAGAACTCCTCTAGGGATTGTTATATTTAGACACCTGGACTAGGTGAACCCTGAGTACTACTGATACATTTGGAGACTCTGGCATGTAATGAATGTCATATTGTCAGGGCCAATTTTTGTTTCAGTACCAATTTATAGCTCATCATTCTCTGAGAGATGCTTGTTAGAGTCTTTCTTTATGTACATTAATTCTGGAATTATGTGCTTTCAGAATTATAATATAATGTTAGTTTTCATTGTACTCTTTGCTACACAAGTCACAAAATTATATGTGAACATTCTTATAAATCTTAAATATAGCTTTCCAAAAAATATAAGATACAAAATTAATCTATCTCTCCAACACACACACACACACACACACACACACACACACACACACACACACACACACAACACACACACATGAACACACACGAACACAAAGGAGGGAAAATGAACTCTCTTTTGGAAAGGATACTGTGGTAACTAATATCTGATCTTATGTGCTGAAAAGCCTATTCACAAATATTCTTTCCTCCATGTCAAGACCTAACTAGAAGCATCACTGAGATCTTCTACCTAGATACCTCACTGTCCAAAGGGTAACACAAATCTAACTGTGTGACTTATTCATCCACGCAAAACCTTCCATGACTCTTCATCACGGATGGAATAAAACGAAGTCCACCATGGACCATGTAAGACTTCATCTTCTGCTGATTTGCTTCCCATTTTATGTAGCAGTGGCGGCACACTGAGTCTGGTTCCTTGCACACCACACTGGTTATTGCCTCCTTAACTCCGTTTATGCTCTTCTCTCTGGAATATCTTTTGTCCCCATTTTCTCCCAACTACTGATGCTAAAGTTTAGTGTGTCATTTCTCCTTCCCTGCCCATCTCAGGCCTTCTGTTCTCTTCTCCATCAGTTGGGTGAGGAGATCCTAGGAGTTCCAATTGGACTCAGTGCAAATCATGATGAAGCACAATTTGTTTGTCTGTCTCTTCCCTTTTCTGATAGACCACAAGCTCCTCGAAGGCAAAGGTTTATTAATCTTTGGGTTTCCCATTGTCTAGCTCAGAGATAGTATGTAGCAGCTGAAATAAATATTAACATTTATTTATTTAGAGTTGGAGTCTCACTCTTGTCGCCCAGGCTGGAGTGCAGTGGCATGCTCACAGCCACCATAGCCTCGACCTGCTGAGCTTAGGCGATCCTTCCATCTCAGCCTTCCAAGTAGCTGGAATTACAGATGCATGCCACCATGGCCGGCTAATTTTTGTGATTTATTGTAGAGACGAGGTCTCATCAAGTTGTCCAGGCTGGTCTTGAAGCCCCAGGCTCAGGCAATCCTCTCACCTCGGCCTCCAAAGTGCTGGGATTACAGGCTGTGCCACCACGCCCGGCCTAAATATTAACTTTTATTTAATTGAAATAAAATAGCAAACAGCAATCTTAAGTAGCCCAACGGAATTTGTTATGATTGAACACAAATTTGGATCCATTTTTGATGTCTGATGAGAATGATAACTTGGATCTGACTTAATTTCCAGTCATGTGTGTTTACTACCAAACTGGCAAACAAGCTGTCCAAGGAAAGCAAGAAGCAACGTGTCAGGTGAATAATTGGATACTGGTTTTCTGCATCTCTTCAACTCTCTGAGGAACTATATATAAAATTCAGTGGTCAAACTAGAGGCAGGGCTCCTTGCCTTTGATAGCAAGAGGCCGAGGGCAAGGCCACATCAACACAAATGGTCTATTTACCACCACAAATGGCAATTCTTGTGTTGCCATGGGCACACAATTTGGGGTTCTGTTTGTCTAGTGTGACATCAGGTGAACAGCTGTCCTGGCCAAGGCTCACCCATTAACGTATCTTTTCAAATGTTGGCAGAATTACAGTTTCAGTATGCCATCAAATTCTAGACCAAATGATATCTGAAAAGCGGTGATTATGCTCAAAGTCTGTGGCTATGGGTCTGCCACAAATCACACATATACTCTACAAAAGATCTTCCATAACATTGTCCATGAAGTTTACCACATATGTATAATTTGTCAGCGTCATGCTCAAGTTACAAAAATCTAGAATTAAAATCATCTTTACATTCTAGCAATAAAGAGAATGTCATATAAAAAAAATCCCAAGAAAATAGTGAAAGTTCAGGTTGAGTTTACAGAAAATTTATCTGTATAGTTTATTAATAAAAACTGTAGAAATATGAAGAGGGGTTGATAGATGGAATTATTTACAAGCCACGAGAGAGGGAACATTTTGTATCTTAGTAAATGATATTGTGCTTTTTTCTTTTCTTCAAAAAGCTTGTGCTGGTGAGTTGGGAAAGAAAAGTGGAGGACTCTAGTTAAAATCTGTACTTTTTGGAATATATAAATCATTGTTCTTGGGCTTCTTGAAATACACAGGAGTGCACTTTTTAGATGATGCAGTGTGATTCATACTGCCTCACTGGAATTATACAGGCTTTTTCTGTTTTCAGGCACGTACTTCGGGTCTAGCCATTCACTCTGAATGAGTAATTCGAGTGTGGACTTCTGGGAGGTTAGCAAGGTTGAGCAAAGTTAGCTGGAGAATTAGGCTATAGGCTTTAATGTCTGTTTAGAAATCTATGTCATGGTGTGTTGAATTTTCAAATCTTTCCGTCCTCCCATGCTGCTGGTTTTCTTTTCTGATCTTCACCAACCAGCACCTTTTGCTCTGCTGGCTGCTTATTTCCCCCAACCCCACATTGTCCTGAGGATTTCTACCCAGATTCCTTTGTGCATGCGCTTTCCCTGCAACTGGTTGTCATGTCCCTTTCTGCCTTACATGTTGACGGTCTGGGTAATTCTTCTGGCTGCAGCTCATAAACTACCATCTCAATCAATCTTTAATTTATCAAATATGTTCATGTCTCGCTTCTCAAACGATTATGACAATTTTGTTTATTTTTACCTTGTATAATTATATTATTAGCTGTTTCACGGGTCTGTATGTGTTGGCCTTAACAAATCTCTGTTGTAACTTCTGTCCTTGACATTCTGACTTTAGATTGTCTCTTTAACCAAACAGTAAGCTCTAGAAAGGATGATTCATTTTATTGAAACATGTCTAATGTCTAGAACAGTGCAAAGCACATACGTGCCTAATAAGTATGGTATGAGTTACTGAAATAATTAAAATCAAGATTTAAAAAATGTAACAAGGCATCTGTCTTTCATGGTAAAGATATAGACAGGTGCTCAGAATGTGTAAGAACCATTTGTACTAAATTAATAAAGTTGGCATTACTATTTAAACTTTTTGCTAATCTACTTATACTTTAATGTACACAATGAGAAAGTGACATACTTTTTGGATTTAAAAATTGAATTCTCATCAGCAGCCTATATGAGACACCTGAATTTTAAAAGCTACAGTTTGCATTAAATCATAGAGCCAGAGAAACAGAAATTCTAGTTAGACTAGCTATCACCCCATGTTTGCCTTGGCTTATCTTCTCCTCTGAGGGAATTTATACAGGAAAGAATTAAAACATCACATGGCATAAAGGCAAGACACAATAAAGAGAGAGCACTGCCTGTCTTAGAAAATGAAACAGATCAGTTTTTAATTTCTGTCATTGGAAATGGACTCTGACATTTCTGATGTGTTTGAGGGTAGCAGTCAGTGGGCTCATTGGTTTCTCCTCTGAACTCCTTTGTTAAGTCCGCTGCTCCCAGGTATGCTGAAAGTCCTTGTTAGAGAATTACAGTCAAGTCATTAGTATAGACTTAGGGCTTAAATTGGACAATGAGGATCATTCCTAGAATGATCAGGCCACATGTTAGCTTTTACTACATATATATAATATGTATAATTTTTGATGAAAAATATAATTTCACCTTTTTAATCACAGTCAGATGAACTTTCCTCAGTGGCTCCTTTCTGTTTTTTCCTAACATCTTTCTCTTTATCACATCCTGTTTACGCCTGACTCATCCTGTACCTTCTGAGAGTCTCTTGGCTCTCCTGCCTCCCACTCCTCAGCTGTCAGCTCTGCTTCAACCTACCCCCTGCAAGCCACCTCGTGCAGACCACCAGCTGTGTGACCACCAGTTGCATGACCCACCAGCTGTCTGCCGCATCTGCCCTCCTGGGGGCTGCCCAAGGGCTTGATGGTGTAAGACGTCGGGTTAAGAAATGAACTCACTACCGCATCACCTCATCAAAGAGGGAAATGGGAGGCAGGAGGAATCCATATAGAAACATGACCTTTCTTCCCTTCTAATCAGAGAATCTCTGTGCAGAGTGTGTCTGGAGACATCCGAGCAGCTGAGCAAATGCCCTGTCTGTGACCGGCTATGTCTGTTTGGTATTGCTTGTGAAGCACTTGCCAGCACTGTGATGTGTCACTTTGTGTTGTTTTCTATCTCTCTGGTTTTACTTACAGTTTTCCTTACTCTTGCTCCCCTGGGATTGTGTGTCCCAATAAATCTTCAGAGCTTCCTCCTGCCTCAGGCTGTTTTTCCAGGGAAACTCAGCCAAGACAGTATAATAATGACCTGCTTATAGGCTTGTCCCTTCTGAGAGAGTGTAAACCCCTTGAAAGTAAAAACTATGTCATTTTTTTTGGTTTTACCTATGCCATTTCCTGACATAGAATAGGCCGAAGGTCCATGTTCATATAACTGACTTTTACCTGAAAATTTAGGGAATTATAAAGTAAAAATGTTCATTGTAAAATAGATGCCTGCAAATATGATTATCATATGCTCTTAATCATATTGACTAACAGTCAAAAGTAATTTCTCGTATATTGAATATAATGTGTTATTTAAGTCATGGAGAAAGTAAGAAAAAGAGAATTTTACTAAGTAATTAAAAAGCCCAGCAGCATTTTTGCCATTTTGTTGTTGCCACTAGTAAAATAATTCTTATTAAGAATGAACATGGAAAATTCAAAATCTGTGCAATATGTTTAAGCATCTTAAGTGTTGGCCTCTTCTGAAAGGTAAAGGACAAATAAATATCAAGTAATAAACATCTAAGAACTTTGACAGGAAATAAAAGCAGAAAACTCATTACTTTCATAAAAAGAGAAGCCTAAATAAAGCCAGACTGGGAATAAAGCAAATCTCAGCACCTTCTGTTGAATTTGCAATAAACCACAGATGCCAAATATTCATCTCATTTAACTCAGTCCAGTGCTTCACTCAAATAGACCACTTAAAGTATTTCTCAAATTGGATTAATGGTGGTGAAAGAAATACTGCAATTACAGATAAGAGGGTGGTGGAAAGATTGTAAACCCAGGATAATTTATAGTTGAGAATATATCTTGATCATGAACACTTCGTGTCTGGGGCTGTAAGATCTAGTGTGAGCCTTATGTGACTGCATTCAAACCTGAGCATGAATAAAGCAATACTGTATACATGTTTTAGGAATTTACACTGTGGTCCAAACACTGTCTATTTTTTAACCGTTTATTTCCAGTTTTATTTCAAAGTATTTGTTTATGTGTGTTGAAGATGAGTTCCGGACCAATGGCCAATAGAATCAATTATACTTACAGAAAAAAATAGGACTTGCAAAATGTATATGAAAATGTTTTAAGTTTCAGAGCCCTAAGGTTAAACATTTCAGGAAATCTGATCTGTTAAATAAAAATAGAAGTAAGAGAGGTCCAGATGGGAAATTGGAAGCAAGAAAGATACCAATTTGCATTGAGCCAGAAGTTTTGCATTATTCAATTTTGATAATAATCCATTTTATGAGGTAGATATAATTATTCCTAGGCACAGCTTGAGGAAACAGGCTCAGGCCGTTTCATGGAAGCCAGAATCCCTGTCCTACTGGCCATGTCATGGTACCTGGCTGTCACTAACTGTTGGCAGAGTTTAAGGTTCTTGTTTCTTATTAGATACCCTATTCTTATCCATGAGGCAGTGGTGACTCTGCCAGTTTTCACTCACCACCATTGAATCTTAGTTTTAGTGTAAATGGGAATGACTTGGAGTATTGGCAAAAAAAAAAAAAAAAAAAGAAAAAAAAAAGGGAAGTGGGACTTGGATACTGTATTAGTCAGGGTTATCCAGAGAAACAGAAAAAAATGAATCATCACTGATACTGTAATATCTGCCATCATGGGAGGTTGGTTAGTAGACCATCAGTGTCTTCAGTTCAGTAACAAAGCCAGTTCCAGCCAAGGTCAGGGTGAAGCTGAAAGTCACACCTTCAAATTCTGCCTTCTGTTTTTGCCTTGGTTTTAGGTTTGGTAACTAAATTCATGTAATTTTAATTTTGATATGATATAATGAAAAAGCCACAGAGATAGGTTGCCTGGATAATGTATTCAATTATTCTGCTTTCTGAATGCTTGTCTTGTAAGTGATTTGTTATTGAAATATTTTCTACCCAAGTAATGTCCATTCATCACTGATAAGTATACTGCTTTGTTTTCTAGGGTGGGAGATGTCTTATATATTGGAAGCAGTCTATGTCTTGTAATATTTCACAAGCAAACAAACACTGAAATGCTGTTATTAAAAGTGTGTGTGTGTGTGTGTGTGTGTGTGTGTGTGTGTGTGTAAATGTCTTTGACATGGGGTCAAAAATCAAACTAATTTTTTCTTTTTATTTTAACATGCATTTTTACTCTTTTCATTTCTCTCTGTAGTAACTGCAAATATCATCATGAAGAAATTTCACTTCTTCAGCTTTTTGAGCTCATAGGTCACATTGCTTTTTTACTGGAATCTTTACCTGGCTCAGTAACCAAGGCAACAAATCCCTGGTTAATGACTCACTAGAAATTCACTGTGGAGGTGGCTTATTAGTTTCCCCCCCCCAAGAACTGGGATAAAAAAGCTTGCTTGTGATTTTTTAAATCTATTTCTCCTATTTCTCTTACTTACAATACAGACAACTTAAAGTAAATTTAGTTAAAATCAATAGACAAAAATATCCAGCACTTTAAAATACTAGTTTGGGACTCATAGTGTATGCATATGTAAATGTAAAATATTAAGAAGCTTAAGGATATTTTATTTTTTGACTTTATTTCTTTTAGTTTGTAAGTGGATGAAAAACAAAAAATAATTTTAAAATAGTGGTTTTAGGTTTAAGAATTATCCTAGTCCTTTGAAGAATTGTTTGGAGAAGGCATCTTTAAGAAAGCACTAAGCATGCCTTGAGGGAAAGAAGAGAGAACAAGTAAAAATCTGACAGAAATCTGAAGGGAAATAAAAAAGCCAACTTTATGAAAAGAAGTAAATGTGGGAAGAAATTGACAAGGGGTAAAAAAGCAAAAAATAAAAAAATCCTTGACATTGCTTAAAGATATTCCAAAGTATGCAAAAACAGTTTTAAAGCTGAATAAACCCAATTATACTCCTGGAAAAATCTTTTTTTCTAACAAAATATTTAGAGAAAAGCCAGAGGGAGAGGACATAATAGAATGACATTTGACATATTTCTCAAGAATTTACAAGAGAGAAAAAGGCAGTAACACTGGTGAACATGGTTACCTGGCTTGAAAGTGCTAAAAGGAATGGACCTCTTAAGAAAGGTGTCTAGAACAGAAAAGACATTAACAACATATTTGTAACACGTTCCCCTGCCATGGGAGCTTTTAGTGCCATGTTAAAAAGGGTAAAAATAACTGAAGTCATGTGTCAAGAACTGTTAACTCTGGGTACTTTAGAACACCTATTAAAAATTGGAGATAATTAATACAAAAAAGTATTTATAAATTAATAAGAGGTATTCATCTATGACATTATAGTTGTTCATAATGTCAAAAAACAGATTAAAAATTATACAATTTTGTTATATTGAGGGTTTGAGAAAGATACAGAAGAGGACAGTAGTAGTCTAGATACACTATATCTGTAATTTCTATGTGTATAAATTAAAAAACTGTTTCTGGAAGAACAAATAAAGATTTGGTTAGTCCTATAGATTACGTTTGCCACTAGGGAGCATTATGGCAGCATAATACAGAAACCTCAGAAGACTACTACTATTTTGACCAAATCACTGTTGGGAAAAATAAGAACAAGGCACCTGGAAGTCAACAGTGATGCAATACAGATGGCTACAGATTAGTTTTATCTCTCCTTGTCTTTGTTTCCCTTACCACAATTTTTCCTACAGGCCACTCTGTCTTCCCTCTTTTTCACAAGCTTTTTAATCCAGGACTCCAGATCTAAAGCCTTTCCCCAAGCTAAGCTGTCAGTACCTGCCAACCTGGCCAGCTTGACCAAGAAGACTCAGCTAAAGATTTTTGTTTAAGCTTTTGTTGGACTCTTTGCTCTGCACCGGCCTTTATTCCCAGTTGCAGGAACCACTGCAGGGAGTCTGAGAATGGACTAAACTCTAAGGAAGTAATGGAAAAAAGGGTTATCATCTGAGTTCTGAACAGCATCATACCTGGAGTCATGACATTGTGTGGGTTTTTCATTTAAATGAGCAGTAAATACTTTTTTTGTTTAAGCTAGTTTGAGATTGTTTTTCCACTTGCAACTAAAGATCTAATAGAGACTGAGCTCTTTAACCTATCCACAGGCGCAGAACTTCCAGAGTAGAGCTGGTAGGGGTTGAGTAATTCTGTAATGAAAGCAAGTGCAATTTGTGCAGGCGATCTTTTTTGGTTAATGACTGGAATATCAGAAGAGAATTTAAAAATGGTACTATGGGCCATTGCCTTGCTAGACTCTGGTATGGCCATATGCTCTTTGAACTATGACTCTTGCCATGCTTCCTGACTTTGGCCCCCTCACCCACTCTGGGGAGGTGAATCTTCTCTCTCCCTTCTCTTTCTCATTCTAATTTATTTTTAAATAAAGTATATTTTTAAATCTAAAAAAAAAAAGTACCATGCCTTCAAGAAACCTGTGTCTTCATTAAGGAAAAAAGAGCAATTAGGTGCTATACTCTGCTGTTCTGATTTAGTAAATGCACCAAGAGTATCTGGGAGGGAGGGGACAGTGGTTAGTCACAAGAAGGCTTTGAGAAAGAGATGAGCTACATAGTAGATAAGCTGGACTCAATGTCTATGTGGCCAAAAATTAGGTGCTTATTTGAGTGGGTAGTTTGGGAATTTAAAAATTTCTTATGGTTTATTCCACTAAGATTGCCTATATTGGTTAATATTTTAGTAGAGAATAAATCATTAGGTCATTTGATAGCATGAAAACACATACCTACAATAGTTGTTTCAGTTTTGGGGTCATAATTTAGGAACCAGGTTATCAAACAGAGAATATTTTAAATGCCTTTGTAACAGATGTGAACAATATTGTTAAATAATAATGTGACTCTCCTTGAAAGTACAAAATTTGGGTTTTCTGTGTTTTGCAGACTCCCTCCCCCCTTGGCCTTATGAGAACCTTTAGTAGATATGCTCAGTTATAGAAATATTTCTTTTCCAACTACTTTGTTTCTATTACTGAAAGGCAACCTTGAAATGAGTTTGAAGGTCATTCAGAAATGATAAATTCTGATATTTTCATGCATGAATAGAGATAAAATACTTTGATTTACATTGAATAGGTGAGGCATAGGATATTTGGTGGGTGACTAAAGACAGTTAACAAGTTAATGGGAATGAATAGTCTTCTTATAAAATATTGTGAGTATAAAGGATCCTAACATTATTATTGGTTGCCAGTAAAAGATGAATAGATGAATTTTTAAAGAAATAATAATAAAAATAAGCAAAACATTCACGGAGAGAGTACTGGTGACTTAGTAGAAGTATAATATAACTACAGAGTTTAAGTATGAAAGCTGAATCTGGTGTGAAAAAGGATGCAATAAATTTGTAGATTGAAATAGTAGATTCTGTCGGGCTCGGTGGCTCAGCCTGTAATCCCATGCCTTTGGGAGGCTGAGGTGAGTGGATTGCCTGCGCCCGCGGGTTCGAGACCCGCCTGAGCAGCGAGACCTTATCTCTACAATAAATCAAAAAATCAGCCGGGCCTGGTAGCACATGCCTGTAATTCTGGCTACTTGGAAGGCTGAGGCAGAAGGATCGCCGGAGCCCAGCAGGTTGAGGCTGTGGCGGCCGGGAGGCCACTGCATTCCAGTCTGGGCGACAGAATGAGACTCCAACTCAAAAAAAAAAAAAAAAAAAGAAATAGTAGATTCTGTCTCCAATGATAGCAAGGAAAAAAATAGAAAAGAGGTAATAAAAATATCATGAGGAGGGTAGCATTTTTGTCAGAAATGTTAACTTATTGTGTGTTTATTTTATATATTTCTCTTGCAAAAAAAGAATTCAGAATATCTTGGATATTCTGAATTATTCAGAATAGAGCAGATTACGCTGTATATTAAGTCAGTGTTTAAACTTGCACTTAAGCTAAATAGAAATATGACATTGTAGGAAGGTTCATTGAGCAGGATATTAAAATCTGTTTTTTACAGCAATCAAAAAAGTACCCCAAAAGTGAAATATCTTCTGTTTTCCCGTGAAATAACTGGTTCTCAACAAAATAAAAAAGTTGATATCATCCCGCTAGTTTATGTTATGTGATTCTTATAGATATGATATGTCATATATAGAAAATAAAACTAACAGACTGTCAAGTCAGTTCAATATCAGGGCATCATACATCTCTCACTTTCCCAGAAAGTTCTTCCTTAAATCCTGAGTGGAAACAAACAAGTCGTCAAATCTCTATAAATCAGCAAAGCAACTCCCAGCCTGAGAAAACAGAACACTGGAATAGACTAGAGGCCAGACGTGCTTTGCTGATTATTCATGTAATTACCCATTTCTGAGATCGAAGTTACATGGTTAAACACATGCTGGGTAATACAAGTTGTTATAAAAATAGCAAGAGAATCTCTTCATGGGTTCAGGAGTTAAATGCCTTTCAAAGATATTCTCTGTGAAGGTAACTTGAGAAACCTGATTGTAAAAATTTTGATCAGTATTAAAAATCTTAAGTGGTGTATGAATTACTTATTGAAAGTACTCATTTTACTCATTTCTTTGCATATATGCATTCTGTTTTTATTTTTACTAACCTACTATATGGACTCCTTTTATCTACTATTGTCCTCTTCCAGTTCATTATCCATGTTGCAGCCTGGGTAATCTTTACAAAATGAGGATCTGCTGTGCCTCCTTCTCCCTCCTCAATATCTCCCTTCAAAGATCACTACGTGAACGCACCACACAGGGTTCCAACTACTGGTCAGGGTCATTCAACTCAGGGTGACCAACCTTCCTGGTGTCCTTGGGCTGCCCCACTGTTAGTCTCATCTCCTGAAACTCCTCAGTCTCAGGCCAACTCTACTTTCACTCAACCTTCTTTCCTTCTCTCCTTCACTAGGGATCAAGCTTAATTGTGGGCTGACTGCTTTCCTAGCTTCCTTCCCATCCCATTTCCTCTCACAGGGGTTCCCCCAGTAAAATTCTCGCAAGAGCCGGGCTTGGTGGATCAGCCTGTAATCCTATGCTTTGGGAGGCTGAGGTGAGTGGATTGCCTGAGCCCGCGGGTTCGAGACCCGCCTGGGCAACTTGGCAAGACCTCATCTCTACAATACATTAAAAAAAAATTATCCAGGCGTGGTAGTGCGTGCCTGTAGTTCCAGCTACTTGGAAGGCTGAGGCGGAAGGATCGCCGGAGCCCAGCAGGTCGAGGCTGCGGTGCCCAGAGCGGCCACTGCACTCCGGTCTGGGTGACAAAGTGAGACTCCAACTCAAAAAAAAAAAAAAAAAAAGAATCCTCACATGTTTAATCCCAACATAGTGGTCTGTTCTTAGAACACCCGTACTACCACAAAGACCCTACAAAGATTTCCTATGTGACTTCTCTGAGAAAATAAAAGAAATTGTGATCTTTGTGTATAAGACCTCGCTGACCTCTGTAGTCAGAATCTCACCTGACAACCCATTGGTACTAGCCTCTTTCAGTTATGTTTAATATAGGAAGTGTCCCCCCACCAAAAAAACAAAAACAAAAAAACCCCAAGAAGGACTGGATTTATCTTTTTGGAGGGCAGCACTCTGTAGTACACTTGGAATTTGTTCCTCTGGATCAAAAGTTCAACTAAATTGCTAGAAGTTTTTAGAAGGTTGCATTACGATTTACATCCTGAGTTGTGGCAAACAGATGACTGGTTCTTCCATCATGACAACGCACCTGCCCGCATCATGCTCGTGTTCAGCAGTTTTTTACTCAGAATGCCATGACCTCCATGCCCCATCCTCCCTATTCACCCTATTGCGCCCGAGCAATTTCTGGCCCCCATGAAAGAAGTCCTCAAAAACAAACAAACAAACAAACAAACAAACAAACAAACAAAACAACAGCAACAAAAATTTGCCAGTGTGGAAGAGGTGAAACAAAAAAGGGCAGAATCATTAAAAGGCATCCAAACTGAAAAATTCAAAAGCATTTTGAACAGTGGAAAAAGTGTCTTTTTAGGTGTATTGCAAAATGAAGAGTACTTTGAAGGTGAGGAACATTTCCCCACTCTCCTCACTGAGTCAAGGTAACTGTTCTACCCACTCTTAACACCAAGAACTTTGTTTCATAGCACGTGCCACAGTAGATATTTTATATTCATTGAGTACATATTTGATCAATAATGTCACCTTTTTTGGATGTTAAGGACTGTAAGGACACAAACATGTCTTAAACATTTTTTTCCTGCCTCTGTATCCCCAGCTTCTAATATGGTGCATATAAATAAATAAATAATTATTCAATAAATACCTGTTGAATGAATTAATGCAAACATGTATTGTCCTCCAAAACCTAAAAGAACATTTGTTAATCCGAAACATTTTTCTATCTCTATTGTTCATCTTACATGCTAATCATTCCCTCTAAACCTCTGTCTTATATTTTTGACATTTTGAAGGGAGCAGATTAATGAAAAGCTTCCTAGAGATCATATTGAGGTGGAATTTGTTGAATGCATTGGAATAACTCACTGCATATTTCTTTTTTATTTTCTGTATCAAATTAATATGCACATAGTTGCCAAATAGTTATACAAGTCTTTTAATGGAGAATTGCATCTCCCTATCATTCTGCTGTCCTTCCTAACCACATAACCTTCCCAGCCTCTGATATCTACCATTCTATTCGCTACCTCTATGAGATAAACTCTTTATAGCTCACACGTATGAATGAGGACAAGAGCTATAACTCAATGATTTTTGGTATTTTTTTAAACATTTTCTTCATATCTCTAAATAACATGATTATACTGCAATTTCTAGATTTTATACTTTTAGGGAGTATCTTTGGAGTTCCCACTATAAAAGGTTAGGCGTTAACTCTCTTTAATCCTTTGCCTCTTGTTCTTATACCAAGCACTGCAGTGCATCTTTTCCGTCCCCTTTATCCTCTTGATTTTCACATGTTGACATATTAAATTGGCTGGGCACAGTGTTCAGCCTGTAATCCCAGCACTTTGGGAGGCCAAGGTGAGAGGATTGCCTGAGCCCAGGGGTTTGAGACCAGCCTGTGCAACTTGGTGAGACCTTGTCTCTACAAAAAAATCACAAAAATGAGCCGGGTGTGGTGGCATGCATCTTTAGTTTCAGCTACTCGGAAGGTTGAGGTGGAAGAATTGCCTAAGCCCAGCAGTTGAGGCTGTGGTGGCTGTGAACATGTCGCTGCACTCCAGCCCAGGTGACAAGAGTAAGACTCCAACTCAAACAAAACAAAACAAAGCAAAACATATTAAATTAATATTTATTATGTGCACTACCATGCTGACATAAATGCTATTTTTGGGCTGAGGTCAGTACTACTCCTAGACACTTGCAAAGAGGCCTCTGTCTTGTCAACCACACTTCTGAAGGCTTTGTTTTGGTCCTTCCGTATGGTGAGAGAAATTCACAGGGCCAAGGAGGATTCCTTAGGAGTCTCACTCTGGGTTCAAAGACCCAGAATTCCCCACCCAAATGACCATGAAACTGCTTCCAAGGCCCATGCAGTTCTCATGTTCTACTAAAGGTGGAAGGTGTCACTTGTGTGGGCATCCAAGAGGCAGGTGTTTGTGAGGGTGTAGTTAGAACATCCTCATATACCCAGAACAGATACATGGGCATATGCCCAGATACATAGCATGTGCCAAACTGTTTTCCACAGAGGTTGTATTTGTTGACACTTCCATGAGCAGTGTAGAAGTGTTCCCTTTTCCCCTCATCCGCTCTAGCATCTGTTGTTTTTGGAGTTATTGATGATGGCCATCCTGATTGGATTAGGTGGTATCTCAGTGTAATTTGAATTTGTATTTTTTTGATGACTAGTGAGGCTGATCATTTTTTTGTGTATCTATTGGCTGCTCGTATGTTTTCTTTTGAGAACTGTCTATTCATATCTTTTGCCCACTTTGTAATGGACCTGCTCGTTTTTTTTATTTTCAGCATGTTTGAGTTCCTTATAGATCCTAGATGTTAGGCCTTTGTCAGATATACAGTTGGCAAATATTTTTTCCCAGTCTGTGGGTTGTCTCCTCGCTCTCTCAATGGTTTCCTTGACTTTGCAGAAGCTTGTCAGTTTGATGAGATCCCATGTGTCTATCTTATCTCTTATTGGCCTGGGCATGTGGGGTTTTGATCAGGAATTGGTTGCCAGTTCCAATTTTCATAAGGGTGCCTCCTGCATTTTCCAGGGTTCTTATAGTTTGAGGTTTTACATTTAGGTATTTGATCCATTTAGAGTTGATTTTTGTGTATGGTGAAAGTTAGAGGTCTTGTTTTAATCATCTGCATGTGATCAGTCAGTTTTCCCAGCACCGTTTACTAAGATGTTCTCCTCTCCCCAGTGGTTAATGGCAGAGGCTTTGTCGAAGATGAGTTGGTTGAGAAATTGATGTTTTGCTTTTGGAAACTCTATCCTGTTCCATTGGTCTATATGCCTGTTTTTGTACCAATATAAGGCTGTTTTGATTATTGCAGCTTTATAATAAAGCTTAAAGTCCGGGAGAGTGATGTCTCCTGCTTTGTTTCTTCTTTTGATAAGGATTATTTTGGCTATTCATGGTTGTTTATATTTTTTTCTTTCTTTTTTCTTTTTTAGTTTAATGCATGTGTGACTGTATATTTGAGGGTTCAATTTGAATTCCTTTACTTTTCACTTTTCTTTTTTTCTCCTTTCATATTGTGTTGGGCATGTGTGTGTGTGCATGTGTATGTGTGTGTGTGTGTGTGTGTGTGTGTGTGTGTTTAATTGTTGTTTTGCTTTGTTTTCTGCTTCGATTTTTCTGTGTTTTTAAAAAATTTTTGTCCATCTTATTTCATTCTACTTTTCTCTGTTGTCCTCATTGCTATGACTATCTTGGACTTGGGGTACACACATGTTCCCATTGCATCATTGTATAGAGTTATTGTGGGCAGTGGGTCTCAGGGAACTGGTACCACAATCAGTGAAATTTGTGATTTCAAGTAGTTTCTGAATCCTAGCTCCCCATCCTCCACATTATTCAACTCTCAAAACTGCAAGAGACAGCCAAGCTTCCCCTCCACATCCCTGTTTCAAAATAGAACAAGTTCAGGGAAGAATAGAGGGTTGAGCAAACATCAGAGGTAAAGGCCTCTCCTACTGCCACTAAATAATGGAACTAAAGAGAAAAGAAAGAGATTTGTCACTAATGAGGAATAATCAGTGGAAGAAAACAGGTAATTCTAATATACCAAAGAGAAAACACCTGAAAAATCAGACCTCAGAGCCCAAAGAATGGAAGTCACCAACGACTGACCCCAGAATAAAACAGGAGTTAAGGAATGAATGGAAAGAGTGAATAAGACAAGAAAGACAAACTGCAACACTGAAAGAACTTGTAACAGAGATTTTAGCTATAAAAAAATTCACCCAGAGAATAAATAACAAGATGACAAACATGGAAAGCAGAATTAATCAAGCAGAAGAAAATATCTCAGAACTTGATGGTAAAAACACAGAATTTACCTGATCAGTAAAAAGAAAGAAAGAAAACTCAGAAAGAAAGAACAAAGCCTCCAAGAGATGTGCAATTATAACAAGAGGCCAAACCTATGCCTGATTGGTATTCCAAAAGAAGAAAGGGGAACAGAACAAGAGCAAGTATTTTATACTTGTATATGATGATGCAATGGGTATGCGTGTGTACCCCCTGAGTCCAAGATACAGTAACAACAACGAGTGAAAAGAACAGAGAAAAGTAGAGTGAAATAAGATGCACAAAAATAAAAAACTCCAGAAAAACACAAGCAGAAACTAAAGCAAAAAACAATTAAACACACACACACCTGACACAAAATGAAAGGAGGAAAAAGAAAAGTGAAAAATAAAGGAATTCAAATTGAATTCTTACACATACATTCACACACACACTAAACTATTTGCTCTTAGAGCAAGTATTCCAGGAGATTATCCAAGGACACTTTCTCCATCTCACCAGAGATGTGACCATTCAAGCACAAGAGATACAGAGAACCCCCACAAGACATCAAATGAGAAGACCACCCCTAGATACATAGTAATTTGCCCATACAAAGTAGGCACAAAAGAAAAAATCCTAATGGCAGCAAAAGAGAAAGATCAGATTATTTACCAGGGAAAATCAATCAGAATATCAGTAGATCTATTGGCAGAAACACTACAAGCTAGAAGGGACTGGAGTCCAATATTCAAAGTCCTCAAAGATAAGCAATTTCAACCAAGAATTTCCTACCCAGCAACGTTAAGCTTAATCAGTGATGGAGAATATGAATCCTTCCCAGACATCCACACTAAGAGATTATGCAGCTTCCAGACCAGCTCTACTAGAGATGCTTAAATAGGTTTTAGATGCTTAAAAAGGTATTAAGGTATTATTTAAAGTTTTTAAAGAGAAAGAAAAAAATGACTCTGTGCTTCCCAAGAGAACAGGAGAACACAGGATCAACAGAGACTACATCACAGCTGAAAACTTGCAAACACACATACATCAATCCAAAAGTCAGAAGAAAACAAACAAACAAAGAAAAAACTTTATAAGAACTAAACAATCACATTTAAATAATCAGCCTGAACTGGATTAAAAAAACAATGACACAATAATTTGCTGCATCCAGGAAACTCACCTCACCACAAGGAATGCACACAGACTCAAAGTTAAAGCATCAGAAACAAATTTCTAGGTGAATGGATCACAGAAGAAGGCAAGAATCATGATCTTAATATCAGACAAAACAACCTTTAAGCTATCCACAGTTGGAAAAGATATGGAAGGGCAGTACATAACAATAAAAGGATAAATCCATCAATAAGAAATATCCATTCTAAACATATGTGCACCAAACACTGAAGCACCAGTGTTTATAAAGCAACTACTAGGTAAATTAAAAAAAGATATTGACCCTAACACAATCACAGCTTCTCCTCTTATAAATTGAAGTCTTACTCACATCTTTAAGAGTGATTCAGTGAACTAGCAGCAAAGGTAAAGCTCTAAGTATCACTTATCTCAGTTTTTAATGAGCTATTCTATCATTTTGTTGTTATTAAGTTCTCTGCATAATCTAGATGTTAGTTACTTAACAGATGAATAGTGCAATCTCCCCCCCATTTCAACAGATTGTCTCTTCACATGATTGTTTTCTTTGCTGTGCAGCACTTTCTAATTTCATATAGCCTCATTTATCTATTTTTGTTATAGTTGTCTGCTTTTGAGGTCTTAGCCATGAGATCTTTGCTTAGACTGATGTCTTGAAATGCTTTCCCCATGCTTTTTCTATTAATTTTACAGTTTCAGATCTTATATTTTTATTCCATCTTGAGTTGATTTTTTTATATGGTGAGATATAGGGGTACAGTTTCATTTTTCGGCATATGAATATCCCAACTTTTCTAGCATTGTATATATATATATATATATATATATATATATATGTATTTTTAACTTTTAAATTTTTTAATTTTAAAATTATGGGGTACAATTCAGGGTTAGGTATGCAAATATTCATTGTGCAGGTACCCTTGTTGATGAGGTGTACCTCTACTTCCCCAGGCAGATTTCCACTACTGTCAATCCCACCTTCCTGCCTCCCCTCACTCCTCCCGCAGTTTCCTGCTACTATCAATCCTTTTCTTATAGTATTATGATAGTTGTTCAAGGTCCACTTATGAATGAGAACATGTGATACTCAGTTCTTTGTTTCTGAAAGATCATTTAGTATTATAGTGACCATGATTTTGTTCTTCTTTATGGTTGCATAGTATTCCATTGTGTATATTACCACATTTAAAAAATCTAGTCCTCTTTTGACGGGCAGCACAGTTGATTCTATGTTCTTGCTATTGTGAACAATGCTGCGATAAACATATGTGTGCAGGCTGTATCTTTTTTATAGAATATTTTGAGTTCTTCTGGGTATATTCCCAGTAGGGGGACTATGGGCTCAGATGGAAGGTCAATTTTTAGAGCTTTTAGGAATCGCCACACTGTTTTCCACAGAGGCTGTACTAGTTTACACTCCCACCAACAGTGTAGAAGTGTTCCCTTTTAGCCACATCCTCCCAAGCATCTGTTATTTTTTGAGTTACTGATGATGGCTATTCTGACTGGAGTTAGGTGTTATCTCAGTGTAGTTTTAATTTGCATCTCCTTGATGACTAGCGAGGCTGAACATTTTTTCATGTATCTGTTGGCTTGGCTTGCTTGTATGTCTTCTTTTGAGAACTGTCTATTCATACCTTTTGCCAACTTTGTAATGGGGCTGTTTGTTTTTTTCTTTTCAGCATGTTTGGGTTCCTTGTAGATCCTAGATGTTAGACCTTTGTCAGACATGGAGTTGGCAAATATTTTTTCCCAGTCTGTGGGCTGTCTCCCTGCTCTCTTGATGGTTTCTTTGGCTTTGCAGAAGCTTGTCAGTTTGATGAGGTCCCACTTGTCTATCTTATCTCTTATGGCATGGGCACTTAGGGTTTTGATCACGAATTGGTTGCCAGTTCCAATTCTCATAAGAGTGTCTCCTGCATTTTCTAAGGTTCTTATAGTTTGAGGTTTTCCATTTAGGTCTGTGATCCATTTAGAGTTAAATTTTGTGTATGGGGATAGGTAGGGGTCCTGTTTCAATCTTCTGCATGTGGTCAGTCAGTTTTCCAAGCACCATTTCTGAATAGATTCTCCTCTCCCCAGTAGTGGGTGGTGGAAGCTTTGTTGAATATGATTTGGCTGAGAAATTGAGATTTTGCTTCTGGAATCTCAATTCTACTTCATTGGTCTATATGCCTGTTTTTGTACCAATACCAGGCTATTTTGATTATTGTAGCTTTATAATAAAGTTTAAAGTCTAGGAGTGGGATACCTCCTGCTTTTTTGTGTGTGTGCTGAGGATTGTTTTGGCTATTCTTGGTTGTTTATGTTTCCATATGAATTTCTATATTGTTTTTTCTAGGTCTGAGAAGAATGTTGCTGGTAATTCGATGGGTAATGCATTAAATCTGTAGATTGCCTTAGGTAGAATGGTCATCTTAGCAATGTTGATTCTTCCAATCCATGAGCATGGAATATTTTTTCACTTGTTTGTGTCATCTTTGATTTCTTTGAGCAGTATTTTGTAGTTTTCATTGTAAAGGTCTTTCAAAACTCTAGTAAGAAAGATGCCAATGTATTTCATTTTTTGGTGACTGTTTTAAATGAAATTGTGCTTTTTATTTGGGTTTCTGTTTGTTTATTATTGGTGTATAGAAATGGGATTGTCTTTTGCACATTTATTTTATACCCTGAGACTTTGCCAAAGTCCTTTATCAGTGCAAGGAGGTTTTTGACAGATTCTGTTGGGTTTTCAAGGTATAGAATCATGTCATCTGCAAGAGAGATAACTTGACTTCCTCTTTTCCTATTTGTATACCCCTTATCACCTTCTCTTCTCTGATTGCTCTAGCTAGGACTTCCAAAACTGTGTTGAACAGGAGGGTTGAGAGTGGGCATTCTTGTCTTGTTCCAGTTTTCAGGGGAAATGGTCCAAATTTCTGTCTGTTTAGCAGTATGCTGACTGTGGGTTCCTCATAGATAGCTCTTTGTATTTTGAGGTATGTTCCACCTATGCCTAGATATTTGAGGGTTTTTATCAAGAAGGGGTGCTGGATTTTATCAAAAGCTTTTTCTGCATCTAGTGATATAATCATGTGGTTTTTGTTTTTATGTCTGTTGATGTTTTATTTTATTTTATTTTTTTTTGAGTTGGAGTCTCACTCTGTCACCCAGACTGGAGTGCAGTGGCTGCTCCCAGCCACTGCAGCCTCGACCTGCTGGGCTCTGGCGATCTTTCCACCTCAGCTTTCCAAGTAGCCAGAATTACAGGCATGTGCTACCACGCCCGGCTGATTTTTTGATTTATTGTAGAGATGAGGTCTCGCCATCCAGGTGGATCTCGAACCCGTGGGTTCAGGCAATACACTCACCTTAGCCTCCCAAAGGCGTGGGATTACAGGCTGAGCTACCAAGCCTGTCTTGTTGATGTATTTAATTGCGTTGTGGTTTTACTAATTTTGAACCAGGCTTGCATCCCAGGGTTGAAGCCTACTTGGTCGTAGTGGATGGTTTTTGAGATGTGTTGTTGAATCCAGTTTGTTAGGATCTTTTGAGAATTTTAGCATCTATGCTTATCAAAGATATTGGCCTGTAGTTCTCTTTCTTTGTTGGGTCTTTACCTGGCTTGGGTATCAATGTGATAATAGCTTTATAAAATGATTTGGGGAGAGTTTCATCTTTCATCAATCACCTGGAATACTTTCAATAGGAGTGGTATCAGTTTCTCCTTGTATGTTGTGTAGAATTCTGCTGGAAAGCCATCTGGTCCAGGGATTTTTTTTTTGTAGGTAGTTTTTTTATGACATAGTCAATTTCCTGGATTGTTATTGGTCTATTTAGGATCTTGATTTCTTCTTGTTTCAACTTAGGGAGGTTGTGTAATGTCAGAAAGTCCTCCAATTCCTGTAGATTTTCAAGTTTTTTTCCATAGGTGTGTACATAGTGGTCTCTGATAATCTTTTGTAATTCTTCAAGGTCAGATGTGACTCTCTGATTGTGTTTATTTGGGCTTTCTCTCTCTCTTTTTTGATCAGTCTAGCTAGGGGACCATCAATCTTGTTTATCCTTTAAAAGAACCAGATTTTTGTTTCATTGGTTTTTTTGTATTATCTTTTTGTCTTTTATGTCCTGGATTTGGGCTTTTATTGTGGTGATCTGGATTCTTCTGCTGAGGCTAGAGTTTTCATGGTCTTGCTGTTCCAGCTTCCTTAGGTGACTTGTTAGGCTGTTAGCTTTCCATTTTCTTCATGTGTGTTGGTTCATGAATTTCCCTCTTATTACTGTTTTCATGGCATTTTAGAGATTTTGGTAAGATGTTTCATTTTCATTTATTTCCAGCTATCTTTTAATCTCTGTTCTGATTTCCATGTTGACTCGGGAGTTGCTTAGCATCATGCTGTTTAGTGTGCATGTCTTTGTGGGTTTTAGGGGAACTTTGTTAGTGTTGATATTTATTTTTATTCCACTGTGGTCTAAGAAGGTTCATGGCAAAATTTCAATCTTATTGAAAACTGCCTTGAGTTGTGGGATTACTGTTACTATTTTTCCTCTCTTTACTTTGATGCATTTTCTAAATTTTTTACAAAGTGCCTGTGGTATCATAATTGGGGAAAGATAGACCATAAAAACATCATAATTTTAAGTTGCTTACATGTAAAATTTAACTGGCTTACACTTTAGTTTCTCTTTGACTTTGCAACATCCTACCTTTCTTTTTCTCCTCTTAAATAAAAGTCATTTTCAAATATTTTTACTTTCACATTTCTTCATCAACTGCAGTTTTCTTTCTTATCTCTTTAGTTATCTACTTACCTTTTACATCTGTTTGGTAATTCTGTGTCTTTCCATGTTCTCTGTTATGTTCTGTTTGGTCTTTTCTTTCCTTTTTCATCTCAGAAATGTCTCTTCTGGAAGATTCCTGCTTTCTTGCCTGAAAATTGACTTTGTCATATAAGAAAACTTTTTCTGAACTTCACATCTGTAAAAGCTCTACAATATAGTGAAAAAACAAACATAATACAGTGAAAAATGTGTTTGTAATCTATCTTTTATTTTTCTAAAATTTATTTTTTTTTAAAAGATGTGAGGTAAATTCAGAATTAGGTGTACAAGTGGTCATCATATTGGTAAAGTTTAGGTCTCCCTTTGGTCCTCACTTTTCCTGGTTTGAGATCAGGTACCCCTATGAATGTTATATGCTGTCCCCCTCTGTCCCTTTGCAGTTTCTGGCAACTTCCAATCCCTTTGTTATAGTATTATGGTAAATGTTCAGGGTCTGCTTATGAGTGAGAACATGTGGCACAGTTTTTTGTTCCTGTGATAAATAACTGAGTATTATAGACTCTAAATTCATCCAAGTTGCTGCAAAGTCCATAATTTTGTTCTTCTTTATGGCTGCATAATATTCCATCATGTGTATGTACCATATTTTTCTATATTCAGTCCAGTTTTGATGGGCAGCATGTTTTTTGCTATTGTGAATAGTGCTGCAATAAACATGCATTTGCAGGTATCTTTTTTGTAGAGTAATTTAAGTTCTGGGTATATTCCCAAAAGAGGGAGTGCTGCATCATATGGTCAATTTCTTATTCTTTTGGGAATCACCACACTGTTTTCCATAGATGTTGAACTAGTTTGTATTTCCACCAACAGTATAGAATTGTTCCCTTTTCCCTGCATCCTTGCCAGCATCTGTGTTTTTCGTTTTATCAATGATGACCATTCTTACTGGAGTTAGGTGGTATCTCAATGTGGTTTTTATTTGCATTTCTCTGACGATTAGTGAGGTTGAGCATTTTTTCATGTGTGTGTTGGCTGCTTGTATGTCTTCTTTTGAGAGTGTCTATTCATGTCTTTTGCCCACTTTTTTTTTTGAGTTGGAGTCTCACTCTGTCGCACAGACTGGAGTGCAGTGGCCGCTCCCTGCCACCGCAGCCTTTACCTGCTGGGCTCTGGCGATCCTTCTGCCTCAGTCCTCCAAGTAGCTGGAACTACAGGTGTGCACTACCATGCCCAGCTAATTTTTTGATTTATTGTAGAGATGAGGTCTCGGTCTCACCAAGTTGCCCAGGTGGGTCTCGAACCCGTGGGCTCAGGCAGTACACTCACCTCAGCCTCCCAAAGGCACGGGATTACAGGCTGAGCCACCGAGCCTGGCTTTTTGCCCACTTTTTAATGGTGCTGTTTGTTTTTTTCTTTTCACCTTGTTTGAGTTCCTTGTAGATCCTGGATGTTAGGATGTTAGGCCTTTGTAAGATATGCAATTGGAAAATATTCCCCCATTCTGTCTCCCACTCTCTTGATGGTTTCTTTTGCTTTGCAGAAGATTTTCAGTTTAATTAGGTCCCACTTGTCTATTCGATATTTTATAGCATGGGCAACTGGGGTTTTCATCAGAAATTGTTTACCTATTCCAATTTCCATAAGGATATCTCCTGCTTTTTCTAATATTGAAGTTTGAGGGGCTCTGTATTTAGGACTTTGATCCACTTGGAGTTAATTTTTGTGTATGCTGACAGGCTTCATTCTTCTGCATGTAGTCAACCAGTTTTTCCAGCACCATTTACTGAATATCTTCTCCTCTCGCCAGTGTTCTTGTTAGAAGTTTTGTCGAACAAGATTTTAGCACATCAGTCTATATATGCTAAATCCATTGGTCTATATGTCCGTTCTTGTACCAATACTGGGTTGTTTTGATGATTGTAGCTCTATAATAAAGTTTAAAGTTTGGAGGGGTGGAGCTTAAGATGGTGACTGACAGGTCGGTCTGTAAGAGTCTCTGTGGAGGCAAGTGTTCATAAAGACTCTCTGAGTGAGTGGACAGGTGCTGGTGGGAGTGTGAAAGTTTATCTGAGGGGATACTCCGGTGCATGCACCTAGGTTCCCCCTCTGAGGGCAACTGCAAACCTCCACTGCCCTGAGATTGGAGTGTGGGTGGCAAGATCTGACGTGGAAGTGTCTGCTGCTCACAGGAATGTGCCTGAGAAGAGAATGCTGAATCCAGCTGATTCCCATTACCTGGCACATTGCCTACACCATCACCTATCATAATGGATCAGTTGGAGCCCTGTATCTGATCAGTAGAGAGAGAGGATCGGGAAAGTTGCCCGGTGAGGAGCTGCCCTCCACAGCCATTTTCTTTGACCCAGGACCAGGCAGAGATTTGCCTTGCCCCGCCTCCAAATTTTTGCCTAAGGTAATTTCATCAGACCAGGAGGACAGAAGCCCCTCCCCCAGAATGAATCAGATACAGACAACTCAGATCCCTGTGGCAGACCTGTCAGGCAGCAAGCCAAGTGAACCCAGAACTGACTCCTCCCCCCCAAAGTAGGCCTGTGGCAACTGACCCAAGCTATGAGTAACCCTATCTGTCTGTGATGAAAGCAGGGGGTGGGCTAGAGATCAGAGCTCAAGGAACTGTGGACATACAGGAAGGACCACAGAACCAGTCTGATTCCATGTTTTTACTTGTATTTTTTGACTATTTGTTTTGCTCACTTTCATTTTCTTTTTGTTTTAGGTTTTTTTCTCCCTCTTTCATTCAGGGTTTGATAATGTTTTCATATTTGCTTTGCTTTTGCTATTTTACTGATTTTTTTCTTTCTTCTTTCTATTCTTTAGAGCCCCTCTTTGTCTAGAGGAGGTCTACATCAATAGGCAGGATTTTATTGGACTGTGTGTTTGTGTGATTACCTGTATGCTCTAGGGATTTTTTGTTTTTCTCCTTTCTGTCTCTTTTCATTTGCTAGCTGATATGTCTGTCTGTTTTCCCCCTACTCTTCTCTCATTCCACCTTCCTCTTGACACCCCTTTCCTTCTTCCATTATTTTCCTTTTCTTTTTGTTCCAGGGGGCAAACCTAAACCCTCACTGCATGGGCAGATTGTCAGACAGTGGGAAGTGGGTTCCAGGGTGCCCATACACCTGTTGGTGAATACTGGGATCTGCAGATAGATTCCGAATCACAGCTCCTCCCTCAATTAACTCTTAAAACTACAAAAAATACAGCCCCCAACTCACAGTCCAGCTTCAGAAGTGAACAAAACCAGAGGATCCACATAAGGAAGAATAGGAGACTGAGCAAAAAGAAGTAAAAAAAACCCCACCATCCCTGAAAAACATTTAAAGAAGAGGGGGGAAAAGTGGGGGGAGGGGGAGGGAAAATCTACACAAATGAAGAACAACCAAAAAAAGAATATGAGTCTCTCACAGACCCCTGGAAGTTTAGACAGTGAGAAAACAGTCTTTGGAATGAAAACAATGAAGAGTCCCCAGAATGACTGGTCTAAACTCCAAACCCTGATATCAAGACATTAATAGAGAGATTAAAAAGAATTGAGGAGAGACAAGAGGAAAATAGGAAAGGAGTTGGTAGCTGAGATAACACCAGTAAAGAATACTGTGAATACAATAAATAACAAACTGATATGCATGGAATGCAGAATTAGCCAAGCAGAAGAAAGAATCTCACAGCTTGAGGACCAAAATATAGACCTAACCGAAACTCTTAAAAACATAGAAAAGAAGCTTAAAAAGACAGAACAGAACCTTCAAGAGAGGAGCAAATACTTCAAGACACCGAACCTAAGAGTAATTGGACTTTCTGAGACAGAAAGAGAGACAGAGACCACCCTGGAACAACCATTCCATGAAATTATTCAATAAAACTTACCTCTGCTCATCAGTGATGTGACTATTCAAACACAAGAGATTCAGAGAACCCCTACAAGACAATAAATGAGAAAACCAATTCCTAGACACATAATAATTCACCTGAACAAAGTAAGCATAAAAGAAAAAATCCTAAAGGCAGCAAGAGATAAAGGTCAGACTACCTATCTGGGAAGACCAATAAGAATTGCAGCAGATTTATCTACAGAAACACTGCAGGCTAGGAGAGCTTGGAGCCTAATCTTTAAAGTTCTCAAAGATAATCAATTTCAACCAACAATAACCTACCCAGCTAAACTAAGCTTCATCAGTAAGGGAGAATTAAAACTTTTCTCAGACATTCAATCCCTAAGAACTTACGCTGCCTCTAGACCAGCTCCACAAGAAACACTGAAGAAAGTATTAAAGAAGAAGAAAGGGAAAAAACAACAACAATGTTCTTCACAAGAGTGTGGGAAAAAGATTGAAAACACACATGAACCAACCCCAAAATCAAAAGAAACACAACAAACAAACAGGAACAATAACACCTCTATAAGAACCCCATGACAGGGATAAACTCTCACATTTAAATAATTAGCCTGAATGTGAATGGACTAAATGAACCACTGAAAAGACATAGCATGGCAAAATGGATAAAATATCATGAGACAACAATATATTGTCTCCAAGAGACTTATTTCATGAGAAAGGACATTCACAGACTCAAAGCAAGAGGATGGGAAGCAAAATTTCAGGTGAATGGAACACAAAAGAAAGCCGGAGTTGCAATCTTAATCTCAGACAAAATACTATTCAAGCTATCAAAAATTGAAAAAAGATGAATAATGTCACTATATAATGATAAAATTTTCGATCCATCAACAAGAAATATCCATTCAAAACATATATGCATCCAACATAGGCGTACCAATGTTCATAAAGTAGCTTCTAGTCAAACTTAAAAAAGAGATTGATTCTAACACTGTCATAGCTGAGGACTTTAATACTCCACACACAACCCTAGACAGATCATCAAGACAAAAAATCAGAAAGGAGACCCAGAGCCTCAATGAGACTCTTGAACAAATGGACTTAATTGATACCTACAGAACACTCCACCCAAAGACCACAGAATATTCATTCTACTTATCACCACATGGAATGTACTCCAAGATCGACCACATCATTGACCATAAATCAGACATAAACAAATTTCATAAGATTGAAATTTTGCCACGCACCTTCTCAGACCACAGTGGAATAAAAATAAATATCAACACTAACAAATTTCCCCCCAAACCCACAAAGACATGGACACTAAACAGTGTGATGCTAAGCAACTCCTGGGTCAACAATGAAATCAAAACAGATATTAAACATTACCTGGAAGTAAATGAAAATGAAGAAACATCTTACCGAAACCTCTGGGATGCCATGATATCAGTAGTAAGAGGGGAATTCATGTCTTTACAAACACACATGAAGAAAATGGAAATATCACAAGTGAACAGTCAAACAGGTCACCTAAGGAAGCTGGAAAAGCAAGATCACCAAAATCCTAACTTCAGCAGAAGAATCCAGATCACCAAAATAAAAGCCCAAATCCAGGACATAGAAGACAAAAAGATAATACAAAAACAAAACAAAACAAAAAGCTGGCTCTTTGAAAGGATAAACAAGATCGATGGTCCCGTAGCTAGACTGACCAAGAAAAAAAAAAAAAGAAAAAGCTCAAATAAACTCAATCAGAAGTCACAACTGACCCTGAAGAAATACAAAAGATTGTCAGAGACTACTATGTACAATTGTATGGAAACAAATTTCAAAACCTAAAGGAAATGGAGGACTTTCTGACATCACACAACCTCCCTATACTGAAACAAGAAGAAATTGAGACCCTAAATAGACCAGTAACAATCCAGGAAATTGACTATGTCATAAGAAAACTACCTCCAAAAAAAAAAAAAAAAAAAAAATCCTGGGACAAGATGGCTTTCTAGTAGAATTCTACAAAACAACAAGGAGGAACTGATACCAATATTATTGGAAGTATTCCAGACAATTATGAAAGATGAAACTCTTCCCAAATCATTTTATGAGGCTAACATCACATTGATACCCAAGCCAGGTAGAGACCAAACAAAGAAAGACAACTACAGGCCAATATCTTTGATGAACATAGATGCTAAAATTCTCAACAAGATCCTAGCAAACAAGATTCAACAACACATCTCAAATATCTTCCATCACGACCAAGTAGACTTCATTCCCAGGATGGAAGACTGGTTCAACATTCGTAAGACCATAATCATAATTAAATACATCAATAGACTTAAAAGCAAAAACCACATGATTATATCATTAGATGCAGAAAAAGCTTTTGATAACATCCAGTACTGTTTCATGATAAAAACCCTCGAACATCTAGGCATAAGTGGAACATATCTCAAAATAGTAAGAGCCATCTACGAGAAACCCCCACCCAGCATACTGCTAAACAGACAAAAATTGGAGCCATTTCCCCTGAAAACTGGAACAAGACAAGGATGCCCACTCTCACCCCTCTTGTTCAACATAGTTTTGGAAGTCCTAACTAGAGCAATCAGAGAAGAGAAGATCAGGGGTATCCAAATAGGAAAAGAAGAAGTCAAGTTATCTCTCTTTGCAGATAACCTGACTGTATACCTTGAAAACCCAAGAGAATCTGCTAAAAATGTTGCACTGATAAAGGACTTTGGCAAAGTCTCAGGGTATAAAAGAAACGTGCAAAAGACAACTGCATTTCTATACATCAATAATAAACAAACAGAAATTCAAATAAAAAGCACAAATTCCATTCAAAATAGCCACACACACACACACACACACACACACACACACACACACACACACACACACAGAAATAAATACCTTGGCATCTTCCTAACCAGAGATATAAAAGACCTTTACAATGAAAACTACAAAAACGCTGCTCAAAGAAATCAAAGATGACACAAACAAGTGGAAAAATATTCCATGCTCATGGATTGGAAGAATCAACACTGTTAAGATGTCCATTTTACCTAAGGCAATCAACAGATTTAATGCAATACCCATCAAATTACCAGCAAAATTCTTCTCAGACCTAGAAAAAACAATACAGGAATTCATATGGAAACATAAATGACCAAGAATAGCCAAAACAATCCTCGGCAAAAAAAAAAAAAAAAGAAAAACAAAACAAACAAACAAAAAAACAAAGCAGGAGGTATTACACTCCAAGACTTTAAACTTTATTATAAAGCTACAATAATCAAAATAGCCTGGTATTGGTACAAGAATAGGCTATAGACCAATGGAATAGAATTGAGATTCCAGAAACAAAACCTCAATTTCTCAGCCAACTCATATTCGACAAAGCTTCCACCACCCACTACTGGGGAGAGGAGAATCTATTCAGTAAATGGTGCTGGGAACACTGTCTGCCCACACGCAGAAGATTGAAACAGGACCCCTACCTATCCCCATACACAAAAATTAACTCTAAATGGATCGCAGACCTAAATGGAAAACCTCAAACTATAAGAACCTCAGAAAATGCAGGAGATACTCTTATGGAAGTTGGAAATGCCAACCAGTTCCTGATCAAAACCTGATGTGCTCATGCCCATAAGAGATAAGATAGACAAGTGGGACCTCATCAAACTGACAAGCTTCTGCAAAGCCAAAGAAACCATCAGGAGAGCAGGGAGAGAGCCCACTGACTCAAAAAAAATATTTGCCAACTACATGTCTGACAAGGCCTAATAAATCTACAAGGAACTCAAATGTGCTGAAAAGAAAAAACAAACAGCCCCATTACAAAGTGGGCAAAAGATTTGAATAGACACTTCTCAAAAGAAGACTTACAAGCAGCCAACAGATACATGAAAAAATCTTCAGCTTTGCTAGTCATCAAGGAGATACAAATTAAAACTACACTGAGATACCACCTAAGTCCAGTCATAATGGCCATCAACAATATCTCAAAAAATAACAGATGCTTGAGAGGATGTGGTGAAAAGGGAACATTTCTACACTGTTGGTGGGAGTGTAAACGAGTACAGCCCCTGTGGAAATCAGTATGGCGATTCCTAAAAGTTCTAAACATTGACCTTCCATATAAACCTGCAATCCCCCTACTGGGAATATACCCAGAAGAACTCAAATCACTCTTTAAAAATATACCTGCACATGTATGTTTATTGCAGCATTGTTCACAATAGCAAGAACATGGAACCAACTGTGCTGCCCATCAAAAAAGGACTGGTTAAAAAAAATATGGTGCCTATGCACAATGGAATATTATACAACCATAAAGAAGAACAAAACCATGAACTTTGCAGCAACCTGGATGGAAGTAGAGTTTATAATACTGAGTGATCTCTCACAGAAACAAAGTGTTGATTATTGCATGTTCTCCCTCATAAGTGGACCTTGAACAACTACTGTAGTACTATGAGTAAAGGATTGACAGTAGTAGGAAACTGTGTGTGCGGGGGTGGGGCATGGTGGATTAGGGAGATGGGATTGACAGTAGTTGATATCTGCCTGGGGAAGTGGGGGCACATCTCATCAACAAGGGTACCTGCACAATGAATATTTGTATACCTAACCCTGAACTGTACCCAACAATTTTAAAATAGAAATTAAAAGAGGAAAAAAAGATATCTGCACATACATGTTTATTGCAGTATTAGCAAAAACATGGAACCAATTGTACTGCCCAATGAAAGAGGTCTGGATTTAAAAAAAATGTGGTACATATGCATGATGGAATATTACACAGCCATAAAGAAGGGCAAGGAACTTCTCATCAATTGGATGGAATTAGAGTCTGTAATACTTAGTCACCTATCACAGAAACAAAGAACTGAATATCACATGTTCTCACTCATAAGTGGACCTTGAACAAATACCATAAGACTATAGGAAAGGGCTTGGCAGTAGTGGGAAACTGCCAGGGGAGAAGGGGGGCGGGATTGGAAGTAGTGGGTAACTGCCAGGGGAGAGGATGGAGCATACCTCATCAACAAGGGTACCTGCATAATGAACATTTATGTACTTAACCCTGAATTGTACCCCACATCTTTAAAATAAAAAATTTTTAAATACATACACAAAAAGAATTGTACCCCACATCTTTAAAATAAAAAATTTTTAAATACATACACAAAAAAAGAATTAGTATGTCATCATGATGAATTTTTTCTTTGGAATAGTACTATCTACTATATTTTTCTCTAAGAAAAATAAACAAATAAATAAAATTTGACATTAATTGCCCTCCCCCCAAAAAGTTTAAAGTCTGGAAATGTAATACCTCCTGCTTTGTTTCTTTTGCTAAGAATTGTTTTGACTATTCATGGTCTCATATGTTTTCATATGAGTTTCTGTATTGTTTCCAGGTGTGAGAAGAATGATGTTTGGTAATTTAATAGGTATTGTGTTGAATCTGTAGATTGCCTTTGGTAGGATGGACATCTTAAAAATGTTGATTTTTCCACCCATGAGTATGGAATATTTTTCCATTTGTTTGTGTCATCTTTGGCCTCTTTGAGCAGTGTTTCATAGTTCATTGTAAAGCTCTTTCATTTCTCTGGTCAGTATGATGCCGAGGTATTTCATTTTTTTGTGGCTGTTGTGAATGGGATTGTGCCTTTTATTTAGTTCTCCACCTGCTTGCAGTTGGTGTATAACAATGCAACTATATTTTGCACATTTATTTTGTAACCTGAGACTTTGCCAAAGTCCTTTTTCAGTGCAAGGGTTTTTTGAGAGATTCTCTTGAATTTCTGAGGTATAGGATCATATTGTTAGCAAAGAAGGGTAACGACTCTTTTTTCTGTTTGGATACCCTGATTCCCTTCCTCTGTCTGATTGCTCTTGCTAGGACTTCCTACACTGTGTTGAACAGGAGGGGTGAGAAAGGGCAGGCTTGTTGTGGTTTTCAGGTGAAGTGCTTCTAATTTCTGTCCTTTTAGCAATGTGTTGTTTGTGCGTTTATCATAGATGGCTCTTACTATTTTGAGCTATAATCTCTCTATATAGTGATTCAAGGGTGTTCAAGGGTTTTTATAAGAAGGGATGCTGAATTTTATCAAAACTTTTTCTGCATCTAATGATGTAATCATATGGTTCTTGTTTTTACATCTGTTGATATATTTAAAATTACATTTATGGTCTTGTGGATGTTGAACCAGTCCTGCATCCCAGGAATGAAGCCTACTTGGTCACGGTAGATGATTTTTGAGATGTGGTTGTTGGATCCGATGGGCTAAAATCTTGTTGAGTATTTTTGCATATATGTTCATTAGGGATATTGGCCTGTAGTTCTCTTTCTTTGTTGGATCTTTACCCAGTTTGGGTATAAGTGTGATATTAACTTCATAAAATGATTTGAGGAGATTTCTGTCTTTCTTGATTGCCTGGACTACTTTCAATAAAATTAGTATCAGCTCCTCCTTGTATGTCTTATAGAATTATGCCTATAATCCATTTGGCCCAAGACTTTTCTTTTGTAGATTGTTGTCTTAGAGTCAATTTCCTTGGTTGTTATTTGTCTATTTAGGATCTCAATTTCTTTTGTTTCAACTTTGGGAAGTTGTGTGATGACAGAATGTTCTCCATTTCATTTAGGCTATTGAGTGTGTTTTCTTATAGGTGTGCATAGTAATCTCTGATAATCTTTTGCATTTCTTTGTGGTCAGTTGTGACTTGATCTTTTGCATCTCTGATTGCATCTATTTGGGCTTTTTCTCTCTTTTTCTGGTCATTCTGGCTAGACATCCATCAATCTTGTTTATCCTTTCAAAGAACCAGATTTTCGTTTTGTTGATTTTTTCTATGGTACTTTTGTCTTCTATGTCCCATATTTGAGCTTTTACTTTGGTCATCTGGATTCTTCTGCTGCAGTTTGATGGTCTTGCCTTTCCAGCTCCCTTAGTTGATCAGTTAGACTGTCAACTTGCTCTATTTCTATTTTCTTGATGTATGCTCCTAGAGATATAAATTCTCCTTTTAGTACTGATTTCTTGGCATCCCAGAGGTTTTGGTAAGATGTTTCTTCATTTTCATTTGCTTCCAGGAATCTTAACTTCTGTTTTGATTTTTGTGTTGACCCTGGAATTGTTCAGCTCATACTGGTTAATGTCCATGTCTTTATGTGCTTTGGGGAATTCTGTTAGTGGTGATATTTATTTTCATTCCACTGTGGTCTAAGAAGTTGCCTGGCTATATTTAAATCTTGTGAAATTTGCTTATGCTTTGTTTATGGCCAAGGATGTGGTCAATCTTGGAATAGGTTCCAAGTGGTGATGAGTAGAATATATATTTTGTGGTTGTTTGTTGGAATGTTCTGTAGATATCTACTAAGTTCATTTGGTCAAGTATCAAGTTGAGGTTCCAGATCGCTTTGCTGATTTTTTTTTTTTTTGCCTCAATGATCTGTCTAGGGTTTTTAGTGGAGTACTTAAGTTCCCAGCTATTATAGTGTTAGGGTCAATATCCTTTTTTGGTTTACTTAATAACTGCTTTATAAACACTGGTGTTCCTGTATTGGGTACATATATGTTCAAATGGTTATTTCTTGATGATGAATTGAACCTTTTATCACTATGTAGTATCCTTCTTATATTTTTAAATTTTGATAGCGTAGAGGAATTTTGTCTGAATATTGCAACTCCTGCCTTCTTTTGTGATCCATTCTCCTGAAAATTTGTTTTCCATCCTCTAACTTTGAGTCTTTAGACTTTCTTTGTGATGAGATGAGTTTCCTTGAGACAGCAAATTACTGAGTCATGCGTTTTTTTTTGAGTTGGAGTCTCACTCGGTCACCCAGACTGGAGTGCTGTGGCTGCTCCCGGCCACCGCAGCCTCACCTGCTGGGCTCTGGCAATCCTTCCGCCTCAGCCTTCCTAGTAGCCGGAATTACAGGCATGTGCTACCACGCCCAGCTGATTTTTTGATTTACTGTAGAGATGAGGTCTCGCTGCCCAGGCGAGTCTCGAACCCGCGGGCTCAGGCAATCCACTCACCTCAGCCTCCCAAAGGCGCGGGATTACAGGCTGAGCCACCGAGCCCGGCTGGGCCATGCATTTTTATCCAGTTTGCCATTCTATGTCTTTTCAGTGATCTATTTAGTCCATTCATGTTCAAGTTGATTATGAAAATGTAAGTTTGTCCTGATGTAATGCTCTTATAAGGCTGTTTTGTTTAGCTTTTGTGCTCATATATTTATGTGTTTTCATTTCTGTGGGTATGCTATATGTTCTGCTGTTTTTGTGCTTATTTTGTGAAGCATATGGTCTTTCTTTTGTTTCATTTTTCTTCTGTGCACAGTATCTTCTTAAACTTCTCCTGTAGAGCTGGTCTTGATGCAGCATATTTTCTTAGGTATTGTATGTCTGGGAAGCATTTTAATTCTCCCTCACTGGTAAAGCCTAGACTGGCTTGGTATGAAATTCTTGATTAAAATTGTTTATCTTTGAGATCATTAAAGATTGGGGTCCAAATCCTTCTGGCCTGTAGTGTTTCTTCAGATAAGTCTGCAGCAATTCTGATTAGTGTCCTCATTAGGTAGTTTGACCTTTTACTCTTGCTGCCTTTAGAATTTTTTTCTTTTTAGACCTACTCTGTGCAGGTGAATTATTATGTGTCTAGAGGTTGATCTTCTCATAAGATGTCTTGTAGAGTTTCTCTGACTTTCTTTTGCTTGTATAGTCATCTCTCTGACCTGATGAGGGAAGTTTTCCTTAATGACCACATGGAATGTTTGTTCCAAGGTGTTTTCCGTTCTCTTTCAATTTCAGGTATTCCAATCAGATGTAGGTTTTGTTTCTTGGTAAAATCACACATCTCTTGGAAAGTTTCCTGTTTTCTCTTAAGTTTTTTTTCTATATTTTCAATAGACTGGGTTAATTCATATTTTGGTCTTTCAGCTTTGAGATTCTTTCTTCTGCTTGGTCAATTCTGCTTCTCATGCTTGTCAGTTTGTTATTTATTTCTTAGATGGAATTCCTTATTCCTGCTATTTCTAAGTATGCTTTGTTGAATCTGTCTAGCTCTGTTGCAATTTCATTTAGTATTAACCCTTGCATTTTTTTGATTTTTATTCATTCTATCCAATGATTCTCTGATCTCTGTAAGTATATTCTGGGAACTGTTGTTCTGGGAGATAGCCACTGTTTGTGCCCTAGTAACTGTTCTTTCTAGCACTGACTCTTTACTGGGACTCTGATAGTTACTGGCAGTTTTTTGTTGGATTTTCTTCGTTTGTAGTAGTTCTCTTATCTTTGTCTTTAATTCTGTTGCTCAGTGGAAAATGGAGAAGCAGTCACTTCTGATATTTGCTCTACCTTTTGTCCTTCCTTGAGCCAGGTCTCCTGGTTTGTTCAGTTATGAATTAGGGCTGCAGTTGGGGTGTTGTGCTGTTTTTTTTTTTTACAATTTTGAGCACTTACTAGAGGTTGTGAGGGGTTGCAAGGATTTTAAAAAGTATTGGCAGGTCATGATGTTTCTAACTTGTGAATGGGTCAGCTGGGACTTGCTCTTTATCTCTGCAAAATATGACCTTACAGTGGGTATGCTTGTATAGCTCCTGAGTCCAAGACAGGGTATAAGAGGGAAAAGAGAGAAAAAAAGAGAAAGGAGGATAAAGAGAGAAAAAGAGGAAAAAATAGATAAAGAAAAAAGAAAGAAAACTCAAGGAACAAAGGAAGAGAAATAGAAGAAGAAGAAGAAGAAAAAAGAGAAAACCAATCAACAAACAAAGCAACCAAATGAGATAATCAAACAAACAAAACAATGCCCCCCATCCCTCAAAACCAAAGAACAACAACAAAAAAACCAGAACCAGAAAAAAGCTGATAAACTGTTCTCAGCTTTAGTACATCTCTTTGAAGCGGGGGAATCCATCATGTGATGGGTTCTGAGACTGCAGTGCTGCTTCTTTAGGTTCTCTGTTTACTGTTGAAACTTAAGTTGTTAGAATTTTCACTTCCTGCTGCCTGCAATTAGTAGCCATCACATGACTGTGTGAGAGAAGGGGCTGAAGTAATTTGACATACCATCTTTTGGGATCTCATCCCCTACTTTCCTCTCCCAGCTTTGTCACAGCTCCTAGGGCATCCAGTTCTCGGCAGGGGAATGGGGCCTTTTGTCCCTGCCCTGTCCTCTCGATCTCTTTCACTTGTTACTAGGGCTGGGGAGTGGGAGGTGGAAGAGTCAATTAGGCACTCACCATCCTCCTTCTCAGGCAGTTATGCTGTCTATGTCTATTGCTCAACAGCTGGTTCAGGGTGGAGGGTGGATTGTATGGGGCTTTGCATTTGCCGTTACCTGCCAGGGCGTGTGCACTGGGGGCAATATTCTCTGAGGTTGCAAAGAGCAACCCCAATGCCACACAGAGATAGCACCTGGTCTCAAGATGCAGTTCTGCTATTCTGCAGAAGCTTCCCTGGAATACTTCTCTGCCCAGGTATGAGAGATTCTGGTCAGTTTCTCCGCCAGCTGCTGTTCCTGTCACCAATGGAGTTGATAGCTCCCTCTCTAGCAGTTGTCACTGTCTCCAGATCTCGGGACCCAGTGGTGAGGCTCCGGAGCCCAGTATAGGTTTGGGGTGGTTTTTTCCTCTGCTTGCCTCAGGCTCCCTCACTACACTCCCTCTGCAGCCCTCTCTGCCAGAGTACAGTCTGGCGCTGTGGTGTTGGGGTCAGCAATCACTCAAGCAGTTCTTCCTGGGAAAAACTCTGCTGATTTTAGAAAATGGCACTCAGCGTCTATACTCTGGGAAGTGCTAGGATCCAAGAGGAGCAGCTGTGGCACCAGTGGATTCACCCAGAGGGCCCTGACCACTTGCTCTCGAGTCCCCACTCAGTCAGCCTCTCAGACTACCACATACACAGAGGACCACATGCAGAATTGTCCATATAATCACTCACACACACAAGGAATTGCATAATCTGACTGACCACACTGCCATCTTCTTGTAATCTATCTTCTAGCAACTTAAAAAAAAATTCACAATCACATTTTTAATTTTCAGTTATAATTGGTATGGATATGGTTTAAATGATATATTCTAAGCATAGTCAAATAAAACTATTTCCTCAAATATTACAGAATAGCATCAAGCTTGTAGAGGGTGCTAAACAAACATTAAATATTGACAAACATGAGGTATACTTTTCCATTCTGATTTAGTTATTCTTGAAAGGTATGTATAGATTTATTTAAAGAGATGAGAGATGTATTTTTCTTTTAGAGTTAGCCTCGTCCATTCCCTTACCCATCTCTATTTCCAATAAAATTTTCTTTGTTATGCTTTTCTCAACTCAACCTCATTCTTGGTGGTCATACTTTGACAGCTGAAGAAACAACATAGGTCTTCAAATTCTGAAACTTTTCCTCTTTATGTTTTCTCTTTATAAATCAATCTAAGTAATCTCTGGTCAGTAAGGAAAGAAGAGGAGTTTTAGGTCTGTAAGTTTGAAAAGAGTGGTTGAGGAATGTCATCTATGCATCCTGTGGAGTGCAAGGGAGCTACTTAAAATAGAACCTTCCAAAAACACCAGACCCACTCAACATGATTCTGCCTAAAGGGGAAACTTACTCTCAAAGTTGCCTTTTAAAGGTCCTTCAGGCCAGGTTCCTGGGAGAGTGCAAGGTTAAGTGTTGGTGGAATTGATTTTTTTCCTTCATGTTTGTTAACTGGAGGCTGATGAAACAAAATAACTTTTTCTACTGTGGTTTTACTGACACCCAGGCTCTTTTCCTTAGAGAGATATATAGGTTAGGAAAAAAAATCTGCGTTGAATTTATTTTACTCTATATCTGCCAGTATATAGCTAGTGCTGTAAGAGAAGGCTTAGATAGAAAATAGGGAACAATCCTATACCTTCAGGCCGAGCTCTAGCTGATCTCTTGGGAAGAGCTATTAATTAGTTCCTAGGTGGGGGGTAGGAAGGAGAGGATACTTCTCTGTCACATAAAATATTAATTTAATAGTTGATCAAGGCAGTTCAGTTGCAAACCTGCTTCTCGTCTCTTGAAATGTATGCCTTGACTGCTGATTTTTTTTTCAGTCACAGAGAACTGCCATGGATACTGACAGAATTTTTTTTTAATGATTAGCAGTGTTTTAGGCTTTTAAATATTCGATCCTTCTGTCTTCTATATGCCCTCTCATATACACATCACTACAAAATTAAATTTTTTAAAATTTAAGAATTTTAAAGATTCTTTAAAAAGAAACAGACCACTAAAAATAACTTGTGACCACGTAGCCCTCACAGGGATATGAAAGCTGCCTGGGAATGGGGATTGCAGCAGTTTCTGAGATTTCTTTATTATCAGAACACTTCTGGAGGTGACATGGGTTGATTGCAAAATGTCTATTTTCCTGTAACTTCCTGCCTCAGAAGCTCCCAGCATGGGAGCAATCAGACCTTGAAGAAGAAAAATGGTCTTTGACTTTTTACCATTCATTTTCCCCCCTTATCTCTGTTACTTTGTTGCCGTGCCTGTCTCTTTTCTACACCCCCCCCCCCCAACACACACACACGGATAAACCTCAGATTTGGATTTTTTGTGTATTAGTGACTTTTACTGATAGTTTGTGTGTTGTTGTGGTGTTAATGCAGTAACATTTCTTGGAAATACTTGATATCATTTGATAACCCCTTTAGGTATAAGTCACGTTCTGTTTTTCCTAGATCTGTCTTGTTCTTTATTACCTATTGCAAATTGCCATTCTTTGTTGAGTTATTGTCACTAATCATGAAACGGGTCTAAAAAGAAACAAGCATGTAAAAATATGAAAAAAGATCAAGAGAGGTAAGCCTGAATACATGGAAAGTCTCTGTTTCATTATGGCTAATTTCAATAATCAGTGTTCTAATAGTGATTTCATCAATTCTTTCTAATTTAACCCAGTATAAAAAATATGTGCTGAATTTGAGTCTGGATTGCAAAATGAAAGATATATATATACATTGAATATGATTACCTATCATATTCAAACTGAGGATAAATTGACCATCACAAATAAAATTAATAAAAATAGCATTATTTCACTTAAACCATTATTGTAGTCTTTGGTTAAGGAAGCCTGAAAAAGAACCTGAAAAATAAATGGTGATTGCCATCTATAATAGGAGATGGTTGGGAAAAAAAAACCACTTTTCTAATAATTATAGATTTCTGAACTGGAGGAAAAGGGCAGAATGCAATGTGATATAAGATAGGCATAAATATTAATATCAGAAAAGAAAACCAGTATGTGAAGTCTAATATAACTTTAGAAGAGCAAGATCTTACATGGAATCACTATTGATTCATATAAATAAAAAAACACAATGTTGTAAGTCATCATTTTTTTAATTGAATGGTAGTGTGATAAAGAACAGTTTCCAAGGAAATGTTGTGAATCTTCTCTAAGAAAGACCTTAATATTTCAAATTCTTTGAGTTTTTACAGTTTATAAACATACAGTTTTCTAAACTTAACATATTGCAGAAAGTCTTTTACATTTTCTTTCTTTCTAAAATGCTGTAGTATTAGGTTTTAATTTTTATTCCTGAATTGTGCAAAGAAGCTGTTGACCTTGGTTACTAATCCACAGAAATTTCATGTAATTTGCAAAAGAGAATAATGATTGTCATTCAAATTATAATGCTGACATTCTTCTGTCTAATCATAGTTTTATCAGAGAGAAAGAAAAATTCAACAATTGGAAGTTCAACGTTCTAAATATGACCTTCAGTGAAATGGGTTTCATTCTACTTTAGTGCATAGAATCTTTTACTTACTAGGTTTAGGTAGATTTGAAAAAAAATAGAGTTTTAATTATGAAGTAACTGAAAATAGATTTTTTTCATTATTAATGCACAAAGCTTTTAAAACATACAAATCCAAAAACCATGAAGAAATGCCTATTCCATATTCAGTAGATTCGTCTATACAAGCACAAATGGGGAATAAGTCTTTGTTGTTGTACTCCTTGATTAACTATGAATCTCGCTAACACAAACTTTATTATTGAGAATTTCTATTCATTCCATGCTAAACTGTGAAGCATGAGTAAGAATGAGGAATATATTTTGTTATGTAATGTCAAGAGTAGCTGTCTCAAAACTCAGAAAATATACTCTTACTTCTCTGGGAGTTCTCTTCCAATTCAGAGTGAAAAAAAGATAAAGATGAAACTTTCTGCAAAGGCTTTTCACTGATTGAAGATACGTCTGACAATTGAGGAGGAGGATTGTTGACAAAGAAGCTGGAATAGATGAAGGCACTCATTGAGAAATTAGGAGTGCTGTGTCTAAATCCTAGTCCGTCATCATGGTCTAAACTTTCACTGACTGAGTTGAGGATTATAATGCTGATATTGGAGAGAAGGTGATTTAGCTACAGGATTTACTGTTTCACTGATCACTAGAATTTATTTGGAAGACATGATTGACTTGGTGGGTGTTCTCAGATTACTCTGTGTAGGTGCCTCAGAATAGGTTAACTAGCAAGAACAATATATTTACATTCTGTACAGAGTGTCTTAGGGCTGGCTAGGTTATGTTCTGGTAACAAAACACTCCCAAATGTCAGAATCCTAAAATGACTCTAAAACTGCGATTTGGGTTGAAAATGATGAATTGTTAAGCTCGGACAGAAAAGGTCCTAGAATAAATCAGTGACAGCAGAAGTAGCAAAGTAATCATGAGTGCACTTTTCTCCTGGTGCCACTGGAATGATATTTTGTTTTACTCTGATACTCCTTCCTAGGTTAAAAGAAATTATCTAAAGCTTCATTGTCATTTGTCTATAATATTATAGGGAACAATGGAAATATAATGGTGATGACTAGGAAACTTGTTTATGGTCATTATATAATTTTCATATGTGAACTTTAGAGTTAGTCCCAAGACAAGATGAATTACATCATTCATTTTTTAGTAATTGAATTTTCCTTATCATGAACTGAAAGAGTTTTCTCAATTACTTTGAGATTCTAGTCAGTGATAATGATTTTATCCCAAGGACCCAGTGAAAGGCAAATTTTAGTTTTAGCTTTTTTTCCTCATTATATTTCTAGTCCATGAAATAACTTTTTTTGCTGTCAATGTGAACTAAATACAGATTACAGATCATGCATATAACCCTAAATTAGTTTGCAATACACACAGTAAGAATAAATTGACCAATCTAAATTTTCTTTTCTTTTTAAAAAATGTATATTTTAGATTCAGGGGTTACACACAGATGTATTGTATAGTGGTGGGATTTGGTCACAAGTGGCCCATTCCTTAAATAGTGAATGTTGTGCCTCTTAGGTAGTTTCTGAATCCTAATCTCCCTCCCCCCATGTTAGTGTCCCCAGTGTCTATTATTTCCATCTTTGTGCTCATTTAGCTCCCATGTATGAGTGAGAACTTGTGGTGTTCATTTTTCTGTTTCTGAGTCAGTTTGCTTAGGATGATGACCTCCAGCTCCATCCATGTTGCTGCAAAAGACATGATTTCATTCTTTTTTATGGCTGTGCAGTATTCCATGGTGTGTATATTCCACATTTTCATTATCTACTGATTGGTGGATGGGCATTTAGGTTGATTTCACAGCTTTGCAATTATGAATTGTGCTGTGATGAACATGTAGGTGCAGGTGTCTTTTTTATATAATGATCTCTGTTCCTTAAGGTAGATACCTAGTTGTGGGGTTACTGGATCAAATGGTAGATCTACTTTTAGTTCTTTGAGTAATCATCATACTGCTTTCCATAGAGGTTTTACAAATTTACAATCCCACTAGCAGTGTGTAAGTGTTCCCTTTTCTCTGCATTCATGCCATCATCCATTTTTTAAAAAGTATAATGGCCACTCTGACTGGTGTAAGGTAGTATCTCATTGCAGTTTTAATTTGCATTTTTATGATTATGAGTGATGTTGAGTATTTTTAAATATGTTTGTTGGCCGTTTGTATATCTTCTTTTAAGAGATGTCTGTGCATGTCATTTGCCCACTTTTTAATGTGGCTATTTGCTTTTTTCTTGCTGATTTGCTTGAGTTATTTGTAGATTCTGGATGTTAGTGTTTTGTTAAATGTATAGTTTGCAAATATCTTCTCCCACTCTGTATGTTGCCTGTTTGTTCTGTTTATTATTTCTTTTGCTGTGCAGAAGTTTTTTAGTGTAATTAAGTCCCACTTATTTGTATTTGTTTTAGTTACATTTGCCTTTGGAGTTTTAGCCATAAATTCGTTGTCCATAAGAGTTTTTCCTAGGTTTTCTTTAGGATTTTTATGGTTTCAGAATTGATGTTTTGCTGAAGTCCTGCTCCTGCAAGGGTTGGGAGTCTCTGGAGGTGTGATGGTGTAGGCGACTCACGAGAGAAAAGAAACTAGAGAGAAACAAAAGGGACTGGACTCCTGCTTAGAATTAAGCAGAAGCTGTTTATTGAGCATTATCCTCGGGCTTTTATCCCCAAACTCTGCAAAGTTATCATCACAGAAACTCCTCCTGTTATGGTTACACAAAAAATCGCATGTGCCTTTCACGTGAACATGTCCAGGTGCACACAGGACACCCCCCACTCTCAAGCAGATGTATTTTTTTAAACATGAGGAAGAACATGAGAAAGAACAACCACAAATTGTCTTTTTGTTTCTTATCCAATTTCTATGTACCCTAAAATGTTTACAGCTACATAACATTGTTCAATGCTTACACCTGAAGCCAACATAATGATATATTACCTTTTTTCTATTCTATGCTAATTCAAACTAGTTTCTGCTATGGTTACACTCTCCTAGCACTAGCTGGCCTAATTCAAACTTCACTGGCCCCCGAATCAAACTGAACTAACCATACTTCTATAAAAAAATGGTTACTTAAATTTTCTTTAATCTATATAAACTATTTTCTAAAGCCTGTACATATAAATTTCTAAAATCACATCAAGAGAACCTGTGACTTACACTAAGTCTCCTCCATGTGACTCAAAGTTAAACTTAAATTGTTTAAAAGCAAAAACCATAGATGGTGGAAAATGGGAACAATAGACTCCCAAGTTTAGCTGTGTACGTTCCAGTCTCAGAGTCCTCTGTTAGAGCCAGCAGGAGCTTTTCCTAGTGCCAAGTGGAAAAGGAGGGAGGGAATGGGGTCAACAGCTCCCAAATGCATCCTAGTGGTCTCGGGGTCCACGGCCCTCCCTGATCCCTAATGCTCAGTGGGCCTCCGTGGCCAGCTCCCAACAACGTTTGTCTTTAATCCATCTTGAGTTAATTTTTGTATATGGGAAGAGATAGGGCTTAAGTTTCATTTTTCTACATGTAGCCATCCAGTTTTCCTAGCAACATTTGTTGAATAGGGTCAGTTTCCCCAGTGTATGTTTTTGTCTGTCTTGTCAAATATCAGTTGGTTGTAGGTATTTAGGTTCATTTCTGGATTCCTATTCTGTTCCATTGGTCCATGTGTCAGTTCTTGTACCAGTACCACGCTGTTTTGGTTATACAGCCTTGAAGTCAAATAATGTGATGCTTCTAGCTTTGTTCTTTTTGCGTAGGATTGCTTTAGTTATTCTGACTCTTTTTTGGTTCCACATGAATTTTAGGATTTTTTTTCTAATTTTGTGTAAAATGATGTTGGTAGTTTGATAGGGATTACATTGAATCTGTAGATTACTTTAAGTAATATGGTCATTTGAATAATGCTGACTATTTCAATCCACGAACATGGGATGCTTCTCCATTTGTTTGTGTCCTCTGCAATTTTTTCCATCAGAGATTTTGGTTCTCAGCTTGGTCCTTATTAGTGTATATCAGTGCTATTGATTTGTGTGTGTTGATTTTGTGTACTTAAAGTTTACCAAATTCATTTATCAAGTCCAGCAGTCTTTTGGAGGAGTCTTTAGGGTCTCTAGGCATAAGATCATATCATTAGCATACAGAGATTGTTTGATTTCTCCTTTTCCAATTTGGATACCATTTATTTCTTTTTCTTGACTAATTGCTCTGGCTAGACTTCCAGTACCATGTTAAATAGTAGTGGTGAAAGTGGGCATTCTTTTCTTGTTCCAGTTCTTAGTAGGAATGTGTTCAACTATTCCCCATTCAGGATGATATTGGCAGTGGGTTTGTCATATATAGCATTGATTATTCTGAGGATTGTTTCCTCCATGTCTGTTTTGCTGAGAGGTTTTATCATGAAGTGATGCTGGATTTTATCAAATACTTTTTCTGTGTCTATTGAAATGATCATGATTTTTGTTTATAATCTGTTTATGTAGTGGATCACATTTATTGACTTGTGTATGTTGAACAGCCCTTGTATCCTTGGGATAAAACCCACTTGGTTGTGTATTTTTTTATGTGCTGTTGAATTTGATTTACTACTGTTTTACTGAAAATTTTCACATCTATAGTCATAAAGGATATTGACCTGCAGTTTTCTTTTTTTGCTGTATCTTTTCCTGGCTTTGGTATCAGAGTGATACTGGCCTCGTAGAATGAGTTAGGGAGAATTTCCTCCTCTTCATTTTTGTGGAATAACTTCAGTAAGATTGATATCAGTTCTTCTTATAAAGGTCTGGTAGAATTTAACTGTGAGTCCATCAGGTCCTGGACTTTCGTCGCTGTTTGTGGGAGACTTCTAATTATTGTTTCAATCTCACTACTTGTTATTAGTCTGTTCAGGGTTTCTATTTCTTCCTGATTCAAGGTTGGGATTGCAAGTTTCAAAGAATTTATCCATTTCCTCTAGATTGTATAGTTTGTTTGCAAAGAGGTGTTCATAAAAGTCTTGGATAATCTGTCATACCAGTTGTAATGTCTTCTTTTTCATTTATGATTGAGCTAATTTGAGTCTTCCCTCTTCATTTCTTAATTAATCTAGCTAGAATCAATTTTGTTTATCTTTTCAAAGAACCAAATTTTTGTTTCATTGATCCTTTGTATTTTTAAAATTTTCCATGTCATTTAGTTCTCCCTTGATCTTTGTCATTTCTTTTTGTCTGCTTGCTTTGAGTAGGGTTTGTTCATACTTTCCTAGTTCCTTGAGGGGTCATGTTAGGTAGTCAATACATGAACTTTCAGCCTTATTAAGGTAGGCCTTAAGTGCTATAAATTTTCCTCTGAACACAGTTTTGATGATGTCATCAAGGTTATGATAACTTTTTTTTTTGTAACTCATACATATCAGAAAACGTATTTATTACAAAATAAATTTACTGTTGAAAATGATGCTAAAGCATTTCTTTTAAAAAAATTTATGTTTTATTAAAGGTGTGTGATACAATAGAGGATTAAGTATACAAGTGGACATTGTACAGATAAAGTTTGGGTTTCCCTTTGGTCCCCACTTTACCTGGTTTGAGATCAGGTACCCTTATTGATGTTGCCCCCCTGACCCCCACAGTATCACTACTGTCAAACCCTTTCTTATAGTATTACAGTAAATGTTCAGGGTCTGCTTATGAGTGAGAACATGTGTTACTCAGTTCTTTGTTTCTGTGATAAATCATTGAGTATGATAGACTCTAAATTCATCCAAGATGCTGCAAAGTCCACATGTTGGTCCTTCTTTATGAATGCGTAATATTCCATTGTGTATATGTACCACATTTTTTTAATCCAATCCAATTTTGATAGATAGCACAGTTGGTTCCAAGTTTTGCTATTGTGAACAAGCTGCAATAAATGAGTGTGCAGGTATCTTTTTTGCAGAGTGATTTGAGTTCCTCTAGATATATTCCCAGTAGGGGGATTGTTGGATCATATGGAAGGTCAATTTCTAGTTTTTTTTGAAATCACCCCACTGATTCCATAGGAGTTCAACTAGTTTGAGCTCCTACCAGCAGTGCAGAAACGTTCTCTTTTCTCCACATCCTTGCCAGCATCTGTTGTTTTTTGTTTATCAATGCTGTCCATTCTTACTGGAGTTAGGTGGCATCTCAATGTGGTTTTGATTTGCATTTCTCTGATAATTTGAGGCTGAACACTTTTTCATATGTCTGTTGACTGTCTGTATATCTTCTTTTGAGAAGTGTCTATTCATGCCTTTTGTCCACTTTTTAATGGGGGCTGTTTGCTTTCTTTTCTTTTCAGCACATTCGAGTTCCTTGTAGATACTGGATGCTGGGCCTTTGTCAGGTATATAAATGGCAAAAATTGTTTCCCCATTCTGTGGGCTGTCTCCCAGCTATCTTGAAGGTTTCTTTTGCTTTGTAGAAGCTTTTCAGTTTAATGAGGTCCAGCTTGTCTATCTTATCTATTATGGCATGGGCACTTGGGGCTTTAATCAAGAATTGGTTGCCTTCTTCGATTTCTGTAAGGGTGTCTCCTGTGTTTTCTAAGATTCTTATAGTCTGAGGTTTTATGTTTAGGTCTTTGATCCATTTAGAGTTGATTTTTGCATATGCTGATAGGTAGGGTCCTGTTTCAATCTTCTGTATGTGGTCAGCCAATTTCCCAGAGTCATTTTCTGAATAGGTTCTCTTCTCCCCAGTGGTTGTCAGTAAAGGCTTAATAAAAATTTCTTGGTTAAGAAATTAAGGTTTTCCTTCTAAAATCTCTATACTGTACTATTGGTCTATATGCCTGTTCTTTTTTTTTGTTGTTATTTCTTTTTTTTTTAATTTTAAAGATGTGAGGTACAATTCAGGGTTAGGTATACAAATGTTTATTGTGCAGTTTCCCCTGGCAGTTTCCCTCAACTGTCAGTCATACCCTCCCTCCCCTGGCAGTTTCCCACTACTGCCAATCCTTTTCTTATAGTATTTTAATTGTTCAAGGTCTGCTTATGAGTGAGAATATATGGTACTCTGTTCTTTGTTTCTGTGATAATCACTGAGTATGATAGACCTAAATCCATCCAAGTTGCTGCGAAGTCCATATGTTTGTCCTTCCTTATGGCTGCATAATATTCCACTGTGTATATGTACCACATTTTAAAAAATCCAGTCCAGCTCTGTTGGGCAGTATGGTTTGGTTACATGGTTTTGTTATTGTGAACAGAGCTGCAACAAACATGTGTGTGCAGGTATCTTTTTGGAAGAATGATGTGACTTCCTCTGGGTATATTCTTAAGAGGGGATTGCTGGGTTATGTGGAAGATCAATTTCTAGTTCTTTCAGAAATTGCCACATGGGCTTCCAAAGAGGTTTGCACTAGTTAGCATTACCACCAGCAGTGTAGAAGCGTTCCTTTTTCTCCACATCCTTGCCAGCATCTGTTGCTGTTTGTTTTATTAAAGATGGTCATTCTTACTCGAGTTAAGTGTTATCTCAGTGTGATTTTGATTTGCATTTCTCTGATGATTAGTGAGGTTGAGCACTTTTTCTTTTTTTTTTTGAGTTGGAGTCTCACTCTGTCGCTCAGACTGGAGTGCAGTGGCTGCTCCCGGCCACCGTAGCCTCGACCTGCTGGGCTCTGGCGATCCTTCCACCTCAGCCTTCCAAGTGGCTGGAACTACAGGCATGCGCTACCATGCCCGGCTGATTTTTGATTTATTGTAGAAATGAGGTCTTGCTGCCCAGGCAGGTCTCGAACCCACGGGCTCAGGCAATCCACTCACCTCAGCCTCCCAAAGGTGTGGGATTACAGGCTGAGCCACCAAGCCCGGCTAGAGCACTTTTTCATGTATCTGCTGACTGCCCGTATATCTTCTTTTGAGAAGTGTCTGTTCATGTCTTTTGCCTACTTTTTAATGAGGTCGCTTGTTTTTTTTTTTCCTTTTAGCACATTTGAGTTCCTTATAGATTCTAGATGTTAGGCCTTTTTGAAAGAATGACGTGAGTTGGTAAATATTTTTTCCCATTCTGTGTGCTGTCTTCCCACTCTCTTGAAGGTTTCTTTTGCTTTGCAGAAGCTGGTGAATGTGTGAGGTTCCACTTGTCTATCTTATTTCTTATGGTATGGGCACTTGGGGTTTTGATCAAGAATTGGTTGCCAGTTCCAATTTCCATAATGGTGTCTCCTGCATTGTCTAAGATTCTTATAGTTTGAGGTTTTACATTTAGGTCTTTGATCCATTTAGAGTTAATTTTTGTGTATGATGATAGCAAGGGGTTCTGTTTCAATCTTCTGCATGTGGTCAGTCAGTTTTTCCAGCACCACTTACTGAATAGGTTTCTTCTTTCCCCAGTGGTTATTTTTGAAAGATTTGTCAAAGATGAGTTGGTTGTGAAATTGAGGCTTTGTTTGCAGAATCTCTACCCTGTTCTATTGGTCTATATGCCTTTTCTTGTACCAATACCAGATTGTTTTGATTATTGTAGCCTTATAATAAAGGTTGAAGACTGGAAGTGTGATATCTCCTGCTTTGTTTCTTTTGCTAAGTGTTGTTTTGGCTATTCCTGGTTATTTCTGTTTTCATATGAATTTCTGTATTGTCATTTCCAGGTGTAAGAAGAATGATGTTGGTAACCTAATGGGTATTGCACTGAATCTATAGTTTGCTTTTGGTAGGATGGACATCTTAACAATGTTGATTCTTCCTATCCATGAGCATGGAATATTTTTTCATTTTTTTGTGTCTTCTTGGATTTCTTTGAGCAATGTTTTGTAGTTCTCACTGCACAGGTCTTTCACTTCTCTGGTTAGGAAGATGCAGAGGTATTTCATTTTTTTGGTGACTATTGTGAATGAGATTATGGGTTTTATTTGCTTCTCTGCCTGCTTGTTGTTAGTGTATAAGAATGCAACTCTTTTGCACATTTATTTTGTACCTTGAGTCTTTGCCAAAGTCCTTTATCAGTGCAAGCAGGTTTTTGACAGATTCTCTTGGATTTTCAAGGTATGGGATCATATCATCAGCAAAGAGGGATAACTTAACTTCCTCCTTTCCTATTTGGACACCTCTGATTTCTTCTCTTGTCTAATTGCTCTAGCTAGACCTTCCAAAGCAATGTTAAACAAGAGGGATGAGATCAGGCAGCCTTGTCTTGTTCCAGTTTTCAGGGGGGAATTGTTTTCAGTTTCTGTCCCTTTAGCAATATGCTAACTGTGGGCTTATCATAGATGGTGCTTACTATTTTAAGATATATTCCTTCTATACCTGGGCGTTTAAGGGTTTTTATCAAGAAGGGATGCTGGATTTTATTAAAAGTTTTTTCTGCATCTAATGATATAATCATGTGGTTCTTGTTTTTACATCTGTTGATGTATTTTATTATATTTATGGTCTTGTGGATGTTGCACCAACCCTACATCCTGGAGATGAAGCCTACTTGGTCATGGTTGATAATTTTTGAGATGTGTTTTTGGATCTGACTTGCTAGAATCTTGTTGAAGATTTTTGCACATTCCTTATCTTGTTTCAATACCAAGGTGTTTTGATTATTGAAGCCTTATAGTAAAGTTAAAGTCTGGTAGTGCAATACCTCTACTTTGTTTCTTTTGCTAAGGATTATTTTGGCTATTCTTGGTTGTTTAGGTTTCTATATGAATTTCTGTATTGTAATTTCCAGGTGTGAGAAGAATGATGTTGGTAACTTAATGGGTATTGCTTTGAATCTATAGATTGCCTTTGATAGGAGGGACATTTCAAAAATATCTGCTCTTCCTATCCATGAGCATGGAATACTTTTCCATTTTTTTGTGTCTTCTTGGATTTATTTGAGCAGCATTTTGTAGTTTTCATTGTAAAAGTCTTTTACTTCTCTGGCTAGAAAGTTGCTGAGGTTTTTCATTTTTTTAATGGCTATTTTGAGTGGTATTGTGCTTTTTATTTGGTTCTCTGTTTGCTGTTGGTGTATATGAATGCCATTGTGTTTTGCAAATTGATTTTGTACCCTGAGACTTTGCCAAAGTCCTTTATCAGTGCAAGTAGATTTTGACAGATTTGCTTGGATTTTCAAGGTATAAGATCCTATCAACAACAAGGAGGGACAACCTAACTTCTTCTTTTTCTATTTGCATACACCTGATTTCCTTCTAATTGCTCTAGCTAAGACTTCCAACCCTATGTTGGACAGGAGAGGTGAGAGTAGGCCACCTTGTCTTAATCTGGTTTTCAGGGGAAATGCTTCTAGTTTCTGTCCATTTAAAATATGCTGGGTGTGGGGTTTTTTTTTTTTTTTTTTTTGTAGATGGCACTTACTATTTTGTGGTATGTTCCTTCTATGCTTAGGTGTATGAAGGTTTTTATCATGAAGGGATGCTGGATTCTATTAAAAGCTTTTTTAAAAATGTATCTAATGATATAATCATGTGTTTCTTGTTTTTACATCTGTCGACATTTGTGGTTGTGCAGATGCTGAACAAGCCCTGCATCCCAGGGATAAAACCTACTTGGTCATGGGGAATGATTTTTGAGATGTATTGTTGGTTCTGATTTCCTGAATCTTGTTAAGAATTGTTGCATCTGTGTTCATCAGGGATATTGACTTGTTTTTCTCTTTCTTTGTTGGATCTTTACCTGGTTTGGGTATCAGTGTGATGTTAGCTTTGTAAAGCTATTTGAGGAGAATTCTGTCTATCTCAATTGCCTGGAATACTTTCAATAGGATTGGTATCAGCTTTTGCTTGTATGTTTTGTAGAATTCTGCTGGAAAGGAGTCTGGGCCAGGACTTTTTTTTGTAGGTAGTTTTCTTAACATGGAGTCAATTTCCTGGGTTGTTATTGGTCTATTTAGTGTCTTAATGTCTTATTGTTTCATCCTTGGGATGTTGTGTGATGCCAGAAAGTGTGCCATTTCATATAGGTTATCAAGTTTGTTTCCACACAGGTGTGCATAGTAATCTCTGATAATATTTTGTATTTCTTCAGGTTCAGTTGCAATTTGATATTTTGCATGCCTCATTGCATTTTGGGGCTTTTTCTCTTGTTTTCTTGGTCATTCTGGCTAGGTGTTTATCAATCATGTTTATCCTTTCAAAGAACCAGCTTTTTGTTTTGCTGATTTTTTTCTATGATCTTTTTATCTTCTATGTTCCATATTTGGTCTTTTACTTTTTTGATGTGGATTCTTCTGCTAAAGTTAGGGTTTTGATGGTCTTGTCTTTCCTATGACCTTAGGTGATTTGTTAGGCTGTTAACTCAAGTTCTTTCCATATTCTTGATATGTGTTCATAGAAATATAAATTCCCCTCTTAGAGCTGTTTTCATAGCATCCCAGATATTTTGTCTCTTCATTTCATTTGTTTCCAGGTATCTTTTTCTTTTTCTTTTTTTTTTTTTAACCAGCTAATTTATTTATTTTTTGAGTCAGAGTCTTACTCTATCATCCCCCAGGAATCTTTTAATTTCTGTTTTGATTTCAATATTGACCAAGTAGTCATTCAATATCAAGATGCTTAGTGTTCATGTCTTTGTGGATTTGGGGGAATTTTGTTAGTGTGTGTGTTTTTTTAATTCTAGTATGCATTGAGAAGGTGCATGGCAGTATTTTGATCTTCTGAAATTTGTTTATGTTTGATTTATGACCAAAGAAGTGATTGATCTTGGAGTGGGTTCCATGTGGTATGAATAAAATGTATATTCTGTAGTTGTTGGGTGGAATGGTCTGTAGGTATCTATTAATTCCATTTGGTAAAGTGTCAAGTTGAGTGTCCAGATCTCTTTGTTGATTTTTTGCCTTGTTGATCTATCTAGGGTTGTTAGTGAAGTATTTAAGTTCCTAGGTATAATAGTGTTAGAGTCAACATCTTTTTTTTTTAGTTTACTTAGTAGTTGTTCTATAAATGCTGGTGCTCCTGTGTTGGGTGCATATATTTTTAGGATGGATATTTCTTATTGATGGATTGAACCTTCTATTATTATGTAGTGTCCTTCCATATATTTTTAAATTTTTGATAACTTAAAGGTTGTTTTGTCTGATATTAAGATTGGGACTCCAATCTTTTGTGACCCATTCACCTGGAAATTAATTTTTCCTCCCCTAATTTTGAGTCTGTGTGCTCCCTTGTGGTGATATGAATTTCCTGGATGCAATAAATTATTGGGTCATTTAAAAAAAGTCCAGTTTGCCATTCTATGTCTTTTCAGTGGTACATTTAGTCTATTCATGTTCAGGCTGATTATTGAAATATGATTTTTTATCTTTGCCATTAGGTTCTCATAACGTTTTTTATTTACTTGTTGGTTTGTTTTCTTTTAACTTTTGGTTTGATGTATGTGTATGTTTTCAAGTTTGTAGTTGCGATGTATTATCTTTTGATTCTGTGTTGTCCTGTTCTCTTGGGAAATGCATGGTTATTCTTTTTTTTCTTGTTTTGTGTTTAACACATTTTTAAGCATCTCCTGTGGAACTGGTCTGGAAGCTTGCATAATCTCTTAGGGATTGGATGTCTGGGAAGGACTTTAATTCTTCATCACTGATGTAGCTCAGCTTGGCTGGGCAGGAAATTGTGGATTAAATTGTTTATCATGGAGGACTTTGAATATTGGACTCTAGTCCCTTCTAACTTGTAGTATTTCAGCTGATAGATCTGCTGCTATTCTGATTGTTTTTCCCAGTAGATACTCTGATCTTTCTCTCTTGCTGCCTTTAGAATTTTTTCTTTTGTATTTACTTTGTGTAGGCAAATTACTATGTCTAGGGGTTGGTCTTCTCATTTGATATCTTGTGGGGGTTCTCTGTATCTCTTGTGTTTGGATGGTCACATCTCTAGTGAGATAGGGAATGTTTTCTTGGACAACTTCCTGGAATACTTGCTCTAAGGTGTTCTCTGTTTCCCTTTTTTCTTCTGGAATACCAATCAGACGTAAGTTCACCTCTTTATATACTCATGCAGCTCCTGTAGGCTTTATTTTTTCCTTCTGAGTTTTCTTTCTGTGTTTTTTACAGATAAGTTTAATTCCATGTTCTAGTTTTCAAGTTCTGAGATTCTTTCATCTGCTTGATTAATTCTGCTTTTCATGCTTGTCCCTCTTGTTATATATTTTCTGAATAAAATTTTTTATGGCCAAAATCTTTGTTACAAGTTTTCAGTATCATATCTTGTCTTTCTTGTCTTATTTACCCTTTCCACCCATTTCCTAATTCCTATCATATTCTGGGGCCAGGCATTGCTGACTTCCATTGTTTGGACTCTGCTGATTTTTCAGGTGTTTTCTCTTTAGTACATTGGGAATTACCTGTGGTCCTCAATTGATTTTTCCTCATATGCGACAGATCTCTTTCTTTTCTCTTTAGTTCCATTGTTCAGTGTCAATGGGAAAGGCTTTTACTTCTGATGTTTGCTCAGCCCACTATTCTTTCTTGGTGAGGGCTCTGTACTTGCTCTATTTTGAAACAGGGCTGTGGGTGGGAAGCTTTGCTGTCTCTTGTAGTTTTGAGCGTTGAATAATGTGGAGGATAGGGAGCTATGATTCAGAAACTACTTGCAGTCACAATGTTACTGATTGTGGTATGGATTTCCTGAGACTCACTCCCCACCTCCACTCTATATGACAATGCAATGGGTATGTGTGTGTACCCCCTGAGTCCAAGATTCAGAAACAGTAATGAGGAGAAGAGAGAAAAGTAGAATGAAATAAGATGGACAATATTTAAAAAAATAAAAAACCAAGAATACCAAAAGCAGAATCCAAGGCAAAAAGCAATTAAATATATGCACATACACACACACACACACACACACACACACACACACACACACACGTCAAAACAAACTGGAAAAAACAAAGCAAAATAAAGAAAAAAAGCTAAAAATAAGAACATTGGACACACACGCATGCCTAACACAAAATGAAAGTAGAAGAAAAGAGTGAAAAATAGGATTGTAAATTAAACCCTCATACATACATTCATACACACATTAAATTAAAAAAGAGAACAAAGAAACAAACAGAACTTGAAAGATGAACACTCAATCATTCACATAAATACAAGACAAAAGCAAAAAAAGAAAGAAAGAAAGAAAAGAAGAGAAAAAGAAAAACAAAAGGTTATGGGAATGCAGATTGAATCCTCACATAAACACAGGAAAAAAAACCCAAAAACCAGAAAACAACCTGCCCTCTTGTGGCAGGTCTGTAATTGTTTCCCTCAGCTGTTCACAGGTAAGCCCTCTGTTGGTTTTTGTGGAGCTGTGGCTTCATTCACAATCTCCCCAATGTCCAGCTTTGGGAAGGATAGGAGGTAGTGGTTGTGGGTGGGGCTTCAGTCCTTCTCCTCCATTTTCATATGTTCAGGTGTATCATCTCTGATGGGGAAGTGCAGGATTTTCTCTTCCTCAGATACTGGCAGGGGGTGGGTACCCCAGCCAGGCTTATCTTGGAATAGAGTCCTCCTATCGCAACTGACGTCCAGGCTCCAGGCTCCATCTGGATTCATTCCTCTCAGTCATGCTCCAGTTCTGTGGGTCTGATGTTCAGAGGATTGCTGGGGAGGAAGGGGTTGGGTCAACTCTGGAATCACCTCTGATATCTTTGGAGGTCTTCCTCATCCTTTTCTGGTCACATACTTTGTCCCATGGCTGAATCAGAGTAGGGGGTGGGGCACCTGAGACTCAGCACTCATCCTGTCCCTCCAGAGTTTGTGATTTTGAGATATTTCCTGTCGGTCATGATCAGCCCCTGAATAGGTAATCTGCCAGTCATGGAGATTGAATCTGTCACTCCATGATGAGCAAGCCATAGCACTTTGCTGCCCAGTTTTCAAGATAGTGGCGTGTTGTCTATTTTGTCTTCTACAGTGGGGCTCTGCCTCTGGGCTCACTCACAGTGCTTCTTCCACAGATTTTGCTGCCAGTGTCTCAATAACTAGTTTTATTGTTGTCATTTGTTTCAAGAAATTTTTAAATTTACATCTTGATTTCATTGTTGACCCAAGGATCACTCAGGAGCAAATTGCTTAATTTCCATATATTTGTTTGGTTCACGGGTTCTACTTGAGGCTAATTTCTAGTTTTATACCACTGTGTTATGAGATGGTGCTTAATGTGATTTCCTTTTTTTGAGTGTATTGAGACCTGATTTGTGGCCTATCATCTGGTGTATCTTGGAGAATGTTCCATGTATGATGAGAAAAATGTATATTCTGTAGTTTTGGGATGGAATGCTCCCTAGATGCCTGTTAGTTCCATTTCCTCTAGAGTTCTGCTTAACTCCAATATTTCTTTGTTGGCTTTCTGCCTTGATGATCTGTCTATTGCTGTCAGTGGAGTGTTGAACTCTTTCACTATTATGTTATTGCTGTCTATCTCTCTTTTTTTTAGGTCTAGTAGAATTTTTTTAATAAGGCTGTGAGCTCTGGTGATGAGTGCTTATATATTTAAAATTGTTAAGTTTTATCCTATTATCATTACACAATAGCCACCTTTGTCTTATTTTTTAAAAACTGTTGTTAACTTAAAATCTCTTTTATCTGATATGAGAATGGCAAGTTCTGCTAGCTTTTGATTTCCATTTATATGGACTATTTCCCCCCACCCCTTTTCCTTGAGTCTGTAGGAGTTTTTGTAAGTTAAATGGGTCTCTTGAAGGCAGCAGATATTTGGGTTGTATTTTTGTTTTTACCATTTCTGCCAGTGTATATCTTTTTATTAAGCTATTGAGATCATTTATATTCAGAATTAATAATTAAATGTAAGGTATTATTCTATCAATCATCCTGGTTGTTATCTGGTTGCATTATTTATTTTCTCTATTGTGTTGGTATTCCATAAAGCCTGTGAATTTTATGATTTCCAGCATCTTTCTACAGGTGTATTTTAACCTATTGTTTCAGTACTTAGGACTCCTTTGAATATTCTTCATCGAGTCAGTCTAGTGGTGACAAAGTCTCTCAGTGTTTGCTTGTCTGTGAAGGATTTCATTTCTCCTTCATTTATGAAACTTAGTTTTGCAGAATACAGCATTCTTGACTGACAGTTATTCTGCTTGGGGAGATTGAAAATGGGATCCTATTCCCTTCTGGCTTGTAGAATTTCTTCTGAGAAGTCTGCTGTTAGTCTGCTAGGTTTACCTTTGTAAGTCATTTGATGCTTTGTCTCACTTCTCTTAAAATTCTTTCCTTCACTTTAACTTTGCATAACTGATGATTATATGTCTCGTGGATGAACTTTTTGCAATGAATCTTCTGGGGGTTCTTTGGGCTTCTTATATCTGAATGTTTAGATCTCTGGCAAGGCCAGGGAAGTTTTCATGCATTATTCCCTCAAATAGGCTTTCTAAACCTGTTGCTTTCTTTCTTCCTCAGGAACACCTACAATTCTTAAGTTTGGATATTTTACATCATTCCACATATTTTGGAGACTTTCCTTGATTCTCTTGACTTTCTTCTTTATTGTTGTCTGAATGGTTTAATTCAAAAGCCTTGTCTTCAAGTTCTGAGATTCCTTCTTTTGCTTATTCTAGTCTATTGTTAAAACTTTCCACTGCATTTTGTACTTCCCTAAATGCTTCTTTCATTTCCAGAATTTTAGCTTTAAAAAAAAATTGTCGATAGCTTTGGAGAATTTTTCATCCATATCCCAAATCTTTAAAAACTTTTTTAGTGTTGGTTTTTAACTTTCTCCTGCAGTTCATTGACCAATTTTGTCATCAATCTTTCAAATTCTAATTCTGGAATTTCAACAACTTCATTTTGATTAGAGTTTATTGCTGAAGTTAGTGTGCTCTTTTGGGGGGTTGGAAAACTGTTTTTTCATATTGTCAGAATTATTTTTCTGGTTCATTCTCATTTGGGTAGACATTTTCTTCTTATTTGAGGTTGGCAGGGGTATGATGTAGGCACTGGAGGGTTCTCTTGGGTATATATAGCCTTGGTGTGGAGAGTTTCAATTACCAGATGTGGCAGCCCTATGCAGTGTACCTGCACTCACTTATGGCTTCCTGAGTGGCTGGAGTGACTTGGAGAGTAGTGATAACTGGCTTTTGAGATCTTGCCTTCCCCAAAGCTGAGGTGTTGTATCAGATGTGGCTACACATCCCCTGCAAGGGATGGGTTTCTGGGAAATGGTATCTGGTGCTGCTCAGGGCTTTTTTCCTGCACCACTCCATGGTAGAGGACAAGGTCCAGGGAGCTTTGCAAGTTTGTGGCAAGAGCACAGAACTCCTGAATTCCTGTCACTCACCTTTCTCACTGTGTCTGGAGTTGGTGGTGGACTGTGGTGATGCAGGAAAGAATCCAGACAGTTCCAGAGCATGTTGTGGACTTTTTTCTTCCTCTTTCCTCTAAGTGGTTATATCACTCCTTTGGAGATGTGTGGCGTGCGCTGCTGGATTCATTCTGGGTGCTAGGAAAATTATCTCTATCTTAATTTATCTTATAGGAGAAATTCACTCTAGCTGTCTCATGTTGGCCATGTTAGTCTGGAATCCAGTCTGAATTTTTTTTGCATTAAAAACAAAAAACTAAACAAACAAACAAACAAAAAACCAAAACCCAAACACATTGCTAACATTCCAGCAAGTTCCTCCACTTCTATGAACTTAATATCATAGATGATATTCATTTGGCTCTCAAGTTTGCAATAGAGAATTTGAATATGCTTGGAAAACATAGTTTCTACTTAAGTAACATCTCTGTACAGTTGTCTATCTGAACTGAAGCTATTTCTCCTTATTTGCATTCTACAGGAGAAATAAATTTGAAGCATAAGATAGTATTTTTGCTTTTGAACATTTATTACACTCAACAACTTGTTAGTATTCTATTGTAATTCATTTTATTGCATAAAAACTTCAAGAACTTTTAAAAACAGCTCTATTGAGGTATAATTTCTTTACTACAAAATTCAATCATTGTAAATAATTCAAGTTTGAATCCAGCTTTAGGACACTACTGTCACCCCAAAAAGTTGCTTGTGCATATTTGCAATCAATCACTGCTTCCACCACCTAACACCGGGCAACCACTGATATGCTTTTTGGTACCTCTGAGTATTTTTAAAAATTAAACAATGAATTTATGATTCAAATGCTAATATACAATAGATCAGTTTTAGGATCTCTTTCAAGATTATCCATACTGCAGTAGATGGCGGTAGTTTGTTACTTTTTGTTGCTTAGTAGTATTCTTTTTAATTTATCCATTCACCAGTTGATAGACAATTGAATTTTCTCCAATTTCTGGCTATTGTAAATAATGAAGCTGCGAATATTCATGTAAAAGTCTTTGCATTTCTTTGATGATTAGAGAGGCTGAACATTTTTTCATGTATCTGTTGGCTGTTCATATATCTTCTTTTGAGAAGTGTCTATTCATATCTTTTGCCCACTTTGTAATGGGGCTGTTTATTTTTTTCTTTTCAGCACGTTTGGGTTCCTTGTAGATCTTTTGTCAGATATTCAGTTGGCAAATCTTTTTTCCCACTCTGTGGGCTGTCTACCTGCTCTTTTGATGGTTCCTTTGGCTTTGCAGATAATTGTTAGTTTGAAGGGATAGAATTCTTAGTTGACAGTTTTATTTTTATTTCCAGAAGATTGAGCATGTTATTCCACTCCCTTCAGATCTCTATTATTTTTGATAAAAAATCAACTGTGCAATCATACTGTTCCCTTTGCGTGATGGTTTGTTTTTAAAGTAATTTTACTATGGTTAAGCATAGGTTTGGATATCTTTATGTTTATTGAACTTGGAGTTCACTGTGCTCTTGAATATTTAGATAAATATTTTTCATCTAAATCCAACAATTTTGGCTGTATTTGAAATATTTTCCTGTCTTGTTATCTTTTTTTGTGTGTGTGAGACTTTGTTAGATGTATCTTAGTGTTGTTGACATTTTCCTACAATTCTCTGTGGTTCTGCTCATTGAAAAAAAATGAGACTTTTTTCTTCTGTTCTGTAAGTTTATATTTATTGATTTTTTTTTCAGTTAATTGATTCTTTTGCCAGATCTACTGTTAAGACTATCTAGCAAAATTTTCCTTTTGGTTTTATAATTTGTCAAGTGTAGAATTTTTATTGCTTTATTGTTTCCATTTATTTATTGGGAATTCCTGTTTATTGATTTGTTGTCATTATACTTTTGTTTAATGAACTTCAAGTATTTGTCTGCTAAATTCAACATTTAAATCCACTCAAAGGTAATTCCAGTGAGTATGGTTTATTTTTTCTTATTTCTTTTCACCACTCATTTTATTTTGTTAAAAATGGATATTTTAGATAATGCATTATCTCACCTCTGAATTACATTTTGTTTTCCTAATTTTTTTCTTTTCTTTTCATGTTTTAGTAACTTGCCTTGACTTAAAATGCAAAACCTGACCCTCTTCTCCCCATGGTACATCAAATTAGGCTTTTACATTTTAATTTTTTACTCTAATGTCATCATTCAAAACATATAACCGCTCAACTTTTAAATTTCAATTTTGACCCAACATGGTGGCTCATATCTGTAATCCTAGTACTTTGGGAGGCTGAGGTAAGCGGATTGTTTGAGCCCAGGAGTTTGAGATCAGTGTAGGCAATAAAATTAAACCTCATTTCTACATAAAATAAAAAAAATTAGCAGGGCACATGGTGACATGTACCCAGCTACTAAGGATGCTGAGGTAGAAGGATTGACTGAGTCCAGGAGGTAGAGGCTGTTGATTATTGTGATTGTGTCATTGTACTTCAACCTGAATGACAGAGTGAGCCCCCGACTTCAAAGAAAAAAAATCCAATTTTAATTTTTATCCTGGGCTACCTCAGAAAGTTCAAGTTTGGATAACTTGGAGGTCAGTCAGTAATACAAAGAAATAATATGTTCAAATATTTCTAGCCAGTAAGTCTTCCACCTTCTGCCTACTGACCTTTGGGTGAGGGTATATTCCGAGTTTCTAACTCTCCGGTTTCCTTTGGCTTTTAATTTCTGGTCAGATTGCTTGGGTCTTTCTCATGCATGTGATAGTTCTCCAGACAGCAAGGGGTGTGGAAGACCTATGTAAACTTTTTTACATTTTCTCATTTTCAGATTTTCCCAATTAAATCTTTGATTGATCTACTGCTTGCCCAATCTAAGACTGCAACTTCAGGCAAGCAAAACTAAATGTTCCCTTAGTGTGATACTTTCCCAACTTTGTCATGTTTAGCTAAAAGAACTGTAGGTTTACTTCTTGTCCTCCCAAGCTGATGACACACTCCCTCTGGAAGTAAAATTGCTACTGTTTTGAGGTCAGCCCCACCGGATAGAGCTATTGTTTCTGGTAACTGAGATGGGTAGGGGCTGATGGATGAATAAAAGCAGCCAAGGGAAGAAGGACACTGACTATCATTATTTTTAAACAAAGTTTAGGCAGTTTTTCAAGAATAAAAATTAATTTGCTGTCTGGTTTTGATGAATTTTCAGAGCCCTGAAGTGAATTTATTTGTTCAGTTTTATACACTTTATTGTGTGTGTAGAGAAGATTCAACTTCTTCACATTGCTATAGCTGTAAGCTCCTTCCTTATTATCCTATTTAAAGATAGCAATATTCTTTAGTAAAAACCTTTTTTAAAGCTCTAAAATATATATATATTTTTTACAGATGGTAATACATTATCTTTGGGGACTAATTCTATGATTTTATCATGATTCTAAAACTGTCACAGGGTTGAAATAAACTTTGACAACATGAAATCTATTTTATTCAAAGGTCATATGATTCTCTTATTCTTAAAATTAAGAGTAATAAATAAGTTCTTAAAATATTTGGAAAGAAACAGCGATTGAAACTCCTTGGCATTATGATACAGAGAGATGTGGCAAGTTCGTTCTCTTGATTATTCCCGTTCATCTTTTCGAAAAATCCAGCCCAGAAATCTTGAGACTGAATGAACAGAAAAAATAAGGATATGTGAGAAACTGCTGAGGAAGAGGTGACTATAATTCCCCTTTCCTAACTAAACAATAAAATACCAATTACATTACATTTAGACCTATCAGTTAGTGGGTGAAAATATATACATTTTTCCAAAACGAGGGCAGATGCTTTATGGGCCAATGTTAAAAAGGCAGAAACGACTGGGTGTGGTGGTTCATGTCTGTTATCCTAGCACTTTGGGAGGCTGAGATGGGAGACATGAGGCCAAGAAGAGTTCAAGACCATCCTGGGCAACATAGTGAGACCCCATTGTTTCTGGTAACTGAGTTACACCTAACTTTTTTTTTGAATTGGAGTCTCACTCTGTTGTCCAGGCTGGAGTGCAGTGGCATGCTCACAGCTACAGCAGCCTAGACCTGCTGGTCTCAGGTGATCCTTCCAACTCAACCTTCCAAGTAGCTGGAACTATAGGCACACACCACCATGCCCGGCTAATCTTTTTTTATTTATTGTAAAGATGAGGTCTTGCCAAGTTGCCCAGGCTGGTCTCGAATCTCTGGGCTCAGGCAATCCTCTCGCCTTGGCCTCCCAAAGTGCTGGGATTACAGGCTTGAGCCACCACACCCAGCAACTAAAAAAAAAAAAAGAAAATTAGCTGTACATGCTGGTGCTTACTGGTAGTTTTAGATACTTGTGAGGCTGAGGAAGGTGGATTATTTTAGCTCAAGAGTTTGAGGTTACAGCGAGCTGCAATCGCTCCACTGCATTCTGACCCGGTGACAGAGCAAGATTCTGTTAAAAAAAAAAAGCAGACAAAACACTCGCAAAAATAAGCCATACATTAAAAAGAAATTGTTTAGTCAAGTAGTCATTTAGAAATAGTTAATTAAACATGTATCTTATTTACTCAGCTATAGCAATATGGTCCAATGAGCATAATTGGTAAAAGAATGAAATTGTTAGCCGGGCTTGGTGGCTCAGCCTGTAATCTCGCGCTTTGGGAGGCTGAGGTGAGTGGATTGCCTGAACCGGTGGGTTCGAGACCCACCCAGGCGACTTGGTGAGACCTCATCTCTAAAATAAATAAAAAAAAATTAGCTGGGCTTGGTAGCATGCCTGTGGTTCCAGCTACGTGGAAGGCTGAGGCGGAAGAATCGCTGGAGCCCAGCAGGTCGAGGCTGCGGTGGCCAGGAGCGGCCACTGCACTCCAGTCTGGGCGACAGAGTGAGACTCCAACTCAAAAAAAAAAAAAAAAAAAAAAAAAGAAATTGTCATATTAGTGTGTGTGTGTAGATAGAATTAAAAAATGAGGCAATCATACACATACATATAAATATACATACTCATTGTGGGAGAAGAAAGATTTTTTAAAAAAAATTATTATTTTATTTCTTATCCTTATTGTATTAATTCAAAAGTAGTATTTCAAGTAATATCTAGTGAGGTTTAATTGAGAGCTTGATGTTATCCAAAAAGTAGCTTGATAATTACTATTTTTTCTGAAGCTAAAGGTCACTTATTACCTCATATTACTATATGTCTCATTTTTAAGTAAGAAATGTATCAGCTCTAATGACCTAGGCAGTGGCCTTGTTTTACTTTAAGAAAAGCATCTAATTTTCAAATAGACTGATGGGAGGAGATTTTATATTATTTTCCAATATTTGCTTTAGAAATATTGTCTTCTCAAGAACTTACTGCTGAATTTTCTTAAGACTTGGGATAATCTTTTTAATATGATCTTAGCAATTCAACTGTTAGATCTCCAAATCAATGTTCTCTGTTCATTGGAAGGTGTTTAACTATGCTTGCTGAGTAGTTGATGAGTACATGACTATATTTGTTAATAGAAATTATCAATATTTGACCATGTTTTAACTACCAGAATGTTGTTTGTAAAGTTCCACCTAGAACATATTAATGATGAGCAAGCACTAATCCTATTTGGGCGTCTGAGATCATTCAAAGGCCATATTGTCCATTACCCATGTTTCTTTTCATTTTCCTTTTCTCCCTAAATCCTATGCTTGACATGTAGCTTACCTTAGACCTGCTACAAATACCTTTTATTTCCCTAGGCATATATAGCTACAGATGGAATAATTCATTTACAATCTCACAATAGAAAAATTGTCTCTTTACTTGAATATGATATGAATGTTTTTTTCCTTTTTTGAGTTGGAGTCTCACTCTCTCACTTAGACTGGAGTGCAGTGGCCGCTCCCGGCCACCGCAGCCTCGACCTGCTGGGCTCTGGTGATCCTTCCGCCTCAGCCTTCTGAGTAGCTGGAATTACAGGCACGCGCTACCACGCCAGGCTGATTTTTTAAAAAAAAATTTATTGTAGAGATGAGGTCTCACCAAGTTGCCCAGGGGGTCTCGAACCCGCGGGCTCAGGCAATCCACTCACCTCAGCCTCCCAAAGGCACGGGATTACAGGCTGAGCCACCGAGCCTGGCATGAATGTTTTAAAATCAATGTCCTGTGTACATTTGTTAAGCATCTCTACTGAATTTCTTATATTTATTTATTCAAACTTATGCAACCTGTCTATATTTTACATTCCTTGGGGGAAAGTCTTCTCCTATTAACTCAATCTGCACAGTGACTACTACAAGTAGTAAAGATCTTTACATCCCTACTGAATGCCCAGGAATACACTAGGGTGGTATGTATAGAACTGACAGAGGCAGCTTAGTGGGAATAGAGAAAAGGGAATGCCCAGTCCTACCTCAGTTCCTAGTGTTTAAAATTTGTATACTCTAATGGGGATAGTTCTACATACCTGTAATGGTGTGAAAATATATCCATAAAAATTGTTTTGGATGAAAAACATTTGTTTTTGGAAATTTCTTAAGGGTTAGCTATACCAAGAATGTAGGTTCCTAGAAAGTTACAGAAAAGAAGAGAGAGCGGTTCTTTCATGAAAAACTCAGTCAGATTTCAAGGAAAATGAAGCTCCTGTTGTCCGGTAAACTCATTGGCTACCATCTGGCTCTGCCCATTAAAAGATTAATCCAAATAGTGCCACCTGCTGGTTGCAGTCAAGGTTGGAACCCAGTGGGTTTCAGATGATTATAGCAGGAGGTAAGTCGTCACAATCCATGTTCCCAGACACTTGAGGTTAAAGAAGGGCCTGTCAATATCCTCTGGAAGATGCTCCCAATCATGGGGTCAGACTAATGCCCTTGGAAGATTGTGGTTTCCTATAGAGAATCAAAACTTAGAAGAAGTCTGTGAAAGGACAGCCTTGACTTGAGAAGCAAAAGATCAATAAACTTGGTCTGATTGAGGAATTTATGGTGTTCCAATTTTTATTATTTTAAAATTTGTATGAGGGAATTTTGCTTGATTTCTTGCTAGAAGAAGTTTATATATATATAAGTTTATATATTATATATACATACACACATGTGTCTGTATGTGGTATACTAAAAACAGTTAAATTTTGAGTTGGAGTATGAGTGTGAATTCTAGTTTCATTTCTTAGTCACTCTACACCTTAGGTGTCAATAAACAACTATCTTGCTTACACCTTTGAAAGGTCTTATTTACTTCACAGAGGTGAATGAAACAAATGAGGTATGTATGTAACAAGATTGTATAAGCAATGGGAAATACAAATGTTAGTCATATTTAATATAACCTAAGAATTTTACTAGGGATTTGTAGAAAGTATAATCAGTGATTTGTTACTGTGCTCAAAAGTGGATGATAATATTTTTCAGTTACACTGTTATGGTTCTTGGTGGTATGAGAATGAAATTTAGTTATTGTGAATCTGCTTAACTGGTTTATACTTTGAACGTCCCTACTTTCCCTAACAATACCTCACTTCTTTTCTCTACCTCTCCTGCTTGCATAAACACTTGAAATATCACCTCTACCTGTTTCTATCTTCATCTTTCACCTTTTTCTTCAATTCACTGCAGTCTGGTTACTGGTCCCATTACACTAACATTTTTTGAATGATTTGTATTTGTTAGGCACTGAGCCAAGAAAGTTATGTATATAATCATTCATTTCTCACAGAAATCTATGAATCTATGAATAGGTATTAGGAATTCCATTCTTTATACTAAAATTGCTCCAGAAAAGGTTCAGGAGGGTTTGGTCACTGATGAGGTAAACAAACTCAAACTGTGTGATAAGACTTTTTAAACTGGTAATTGGAGCAGAACAAGACATTAGTTTGGTTCAGATAAACATTTTTTTGTGTGTCTAATATAGTGCAAAAAATTACATTATGAGCCAGTTGGCATTTTGAAATGAAACATTGTATATACAAAAGTCCATTATTAAAATTCAAATAATGCAACTGGAAGAAGAATAACAAAATAACCTGTGATCCATAGATAATTAATACTTTTATGCAAAAGAAATAAAATTCAGGATAATACCATCCTTATAATTGAGAAGCATGTTTATCATCTTATCTAGTGTTTATTAATCTAAACCCTAATATTGAGTTTGAACTCATTAAAACAGAAAGATAATTTGATATAATTGTAATATCATCACTTTGGTTACCACAGAATGAGACATAAAAGCTTAATATAATTTAAGAGATATCAGAGAATATGGATCGATAACAGCAACATCTCAAAGAGATCTTACTAATTAGAAAGAAAGAAAAATTCATTAAAGTTTCTTCAACCCAAAGGTTTAATTCATAAACATTCTGTTGTACTTTTCTCATATATTCTCTTAAAGTAAGTAATAAAATTTTATAAGATCAGTAAGACTCAGAGCAATAATAATTAAGAAACTGAAGCTGTTAGAAAACAACTAAAATTAAATTTAGTATGATATTGACTGAACACAATAAACCAAATTTTTGTCAAAGAACTCAATGAAATATCATGAGAAGTTTCACTGAAAACTTCATTATCTGCAAATCTTCTTTTGTTAGTCTTACTTTCCTCCTTTATTTCTCCTTCTGGCAAAAGCACTTGAAATATTACCTATATGCATTTCTATCTTTATCTTTCATTTTTTTCTCCAACACACTGAAGTCTGGTTACTGGTCTCATTGCACTTACATTATTTGAATGATTAGTATTTTCTGGATACTGTGCTAAGAAAGTTATGCATATAATCATTCATTTCTTACAGCAATCTATGAATTGTGTGAGAAATACCTTTTTTTTTTCCTTAAACTAGAATTGCTCCAGAAAAGGTCATTTTATTAATCAGAACTATTTGGTTATTAATGAGGGAAATAAACTCAAACTGCCTTATGTAAAGAAACGAATTGAGTAATACAACTGAAAAGAGCAGGATTTGTGTTGGTTTCAACCAGACTAGGAACCTACCTTTCCCTCTTTTGAGGTTACTGTTTGTTGTATTCATTCTCAGGTAGGAATGCTCTACTCAAGAGATCTTACCATGTAAGATCTAAACTTACATTTTACCAATTTATCAACTTCAATAAAAAGAAAGTGCTTAGATTCCAGAAAAGGTCCAGATCTGAGTTTTATTTGTCAGGCATAGATTATGTGCCTGCCTATAAAAACATAGGAGAAAATCATTGTGGCAGTGGGTTAAGCAAAAACAAAACAAAACAAAACATTTTTTTTTTTTAAGAAAGCAGGATTTGAAAGGACAGAAAAGTCCCCACAGTGGAAGGGGACCTGAAGGGGTTGCCCAAAAATTTCTTAAATAAGACAAAAACATGATTCATAAGATAAAAAAATGGACAAATTGAAAACTTTTGTTCTTCATTCTACTTTACATCCATGCAGCATTTGACATTGATGACAATTCCTACTTAGCTGTGACTTTTTCCTTTAATCTCACCATTTCAATTTAAGAACAGTTATTTGTGTGTGTGTGTGTGTGTGTGTGTGTGTGTGTGTGTGTGTGTGTGTGATCGTGGTGGTGGTGGTGGTGGGGTGGTTGTGCCAGACACCATACCAGATGCTGGATAGACACTAAGTAAGAGTTATGTCCCATTCCCAGTAACATTTGGTATAGTTAGTTTTTAAATTTTAGTCATTCTGATAGGTGCACAGTGGTTTCCCATTGTGGTCTTAATTTGTCTTTTCCTAATGATCAACACAATTAAACATCTTTTCATGTGTTTATTTGACATCCACATGTCTTCTTTGGTAAAGCCTCTATACAAATATTTTGTCCATTAAAAAATTGAATTGTTCACAAGTGGATCCTGAACATTTACCATAATACTATAAGAAAGAGATTAGCAGTAGCAGGATACTGTTGGAGTCATAGGGAGAGGGGGACACAACATCAATAAAGGCACCTGATCTCAAACCAGGAAAAGTCGGGACCAAAGGGAGACCCAAAATCTGCCTGTACAATGTCCACTTGTATACTTTATCTTGAATTGTACCTTACATCTTTAAAATTAAATATAAAAAAAAATTAAAAAGGTAGAATTTATCTGCCTATTTTAAGAGTGTTTATATAAAGAAAACTATTGGGAGATTAAAATTGAGTTGTTTCTTTTCTATTGATTGAATTTTGAGAGTTCCTTATATATTTTAAATACTATATATTCCTTATATATTTTAATACACTTTTGTCAGATGTTATCTACAGATATTCTTCCAGTTAGTTGTTTGTATTTAATTTTATTAACAGTACCTTTGGAAATTCTATTGTTTAGGTCTTAAATTTAGGTCTATAATCCATTTTGAGTTAATTGAGGTATATGATGCAGTATTTGGATTGAAGTTCTTTTTCCCTCCACCCTTTGGCTATGGATATTCAAATTGTCTTAGCACCATTTGTTGAAAAGACCATGTTTTTCTCCATTGACTTCCTTTGCAATTTTGTAAAAAAAAAAGAAAATGCTGCTCATTGTTATGCACTGAATTGTGTCCTACCAAAATTCATATGCTGAAACCCTAACTCCCAACATATCTGTATTTGGAGATAGGGCCTTGCAGGAGATAATTAAGGTTAAAAGAAGTCATAAGGTTGGGATCCTAGCCTAGTAGAACTAGTTTTCTTTTAAGAAGAAAGGCCATGTGAAGTTGTAGTGGAAAGGCAGCTGTCTGCAAACCAGAAAGAAAGACCATATCAGAAACTAATACTGCTGGCACCTTGATTTTGGACTTACAGCCTCCAGAACTGTGAGAAAAAATAAATGTATATTATTTCAGCCACTTAGTCTTAGTGTTTAATGTAATCATACATGTGTGGTTCTATTTCTGTATAGTCTATTCAATTCGATTGACCTGTTTGTTTTGACACTATTATTACAATGTCTTAATTACTGTAGTTTTATAGTAAGTCTTTAATTTGGGAAGTGTAAGTTCTCCAGCTTTGGTATTTTTTTTCAAAGTTGTTTAACTATTCTAGTATCTTTCTATCTCTATGTAAATTTTATGCTATCTGCCTATTTTAAGAGTGTTTATATAAAGAAAACTATTGGGAGATTAAGATCTACATAGTAGAAAACAAAACTAATATTTAAAAGGAATTTATAAAATTTCAAGGTAAATTTGTGAGAACTATAAGATTCTAAGATAAATTCACTAAAAATCTAATTTTGACAGTATCTTTGTGCTCTTTAAGATGTTTCTCATGCTATTCCATCAGTTGAATTGATTTCTTAAAATTTATCAATAAGGAAAACTGTTACAGACCTCTGAAATTTCAACACTAAAATTTTGGCATGAGAACTGCTCTTATTCCTGAAATATTTCTTAGTGCCTCTGACTTCATATAGTGTTCAGATTATAAAGTACATTGTCTCCCCAGTATTTCCAATCACACCATCATCATTGCTTTCTTCGTTAAGTTCTGGGATTACATGCATGAGACTGTGTCCAGCTGTCATGAGTATTTAAAAATGACTCGGTGGAAGATGGCAATGGAACCCATGGAAGACTGAAAGTCTCTGCAAGGGTGAGTGTCCATAAATACAGTGTGGCTGAGTGAAGACCTGTGTTGGTGTACTCTGCTCTGTTCAGCCTCCAACCTGAGACCCAAAGGAGATCATTGCACCTCCTTGGGAGGACCATGGCTAATCCAGAGAGGAAACTTCAGGAGTGGACATTGAAACATGGACACGCTACCCCTACACTGGAACAGGCACAGACACATTGGAGCTGAGTAGGAGACTTGGTGGCAGACCAAAGTAGTAGCCAACAAATTGGGTGAGTTGGGATCTGATTCACCCTTCTCCCACAGCAGTTTGTGGGGCTAAGTGCCACCCAATTGGCCTGTGCTGAGAGCAGAGGAGCTGGGGACCAAATCCTGCTTCCTACTGCAACGGTGCCCAGAAGCTGCAGCAATGTTTGGGAAAGGAACCTGAAGTTCCAAAAATGACCACAGAAGGAGCTCTTCCCCCACCCCCATTTTTGTTTATGTTTCAGTTCTTGTTTTGTTTTTGCTGTTTTTTTGTGTGTGGTATTTTTTAGTTTTTCTGTTTGAGTATAGGTATTTTTGAGGGTAAATGCAATATCAGGTTTTTTTTGTTTGCATGTTTGTTTTTGTTTTCATGTTTCTTTGTTTATTCATCAGTTGGTGTGCCTGTCTCCTTCTCCTTTGTCTTCATCTTCCTATAGTCTTCCTTCTTCCTTTTTCTTTCCTTTATCTTAATAAAGATATTAATAGAGAGAATGAGTAGAAATGAGGAGAGACAAAAGGAAAGAATGAAGTTGATAACAGAGATTATGGCAAAAAAGAATTCAGTAAGTGAACCAAATAACAAATGAAAAAGCATGGAAAACAGAATTAACTAAGCAGAAAAAAGAATCTCAGAGCTTGAGGACCAAAATATGGAACTAACTCAGACTGTTAAAAACAGAAAAGAAGCTTAAAAAGACAGAACAAAGCCTCCTAGAGATGTGTGATTATACCAAGAGGCTGAATGCAAGATTAATTGGCATTCCTGAGTTAGATAGAGAAACAGAGACCACCCTGAAATTATCTAAGAAAATTTCTCTCATCTCATCAAAGTAGTGGTCGTTCAAACACAAGAGATTCAGAGAACCCCTGCAAGACATCAAATGATAAGACCAACTCCTAGACACACAGTAATCTGCTTACACAAGGTAGGTATAAAAGAAAAAATTCTAAGGGCAGCAAGAGAGAAAGGTCAGACTGGGAACCAATTAGCATAGTAGCAGCCTTTTCTATAGAAAAACTATGGACTAGAAGAAACTGGAGTCCAATCTTCAAAGTTCTCAAAGATAAACAATTCCAACCAAGAATTTCCTACCCAGCTAAGCTAAGCTTCATCAGCAATGGAGAATTAAAATGTTTCCCAGACATTCAGTCCTTAAGAGACTAGCTCTATAAGAAATGCCTCAGAAAGTATTAAAGACAGAAGAAAGGAAAAAAAGTGACCACAATTTTCCCAAGAATACAGGGAAAGAATTGAAAGCACACATATATCAATCCAAATATTAAAAAAACCCCAAAAAACAAATAAACAAACAACAATAAACCCTGTAAGAATCTCATGACAGGGATAAACTCTCACATTTCAATAATTAGCCTGAATGTGAGTGGACTAAATGCAACACTGAAAAGACATACAATGGCAAACTGTATAAAAAGAAATGATGCAACAATATGCTGCTTTCAGGAGACTCAATTCACCAGAATGCACACTCACAGACTCAAAGCAAAAGGACGGAAAACAATTTATCAGGTGAATGGAACACACAAAAAAGCAGGGGTTGTGATCTTAATATCAGATAAAATATCCTTTAAATTATCAAAAATTAAAATAGAAACAGAAGGTCACTACATAATGATAAGAGGTTCAATCCATCAACAAGAAATATCCACCCTAAACCTATATGCACCCAACATAGGAGCACCAAAATTTATAAAGCAGCTTCTAGGTAAATTAAAAAAGACATCGAATCAACCACTATCATATCTGGGGACTTTTATACCCATTAACAACCCAAGATAGATCAACAAGGCAAAAAAATCAACAAAGAGATATGGAACCTCAATTTGATGCTTGACCAAATGGACTTGATAGATACCTACAGAACACTCCACCCAATAACCATGGAATATAAATTCTACTCTTCCCACATGGAATGTACTCTAAGATTGACCACTTCCTTGGATATAAATCAATTATAAACAAACTTCATAAGATTGAAATACTGCCATACACCTCCTCAGACCACAGTGGAATAAAAATAAATATCAACACCAACAAAGCTACTCCAAACCCACAAAGACACAGACACTAAACAGTATGATGCTGAACAACTCCTGGGTCAACACAGAAATCAAAGCCAAAATTAAAAGATTTCTGGAAACAAATGAAAATAAAGACACATCTTGCCAAAACTTCTGGGATACCATGAAAACAGTACTGAGAGGGGAATTCAGTGTTTTATGACACAAATCAAGAAAATGGAAAGATCACAAGTTAACAGCCTAACAAATCACCTAAGGAAGCTGGAAAGGTAAGACCACCAAAACCCTAACTTTGGCAGAAGAATCCAGATCACCAAAGTAAAAGCCCAAATACAGGACATAGAAGACAAAAATATCATAGAAAAAAATCAAGAAAATGAAAAACTGGTTCTTTGAAAGGATAAACAAGATTGATGAACCCCTAGCCAGACTGATCAAGAAAAAACCCAAATAAACACAGTCAGAAAGGCAATATAGGAAATCACAGGGATCCTGAAGAAAAAAAAAATTATCAGAGATTGTTATGCACACCTGTATGGAAACAAACTTGAAAACCTAAATGCAGTGGAGGACTTTCTGACATTACACAACCTCCCAAGATTGAAACAAAAAGAAATTCAGACATTAAATAACAACTTAGGAAATAGACTTCTTCATAAGAAAACTACCAACAATGAAAAAGTCCTGGACCAGATATGGCTTTCCATCAGAGTTCTATAAAACATATAAGGAAGAGATGATACCAATCCTATTAAACATATTCCAAGAAATTAAGAAAGATGAAACTCTTTCCAAATCATTTTATGAAGCTAAAATCTCGCTGATACCCACACCAGATGAAGATCTAACAAAGAAAGAGAGCTACAGGCCAAGATCTCTGATAAACATAGATGCAAAAACACTCAACAAGATTCTAGTATATTTGGTCCAACTATATATCTCAAAAATCATCCACCATGACCAAATAGGCTTCATCCCTGGGATATAGGGCAACATCTGCAAAACCATAAATGTAATTAAATACACCAACCAATGAAAATAGTAAGAATCACATGATTATATCATTGGATGCAGAAAAAACTTTTGATAAAATCCAGCAATTCTTCTTGATGAACTCCCTTGAGTACCTAGGCATAGAGGGAACATACCTCAAAATAGTAGGAGCCATCTATGATAAATCCAAAGCCGACATATTGCTAAATGGACAAAAATTGGAAGCATATCCCCTGAAAGCCAGAATAAGACAAGGTGGCCCACTTTTACTGGTCTTGTTTAACATAGTGTTGGAAGTCCTAGCTAGAGCGATCAGACAAGAGAAGGAAATCAGGGATATCCAAGTAGGAAAAGAGAAAGTCAAACTATCCTGCTTTGCTGATGATATGATTCTATACATTGAAAATCCAAGAGAATCTGTCAAAAACCTTTTTTGCACTGATAAAAAACTTTGGCAAAGTCTCAGGATACAAAATCAGTTTACAAACAACAAACAGGCAGAGAACCAAATAAAAAGCACAGTCCCATTCATTATAGCCACACACAGACAAAGAAATACCTTAGCATCTTCCTAACCAGAGAAGTGAAAGACCTTTACAACAAAAGCTACAAAACATTGCTCAATGAAATCAAAGATGACATAAACAAATGGAAAAATATTCAATGCTCATGGATTGGAAGAATCAACGTTGCTAAGATTTCCATCCTACCAAAGCCAATCTACAGATTTAATGCAATACTTATTAAATTACCAGCATCATTCTTCTCAGACCTGGAAACAACATTACAGAAATTCATATGGAATCATAAATGACCACAGATAACCAAAACAATCCTCAGCACAAGAAACAAAGCTGAAGGTATCACACTTACAGACTTTAAATTTTATTATAAGACTACACTAAACAAAACAGTCTGATAATGGTAAAAGAACAGGTATATAGACCAGTGGAACAGAATAGAGATTATGAAAGCAAAACCTCAATTTCTTTTTTTTTAAACATATTTTTTATTTTAAAATTGTGGGGTACAGTTAAGGGTTAGGTATACAAACATGCATCGTTCAGGCACCCTTGTTGATAAGGGGTGTCTCTCCATCCCCAGACAGATATTGACTACCGTTAATCTCACCTCCCTTTCCCTTCCTACCCCCTCGTAGTTTCCCACCACTGTCAATCCTTTTCTTATAGTATTATGATAGATGTTCAAGGTCCACTATATGAGTGAGAACATGTGGTACTCAGATCCTTGTTTCTGTGAGAGATCACTCAGTATTATAGACTCTAGTTCCATCCAGGTTGCTACGAAATTCATGATTTTGTTCTTTTTTATGACTGTGTAGTATTCCATCATGTATATGTACCACATTTTTAAAATCCAGTCCTCTTTTGATGGACATCATGGTTAGTTCCAGGTTCTTGCTATTGTGAACAATGCTGCAGTAAACATATGTGTGCAGGTATCTTTTTTATAGAGTGATTTGAGTACTTCAGGGTATATTCCCAGTAGAGGGATTGTGGGGTCATATGTGAGGTCAATATTTAGATCTTTTAGGAATTGCCACACTGCTTTCCACAGAGGTTGCACTAGTTTACACTCTTACCAACAGTATAGCAGTGTTCTCTTTTCACCACATCCTCTCCAGCATCCTTTATTTTTTGAGTTATTGATAATTGCCATTCTGACTGGAGTTAGGTGGTATCTCAGTGTAGTTTTAATTTGCATCTCTTTGATGATTAGTGAGGTTGAACATTTCTTCATGTGTCTGTTGGCCACTTGGATGCCTTCTTTTGAGAAGTGTCTGTTCATATCTTTTGCCCACTTTATAATGGGGTTGTTTGGTTTTTTTTTCTTTTCAGCACATTTGAGTTCCTTGTAGATCCAAGATGTTAGGCCTTTGTCAGACATGGAGTTGGCAAATTCTTTTTCCCAGTCTATGGGCTGTCTCCCTGCTCTCTTGATGGTTTCTTTGACTTTGCAGAAGCTTGTCAGTTCAGTGAGGTTCCACTTGTCTATCTTATCTCTTATGGCTCTTATGCATTTCAGGTTTTGTTCAAGAATTGGATGCCAGTTCCAATTTCCATAAGGTTGTGTCCTGCATTTTCTGAGGTTCTTATGGTTTGAGGTTTTACATTTAGGTCTCTGATCCATTTGGAGTTAATTTTTGTGTAAGGAGATAGAGATCTTGTTTGAATCTTCTGCATGTGGTCAATCAGTTTTCCCAGCACCATTTACGGAATAGGTTCTCCTCTCCCCAGTGGTAGGTGGTGGAGGTTTTGTCAAAGATGAGTTTATTGAGAAATTGAGGTTTTGCTACTGGAATCTCAACTCTATTCCATTGGTCTATATACCTGTTCCTGTGCCAATACCAAACTGTTTTGATGATTGTAGCTTTATAGTAAAGTTTGAAGTCTGGTAATGTGATACCTTCTGCTTTGTTTTTTTTTTGCCAAGAGTTGTTCTGGCTATTCTTGGTCGTTTGTGTTTCCATATGAATTCCTGTATTGCTTTTTCTAGCTCTGAGAAAAATGCTGCTGGTAATTTCATGGGTATTGCATTAAATCCATAGATTGCCTTAGGTAAGATGGACATCTTCACAATGTTGATTCTTCCAATCCATGAGCATGGAATATTTTTCCATTTGTTTGTGTCATCTTTGATATCTTTGAGCAGTGTTTTATAGTTTTCGTTGTAAAGGTCTCTAGTTAGGAAGATGTCAAGGTATTTCATCTTTTTTGTGGCTATTGTGAATGGGATTGTGCTTTTTATTTGAGTTCCTGTTTGTTTATTATTGGTATAAAGAAATGAGATTGTCCTTTGCACATTTATTTGCCAAAGTCCTTTATCAGTGCAAGGAGGTTTTTGACAGATTCTCTTGGGTTTTCAAGGTACACAGTCATGTCATCTGCAAAGAGAGATAATTTGACTTCCTCTTTTCCTATTTGGATACCCCTGCCCCTGATCGCCTTCTCTTTTCTGATTGCTCTAGCCAGGACTTCCAATACTATATTGAACAGGATGGGGAGAGAGTGGGCATCCTTGTCTTGTTCCAGTTTTCAGGGGAAATGGTTCCAATTTTTGTCTGTTTAGGAGTATGCTAGCTGTGGGTTTCTCATAGATGGCTTTTACTATTTTGAGGTATGTTCCATGTATGCCTGGATGTTTGAGGGTTTTTATCAGGATGGGGTGCTGGATTTTATCAAAAACTTTTTCTGCATCTAATGATATAATCATGTGGTTTTTCTTCTGACGTCTGTTGATGTATTTAATTACATTTATTGTCTTGTGAATGTTAAACTAGTCTTGTGTCCCAGGGATGAAGCCTACTTGGTCATGATGTATGATTTTTGAGATGTGTTGTTGAATCCGGTTTGCTAGGATATTGTTGAGAATTTTGGCATCTATGTTCATCAAGGATATTGGCCTGTAGTTCTCTTTCTTTGTTGGGTCTTTACCTGGCTTGGGTATCAATGTGATGTTTGCCTCATAAAATGATTTGGGGAGGGTTCTATCTTTCTCAATTACCTGGAATACTTTTAGTAGGATTGGTATCAGCACCTCCTTAAATGTCTTATAGAATTCTACTGGAAAGCCATCTGGTTCAGGGATTTTTTTTTTTTTTTTGCAGGTAGCTTTCTTATGACATAGTCAATTTGCTTGATTGTTATTGGTCTATTTAGGGTTTCGATTTCTTCTTGTTTCAACCTTGGCAGGTTGTGTGATATCAGAGAGTTTTCCATTGCTTTAAGGTTTTCAAGTTTCCAAACCTCAATTTCTACCAACTCATCTTTGACAAAGCCTCCACTGACAACCACTGGGGAGAGGAGAACTTATTCAGTAAATGGTGCTGGGAAAACTGGTCGGCCACATGCAGAAGATTAAAACAAGACCCAATACACAAAAATTAACTCTAAATGGATCAAAGACCTAAATGTAAAACCTCAATCCATAAGAACTATAGAAAATGCAGAAGACACCCTTATGGAATTGAACTGGAAACCAATTCCTGATCAAAACCCCAAGAACCCATGCCATAAGCTATAATTTAGACAAATGAGGCTTCATCAAACTGACAAGTTTCTGCAAAGCCAAAGAAACCATTGAAAGAATGGGAGACAGCCCACAGACTGGGAAAAAATATTTGCCAAATGTATATCTGACAAGTGCTAACACTGAGGATCTACAAGGAACTCAAACATGTTGAAAAGAAAAAAACAAGCAGCTCTATTAAAAAATGGGCAAAAGACACTTCTCAAAAGGAAACATATTAGCAGCCAACAGATACATGACAAAATGCTCAGTCTCACTACTCATCAAAGAAATGCAAGTTAAAACGACACTGAGATACCACCTAACTCTAGTCAGGATGACTATCATCAATAACTCAAAAAACAACAGATGCTGGAGAGGATGCAGGGAAAAGGGAATACTTCTATACTGTTGGTGGGAGTGTAAATAGTACAACTTCTGTGGAAAATAGTGTTGCAATTCCTGAAAAGATCTAAAAGCCGACCTCTCATACCACCCAGCAATCCCCTGTCTGAGAATATAACTGAATGAACTCAAATCTTTCACAAAAAAGATGCTTGTGTATAAATGTTTATTTAAGCACTATTTGCAATAGCAAAATCATGGAACCAACCGTGCTGCCCATCAAAAGTAGACTGAATTTTAAAAATGTGGTACATATACACAACGGAATATGCAGCCATAAAGAAGGAAAAAGTTGTTAACTTCACAGCAATTGGATGGATTTAGAATCTGTAATTCTCAGTGATTTATAATAGAAAGAACTGAGTATTATATGTTATTACTCATAAACAGACACTTAACAGTTATCATAATACTATAAGAAAGGGATTGTCAGTAGTGGGAAACTGCCAGGGGAGGAAGTGAGGAAAGCACACTTCATCAATAAGGGTACCTAATCTCAAATCAGGTGAAGTGGGGACCAATGTAAGGCCCAAACTTTACCCGTATAATGACCATTTGTATGTCTAACCCTGAAAATACCCCACGTCTTTAAAATAAAAATTAAAAATAAATAAAGTACATTGTCTTGTCAACAGTTTAAGTCACTATATAAGCATTTGTGCTCATTTAGTAATATGTTCTATTTAAAAACTTCACACATTTTTGGTAACTAACTACATCAATTTTTCACCATTATACTTCAAAATATAAGTACTAATTTATATTTCTAAACAATATAGACATACAGACTCTATAATCCAGAGAAATATAGTTAAAAAGTACAAATGATAGTGTCTTATTCAGATTTTGATTCTTTTTCAGTTTTTCATAAGCTTCAACATAAACAAATAAACAAGAAATATCATTGTCTCATCTTACCCCTTTTGTTTAATAGGTTTCCCTGTTGTTCACTTTTAATAAAATACATTAAATTTATGGAATTCAGCTTTCTTTAGAGGTTTGTTTTTCTTATAAAATAAAATATTTCTTGCAAATATTCTTGTAAATAGGCACATACATTTCTTGTAAAATTAGAACAATCTAATATCAGTCTCCTGCATTTCTGAAAATGTATGACCAATTGAAGATATTTTAAAAATTAAAAGCACAGAATCTCACACTAGCTGAGTTAAGCAAGGATGAAGAATTTGAAAAAAGGCTATTGAGTTATATCATAAAAGTGAAGCAAGAGTTGTTTTAGGAGAAGAAGGAACTTGGGAAATTTCAGAGACTCAGCAGTAATAGTTCACAGACCTTCCTTCCTGTAACCAAGGAGACCCAGCTCCAGCAATTCCCAGGTTCTACATCTCTGGGGTCCCAAGTTTAAATCCTGAAGAGACAGAACATTATTGACTGCTTTGGTCAGGTCTCTATTCCTGGAACAATGACCTATAGCTCAGGGAATTGAATTACATAGAACAGATTTGCATCCCGATGACCTGCTTCTGTCAATCAAGCTTGTACTCAACAAAGGAACTCATTATGAGCTGGGTGGCCATGCCTAAAGTTGCCTGTCAGAGCAAGAGATTTGAAGAAGATAAGTAGTGTGGTAATTCCTAAAAGAACAGGAAATTGACCTTCCATATGACCCAGCAATCCCCCTTCTGGGAATACACCTGGAGGAACTCAAATCATTCTATAAGAAAGATACCTGCACATGCATGTTTATTACAGCACCATTCACAGTTGCAAAGACATGGAGCCAACCATGCTGCCCATTGAAACTAGACTGGATGAAAAAAATGTAATACATATACATGATAGAATATTATGCAGCCATAAAGAAGGACAAACATATGGGCTTTGAAGCAACTTGGATGGATTTAGAGTCTATCATACTAAGTGAGCTATCACAGAAACAATGAACTGAGTACCACATGTTCTCACTAATAAGTGGACCCTGAACATTTACCATAATACTATAAGATAGGATTTGGCAATAGCCAGAAACTGCCTGGGATGGCAGGCACATAGCATCAGTTAGGATACCTGATCTCAAACCAGGTGAACTGGGGGCCAAAGGGAGGCCAAAAATTTACCTGTATGATTACCACTTGTATACCTAATCTTGAATTGTACCCCACATCTTTAAAAACAAAAATACAGTACTCTGCTTTTTTTTGTTTATTTTTTTAAAGAAGATAAGTAGCTGGTCCAAGGTTATGTTGCTCCTTCTGCCCCAGATGTGTGAGATAGGCCACAACACAGCTTCCTCTGGGATTATCACCTCCTGGGGCAGTGTCTGAACCCTGGGTCTGAACCCTCTGAAGCCCTTACAAAGTTTCAGCAAGACTTGATGTCAGCTCATCCCAGTGTTCTTGCAGGTATATTTTATTTCCATAGTAAGGAGATGAAAAAAGAAATAAGATGACACATGATTAATGTCCAATAAAAGAGACAGTGATACTTAGGTAAGAAATTAATGAAACAGAAATGAGGAAAAATATTCTTCAAATGTGAAGCACCTTTGTTTTGCTATATCTCAAACCTCAGTGTTCAGAGTAGAAGAGATGGTCTGTGAGCCTGAATAATTCTCTGATTTTTACCTTCCATACAAGTCTGATCTTGGAATATTATATTAGAGGATTCCTTCTGGTAAAATAAATGTCAAATCTTTCAGTTATAATATCTTCCACACAAAAGCTATTATTCTTCTTTATTCCATTGTATTTTTGTTCTTTTCTCATTAGCATGGGTATTTAGAAGCTCCTTTGCAATTTATAATGGTAATAAATTAATTTAGAATTTCTACTGGCAGGACACTGGTGGGGACACAGTATCTTAGGATAATTTTCTGAGTCTTGATTCTTTATAAAATAGGGAAAGGAAGTCTCAGTCTAAAATTCAAGTGTATCTCTGAAAATTTGTTTCTATGGAGAGGCAGGTGAGGAGAGCAGTCGTGTTTCTTCTAATAACCCTCAGATTTATCCCCTAGAACTTTCCATAGCATCCCAGAACCATGAGAAGGATCTTGGGGGGGGGAACAGTCACCTTCCGCCAGCATCCTCCTTCATCTCTATTAAGTCAGTGGCAAGGAAGATAACTACTTTTAGATGTTGTCACCAATGTCTATACTCTCACTGATTATTTAAAAATCTTTTTTGTATGTACATTATACTCTTTGTAAAGTTTCCTAAAAGAAGCAAATATGTAGGTCCACATATTTCACATTGCCTTTATGATGTTATGTTACAGGCATACCTCGGAGATATTGCCAGTGTGATTCCAGACCAATAATAAAGTTAATATCGCAATAAAGTAAGTCACACAAATTTTTTGATTTTCTAGTGCATATGTTATGTTTACACTATATTGTAGTCTATTAAGTGTGCAATAGCATTATGTCTAAAAAAGTGCATGCATTAATTAAAATACTTTATTGACTCCACATGAACAAAGGTTGTATGTTTTACTTCTGGTATACCATACTTAAAAAACCATCATAGTTATCTACTAGGCACTTAAGTATTTCTTGTATGGATGATATTAGCAAAGTATTATTAATATAAAACAAAGAAACTTGGAGTCTAGCTTAGGTTTCCAAGCCCAATACTACCAGTTGTTAGGAATGTGATCTTGGGCAATACTTAACCTCTTCTAAACTTTGATTTCTTAATTATAAAAATATATAACAATTTCTGCTCTGCTTAACAAAGGATTGCTTGACAAGTCAAGGTACTTCATATTAAAATGATAAACTATTATAAAATATTAAGGAATAAAATTACGGACAGAAGCTTTTTTATAATCTCATAATGCCTCACCTGGAAAAATTAAATTAAGTGATTCCAGTCTCAATGAACTAGAGTTAAAATTAGAATATAGAGATTGAGCAGGAAGATGGCAACGGGGCAGCCTGGTCTATGAAACCCTCTGGAAAGGAGAATGCAGAGGGTTTCTGACTCTCTCCCCGGGGGCTGCGGATCCCAACATCGACAGCCTGCTCTTCACACGGAGCTCGGCCGTAGCTACTGCTGGGGCACAGACACAGACACAGACACAGCACAGACACAGCTACCGCTGGGGCACAGACACAGCTACCGCTGGGGCACAGACACAGCTACCGCTGGGGCACAGACACAGACACTGCAGTCACAGACACAGCAGTTGCTGGTGCCACCACAGCCTCCATGGCAGCCATAGTGCATCGTGCCACCCGTCCCTGAGGCAATCAATGACTTCAGTCCTTGAAGCCCCAGCAGGCAAGATCTACTGGGATTGCTGTCACCTCTGCTGCCACCATGATGTCCTGCCAGCTGACGGTCTCCTCCTATGTGCCCTGAGGCAAGCTCCCATCTTAGCCTCTGCCCGACTCCTGTCCAGCTCCACCCCGTCTGGGGTGAGCAGCTGAGATAGCACCACCTGCTGGTGATTCAAGTTAACAACACTGAAACGGGAAAAAGCTTGAAAAACAGACACAGGCCAGATTTGGGTGAACTGATGATGATCTGAACTGTCCTTCACAGCAGGTGAGGGGCAACTGATACTAACTGTGAACTAATTTACCAGCAAGAGAAGACAGCTAGAAATCAGAGCTGAAAGGACATTGGACTGAAACAAAAAGTCTCAGAGTGTGCTTAATTGGTTCTGTTACTTTAATGACTTGATTCTATGCCTACTGTTTTGTTCCTTTTTTTCTTTTCCTCTTCCATTTCTTCTCTTTTCTCCTCCCTGTAAACCATACCTTTGTATAGAGGAACAGCACACCAGTAAGGAGGTTTGTTAGCTTGTATGTTAGTATCATTGTATGTTTTATTTTTTTTTGTATGGGAGTTAGTCTGTAGCCATGGTCTATTGTTTTTATCTGTTTCAGTTTAGATCTCTTTCCATTTGTTGGTACACTCATGTATTTCCCCCCTTACTCCTCTCTTTCTCCACCCCCTACTTTCCCCCACTGTCTGCTCCATTCTATTCCCTCTGCTAACCACATTTTATTTCAGGGAGTAAACTTACAGCCCCACTGCATGGACAGATTTCAAGGTAGTGGAAAGTGGGTTTCAGATTATCCATACACCTGTTGGCAAATACCAGGACCTGCAGATAGATTTTAAATCATAGCTCCCCCCTTAAGGAAATCTCAAAACTGCAAAAAGGACCACCCCCAACCTACAGTGCAACTCCAGAATTGAGCAAAGTAAGAAGGCATACATAAAGAATCAGAGATTGAACAAACAGAAGCAAAAACAATCCCTCTACCCCTGAATAACAGAATTAAAGAAGATGGTGACGTGGAGGGAAGGAAAAAGTAGGGAGGGGGAAAAAACTGCACAAATGAAGAAAAACCAAAAGAAGAATATGGTCTCAAACAGACCCCTGGGAGATCAGACACTGAGAAAACAGATTCCAGAACACAAACGATGAAGAGCCCCCAGAATGACTGGTCACATGCAACAAACCCAGACATCAAGACATTAATAGAGAGAGTTTAAAAAATTGAGGAGAGACAAGAGGAAAATAGGAAGGAGCTGATGTCAGAAATAACAGCAGTAAAGAATACTGTGATGGAAATAAAGAACAAAGTAATAAGCATGGAAAGCAGAATTAGCAAAGCAGAAGAAAGAATCTCAGAGCTTGAAGACCAAAACACAGAACTAACCCAAACTGTCAAAAGCATAGAAAAGAAGCTCAAAAAGACAGAACAAAACCTTCAAGAGATGAATGATCACTTCAAGAGACTAAACATAAGAGTAATAGACCTTCCTGAGGCAGAGAGAGAAACAGAGGCCACACTGGAACAACCATTTCATGGAATCATTCAAGAAAACTTCCCTCATCTCATCAAGGATGAAAAAATTCAAACACAAGAGATTCAGAGAACCCCTGCAAGACAACAAATGAGAAGACCAACTCCCAGACATATAATAATTCACCTAAACAAAGTAGGTATAAAAGAAAAAGTCCTAAAGGCTGCAAGAGAAAAAAGTCAGACCACGTACCAGGGAAGACCAATTAGAATAGCAGCAGATTTATCTGCAGAAACCCTCCAGGCTAGGAGAGCTTGGAGCCCTATCTTCAAAGTTCTAAAAGATAAACAATTTCAACTGAGAATAACCTACCCAGCCAAGCTAAGCTTCATCAGTGAGGGAGAATTGAAATCTTTCCCAGTTATCCAATCCCTAAGAACCTACACTGCCACCAGACCACCTCTACAAGAAACACTTAAGAAAGTATTGAACACAGAAGAAAAGGAAAAAAGAACAACAATGTTATTCACAAGAGTACAGGCAAAAGATTAAAAACACACATGATCCAACTCTAAAGCCAAAAGAAAGACAACACACAAACAGGAAGAACAACAACTCTGTAAGAACATTATGATAGGGATCAACTCTCACATTTCAATAATTAGTTTGAATGTGAATGGACTAAATATACCACTGAAAAGACATAGAATAGCAAAATGGATAAAATATCACCAGGCAACAATCTATTGCCTTCAAGAGACTCACCTCACTATAAAGGACACTCACAGACTCAAAGTAAGAGGATGGGAAACAAATTTTCAGGCGAATGGAACAGAAAAGAAAGGCAGAGTCGCAATCTTAATCTCAGACAAAATACCATTTAAGCTATCAAAAATTCAAAAAGATACAGAAGGTCACTATATAATGATAAAAGGTGCAATCCATCAACAAGAAATATCCATCTTAAGCATATATGCGCCAAACATAGGAGCACCAACTTTCATTAAACAGCTCCTAGGTAAACTAAAAAAAGATATCGACTCCAATACCATCATAGTTGGGAACTTTAAACCCCACTCAACCCTAGACAGATCATCAGGACAAAAAATCAGCAACGAGAACCGAAACCTCAATGTGACTATTGATCAAATGAACTTCTTTGATACCTACAGAACCTTCCATCCAAAGACCACAGAATACACATTCTACTCATCACCACATGGAACGTACTCTAAGATCGACCACATACTTGGCCATAAATCATAAGCAAATTTAAAAGGACTGAAATTTTACCATGCACCTTCTCGGACTCCAGTGGAATAAAAATAAACATTAACACCAACAAGGTCCCCTCAAAACCCATAAAGACATGGACACTAAACAGCATGATGCTGAACAACTCCTGGATTAATGATAAAATCAAAACAGAGATTAAAACATACCTGGAAACAAATGAAAATGAAAAAACCTCTTACCAAAATCTCTGGGACGCCATGAAAGCTGTAGTAAGAGGGGAATTTATATCGCTACAAACGCACATGAAGAAAATGGAAGGATCACACATTAACAGCCTAAGAAGCCACCTAAAAAAGCTGGAAAAGCAAGACCACAAAAACCCTAATTTCAGCAGAAGAATCCTGATCACCAAAATAGAAACCCAAATCCAGTATATAGAAGACAAAAAGATAATACAAAATATCAATGAAACAAAAAGCTGGTTCTTCAAAAGGATAAATAAAATTGATGGTGCCCTAGCTAGACTGACCAAGAAAAAGAGAGAAAAAGCCCAAATAAGCACAATCAGAAACACAAAAGATGAAGTCACATCTGATCCTGAAGAAATACAAAAGATCATTAGAGACTACTATGTACACTTGTATGGAAACAAACTTGAAAACCTTAAGGAAATGGAGGACTTTCTGACATCACACAACCTACCTAGGTTGAAATAGAAGAAATTGAGACCAAAATAGACCAATAACAGTCAAGGAAATTGACTACATAATAAGAAAACTACCTACAAAAAAAAGCCCTGGACCAGATGGCTTTCCAGCAGAATTCTACAAGACATTTAAGAAGGAGCTTATACCAATCCTACTGAAGGCATTCCAGGTAATTGAGAAAGATGGAACTGTTCACAAATCATTTTATGAAGCTAACATCACGTTGATACCCAAGCCAGGTAAAGACTCAACAAGAAAGAGAACTACAGGCCAATATCTTTGATGAACATAGATGCTAAAAATCTCAACAAGATCCTAGCGAACTGGATTCAGCAACACATCTCAAAAATCATCCATCACGACCAAGTAGGCTTCATCCCTGGGATGCAAGCCTGGTTCAACATTCGTAAAACCATAAATGTAATTAAATACATCAGCAGATGTCAAAACAAAAACCACATGATCATATCATTAGATGCAGAAAAAGCTTTTGATAAAATCCAACACCCCTTCTTGATAAAAACCCTCGAACATCTGGGCATATGGGGAACACACCTCAAAATAGTAAAAGCCATATACGAGAAACCCACAGTCAGCATACTCCTAAATGGACAAAAACTGGAACCATTTCCCCTGAAAACTGGAACAAGATAAGGATGCCTACTCTCACCCCTCCTTTTAAATATAGTTTTGGAAGTCCTGGCTAGAGCAATCAGAGAAGAGAAGGCAATCAGGAGTATTCAAATAGGAAAAGAGGAAGCCAAGCTATCTCTCTTTGCAGATGACATGATCGTGACCTTGAAAACCCAAGAGAATCTGTCAATAACCTCCTTACACTGATAAAGGACTTTGGCAAATTCTCAGGATATAAAATAAATGTGCAAAAGACAATCACATTTCTTTACAACAATAATAAACAAACACAATCCCAAATAAAAAACACAATTCCATTTACAATAGCCACAAAAAAAACGAAATACCTTGGCATCTTCCTAACCAGAGACGTGAAAGACCTTTACAATGAAAACTACAAAACACTGCTCAAAGAAATCAAAGATGACATAAACAAGTGGAAAAATATCCCATGTTCATGGGTTGGAAGAATCAACATTGTGAAGATGTCCATCTTACCTAAGGCAATCTACAAATTCAATGCAATACCCATCAAATTACCAGCAACATTCTTCTCAGACCTAGAAAAAACAACACAGGAATTCATATGGAAACACAAATACCCAAGAATAGCCAGAACAATCCTCAGCAAAAAAAAAAAAAAACAAAGCAGGTGGTATCACATTACCAGACTTCAAACTTTACTATAAAGCTACAATCATCAAAACAGCTTGGTATTGGTACAGGAACAGGCATATAGACCAATGGAATAGAACTGAGATTCCAGAAGCAAAACCTCAGTTTTTCAACCAACACTTCTTCGACAAAGCCTCCACCACCTACCACTGGGGAGAGGAGAACCTATTCAGTAAATGCTGCTGGGAAAACTGGTTGACCACATACAGAAGATTGAAACAGGACCCCTATCTATCCCCATACACAAAAATTAACTCTAAATGGATCAGAGACCTAAATGTAAAACCTCAAACCATAAGACCCTTAGAAAATGAAGGACATACCCTCATGGAAATTGGAACTGGCATCCAATTCCTGAACAAAACCCAAAATCCACAGGCAATAAGAGATAAGGTAGACAAGTGGGACCTCATTGAACTGAAAATCTTCTGCAAAGTCAAAAAAAACCATCAAGAGAGCAGGGAGACAGCCTACAGACTGGAAAAATTATTTGCCAACTCCAGGTCTGACAAAGGCTTAACAACTTGGATCTACAAGGAACTCAAAGGTGCTGAAAAGAAAAAAACAAACAACCCCATTATAAAGTGGGTACAAGATATGAACAGACACTTCTCAAAGGAAGACATCCGAGCAGCCAACATTCACATGTAAAAATGTTCAACCTCACTAATCATCAGGGGGGTGCAAATCAAAACCACACTGAGATACCACCTAACTCCAGTCAGAATGGCAATGATCAATAACTCAAAAAATAACAGTTGCTGGAGAGGGTGTGGTGGAAAGGGAATACTACTACACTGTTGGTGGGAGTGCAAAGTAGTACAACCTCTGTGGAAAACAGTATGGCGATTCCTAAAAGCTCTAAATATTAACCTCCCATATGACCCTGCAATCCCCCTACTGGGAATATACCCTGAAGAACTCACATCATTCTATAAAAAAGATACCTGCACATGTATGGTATCACAGTATTGTTCACAATAGTAAGAACCTGGAAGCAACCATTCTGTCCATCAAAAGAGGACTGGATTAAAAAAATGCGGTACATGAACATGATGGAATACTACGCAGCCATAAAAAAGAACAAAATCATGAATTTTGCAACAACCTGGATGGAACTACAGTCTATAATACTGAGTCTTCTCTCACAGAAACAAAGATCTGAGTATTACATGTTCTTACTCATATAGTGGACCTTGAACATCCAATGTAATACTATAAGAAAATGACTGACAGTGGTGGGAAACTATGGGCGGGGAGGGGAAGGGAGATGGGATTAATGGTAGTAAATATCTGTCTGGGGATGGGGAGATACCTCTTATCAACAAGGGTGCCTGAACGAAACATATTTGTATACCTAACCCTTAACTGTACCCCACAATATCATAATAAAAAATATTGATTAAAAAAAATTAGAATGTACCTGATAAAAGCAAATACAAACTAAAACAACAATGATTTACATAACCTTTGGTAAACTTCTTTATTTCAGAATTTAATTACTTTAGGAGTCTTTTCCCCTTTTTTGAGATAATCAGAGCTGCTATTAGGATGCTTGATATTTTAATTTGTTGAAATATAGATTATAAAATCTCTCAGCATGAAAATAATGAGAACTCTCACCTTGGGTCCTGTTGGAACTGAAAACAATAAACTCTGAAATAACATATAATAAATGGAAGCTCTGAAATAGAAATAACAGATATATATTTTTGGACAGATGGAAATAAAATTCTTCCTAGTATAAATATAGTCTCAATCTCAAATGAGAGTTCTAACATTAAAGAATAAACACAGTTTATGAACTAGTCTACGTTCCATTAGGAAGACACACTTTAGCAAGTCCACAATGATAACATATGATTTCATGAATTAATTTTGGATAAAAATTTAATCTTTGCTACAGCTTACATAAGAAACCAGTAGAAATAATCAGTGATAATTTTAAAATGTCTGTTTTTACTTCTAATCTTTTAAAACTCTAGCACTTCAAGGTAAGAGAGATATTTACATGTGCTTAAAATAGGCATAATGCTATTAATCAAATATAAAAGCAGAAGTTTATATTTCTCTAAGGGAGAATATTCAGAAATTTTGTCTTCCAAATGTAATGCTATATTTTGCTGTCTAAAGAGAAAGAAATGTGCTTTCTGTGGAAATCAGATGATTTGTATAAAAAAAGAAAGCCCACACAAAGCTATATAATAAAAATTGTGTGGCAGACAATAAGATCATTATAGGAAATGGGAATACTTTACTCCTATCACTAACTGTAACACTAAAATGAGCTCACTGGAACATATTCTTAATTTAGTATCTGCAATAGTGGAAAATCATAGAGTCTTTCCCATAACAAAAGTTCTAGCTATTAAAAAACTTATGTAAAAAGAAAGCTCCTGATTTAAGTGTTGAACACAGGAACTGCATTATTCCTTGGACTTGGGAATGGGGCGTTCTTATTAGTGGATATTTTGGTTAGTTAAATCAACTTTGAACAAGCAAGGAAGATTAGCTGTACATTTCTGAGAGATACAAAGAAAGGGGAAGAGAGGTAGAAGAGAGATTACGAAAGACTTAACACTTAGCATGAGGTTAAGCTTTCAAGAGCTTCTGATTGACAGTCAAGCTTATCCTGTAACCGACCCAGGTTCCTTGTCCTATTACAAAGCCATAGCTTCTGGGTTTGTCCTTATCCGGTTGCTTCAGGAGGTCTTAATTCCTCTTTATTCTATCTATGACTGTTTTAAAAAATATAGAATATTTGGAAAAATGTGGTTTGGATGAGATATATGGAACAGGACTGTGAACAAAATCTTGGTGCCATTCAGAACCCAGAGGAATATTTGTTAATGGATTTATTTAACAATATCATAAAGTTTTTATTTGCAGTTATACTTTTAGGTATAGCAGGACCCAATTTTTAAACAAAACACACTAATTTCTTCTACGAAGGTATAGAAAGTCAACAAAAATTTGAACTAAAATGAAATTAATCAGCCATTAAATGGCTATGAAAACTAAAAACATCTCTCAAAGGTCTAAAATAAATCCCTAAGACAAACAAACAGAAACAGCAAAAACCAAATTAAACTATTTTATCTCTCACTACAATGCTCTCAGAACCCATGGAACTAAAAATAATTATTTTGTAAAAACCTCTGAAGCTTAATGAAGGTAACAGATTTGTGTGTGAGTAAGTGATGAAACAGTGGGGAAAAAATTAGAGGTATTTCAGAATAGTCTCTTGAGATCTTGTTTAAAGCGACTGATATTCTTAGTCTATAGAAATATGTGATAATGTTTGAAACAGCATAACTGAACCTTAAATAGGTATTATTAAAACCTTGATAGGATTACTTTCACTTTTATAGAAAATTATTAAAAGTGATATATGTGTTTACCTGGATGCAAAGGAGAATTTCTACCTTATTTACCTGTTAAAAGAATGACCCAAAGAAAGAGCTTTATGTTTCATGATTTAGAAATAATTTTACATTTCACAAATATCCTCTGCATGGTACATATCATAACCTTTTATTACCAAGAGGGAACACTATAGCATATGCATATATTTAAGAAAGACTACTAAGAATTCATCTGTGGAATGGAGGTAGCTGTCAATCAGTTAGAAATCTCTGATTGTGGGAAAATAGAGCCTTTAAAGGATATGCATACATCAGCAGAAGTCCTTCTTGAATCAGGAGAGGTAATATTTTGAAGTTCAGCAGATGCACATCTGTAAACAGCACACATGTGCATACTTTTTGGGGCTAATGCTTTCCTAATATTTCTCTTTCTTCTTCAATTGTGTTGGCCCATAGAATCTTTGTCACTTTCTGGAAGGGAGACAAAATTCTTTTTTAAAATGTATGATTTTTGTTGTAAGCCAAGAATATTTCCAGACCTTCTGGCAGTTTAGATGCAAAGACAAAAATTGGGCTTTCCTGACAGTTCTGGAAAACCTAGGCAAGCTATTAAATAGCAGATCTAGACCCTTGAAAATAATTTCTATTTAAATGGTTATATAAATGGAATGTTTATTTTTTCCTTTCCTCGTGTTTCTGTATTAATGAAACTTGCCATGAAAGTCATGTAAAATTAATTTATGATGCTGTATTTAAAAAACCTGTTGCCTTTGTTAAACAACAACAACAAAACCCTTGTTTTAGCTTTATAAAATCACAGGGCCAAAAGAAGCAACAATTAAATTATATATTTTTAGTATGTCTACTTTATTTTTAGGTTTTGCTATAATACATACATATGCTAAAAAATTTCAATTCTTATTATTCCCTGCCTCTATTTTGCTGCATCTATTTTATCTTGACTTAGATCCATACATAAAAAACAAGAATGCTTGCTTCTTCTTCTTTTTTTTTTTTTGGAGGCAGAAAAATATTCATTATGTTTGTAAGTATAATGAAAGGTGAAAATCAGTTATACACTTGTTCAATATTTCCATAAATCTGCTATGAAATATTTGTTGATTCAATTGCCTCAATATTCTGCACAGTCAAGAAAAGAACTATACAGGTGCTATCTGGCACGATCTTTATTTATTTATTTTTTGCTGATTTTCAATTTGGTGTTGATTTTTCTCCGCTTCCGATTCAATTTCCTTTAGTTCTTTCTTTCTTTTTTTTTTTTTGAGTTGGAGTCTCACTGTGTCGCCCAGACTGGAGTGCAGTGGCCACCGCAGCCTCGACCTGCTGGGCTCTGGCGATCCTTCCGCCTCAGCCTTCCGAGTAGCTGGAATTACAGGCATGCGCTACCACGCCCGGCTGATTTTTTTACTTATTGTAGAGATGAGGTCTCGCTGCCCAGGCTGGTCTCGAACCCGCGGGCTCAGGCAATCCACTCACCTCAGCCTCCCAAAGGCGCAGGATTACAGGCTGAGCCACCGAGCCCGGCTCCTTTAGTTCTTTCTACATTTGTAGGAAATTGCTTTAAATGTTTCTATGTAAGAATAAATATCTTGAAAATAACATTTGTGCTACAATTTAAAAGTAAATTTTCATAACTTTAGAAAAAACAGAAAACTTTAAAGAAGAAAATTATAATCAGGCTCCTTCCCTTATCTGGAGAGAATTCTTGTTAGCATTTTGCCCTCTGGTCTTTTTTTTATTCATATGTAAAATGTAAATCTATGTGCAATGTACTTTTATTCACAGAAAACACAAAAGTACACATGAATACCATATATATCAGAGTTGAGTTTTACTGATATATTTAAAATCTTTCTTTGTTCACTTAATGTTATGTTACTGTGATGGATTAGAATAGCCACAGATATTTTGCTAGGCCTTCCATTGAGAGGTGCGATCTCTTTCCCTGCTTTAAGAGATCTGTGGCTTCCACCTTTTGCTTAGAACATTTCTTCTTGTATTTTAGTCCCCATTTTCTCAGGATGCCCGAGGAACCATATGGATAGGCTCATGGAAGAGAACCCAGGGACAGCCACGTATGAGGGGGACCATTTTGAACTTTCTGTCTGTTCCAGAATCACTGCCAAGAACATGTGAAACAGGAGAACTACACAGCTCATAGAACTGAGAGAAATAATAAACTGTTAGTTTTTTTTTTTTTTGAGTTGGAGTCTCACTCTGTCGCCCAGACTGGAGTGCAGTGGCACACTCCTGGCCACCACAGCCTAGACCTGCTGGGCTCCGGCTATCCTTCCGCCTCAGCCTTCCAGGTAGCTGGAACTACAGGCGCGTGCTACCATGTCCGGTAATTCTTAAACAAATTTTATTGTAGAGATAAGGTCTCGCCAATTTGCCCAGGCGGGTCTCGAACCCACGGACTCAGGCAATCCACTTACCTCAGCCTCCCAAAGTGCAGGATTACAGGCCGAGCCACCGAGCCCGGCTATAAACTGTTAGTTTTAAGGGACTAGATTTTGGAGTGGTTTGTTAAATAGCAACCTGACTAAAATAATCATAAATATATTCATGTCATTAAAATATTTATAAACATAATTTTGATGGCATCATAGAATTGCATTATACTATATATACTATAATTTACCATTTTCCTTTGGCTAGACGTTTAAGGAATTCTTATTTTTTGTTAGTATAAGTAATGTTATAAAATAGCATTTTTATGCATAAATCTGAAGATGGAATTAGTATTATTTCCTTGAGCTGGATCTGTAGAAAGGGATTTATTGCTTCAAATAATGTCAACCTTTATAAAACCACTGGTGAAATTTTCTAAACTGCTTTCCATACAGGTTGGGCAAATTAACACCGCCTTAAAAGACTGCTGGAGTATGTCTTTTATTATACCTTATCAGTACTGGAAACAAGCACTTAAGAAACAAAACAATGTACATAAAGCAATAACGAAACCAAAATAATAGGCAAAAATGGCATTTTGTTTTAAATTGCAATTTTTTTCTTAGTGAGGTTAAACTACTTAAACATTTAATAACTGCTTTCCGTTTCATCATTATTAAATTATATATTAATATCTTTTACCACTAAAACTGTAATATTAGTGTTTTTCTCACTGATTCATGAGAGCTCTTTGTTTTTAAGAATGCTAATTTTTTATGTTTCTGGCAAATTCCTTTTTAAGCTTATTACTAGCCTTTTAATTTTGTTTATTGTGCTTTTTGACTTATGTGAGTTTAAACTCTTTATTTGTAGATATTATCTTGATTTTATGGTGATTTTCATTGTCTTTAAAGTTAGATGTTCTTCTAATACAGGACTTTTTAATCATTTAAAAAAATATAATTACATTCCAAGTGACTGGATGTTTTAAAATTTCTGCTGTTTTCTCTTTTCCTTTTTCTTTCCCTTTTGTATTTCCTTCAGGAACTTCTGTTATGTAATTTGTGTTTTGTGCAATAAGTTGTAGTTTTCTTTGTGGCTTGGACATGATCCATTTTGGGAAATGTTTGATTTATAGAAGCATTTTCTATTTCTGGGTTGCAAAGTTCAGTATATATTAACGTGACCTTGTTATTTAGTTCAATTCTTCTATGCCCTTATTTATTTTTTATTGAATTGATTTGTCATAGATTGATAGTGGTGTGTTAAAATATCTCATGATTGCATGTCTGTCATTATTACTTTCATTTATAACAATTTTTACTTTATATATTTTGATGCCATGCTATTTAGTACAAAAGATTTTTTTTTTTTGAGTTGGAGTCTCACTCTGTCGCCCAGACTGGAGTGCAGTGGCCGCTCCTGGCCACCGCAGCCTCGACCTGCTGGGCACCGGCGATCCTTCCACCTCAGCCTTCCAAGTAGCTGGAATTACAGGCATGTGCCACCACGCCCGGCTGATTTTTTTTTGATTTATTGTAGAGATGAGGTCTTCGTTGCCCAGGCGGGTCTCGAACCCGCGGGCTCAGGCAATCCACTCACCTCAGCCTCCCAAAGGTGCGGGATTACAGGCTGAGCCACCGAGCCCAGTTAGTACAAAAGATTTATGCCTTTGTCTCATTCATTCTTTCCTTCACCATCTATCAATGCTAAAGATAAAAAGATAAAAAGATGTGGCTGCTCGTCTTGAAAAACACACAGAGTTGTGGGAAAAACCCCAGGAGAGATGATAATACAGTTAAAGATGGTTGTGGAGGGGTGAAGTGTTGGGGAGAAAACTAAACCAGGCTAGATGGAGGGAGGACATAGCAATATCTCCTAGAGCAGCAGTCCCCAACCATTTTGGTGTCAGGTACCAGTTTGGAGGACAATTTTTCCCCAGCTGGGAGTGGGGGTTGGGGAGGTAGGGATCATCAGGTATATTCTCATAAGGAGTGTGTAACCTAGATTCCTCACATGCGCAGTTCACAATAGGGTTCAGGATCCCATGAGCATCTAATGCCCCACTGATCTGACAGAAGATGGAGCTCCGCTGGCCAGCCTCTCACCTCCTGCTGTGCGACCTGGTTCCTAACAGGCCACTGACTGGTACTGGTCCATCACCTGGGTGTTGGGGATCTTTCTCCTTAGAGGAAGCATCACTCCTGTGGAGACATTGGCTTCTTATGAATTGCATCATCAAGTCAGCTAAAATAATTTTTCTGACTTGTTTAATTATTTCATCTTGAATTCTACTTCATTTCACAGCTTTGCCACCACTACATTTCCATTCTTTTGTAAGCTGTGTATAATTGGATTTTCTTAGGACATTTAATCTAAGAATCTGAATTTTAGTAAAACAAATGCTGAATTCATTTGACAGACATGTCTTGAGATCCTACTATGTGCCAGGCACTTGACTAAGCCTGGGGATAGTGAAAACAATCAATCCTCAAGGAGTTGGCAGTTTACCAGGAGAGTGGCAAATAAATAAACTGACAAAGCATAAATGGAGCCTAGAGGAGAGGTTCCCAGTCTAGACATAGTCTTGAGCACTGAAAAATAAGTAGGAGTTATCTACTAGATGGGTAGCAGGGATGAGTTTCAGACAGGACACAGCATGTCCTTGGGCCAAGAGTTGAAAGAACATTATCCATTCTATGAACTATAAGTGCAGTAGTCCCCCTTTCCACAAGGGATACTTTCCAAGACCCCAATGGTCATCTGAAGCAGTGGCTTGTACCAAACCCTATATATACCATACTTTTTCCTATACATACATACCAATGATAAAGTTTAATTTATAAATTAGACACAGTAAGAGATTAAAAACCATGGCTACTCATAAAATAGAACAATGATAATAATATACCAGCATCCAGACTCTTGAGCTTGGGTCCATAATTAGGTCAAATAAGGGTGACTTGAACACAAGCACTGTAATATTCTAACAATTGATCTGATCACCAGGCACCTTGAACACACTGAACTAGATTCTGGTGTGGTCATGCACTCCGTGAGCTATGGCTGTCCCCATGCTTCCTGGCTTTGGTCCCCTTCCCTATCTTGGGGAGGTGAATCTCCTTTTTTTCTCTCTCTCTAACTTACTTTCTAAATAGACTATATTTTCTAATCTAAAAAAACAAAAAGAAAACACCGGACACAGGAATGATTCATGTCCCAGGTGGAACTGAGATTAGTGTGAGATTGCATCATGTTACTCAGAGTGGTGTGCAGTTTAAAACTTAGGAATTATTTGTCTGGAATTTTTTATTTAATATTTTTGGGTTGTGGTTGACCGTGAGTATCTGAAACCTGGAAAGCAAAAGTGAGTAAGAGAAGACCACTGTAGTTTAGTGTGAGAGTAAGAGAAGACCACTGTAGGTTAGTGAGCGATATGACTGCATTTGCTTTTGAATGATTTCTCTGGTGACAGTACCTTTTCTTCTTCCTAACAGCTCTGATTACTGCTATTAGTACTGACCAATACCGATTACTGCTTGTAGACACTGCTACTATGCTAGTAAGTAGTAGTTTCTGTTACTGCTTGACTCAACTTACTTTTAGTATTGACTTACTCAAAAGCCCCTTTAGCACAGCATCTCCATTTTAGTTACTGCTCTTAACTGTCTGAGTACTTCTGTAATTTCAGATTGCAATTTTAGAGATCAAAAATCAAATCAATTCAGATTGTCCTCATTAGAACAGTGCTTTTTTTTTTTTTAATTGCTATCACTAGGATACCTTACAGGGTACTAGACGTTCTCATGCACTCGTGGCCTATTATGTCCTGTCTGTTTTTCAAATCCCTTGTAAAATCTGTTACTGGATGTTCACAACTCCTTAGGGCAGGGGTCCCTAACCCTACCAGACCGGGGCCTGTTAAGAACCAGGCTGCACAGCAGGAGGTGAGTGGTGGGTAAGCAAGTGAAGCTTCTGCTGTATTTACGGCAGCTCCCCACAGCTCACATAACCACCTGAGCTCCATCTTCTGTCATATCAGCAGTGGCATTAGCTTCTCATGGTAGTGTGAACCCTATTGTAAACTGTGCATGCGAGGGATCTAGTTTGTGTGCTTCTTATGAGAATCTAATGTCTGATGATCTGAGGTAGAGCTGAGGTGATGATGTTAGAGTTGGGGAGTGGCTGCAAATACAAATTAACATTAGCAGTGAGGTCTGACTGCACAGAGACTATAATAAATCAATTACTTGCAGACTCATATCCAAATCTTACCAGTGAGTGGCAAGTGAGTCGATGTACTTCAGTTGTACAGATGTATCTGGTGACAGGCTTTAAGTCAGAATCTAACACTTATTTTAGTCTGCGCATGGGCTACCCATCATTTTGTTTCCATCTAGGCCTCTTTTTTTATGGTGAGTTACATAATTATTTCATTATGTATTTCAATATACTATTAGTAGAAATAAAGTGCAGAATAAGTGTTAAGAGCTTGAATCATCCTGAAGCCACACCCCCACCCCAGTCTGTGGAAAATTTGTCTTCCATGAAACCTGGTCCCTGATGTCAAAAGATTGGAAACTACTGCCTTAGGGGACATAGGAGAAAGAACATTAGGGCATGTGGAATCTCAAGGAATTTTACTGAAAACTTTTTGAAGGTTAGTAACAATATGAAAACAGGCTATACCCAAACTTAAGCCCAACTAAGGAAACTTACAAAGCATAAGTATCACTGTCACAGTCTATGATACCAAAGATGCTTTCTGGATCCTACTGCAGTCATGCATCAAATAATAATAAGGATGTTTTCTGAGAAAAGAATTGCTAGGTGATATTGTTATGCAAACATCATAGAGTGTACAGTATGAACAGGGACCAAAAACAAAACAAAAAAAAACCCTGGAATTGTCTTGGAGGATGGGTCTCTTGCAGTATGCTTGGAATTTGTTCCTTTGGATCAAACGGTCAACCAGAGTTTTTAACTGGAAGTTTGTGTCATGATTTGCAGAAGAAACATCCTGAGTTGTGGTAAACAGGTGACTGGTTCTTTCGCTATGACCCACGCTGAGTTTTCAGCAGTTTTTGATCCCAAACAGCATGACCCCCGTATTCCACCCTCCCTGTTTACCTGATCTCACCCCGAGAGATACTTTTTTGTTTCTCCAGATGAAAAAGTCCTCGAGAGGAAATGCTTTGCTGATGTGGAAGAGGTGAAACAAAAAATGGCAGAAGCACTAAAAAGCATCAAAATTGATGAGTTCAAAAACTGTTTTGAACAGTGGAAAAAGTGTCTCATTAGGTGTATTACATCAAACGAAGAGGACTTAGAAGGTGACTGAGGTTTAAACATGCGAGAATAAGTGCACACTTTTTTTGAGTTAGAGTCTCACTCTGTCACCCAGACTGGAGTGCAGTGGCCGCTCCCGGCCACTGCAGCCTTGACCTGCTGGGCTCCGGCGATCCTTCCACCTCAGCCTTCCGAGTAGCCGGAATTACAGGCATGTGCTAACACGCCCGGCTAATTTTTTGATTTATTGTAGAGATGAGGTCTTGCTGCCCAGGCGGGTCTCGAACCCACGGGCTCAGGCAATCCACTCACCTCAGCCTCCCAAATGCGCGGGATTACAGGCTGAGCCACCGAGCCTGGCTAGGTACACACTTTTTAATAACTCAGTTTTGTTTTTTGGGGGCTTCTCCTCATACTTACACAAACCTAGATGGTATAGCTTAGGCCATAAGCCTGTATAACATATTACTGTAATGACTATTGTAGGCAATTGTAACACAAAGGTAAGTATTTGTGTATTTATACATGTCTAGCTATAGGAAAGGTACAGTAAAAGTACCGTGTAAAAGGTAAAAAGTGGCATAACTCTGCATGACACTTACCATGAATGGAGCTTGCGGGATTAGAAGTTGCTCTGAGTGAGTGAGTGAGTGGTGGGTTAATGTGAAGGCCTACGACATGAACATACCCTGTTGTAGACTCCTATAAACATTGTACACTTAGGCTGCAGTACATTTATTAATTAATTTTTTTCTTTCTTTAATAATAATTAACCTTAACTTACTGTAAACTTTTCACTTTATAAAGTTTTTTACTTTTTAAAACTTTTTGACTCCTTTGTAATAATACTCAGCTTAAAAAATATTGTACAGCTGTACAATATTTTCTTTCTTTATATCCTTATTCTACAAACTTTTCTCTATTTTTAAAATTTTTACATATTTCATATCTTTTAAACATTTTTGTTAACAACAAAGACACAAACACACACATTAGCCTAGGCCTACACAGAGTCAGGATCATCAATATCACTGTCTTTTACCTCTACATGTTGTCCCATTGCAACCTACGAGAACAGGTATGAGTGTTCTCTTTTCTCTGTATCTGTGCCAACATCTGTTGTTCTTTGACTTTTTAAAAACTTTATTTTATTATTAAGATGTGGGGTATAAGTCAGGATTAGGTACATGACTAGTTTACAAGCAGGTGAAGTTTGGGCCTCCATTTGGACCTTACTTCACCTGTTTTAGGATCTGGTACCCTTAGTGGGTTACATGTCCCCCTGTTCCTCCCTTCTCTGACAGTGTCCCGCCGCTGATGATCCCTTTCTTCTAGTATTGTGATAAATGTTCAGGACCCACTTATAAGTGAGAACATGTGGTATTCAGTTCTTTGTTTCTGTGATAGATCACTGAGTATAATGGATTCTAATGATAGTCATTCTGACTAGTGTAAGATGTTATCTCACTGTGCTTTTAATTTTTATTTATCTGATGATTAGTAATGTTGAGTACTTTTTCATATGTTTGCTGACTGCTTGTGTGTCTTCATATTCTTTGTCCACTTTTTGATGGGGTTGTTTGAGTTTTCATGTTGAGTTGTTTGAGTTGCTTTTCAAGTCTGAATATTAATTTTTGCCTGAGGCATAATTTGCAAATATTTTCTCCCATTCCATAGGTTTTCTGTTCATTCTGTTGATTATTTCTTTTTCTGTGCAGAAGTGTTTTAATTTAATTAAGTCACATTTGTCTATTTTTGTTTTTGCTGCATTTGCTTCTGGTTTAGTTATGACCTTGTAGTCACCTTGCAGTGTGATGCCTCTGCAGTTTTTTAAAAACTTAGAATTGTTTTGGCTATTCAGGATCTTTTTGCTTCCTTGTGAACTTTAGGATTGTTTTTTCTAGTTCTGTAAAAAATGATGCTAGTATTTCAATAGGAATTACACTGAATCTGTAGATTGCTTTGGACAGTATTGTCATTTTAACAATATTCTTCTGATTCATGAGCATGGGATGTTCTTTCATTTGTTTGTGTTATTTACAATTTCTTTCATCAGTATTTTGTAATTCTCCTTGTAGAGATCTTTAGCTTCCTTGGTTAAATGTATTTCTAGGATGTGTGTGTGTGTGTGTGTGTGTGTGTGTGTGTGTGTCTATTGCAAAAAGGATTGAACTCTTGAGTTGATTCTCAGCTTGAACATTATTGGTGTATAGAAATGCTACTGATTTGTTTACATTGGTATTGTACTCTGAAACTTTGCTGAAGTTATGTATTAGGTCTAGGAGTCTCCTGGAAAAGTCTTTAGAGTTTCCTAAGTATGCAGTCATGTCATCAGCAAACAGAAATATTTTAACTTCCTCCTTGCTTATTCAGATGCCTTTTATTTCTGTCTCTTTCCTGCTTGCTCTGGCTAGGATTTCCAGTACAATACTGAATAGTAATGGTCATAAATCTTATCTCATGTTATTTCAGTTATCTTCTTTGCCAACTCCATGACAACTCACATTCTATAGCAAACAACTGTAGCTATTGACAAAAAGAATCAGATGGTAGGACTTGGAAGTTTGCTTCATAAGAGGTCTTAAGTAATATATTTTTTCTTCCATCATTACATAAACATCATTTTACCAATTTAGGCAGTTAAATTCATGATATTGCGAGCAGTTCCAGGACTTACCATAACATATTACTCCTTACATTATATGTTGAAAAGCTAAAATTGTCTAAATTTTACATATCAAGCAGGATCAAACTAAGTCAAGAGAGCCTCAAACCACTGCAGAGGAAAAATGCAAAATCTAGTATATGGCATTATAGGACAATGAGCTACAAAAATAAAAGAAAGTCATTAGGGAAATTAAAGAAGACAACAATAAAAGGAAAGACATACAGTGTTCATGGATTGAGAGACTCAATATTATTAAGATAGCAATAGTACCCGAATAGTATTGCAAATGGAAAATCCATCCTGAGATTCATATAGAATCTCAAAGGACCCCGAATAGCCACAAAAATCTTGAAAAAGCACAAATTTGGAAGTCTCACACTTTTTGATTTCAAACTTTCTACAGAGTTACAGCAATCAAATCAATGTGGTACTGACATGGAGACAGTCATTTAGACCAATGGAACAAAGTAGAGATCCCAGAAATAAACCTTCAAATATGTAGAAAATAATTTTTGACAAGGGTGTCAAAAGCATTCAGTCAGAGGAAAGACAGCATTTTCAACATCTGGTGTATGATCCAGCAATTCTATTTTGGGGTGTGCACACTAAAGAATTGAAAGCAAGGACTCATTTGTATATGCATATTCATAGCAGCATTATTCATACTTACCAAAAGATTAAAACAACTCAAGTGATCAATGATGAATAAATAACTAAACAAAATGTGATATATATACATATATAAAGGGACTATTCAGTCTTTAAAAAGTCAAAAAACAAGAGGTGTTGGTGAGGCTGCAGAGAAAAGAGAACGCTTGTACACTGTTGGTGGGAATGTAAACTCATCAAAACTTTGTGAAAAGCAGTGTGGTGATTTCTCAAAGAACCAAAAAATGAGCTACCATACAATCCAGAAATCCCACTTCTGGGAATATGCCTAGAGAACCATAAATCACTATACCAAACCTGTATACATATGCTCATTGCAGCGCTATTCACAGTAGCAAAAACATGAAACCAACTCAGATACCCCTTGAAAGTAGACTGGATAAAGCAAATGTGGTACATATACATGATGGAATACTATGCAGCCATAAAGAAGAACAAAATTATGTTGCTACAAAGCGAGACCGTTACTCTAAGTGAACTATCACAGAAACAAAAACTGCATACCGCATGTTCTTTCATAAGTGGGCACTAAACATTGGGTGTGCGAACACAAGGGTGGGATTGGCAGATGCTGGGCACTGTTAATGGGGGAAGGGAAGAGTAATGGGCACACAACCATCTATTGGGTATTATGTCCACTACCAGAGAGAGAGAGGGCTCGCTAGAAACTCAAACCTTACCTGCCTGCAATTTACTTATGTAGCAAATCCTCACATGTATCCCACAACTCTAAAATAAAAAAGTAAATTAAAAAAACAAACAAAAAAAAGAAAAAATTCGGGTACTTGCTGCAACACAGATGAACTTTGAGGTCATCATCCTAAGTGAAATAAGCCAGTCACAAAAGAATAAATACAAAAATGATTCCACTTACATGAGGTACCTAAAGTAATCAAATTTATAGAGACAGAAAGTAGAATGGTAGTTGCCAGAGGTTGAGAGGAAGAGGAAAGGGAAGTTATTGTTTAATAGATACACAGTTCTGGTTTTACAAGATGAAAAGCGTTCTGCGGTTGGTTGGTGACGATGGTTGTACAACCGTGTGAACGCCACTGAAATGTACACTTAAAAATGGCTAAGATGGTAAATTCTAAGTAATGTATATTTTATCACACTTTTAAAAAATGACACTTAAAAAAATAAAGTTAGCAGACCAAACTCAAGGTATTTTAGGTTTCAGATGAATGTTAGACCCATGGTTATGACACAGAGAACAAGGGAAAGTGGGAAATTAATCTTTTTCTGCCATTCTATATAATCAAAACTAAAGGTCTATAGAAAATTAAATTTTTGACCGGGCAGAGTGGCTCATGCCTGTAATACCAGCACTTTGGAAGGCCGAGGCAGGAGGATTACTTGATACCAGGAATTTGAGACAAGTCTGGGAAACATAGTGAACCCCTGTCACTACAAAAAAAAAAAAAATGTTTAGGCATGACTGTGTGTGCCTGAGTCCCAGTTACTGGGGAAGCTGAGATGGGAGAATTGCTTGAACCCAGGAGTTTGACCCTACAGCAAATTATGACCATATCACTTCACTTCAGCCCGGGTGACAGAGAGAAACCCCATTTGTAAAAAGGAAAAAAAGAGTATTAAATTTTTTATGATTAATATTAGCCATTTGCAAAAAAACCCCCAACAGTAACATGATCAACTAAGGGGCAAACACCATGCTCTGCCAAAGGCTATTCCTCACAGAGTCTTGGGTAAAATATATCACCTTGGAAAGGAAGGCTGTGCATGTTAGGCATCAAGACAGGTGTACAATGGAGAGAATAGTGTTTGAGTAGAGCAAGGGTGGAAATTCAAAAGATGTATTTTAAAACAAAACATGTTCAATATTGGTATATTAAAAATACAGATAAGTGAGCATAGGAATAAGAAAAATTTATTTTCATTCTCTTACAGTTTTAGAGTGCCTAGGTACTTGCATCCTTTCAGGATATTTTTTTTCTCTAAAAGACATTTCTATTTTTTAAACTTTAATAAAAATGTTTTAGAGTACACTTTCAGCTATTAAAAAATGTAATGGCATGTTTTGACTGTCTTTCCAATTTGCAAGAATATAATTTTTTAGCATTACCATAATTGGTTTGTAGAATTCCATATGATAGGGATGCACTATTTATTTAATCAGTTCTCCACTGTCGGACCTCTAACTTACCTGATCTTGCACTGGTAGTGTGGTCTACTTTGCATCTTAGAAAAATCATGCCAGTGGGTTGCAGTCACGTTTAACCCTGCCACTTCCTAGCTTAGCTACCTTGGGCAAATCACTGAACTTCTCTCAGTCTTATTTTCCTTATTACAAAGTAATAATAATAATGATAATTATAAAACTAACATCTATTGAAAACTTATGCGGTAGGTACAGTGCCAACTGCTTTCATATACATTGTGTCTTTTGAACTTTAAACACAGGAAATAGGTACTAGTATTACTACCACACTAGAGATAGGGACCCAAAGTCAGCTGTCTTGCCCAAGGACATACAGCTAGTAAATAGTAGAGCCAGAATAATGCCTGCTTCAGAGTTTCTGTAAAGACTAAATAAGAAAATGTATGCAAATGTATTTTAAAAAGCAATTATTCTGTGTAAACCCTGAGATGACTCCTGCAATTTTCACTGGGGAAATAAAATAGTGGCCTGAGGTTCAGATTTTTGTTTTAATAGAAACTAAATTTGGAAGCACAATTCACATCACTGCTTTGCCTAAACACTAGGTAATAGTTTCCTGAGGTTGACAGGATTGAGCACAAACACCTCACTGAATGGCTGATAATTCAACTCGCCTCCTACCCATTCTGTATGCCCCAGCTACAGTGTATTCCTTACACTTTTCTTTTGTTCTTAATTTTAAAAAATTGAAGTATAATAGATGTACATAGTTTTTTAGTACATGTGATAATTTGATACATCCATATAATTTGTTTTTTTTTTTTGAGTTGGAGTCTCACTCTGTCACCCAGACTGGAGTGCAGTGGCTGCTCCCGGCCACCGCAGCCTCAACCTGCTGGGCTCCGGCGATCCTTCCGCCTCAGCCTTCCAAGTGGCCAGAATTACAGGCAAGCGCTACCACGCCCGGCTGATTTTTTGATTTATTGTAGAGATGAGGTCTTGCTGCCCAGGTGAGTCTCGAACCCGCGGGCTCAGGCAATCCACTCACCTCAGCCTCCCAAAGGCACGGGATTACAGGCTGAGCCACCGAGCCCGGCTCATCCATATAATTTGTAAAGGTCAAGTCAGTGTACTTGGAATATACATTACCTTAAATATTTAAACTTTCTTTATGCTAGAAGCATTAAAAATATTTTCTATTTTGAAATATACAATAGATGGTTGTGTACTAGAATTGTCCTTATTCTCTGCCTAATACTAAGTCTTATTACTTGTATGAAATAGTGTAGTTGTAACCATGAATCAACTTCTCATCTTCCTCTTCTCTATACTTTTCTGAATATACCAATCTTTTCTTCTTTATTATCTCAATACATGTTTTCCCCTGTGCTGAAATATTCTTCTCTAGTCCCTAACTACTTTGTTTTTTGAGTTGGAGTCTCACTCCGTCACCCAGGCTGGAGTACAGTATCATGCTCATGACCACCCCAGCATTGAACTGCTGAGCTCCGGTGATCCTTCTGCCTCAGCCTTCCAAGTAGCAGAAATACAGGCGTGCACTGCCATGCCCGGCTAATTTTTAATTTATTGTAGAGACAAGGTCTCACCAAGTTGTCTGGGCTGGTCTCAAACCCGTGGGCTCAGGCAATCCACTCACCTCGGCCTCCCAAAGTGCTGGGATTATAGGCTGAGCCGCTGAGCCTGGTCGTCCCTAACTATTGTTAGTCTTCAAAATAATCTCAAGTGCCAAGGTAGCTATAAAAGCATTTCTGATATTTGCAAATGAATATGAACTTCCACTTCTGTTCTGAATTGGCACTCACCTGACTTTTCCTTTTATTGTGAATATTCATATCCTGGTATGCAGGCTTCTAAAGGTCAAGTCTAATGTACCAGCCATTTTCTGCAGAACCTGAGATTTAAAGAATTGGAAGGTCCATTTGTAGAGATATGTGCATGTGTGTGCATGTGTGGGAGAGCTGAGGGAGAGGATAAATCATTTAGTTAGTTTCTTTCAACTATTGCCTGATCGAGTTATTAGACAATATATCTTGTGAATTTTGGCATAGGGATACTAAATGACCACACAAGAGAAATTAAAACCAGAAAATGCCAAGACAAATAGGGATGAGAAAGTTTACTGTCCCTTAGCTGTAATGAAAATCTAACCCAGTTCAGCATGTCCAACTCAACCCAGCCCAGACAAGCAATGTGGCTTAATTTTCACAGATAATTTTACAACTGACAACAAATAGAGATTCTGTAAGGAAAGAAAACTTTTTATCACGTTTATGTCTTATCACTATTTAAAATGAATGGACATAGAATGGACTCATTAAATTAACACCATCTATAATTTGTAAGCTTCCTAGTCACTTACAGAGAATTACAGATAATACATAATACTCCCTTCCTCTTTGGCTTGTAATTTTGTTCAGGGAAACACACACACACACACACACACACACACACACACACACATGCACGCACACACACCCCTTTCTATTACCGTCATGTTTCAGAAACCCTTTTTTTAGGGAATTTTTTCCCATAAATTTTGATAATGTGACATCTTTGCTAAGGACCTGGGACCACCATAAAATAATTGTGCAGTTCTGAGATAAAAAAATATAAAGAAAAATTAAAAAAAAAATTTGTGAAAATCAACCTTTTGCTGGACTGAGTTGATTGCCTATTATGCTTCTGGAGGGACTCACTTCATTCCAGGTTTTTGATACATTCACACCTTTTCTTTTTTCCAATCACTAAATCACCAGGGATCACATCTTGAGATCACATTTTTTCTAAGATCTTTCACCTTGAATCTTAAGCCTTAAGCCTTTCTCTTCATAGCTCTTTAGTTTTTCCTCCCTTCTTCTCAATAGCATGAATGCATATCCAGTTTGTCCCCAAAGCCTGCCTTACCCTTAAGCAGCCAACTCTAAGACTCTTCACCAATGCCGTGATTTGTGGACCTGAAGAAGATCATCCATCCTTGCAATGTCTTCCACTGAGATGTTCCATGCAGAGATTGTCTCCCCTCTTCCTTCTCCCGTGGATCTGCTTACCCAGGACAGTCCTGAATCTTCCACCAGCCCCAAAGTCAAAGTACCCGCTTCCGGAGAGAGAAGCCTGGGGAAGAAGGCAGACACAGACCTGGTCAAGAAGCAGAAGGCCAGCACCATGGTCTCTTCCACCCAGCTGTGTATCCTCAGTGACAGATTTTAGACACTGAAGTACCTCAGCCTCCAGCAGACGCAAGAACTCTCCAGAATTCTGAACATTAGCCACACACAGGTGAAGATCTGGTTCCAGAACTAGAGAATGAAGTCTAAGAGGTGGCAGAAAAACAACTAGCCAAAGAACAGCAATAATGTGGCTCTGGCCTCAGCACCCATCTACCCAGGCCTCTACTCTCCCTACCATCAGGGTGCTGGATGAACACATCTGGGAACCTTCTGGGGTGGAGCAGCTAGACTTGGAACAACCAGTCCTGGAACAGCCATGCCTGGAACAGTCAGACTTGGTGTCCCCAAGCCTGGAACAGGCACATCTGTAGTAGCCCCTTCCATAACGCTGGAGAGGAGTCTCTGCAGGCTGGCATGCAGTTCTAGGAGAATTCTCCAGCCAGTGACTTGAACGTCATCTTGGAAATGGCTGGGGAAAGCCATAGAGTCATACAAACACTAAGTATTTTAACTCCCCACAGACAATGGATTTTTTTTTTAATCAATATTTTTTATTATGATGCTGTGGAGTACAGTTAAGGGTTAGGTATACAAATACGTTTCATTTAGGCACCCTGTTGCTAAGAGGTGTTTCCCTGTCCCCGGACAGATATTTGCTACCATTAATCCCATCTCCCCCCCCCATAGTTTCTGACTACTGTCAGTCATTTTCTTATAGTATTACAGTGGACGTTCAAGGTCCGTTATATGAGTGAGAACATGTGATACTCGGATCTGTGTTTCTGTGAGAGGTCACTCAGTATTATAGACTCTAGTTCCATCCAGGTTGCTGCGAAACTCATGATTTTGTTCTTTTTTTATGGCTGTGTAGTATTCCATCGTGTATATGTACCACATTTTTTAATCCAGTCCTCTTTTGATGGGCAGCATGGTTGCTTCCAGGTTCCTGCTATTGTGAGCAATGCCGCGATAAACATACGTGTGCAGGTATCTTTTTTATAGAGTAATTTGAGTTCTTCAGGATATATTCCCAGTAGGGGGATTGTGGGTCATATGGGAGGTTGATATTTAGAGCTTTTAGGAATCGCCACACTGCTTTCCACAGAGGTTGCACTAGGTTACACTCCTACCAACAGTGTAGAAGTGTTCCCTTTTTGTCACACCCTCTCCAGCAGCTGTTATTTTTTGAGTTATTGATAATTGCCATTCTGACTGGAGTTAGGTGGTATCTCAGTGTGGTTTGATTTGCATCTCCCTGATGATTGGTGAGGTTGAACATTTCTTCATGTGTCTGTTGGCTGCTCGGATGTCTTCCTTTGTGAAGTGTCTGTTCATATCTTTTGCCCATTTTATAATGGGGTTGTTTGTTTTTTCTTTTCAGTACGTTTGAGTTCCTTGTAGATCCAAGATGTTAAGCCTTTGTCAGACCTGGTGTTGGCAAATACTTTTTCCAGTCTGTAGGCTGTCTCCCTGCTCTCTTTTTTTTTTGAGTTGGAGTCTCACTCTGTTGCCCAGACTGGAGTGCAATGGCTGCTCCTGGCCACTGCAGCCTCGACCTGCTGGGCTCTGGCGTTCCTTCCACCTCAGCCTTCCGAGTAGCCGGAATTACAGGCATGCGCTACCATGCCTGGCTGAATTTTGATTTATTGTAGAGATGAGGTCTTGCTGTCTATGCGGGTCTCAAATCCACGGGCTCAGGCAATCCACTCAGCTCAGCCTCCCAAAGGTGCGGGATTACAGGCTGAGCCACCGAGCCTGGCTCTACTCTTGATGGTTTCTTTGGCTTTGCAGAAGCTTTTCAGTTTCATGAGTTCCCACTTGTCTATCTTCTCTCTTATGACCTGTGGGTTTCGGGTTTTGTTCAGGAATTGGATGCCAGTTCCAATTTCCATGAGGGTATGTCCTTCATTTTCTAAGGTTCTTATTGTTTGAGGTTTTACATTTAGGTCTCTGATCTATTTGGAGTTAACATTTGGGCATGGGGATAGATAGGGGTCCTGTTTAAATCTGCATATGGTCAGCCAGTTTTCCCAGCACCATTTACTGAATAGGTTCTCCTCTCCCCAGTGATAGGTGGTGGAGGCTTTGTTGAAGATGAGTTGGTTGAGTAATTGAGGTTTTGCTTCTGGAATCTCAATTCTATTCCATTGATCTATATGCCTGTTCCTATACCAATACCAAGCTGTTTTGATGATTGTAACTTTATAGTAAAATTTGAAGTCTGGTAATGTGATACCACCTGCTTTGTTTTTTTTGCTGAGGATTGTTCTGGCTATTCTTGGACGTTTGTGTTTCCATATGAATTCATGTGTTGTCTTTTCTAGGTCTGAGAAGAATGTTGCTGGTAATTTGATGGGTATTGCATTGAATTTGTAGATTGCCTTAGGTAAGACGGACATCTTCACAATGTTGATTCTTCCAATCCATGAGCATGGGATATTTTTCCACTTTTTTGTGTCATCTTTGATTTCTTTGAGCAGTGTTTTGTAGTTTTCATTGTAAAGGTCTTTCACATCTCTGGTTAGGAAGATGCCAAGGTATTTCATTTTTTTTGTGGCTATTGTGAATGGAATTGTGGTTTTTATTTGGGTTTCTGTTTGTTTATTATTGGTGTAAAGAAATGCGATTGTCTTTTGCACATTTATTTTGTATCCTGAGACTTTGCCAAAGGCCTTTATCAGTGTAAGGAGGCTTTTGACAGATTCTCTTGGGTTTTCAAGGTACACAATCATATCATCTGCAAAGAGACATAACTTGACTTCCTCTTTTCCTATTTAGATACCCCTGATAGCCTTCTCTTCTCTGATTGCTTGAGCCAGGACTTTCAATACTATGTTGAACAGGAGGGGTGAGAGTGGGCATTCTTGTCTTGTTCCAGTTTTCAGGGGAAATGGTTCCAGTTTTTGTCTGTTTAGAAGTATGCTGGCCTGGGTTTCTTGTAGATGGCTTTTACTATTTTGAGGTATGCTCCCCGTATGCCTAGCTGTTCAAGGGTTTTCATCAAGAAGAGGTGCTGGATTTTATCAAAAGTTTTATCTGCATCTAATGATATAATCATGTGGTTTTTGTTTTGACATTTGTTGATGTATTTAATTACATTTATGGTTTTACGAATGTTGAACCAGCCTTGCATCCCAGGAATGAAGCCTACTTGGTTATGATAGATGATTTTTGAGATGTATTATTCAATCCGGTTTGCTAGGATCTTATTGAGAATTTAAGCATCTATGTTCATCAAAGATGTTGGCCTGTAGTTCTCTTTCTTTGTTGGATCTTTACCTGGCTTGGGTATCAATGTGATGTTGGCTTCGTAAAATGATTTGGGGAGAGTTCCATTTTTTTCAATCGCCTGGAATACTTTCAGTAGGATTGGTATCAGCTCCTCCTTAAATGTCTTGTAGAATTCTGCTGGAAAGCCGTCTGGACCAGGGCTTTTTTGGTAGGTAGTCTTCTTATTATGTAGTCAATTTCCTTGATTGTTATTGGTCTATTTAGGGTCTCAATTTCTTCTTGTTCCAACCTAGGTAGGTTGTGTGATGTCAGAAAGTCCTCCATTTCCTTAAGGTTTTCAAGTTTGTTTTCATACAAGTGTACGTAGTAGTCTCTAATGATCTTTTGTATTTCTTCAGGGTCAGATGTGACATCATGTTTTATGTTTCTGATTGTGCTTATTTGGGCTTTTTCTCATTTTTTCTTGGTCAGTCTAGCTAGAGGACCATCAATCTTGTTTATCCTTTCGAAGAACCAGCTTTTTGTTTCATTGATTTTTTTGTATTATCTTTTTGTCTTCTATGTCCTGGATTTGGGATTCTGTTTTGGTGATCTGGATTCTTCTGCTGAAATTAGGGTTTTTGTGGTATTGCTTTTCCAGCTTCCTTAGGTGGCTTGTTAGGCTGTTAATTTGTGTTCCTTCCATTTTCTTCATGTGCGTTTGTAGGGATATAAATTCCCCTCTTACTACAGCTTTTAAGGCGTCCCTGAGATTTTGGTAAGATGTTTCTTCATTTTCATTTGTTTCCAGGTATCGTTTTGATCTCTGTTTTGATTTCATCATTGACCCAGGAGTTGTTTAGCATCATGCTGTTTAGTGTCCATGTCTTTCTGGGTTTTGGTGGGACCTTGTTGGTGTCAATGTTTATTTTTATTCCACTGTGGTTTGAGAAGGAGCATGGTATAATTTCAGTCCTTTTAAATTTGCTTATGCTTGATTTATGGCCAATTATGTGGTCGATCTTAGAATACGTTCCATGCGGTGATGAGTAGAGTGTGTATTCTGTGGAATTTGGATAGAGTGCCTTGTTTGTATCAATTAAGTCCAGTCCATTTGGTCCAGAGTCACATTGAGGTTCCAGATCTCCTTGCTGATTTTTTGTCCTGATGATCTGTCTGGAGTTGTGAGTGGGGTATTAAAGTCCCCAGTTATGATGGTGTTAGAGTCAATATCTTTCTTTAGTTTTCCTAGAAGTTGCTTTATGAAAGTTGGCGCACCTATGCTGGGTGTATATATGTTTAGGATAGATATTTCTTGTTGATGGAGTGCACCTTTTATCATTATATAGTGGCCCTCTGTATCTTTTTAAATTTTTGATAACAAATGATATTCTGTCTGAAATTAGGATCGTGACTCCTCCTTTCTTTTGTGTTCCATTCACCTGAAAATTTGTTTCCCATCCTCTTACTTTTAGTCTGTATATGTCCTTTCTAGTGAGATGGGTCTCTTGAAGGCAGTATATTGTTGCCTGGTGATATTTCATCCATTTTGCCATTCTATGTCTTTTCAGTGGTGCGTTTAGTCCATTCATATTCAGGCTAATTTTTGAAATGTGAGAGTTCATCCTTATCATAGAGTTCTTATAGAGTTGTTGTTCTTCCACTTGTTTTTTTTTTTTTTTTGGTCTTTTTTTTGGTTTTGGTGTTGGTTCATGTATATTTTATTCTTTTTCTTGTACTCTTGTGAAGAAAGTTGTTCTTTTTTCCTTTTCTTCTGTGTTTAGTACTTTCTTAAGTGTTTCATATACAGGTGATTTGGTGGCAGCATAAGTTCTTAGGGATTGGATATCTGGGAAAGATTTTAATTCTCCCTCGCTGATGAAGCTTAGCTTGGCCGGGTAGGTTATTCTTGGTTGAAATTGCTTATCTTTTATGACTTTGAAGATAGGGCTCCAAGCTCTCCTAGCCTGCAGGGTTTTTGTAGATAAATCTGCTGCTATTCTGATTGGTGTTCCATGGTAGATGATCTCGCCTTTTTCTCTTGCTGCCTTTAGGATTTTTTCTTTTATGCCTACTTTGCTTAGGCGAATTAGTTTGTGTCTAGGAGTTGGTCTTCTCATTTATTGTCTTGCAGGGGTTCTCTGAATCTCTTGTGTTTGAATTTTTGCATCACTGATTAGATAAGGGAAGTTTTCTTGAATGATCTCATGGTAAGTTTGTTTCAGTGTGGTCTCTGTCTCTCTTTCAGGAAGGTCAATTACTCTTAGGTTCGGTCTCTTGAAGTAATCACTCATCTTTTGAAGGTTTTGTTCTGTCTTTTTGAGCTTGTTTTCTGTGTTTTTAAGAATTTGGGTTAGTTCTATATTTTGGTCCTCAAGCTCTGAGATTCTTTCTTCTGCTTGGGCAATTCTGCTTTCCATGCTTATCAGTTTGTTATTTATTTCATTCACTGTATTCCTTATTACTGTTATCTCAGATATCAGCTCCTTCCTTGTTTCCTCTTGTGTCACCTCAATTCTTTTTAATCTCTCCATTAATGTCTTGATATCTAGGTTTGTAGTTTGAGACCCTTTAATCTGTGGGCTCTTCATTATTTGCATTCCAAAGTCAGTTTTCTCAGTGACTGCCCTCCCAGGGGTCTGGGAGAGACCCATACTCTTCTTTTGGTTTTTCTTCATTTGTGTAAATTTTTCTCTCTCTCCCCCTTTCCCTCCCCTTCTTTAATTCTGTTTTTGAGGGAAGGTGGTGTTGCTTTTATTTCTCTTCTGCAATATCCTGTTCTTCCTTATGAGGGTCTTCTGGCTTTGTTCACTTTTGAGGTTGGAGTGTAAGTTGCAATCTGTACTTTTTGCAGTTTTGAGGTTTAATTGAGAGGGAAGCTGTGGTTCAGAATGTATATGCTGATTCTAGCATCCACGAACAGGTGTATGAGCACACTGGAACCTATTCCCCTTTGCCTTACAATCTGTCCGTTCAGCAGTATGTAGTCTTGGTCCCTAGATTAAGAAGGGGGATATAAAAGAGGAAAATAATGGAGGAAGGGAGGTCAATAGAAAGTTAGAAAGAGAGAAGAGTGAGAGGGAAAACAGACATACATACCAACTATCAGATGAGAAAGAGACACAAGGCCGGAAAGAAGTGAAAAAAGACATGTAAGAAAGATTCCCTAAAGAATACTGATAGCTACACAGAGACAGACAAATAAAATCAAGAAACAGTGTTCGTCAGAAGGCAAACAACAAACGTAATCAAAACAAACAGTCAAAATCATAAGTCAAAAGAAGTGATCAGACTAAAGTCACTTCAGCTCTGATCTCCGGCCTCTCCCCTTTGTTTTTCATTGCAGGCAGCTAGATTTACTTTCAGTTTGGGTTTTTTTTTTTTTTTTAGCTGGCTGCCTGGAGGTTGCTTTTGTGTGATTCAGTGTAGGGGTAGGGGTTTGTCTTCTGTTTCACGATGTTACCTTAGGAACTGAGGTAGGGTTTGTTGATAGGTTGGCGGGGCAATGGAAGTCTCTGCCTGGAGAATGGCCAAGGCATTTTTTGCAGATCCATTTCTCTCCACTCGTCTGGGTCCCTCAGCTTGGGGTCACGTGCTGAGTACCTCAGCCAGGGTGGGCCCAGAGCTCCAGAGGTCTAAAGCTCCAAAGGGCAGGTGGTAAGCAGTGAGAGTGGCCCTGGGCCCCCCACAGGGGACTTCAGCCAGGAATGGGACCAGTATCTCTGAGTGGCGGGAGCCCAGAAACTCCCTGAGTTACCGGCCGCTTGGTGCTGGGTGCCGGGTGGGAGATGATGTAGCCAGGGAGGGAGCTGGGACCTGAGACTCCCACGCACATGGTGGAACAGCAGCAGCAGGGGGCCGCAGTACCCGGCCCTGCGTGGGACCAAAGGTCCCCGGGCCTCAGACCAGCGCGGCTGGTGGTGGGCTGTGGGATGGGGGAAGAAAAGTAAGAGTCTTTTTGGGAACTCACATTCGGAGAATCTCAGAAGTCCACCTACGCCGTCGCCACCTTGTTCCCATCCTGGATTTTTTTCCATAATTATTTTATGAACATGAGCCTGAAGATGTGTGAAGGTGGATATTTTACTCAGTTTTGGTCTGGGGAGTGACTGAATCCTCCCTTGCTCCCTCCTTACTTCCCTTGTAGGTTTTCTTGTTTAGAGTTATGTGTTCTGCCTTAATATCCCCATTCTCATTCTGCCTATTGTATCAGCTTGGGGGGTGAGGTGTGATTGGAGCTTAATCAAAGAGGTTTTTGTGATCTTGGCTTCTATGGGCAACATGATAGGAGCTGTCTCTGGCTGTAGATAAGTAGATAGAATCATATTCTGGACATCTTTAAGATTTAGAATCTAATCTTAAGAATAGGAAGCATAACATACATGTTTGTTGCAGCTCTATTCACAATAGCAAAAACATGAAACCAACCATGCTGCCCATCGAAGCTGAACTGGATAAAAAAAATGTGGTACATATACACGATTTAATGTTATGCAGCCATAAAGAAGGACAAACATATGGACTTTGCAGCAACTTGGATGGATTTAGAGTCGATCATACTCAGTGATCTATCACAGAAACAAAGAACAATGTACCATATGTTCCCACTGATAAGCGGATCTTGAACAATTATTACAAAACTTTAAGAAAGGGATTGGCAGTAGTGAGAAACTACCGGGGGGGGCACACTTCATCGACAAGGGTGACTGCATAATGACTATTTGTATACCTAACCCTGAATCTTTAAAATAAAAAATTTAAAAGTTATAAAAAAGAATAGGAAGCATAAATACAGAGATGAAGGAGCATTCCTGTTTTCTGGGATTGGGAGGCTTTACTTACTAACAAACTCAGTTCATGTGAAGGGTTAAGCTGCAATGCATTTCGCTCATTTCCTCAGCTCCTTTTGGCTGTAGTACTACAGCCCTGATTTGTTCATGATGCTAATATTTGTAGAAAGATACTTTGTTTCTGGGCATCATGGTGACATCAGTGCCAATTTGGCTGGTTTAAGTACAAATGAATAAAATAACCATTTTACCTCTAAAATAATTTTTTTCCTGAAAATGTTCATACCTAAGGGGGTTGAGAAAAAAAGAGAAAACATATTTTTTAATGTGCACAGAACCAATGCAAAAAATAATAACATTAAATGAAATTGTTTAGTCTTGTCTGTCTCTTTCTCATGTGGATTTTAAGAAAACATATTTGGTATACTCTTATACTAGATATTACTTGTTGTTTATCTTAAATTCAACTGTACTGGGTGCTTTGTATTTTATCTGGCAACTCCATACCTGAGTGTCCTCACAACAGGGCAGCTGCCTTCCCTGGAAGTGAGTTATCTGAGCGAGGATGATAGTGCATCCAAGACAGAAGTCCATAGTCTTTTTATTACCTCATATTGGAATATCATGACATCACTCTGCTGTATTCTACTCATCAGAAGTGAGTTTTTAAGTCCAGCCCACATACAAGGGGTGGCAAATTAAGTTCCTTCTCTTGAGAGGAAGTGTATAAAAGAATCTGTAGAGATGCATGTAAAAACACAGCGATGGAAGAGCACATAGAAGGGAATGTATGGGACTCTGTGTATGGGACACCATGACCTACCAGTGGCGATCTCACGACCTAGATTCTACCAAAGGAAAGTACCTTTCTGAGATTAATATATAGACATTGAAAAGGAGGAATTATCTTTCCACTGGTTTGGTTAGCTTGTGTGGTAGAGGTCTAAGTTCTTCTTGGCCATCTTTTCCAACCCTAAGAAGGAAGCACACCTATAGCCCACCTTGGTAAGCACACATATAGAAACAGAATATGGCCAATACACAAAGGATCTGGGTCAATATTATTTGAGCCCCTAGATCTAGTTGTCCCTGGAAAGTTGTCCCTATGAGTTGTATGTGCCGATAAGGTCCCTTTTGGGAAATGTCAGTTTGAGTAGGTTTCTGTCAAGAAAGTTAACTAATATAGATGTGATCTCTGCCAAAGAAGTTTATAAATCCAATGATAGAATGGAAATACAACTGTGGTTTGATAAGGTTTCTACAGTAAGCCCTATAAGAAATATGCAAGCAATGTATACATATTACAGTAGTGCAAAAGGTGGTGACACCAACATGAACTATAGGAGACAGGAAGGGCTTCAGGAAGAAGTGGTGTTTTATTTGGTCCTTGAAATACAAGTTGAATTACAAGAGAGGAGCATGACTTAGGCAGAATAAATAGAACAAATATGAGGACATGAAAATTATTACTCCATAATAATAGAGTGTCAAATGGTTTTATGGTCTCTGTGTGAGTAGGATGATAGGAGGTAAGAGGTAGCAAAAGTTGAAAGTGACACCGATCAGGACCTAATATGCTAAGTTGTTAGATATCATCTTATAATGGTGGGATATTATGGTAGTATGTTGTCTTCATCTATTCCCTGTTGTAATAGAAGATCTGAAACTGGGCAATTTATAAAGAAGGGGAATTTATTTCTTACAGTTATGGAGGCTAAGAAGTTCAAGGTTGAGAAGCCACATCTGGTGAGGTTCTTCTTGCTGGTGGCAACTCTGTGGAGTCCTGAGGTGACACAGGACTTTACATGGCAAGGAGGCTGAGGTTGCTCACTCAGGTCTCTTCCTCTTATAAAGCCACCAGTCTCATTCCCGTAATAACCCATGAATCCATTAACTCATTAATCTATGAATTGGTTAATCCACACATGAGGGCAGACTCCTCATGACCCAATCATCTCTTAAAAGCCTCATCTCTCAATACTGCTGCATTGGGGATTAAATTTCAACATGAATTTTGGAGAGGACAAGCATTCAAATGATAATAAGTCTTTCAAAGTTTTAAGAAGAGGTATGAGATGATTAGACATATGTTTTAGAAGGTGAATCTGGTGGCTACAAGGATGGTTTCAAAAGGTAGGGAATGGAGGCTATGAGATTTGATGGGACGCTATTGTGGTAGTCTAAGGAAGAAATGTACAAAGCATAGGCTGCTGCAGAAATGGTGGGAAAAGTGGACAGATATGGAAGAATTTCCTAGTCTACATTTCTATTCTCCTGCCATGACCCTAGTTTAAGCCCCTATTTTTCTTCTCATCCAGTTTATTCTAAGAGCTTTCTAATTCATCTCTTTTTCTTGTGTCTGATGTCTCTCTTTCCTAACATTTCAGCTAAGTTACACAATGCTACCAGAGGGATATTCTAAAAATCCATGCCTGAACATGACATTTTCCTTATGAAATGGTCCAATAAAATTCCACTGCTTTCAAGTTAAAATTTGTATTCCATTTAGCATGTAAATTTCTTTATTATTTTGCTCCCAATTCTGGCTCTTGCCTCACATCTTTAGATATATTGAACATCTGGTAGGGCTGAGCTTTGGTCATATTCTGTCATGCTCTCATGACTTTCCACGTGTTCTTCTCTGTGCTCAGAAAGGCTCCTCACCACCTGTTTTCCTAACTAATGTGCATTCTATCATAAAATCTCTGCTCAATATCACTTCCCTTGGAACCCTGGGGCTTGCAATATGTTTTACATATCCCTTGCTACCTGAGCAAGGACTGAAATAATTACCTCACCCATCTGCCTACCCAATAGATTGTGAGATTCTTGAAGTCAGGGACTATCTTGTTCCAACTTTGTATTGAACAAATTGTTAAAATTCAATCAACAATGGTTATGTACTTGATACTTATCAACTACAATATCTTAAATACAATTTAAAAATTCATTTATCCAAGATTAATTGATTATGTACATTAAAATAAACATGTCGTTTAGCTTTTCAAATGTAGTCCTTGTTGTAAATAATGTTATTTCTAAAGTATTAATCACTGCCTGGCTTGGTGATTCCCTGGTTGCTCAATCTATGTTGTAGACATTGCCCTTTTGTTGACTGAAGCATCTTTGAACCATCTGCTGGCACAAATGTTGGACATCTTGAAAGCAGAAACCAATGCTGTACAAACACATCATAAATGATCATGTGAAAAATCATCATTTTTCCTTTCTATGATGCAAAATTATTACCAACTGGGGAAATAAACAAAGTGTTGCAAGTAAATTTTAAGCTCCTTAAGCAAAAGATAATTTAGTAAAGACTGTTTTCTTTTACATGTTTACACCAGAAAGTATATGTTGTCATTAAGGACTATGGTCATTACAGATATTTCTAAACATTCTTTATTGTTCATTTTTAATCAAGTAATTTGCACCAATTTTGAACAAAATCTGAATAGTCCTATTCCAGGTAGAGTTGCAAAGAGTTTATTTCTGAATAATGAATTTTATTTTTGTGAAGTGAGAAAAGTGAAGTCTCTACATATATTCATTTGAACAAGAGTTGTAATGAATGGCATGTTAATGGTGTATTTATAAATCACTGGTGAAAGAGGCAAGGAAATTAAAAGAGGCCAACAAATGAAAATAGAGACATTTGACATATTAGGATCCTTCCATTTTTCCAGATAGGTATACCTACTGAATTTTCATGAAAATAAAAATTATTTTAGTAATTTAATAGTAATTTTAATAAATTTCTTCTGTTTGTGTAAAAAATAACTCAAATGTCATTGGTAAATATGTATGTGTTATCTTTTACCATTAAAAAATTAAAAAAATACTTATACCATTATTAAAATTATTATAAAGATGTGGGGTACAATTCAGAGTTAGGTATACAAACGTTGATTATGCAGATACCCTTGTTGATGAGGTATGCCCCTGCCTACCCTTGATACCATTTTAAAAAGTCTCTGTTGAAAGAAAAAAATAACTAACATAACATTAATAATGTTTATTTTTCTGGAAAAAATTTTTAAAAGACTAAGCATTGTTTTCTTGGGAAAATCGGTAGAATTTGAGTAATTTTAATACTATTTTATCCAAAAGATCAATGTATCAGACATAAAATGGCTCACAATCCTGGGTGAATTGCACTTGACCAACCATTGATATATATCTCAAATATTAAAACTGAAGACAAAATAATCACTTTTTAAAACCACAATATTCCACCTATGTTGTTTATAGTTTTTCAACTTAATTTTAGTAATGAAAAAAAATAATTTGGTTAGCATTCAAATTAAAACTTTAAAAATATATGTATATACACACACACATATATTTATGGAAAACAAATGTCACATTTAAAAAATAAGACAAAATAATTACATAGTTTCAATTGATATTAATAGAAAATTGTGGTCTGTAAAAGTAAACTCCAAAGAAACTTCAGAAAAAAATGAAGAAAACTTATGTTTTAAGAAGAGGCATGAAATGATATTTTGAAGTCAGACAATGCACATTCTTATTCACTGGGATTGTCATTCAACACTTTAAAAAAACTTTGTCCTTTTTTGTACACTTGTATAATTAAATTCAATTGATACTTTCAGTTAAGTACTGAATAGTTAAATATTGACTATATTATAAAAGTAATATTCAAGATATTCTGAGTCATTTACAAAAAGTGTTGTACCCTGTAAAACAAATATTTAATGGTAAGTTAAAATAAGTGGAAGCAAATACTCATCATTTTGCCGTAATAATGTATAAAGTTATATGTTATAATAGAATGTGTGACAAATCAGATCATATTTTATTATAAATGGATAGACTTTATGTGTGGAATAGTTTAGAGATGGCAAATAGCTATATGTTCTTTTCGAAAGTACCTCATTTATAAATTGTTGACTGGCATCATAAATTGATCATAGTACCATTTTTATTCATTTTTATTTATTTATTTATTTATGTTTTGAGTTGGAGTCTCACTCTGTCACCCAGACTGGAATGCAGTGGCCGCTCCCGGCCACTGCAGCTTCGACCTGCTGGTCTCCAGCGATCCTTCTGCCTCAGTCTTCCAAGTAGACTACAGGCACACACTACCACACCCAGTAAATTTTTTGATTTATTGTAGAGATGAGGTCTCGCCAAGTTGCCCAGGTGGGTCTCGAACCCGTGGGCTCAGGCAGTCCACTCATCTCAGCCTCCCAAAGCACGGGATTACAGGCTGAGCCAACGAGCCCGGCCCATTTTTATTTTTTAATTTAGATTTACTTATTTTTTGAAAGCCATCAAACATTCAAGGAGTTTTAATTTTGTTTTTTTCAGCATTACTTTATTTTTTGATTATTTATTTATTTTTCTTCATTACAATAGATTTAGGAGGTACAAAAAAGTTTTTGGTTACATGGTTGCATTGTATAGTGATGAAGAAGTCTGGACTTTAAGTGTATCTCACCTGTGCACGTTGTACCTGATAGGTGAGTTTTTGTCTCCATCCCTTCTCTCCCTTCCCCTTCTGGATCTCTAAGTGGAAGCTAATGTCTATTACATCATTCTATATGCCTTTGAAAATCCTTAGTTTAGTTCTCATTTATAAGTGAAAACATACAGCGTTTGGTTTTCTGTTCCTCTGTTAGTTCACTTAGAGTGTTGTTCTCCAATTCCATCAAAGTTGCTGCAAAAGACATTATTTCATTCTTTATGACAGCTGAATAGTATTCTATAGTGTACATACCACATTTTCATTATCCACTGATTGGTTGATGGACATTTAAGTTGATTCCACATCTTTGCAATTGTGAATTGCATAGCACTATTTTTACTGGACCTGTACTGAGCCTCATATTTCTTCCCAGAACTCAAGGTTGTAATTGACACTTAAGATTAAATTTCTTTACCATTCCTAAGATAGACAATTCTGTTTTAGAGAAAGGAATGGAAAATCAGAGAGATGATATGACTTAGAAAAATCATCATCTCACAGCTCTGTGACCACATCCCAGATTCCTTGATTTGTACTTGTCAGTTTACTGAGACACACACACACACACACACACACACACACACACACACACACACACACACACACACATATGTGAATATATGTATTTGTATTTGATTCTTTGGGGATTTTGTATAGAATTCTACAGATAGTATTCATTCAGCATATATTTTGAAATGACAGACTCAATACTAATCTTAAAGTAATTTTTATTAGAAACTAAGTGAAGTATAATAACTATTGTAAAAGTCTTTTGAGAATGACTTACACACCTTTGGCAGATGCAGATTCTGAGACACTGATGTTTAATGAAAATAAGAGCACTTTAGTGATAGAGATAATGCTTACTTTTTACTATTAGAGAAAACGAAGCTGTGAAGATTTAGGAAGGTTTTCTGGGCAGGCAAGAATATACAAAATGAAAAGCCATGATAATAATATTTTGATTCATTTATTCAACTGTGGGTTTATGAAAAATGTAGGCAATAGCTTCTGTTGAATAGAAATGTAATAGAAGAAAGAAAATGACTTGGACACAAAAAGTGTTAACAGTGTAGATCAATATTTGTTGCATGGATAAAGTATTGAAGAGAAGATGCAAAGTAGGTTAGTAATAAAGCTAGGATGAAGTTAGTTTGGGAAATTTGTGTTTTGGCATAGAATTTTAGTTTTAAAGTGATTGTCATCTCAGGGAGCCAACGACTTACACTGAATGCTCACTGCAGCTCACACTGATGAATTTTATGTCTAATAGGTCAGTCTTCTCTTGTCTAATAGCCCTGACTAGGAACCCCAGTAAGTGTCTGAATAGAATTGATAAGTCTGGATATCCTTGCTTATTTCTGATATTGGAAAAAAGTATACAGTATTTCACTATTAAGTATGATAAATTGGCTGTGAATTTTTAAAGATGCATTTAATCAGGTTGAGGGCATTCTCATCTATTATTCATTTGTTGAACGTTCTTATTATGAAATCATGTTGAATTTTGTTCAATTCTTTTTCTGCATCTATTACGATAATCAAGTCTTTTTGTTTCTTATTCTACCAATATGATATATTACATTAGTTAACTTTCAGATGTTAAACCAGCCTTACATTCTTGGGATAAATTCCATTTGATCATGATGTATAATTATTTTGAAATGTTACTGGGTTTTGTTTGCTGATATTTTGTTGTGAGTTTTTGCATCCATATTTATAGTTTTCTTTTTTGGTGATGTCTTAGTCTGGGTTTTGGTTTGAGGGCAATACTGGCCTAATAAAATGAATTGAGAAGTATGTCCTCCTTTTCTATTTTTTGGAAAATTTCTGAATAATTTATATTAATCTAAATGTTTAATAAAATTCAGCAGTGAAGCTACCTGGTCCTAGACTTCTCTTTGTGGTTAGCTTTTCTTGTTGTGGTTATAAAATTCAATCTATTCATTTGTTATAGGGCTATTCAGAATGTCTATTTTTTCTTAGGTCAGTTTTATTAGTTTATGTCTTTCTAGGGATTTGTTCATTTTATCAAAGGTTATCTAATTTGTTGACATATAATTTTTCATAGTATTCCATAACATTTTTATTTCTATAAGGTAAGTAACAATGTCTTCTCTTTCACATATGATGCTGGTAACTTGATTCTTCTCTTTTATGTCTTGGTAAATCTAGCAAGACATAAATCTAATGGCTTCTCAGTTTTTAAAATCTTTTCAAAGAATCAGATTTTGGTTTTATTGATTTTTTCTGTATTACTTCTTTATTCTCTATTTTGTTATTTTAACTCTAATCGTTATTATTCCCTTTATTTTATTTGCTTTGGGCTTAGTTTTCTCTTCCTTTTCCAGTTATGTAAAGGTAGCATTTATGTAATTTAAGATCTTCTTTCTTAATATAGGCACTTACAACCAAATGTGTCCCTCTAAGTTTTGCATTAGTTGCATCCCATAAATTTTGATGTTATATCTTCATTTCAATTGATCTCAAAGTGTTTTGATTTCCCATTTTATTTCTTTTTTGACCCATTGATTATTTAAGCATATGTTGCTTAATTTTTACATATTTGTAAGTTTCCCCCAATTTTTCTTGTTACTGTTTTCTGATTTCATCCCATTTTGGTCAGAGAACATACTCTGTATTGTATTTATTCTTTTTAATTTATTGGGCTTATTTTATGGCTAAACATAAAATTTTTGGTGTTTCATGCGGACTTGGGAAGAATGAATGTTCTGTTGTGGTTGAATGAAATGTTCTATAAATGTCTCTCAGGTCTAGTTGGTTTATAGTGTTATTCAAGTTTTTTATTTCTTTTTTGTTTTGCTGTCTGGTTGTTATATTCATTATTCAAAGTGGGATATTGAAGTCTACAGCTATTATTGTTGATTTGGTCACTTCTCTCTGCTTCTGTTAGTCTTTGTTTTGTATATTTTAGTATTCTGTTATTGTGTGGATATATGTTATAATTGGTATATCTTGCTCATGCTTTGTCCCTTTTATGTTCATAAAATGTCCCTTCTTAATTCTATTAACTATTATTTTTGTTTTAAAGTTCATTTTGTCTGATTGCATTATAGCATCCCATGACCAGATGGACTTTATTTCTGGGATGCAAGGTTGGTTTAACATATGCAAATCAATATGTTTAATCTACAATATAAGCCGGTGAAACACCAAAAACCACATGATTATCTCAAAAGACACAGAAAAGGCATTTGATGAAATCCAATCTTTCTTTATAAAAACCCTTAAATACCAAGGCATTGAAGGAACATTTTTCAAAACAATAAGAGCCATCTGTGACAAACAAGCAGCCAACATCACACTTAAGAGCAGAAGTTGGAAGACTTTCCCCTGATAACTGAACAAAACAAGGATTTCTACTCTCATCTCTCCTATTTAACAGAGCACTGGAAGTCATAGCCAGAGAAATCATGCAGGATAATTAAATTAAAGATATTCAAATAAGAATAGAGGAAGTTAGATTATCTCTTTTTTCAGATGATATGAATCTATACCCAGAAAAACCTCCTTGCACTGTTAAGCAACTTTGGTAAAGTCTCAGGATATAAAATTAATATGTAAAAATCAATTGCATTTCTATACACCAACAAGCAGACCGAAAACTAAATAAAAAACTAATTCTATTCATGATAGTCACAAAAAAAGCTTTCTTTTGATTGCTGTTTGCATGATATAACTTTTTCCATCCTTTTACTTTCATTTTATTAAGATATTTAAATCTAAAGTGTGTCTCTAGTAGACAGCATATAGTTGCATTATGTGTTATCATATAGTTGAATAGTCTCTGCCTTTTGATTGGATTGTTTAATCCGTTCACATTTAATGTTATTCTTTATATAGTTGTGTTTGTGCTTGCTATGTTATTTTACTTTTTCTTTTTTTAAAAAAACTTATTTTAAAGATGTAGGGTTAGGTATACAAATGGTCATTGTACTGGTAAAGTTTGGGCCTCCCTTTAGTCCCCACTTCACCTGGTTTGAGATTAGATACCCTTATTGATGAAGTGTGCCCTCCTCCCTTTTTGTTAATCTATTCTTCCTTACTGATTTCTTTTGCATAAAGTGAATGTTTTCTAATATAGAATTTTAATTTTTTCATAATTTGTTTTACTATTTTTTGAGATTTTGTCTCCTTAAGTGGTTGCTCTATGATTTGCATGTGCATTTTTACTTATTAGAATCAGCTTTAAGTTTATAGTAGCTGAATTCCAGTGATGTATGGAAGCATTCCTCCTATATAGTTCTGCTGCCTTTCTTCTTTAATGTATAGTATCATTGTTACACATATTACATCTATTAAATGATACAAACCTCACTAACATCTGCAATCATTTCTTTAGCACAATACGACTTTGTTCCCACCCACATTTTTTGTGCTGTTATTGGCAAATATATTGAGTATATTAAATTTTATATGTATATTAATTTATAGATTTGTTATAAATATTTGTTGAAATAATATTTGTTGAAATAAATATGCATACATAAAACATGCTATATATACATTTAGTATATTTAAAAATTTTATCTTATTAGTAAGTTACTGTATAACATTCAGAACTTTGCTCTTTCATCCAATGTTATGATTTAAAAACTTATTCTTTTTGATACGTATAGGGGGTGTGGTAGTTCAAACTTTTAATTTCTATTTTTCTAATCACTAAGGAGGTTGAGCACTTTTGCTTGTGTTACCAACCATTTGTTTTTATTTTTTGTTCAGTGAATATGCAAAACTAGTCTTTGCCGATTATTTGTATTGAGTTGTTTGTATTGGGTTAACCTTTCTAGATTTTTGTCTTCTAGATTTTGACACCACAATTCCTTATTATGTTATTATTTCTCCTAAGAAAAACTGTTAAGAAGTTTTTTTGGTTTTGCTTTGGTATTTCAATAAACTTTTTCATTTTTTTCAGAGAAAGATTTATTTGAAATAATGAGGTGGTCTGTCCTTCTGGAAGTGAAAGTCTAGCTATTTATTTATTTTCATTTTTAATTTCCCTGATTTTTTAATGTCAAGAATCCTTTTTGACCATTTGGATTTATTAGCTATTCAGGTTTCTTCAGTGAATTTTTTCTATTTGCATTCCTTATCTATTTTTAAAAGTTGGATTGATTGTTTCTAATTAATTGATATATTCAGAATATTAATGTTTCAAAAATTGTTCAGTTCACACACAGATATCAGTGAATTGCAGAGATCATCTACAGTGGATCACTTTCATGCATTTTCAGTATGTTTATGGCATGTTTTGCTCTTTGAAATCGTCTGTTGTAATGTTTCCAAAATTTTCCCTTTGTTTTCATTTTCTTTTTTGTTAAAGACATCCCGTCTTATTCCAGTGTCATGAAGATGTTCCTGAATAATTTATCCTAAAAGTTTTAAAGTTTCCTTTTTCTTATTTAATTTTTTACATGGAAGTTATTTTTGTTCATGGTGTCTAATTGTGTTTTGTTAAGTATATTTGATCTATTTTCTCAGAAAAGTGAACAGCCGGGTATATTCCCAGCTTTTCTGAGAAAATTGGTTAAACATACGTAACCCCGGTTGTTCACTTTTCTGAGAAAATTGGTCAAACATACGTAACAAAACACAATTAGACACCATGAACAAAAATAACTTCCATGTAAAAAATTAAATAAGAAAAGCTGTCAGGGGAGGGGGGTGGGACTGGCAGTTGAGGGAAACTGCTAGGGGAGGGAGGGGCATACCTCATCAACAAGGGTACCTGCATGATCAATGTTTGTAAACCTAACCCTGAATTGTACCCCTCATCTTTATAATAAATAAATAAATAAAATAAAAATGAACAGTCTATTTTTCTTAGTAGACTTTATTTTTTAGAGCAGTTTCAGGTTCACAGCAAAATTAAGAGAAAGGGCATAGAGATTTCTCAACTGCTCCCTGCCCCTACAAGCAACAGCCTATCCCACCAAAGTGGTACATTTTTTTATGATTAATGAACCTATGTTGATACACCATTATCACCTAAAGTCCACAGTTTTCATTAGGGTTCACTATTGCTGTTGAACATTTCATGAATTTGGACAAATGTATAGTGACATGCATTCCCCATTACAGGATCATACAAATTAGTCTCATTGCTCTAAAAGTCCTCTGTGTTCCACCTATCCATTCCTCCCTTCTCCCTAACTCCTGATAACCACTGTCTTTTACTGTCTCTATAGTTTTGCCTTTTCCAGAATGCCATATAGTTGGGTTCATATAGCCTTTTCAGGTTGACTTATATCACTTAGTAATATACATTTAACTTTTCTTTGTGTCTGTTCATAGTTTGATAGTTCATTTCTTTTTATTGCTGATTAATACCAGCATTATTCTGATGACGTATAAAGTTTATCACCTTTTTATATGCTTCTTTTTGTCACGTGTGTATGTTCTTTGGGGAGGCTTCTTTTCAGATCTTTTGTCCATTTTGATTTATTTTTATTACTGTGGAGTTTTAACCACTCTTTGTATACTTTGGATATAGTCCTTTCTCAATTACGTATTGTTCAAATATTTTCTTCCCGTCTGTGACTTGTCTTCTCATAATCTAGTTTCCAAGATTATGAATAGCTTGTATTTTGATAACTGGAGTTCTACTCTAAGACAGCACAAAATAGAGTGAGTTTTCTGTGCATTTAGCCTCCCCAAAATTGGTATTCTATGTAAGGGAATAAACCTGGCAAGCCTGAGGAAAAGCTAAGGAAAGAGAGATGTGTAACTAATGTGAACTTTTGCCTTTATCCCATGCACGTGACTTACAGATCTAGAGAATGGTGAATCCTCAAGTACTTAGGACTGAGAAAGGAGAAGGGAAAAGCCAGCAGAACAAGGCACCAGTCACTTAGTGCAATTAGTCCAAAGCCAGTACTTACTGTGTGACCTTGAGCAGGTCATTATTCTTTTTGAGCCATAATTTTTTTATAAAGTCAGAGTGTTACTTTACCGCCCAGGCTGGAATGCAGTGGCACTTTCACAGCTACTGCAGCCTCAACTTGCTGGACTCAGGTAATCCTTCTGTCTCAGACTTCCAAGTACCTGGAACTACAGGTGCATGCCACTATGCCCAGCTAATTTTTCCGATGTATTGTAGAGAAGAGATCTCATCAAGTTGCACAAGCTGGTCTCAAACCCCTTGGGTCAGGCAATCCTTTTGCTTCTGCTTCCCAAAGTGCTGGGATTACAGGCATGAGCCACCATACCCAGCCTGCAACTTCTTGAGTTCTAAAATACAGGCAGTATTACTTTCTTTGCAAGGCTACTATGAAGACATAGTGCTGTGGTGTATGGAATTGTGCCTAGCGCTATCCTTGGTTTGTGCTATGCACTCTCCACATTAGTCACTACTCACCTTTCCTTCTACCCTTAGTGCTTCCCTTTGTGTAGAAGTTCAAGGCCACAGAATGAATGGACATTTAAAAAGTTTGTGTGTGATACAATACCAATTTTAGATGTATATAGCAGCTCTCAGGAACCATGTATATTACACATTTGTGTGTCTTTATAAAAGAAAACTTCTCCCATATGTTACTTCTAATAAATATCATGTAAGATAGAAGCTCCATTTGAAGAAAACCAGTGAGGATGCAGAACCTAGTTTAAATAAAATGAGATTCTGGATGACTAGAAGGTGAAAACCAAACTAATAGCTCCAAAGGTCATGATAAATGGATTAGGAAAGCAATCAAAATGGTTTAGCAAACCAATGCTGTCATTCTTCTTCTTAATGAATCTCTTAAAGACTAAATAAAAGAAGAAAGATGAAAGTAATTATTGACTGTGTACCTAGTTATTGGAGCTGCTGGTATCTCCAAGGAATACAGTTCATAAAGCTGAGGCTGTATGTGAATGCACATATATATCATATGACTGCCTCTGAGCTGGGAAATTATATATGGTTTACATAGTGGGTGCATAAATATTTTGTTTAATGAACATGTTATGTAGAACTCTATCCTTCAGTCATGCCATGGTGAATTTATGTGGTGAGTTTTTTGGACATTAGGAGGGTTGGAGAGAACATGGCTTTAAAGTGGGAGAGGCTTGAGTCAGTACTCATTTCTAGCATTCTTTGCCAAGTAGAGAAAACATTAAATTTCCCCGACTGCCACTGAACAGCAAAAGAGATAGAGGAGGCAAATGATGAAAAAACACATTCTTGGAAAGGGTTCCATGAAAAAGGAGGAAGGATCCACAATAGTATTGCCAAGAGAAATGTAATAAACACTTCCCATGACTATTGTATCAGAGGACAGGCTTTCTGGTGCAGATTTTATTTGTCAGCCCAATAGAATGCTATTAGAGCTGGGGAAGTCTGGTTCATTCTAATGACGAATAAAGAATATACAGATTAGCCTGGTCATTTTGACTGACACAGCAATTAAGTCATCTTGTTTGGTAAGCTGTAACTCTGATTATGTAACAATCAAATTACTTTACTGGAGGTTGGGGATCGGAGCAGAAGGAGAACATACAACATTTAGAGGTGGGTTTTGGTAAAGTTCTGGACAAAAGGTAATGTGCCCAGGATGGGACAAGAAACCTCCAGAACACTGAAGAAGGGTCTGTCAGAGGCAGGTTGCCAGGGTCGTAGTCAAACAGAATTCGAGTTCCAGTCCAGTTTTTCAGTATGGGTGTGTCCAGGGGTGTTGGGGATTTAGGGAGCTGGCTGTAGTTTCTTTAGAGGTTCAAATTGCAGACACTTGACTAATTTCTCTCCTCACCTCCTAAAGAAGGTGAGGGGCTAAATTGAGACAGAGACTGAATTTGGCTACTTTTTCCAGCTGAAGCTCTTTGGGGCTTGATGCTGAGCTGGGCTGTGGGAGGCTGAGATGGACATGCTCTCCATGTAAGTGTGATAGAATTACAGATGTGTGTGTGGCTCAAGACTGCCTTCGGGTTTAGAGATACAACTGGTATTTACAAAGCCTTTTGCTGTCTGCCATTTAGTTTATGTCTACATGGGAAAATATGCCTGAAGAACAGTCAATTCTGCAATTTTGATAGCAGAATTAAATCAACTACAATCAAATGGATATGCTTAAACCAATCCTAAACTGACCTTCCCTGAAGAAATAGAATCATTCTGAAAAAAGTCAATTCGGTTGCATTTTGTGGTCAAGTCCTGAAATATTCACTTCTTAAAATCTTTTGTCTATGCAAGACCAGCCCAGGCAACTTGGCGAGACCTCGTCTCTACAATAAATTAAAAAAAAATTAGCTGGGTGCGGTAGCATGCACCTGTAGTTCTGGCTATGTGGAAGGCCAAGGCAGAATGATCGCTGGAGCCCAGCGGGTCAATGCTGGGGTGGCTGTGAGTGTGCCACTGCACTCCAGCCTGGGCGACAGAGTGAGACTCCAACTAAAAAAAAAAAATCTTTTATCCAAAATAATAATTTTGTAGTGATACTTATTAGGGAAACCAGCCTCTTTCTGTTGCTTCTACAAGAGTCAGAACCATTATACGGGGTCTGACAATTAAGTTTGCAAACTCATCCCAGAACAAGTGCTACATACCTCATTGCTGAATATCACTACAGTCACCATTGAAGTACTCTCCTTGGGAAGCTATGCACTGATGCCTGCACTTAGTTCACCTGTCAAGGCAATTTTGGAACTATTTTTCTGGAATGGCCATCAGAGCTGTCATCATACTACACTTGATATCCTGAATGTCATCAAAATGTCTTCCTTTCAATATTTTCTTTACCTTTGGGTAAATAAAAACGTCATTTTGGGCCAGATCAAGTGAGTAGAGAGGATAGTTCAATACAGTTATTTGTTTACTGGCTAAAAACTCCCTCACAGACAGTGCTATATGAGCTGGTACATTGTCATGGTGCAAGAACTCCTTTGGGACTATTTTTGCACACACCTTTCTCATGCCAAGATTTTCAGTTAAGATTTTCCTGTTTCTCTATTGCTGTTTATTTAGTCTGCTATGCTTCTCACAGTCACCTGATGATTTTGATGCACAATTCAATGAATTTTTGCAATGTTTTCATCAGTGCTTCTAGTTACTGGCCACCCTAACCTCTCTCCATCAGTGATGCTTTTTCTCCCCTCAGAAAGACATTTGATCCATTTACACACTGCCATTTTCTTCATGGCATTAACCCCATAAACTTGGACTATCACATCCCTGATTTCACTTGCACTCTTGCCAAGTTTAACAAGAAATTGAATGGGCATGCTCTAATTCAAGCTCTGACATTCTTACGATGGCACACAAAAACATGCAACAAGAATGAAAGCCACTAAGCAAGACACCACCACACATCAACACAAACACAGCTGTGAGACACTGATATACCAGGGTTATGAAACCTTACCGAGTTGTTTGTACAGTGCTGCCAATATGAGCCCACAGTGGCAAATCTATGCACTTGTCAGACCTTGTACAACGATAACAGACCGGGACAGCAAACTTTTCCCCATGATTTCTAGAAAACATTCCAAACCGCATCCTCATTAGCCCTCTAGTCCATGGTGAAAGCTGTATCTAGTTCATTAATCACTGGGAAAACTATGTCCTTTCTTTAGAACACTAAAGATATGGCAAAGGAAAAAGCATGAAGTTTGTTTAATTTTGCTTTCTGTTACTTAATATATGAGCTAGTCAATATTTGTAATGTCTTAATAGCTTTCCAAATGTTCAGAAAATTTGAACAACTACTATTGCCTCTCTAGGGTATACTTATATAAAAAATTCTATTTCAGGGGGTATTCCAGGATGGTGACAGAGTCATTTGGAGTGTGTGTGTGTCTCTGCATAAATGAATGTGCATAGTAATGAATATACATGCGAGTGTGTGGGCATGTGGGTGTGCGAGTGTTTGTCTGAGTGGAGACATGGGAACAAGCGGTCTGAGCTCTTCTGCTGAGGTGGCTGCCCCAGGTGGCTACTTGGATCCCCTCTGTACCATCCACAGCCCAGAGTCAGGCACAATCTTTGCTCCACTCTCTAGAAGAAAGTGGTGAACAATACCTGCTGCCAGCACCAACTGCCACCACAACATTTTATGCTAAATCAAACATTGGCAGCAGGGACAGTGGAGAAAATACAATGGAGGAACTAGTTGCTGAGCCGCAGTGGAGAAGATGCAGAGACATCTCTACTGCCTTTGTCCTGATAACCAGGTAGAGATGGACTCTGGCCTGCCCACGTGAACTGCAGAGCTACTCCCTGAGATGGAGGGGGTGAATTCCATACCTTTCTGAGGTTCATCACTGCCAACCCCAACCCAAAGAGGATACCCTGGGTGCACTATCCCCAGAGTGACAAACCTGATGAGGAAACCCAGTTGTCTCATTACCCTAATTGGAACATTTGTGGGTCTATGGCTGCAACTCGAGATGAAGAACCCAGTCTACAGTGGATGAGTGGGGATGAGTTTTAAAGTGGCTCAGCTCCCTTTATCCAGCAATTCCTGAGATGTGTGTCCCAGGCAGGGAATATCCTGATCAGCACACAAAGAGAGGGCAGAACACAGGAGGATCAGTTGGTGGTGGTTAACAGCCTTCCCCCAACTGCATGGTGAGCAGGGGGACTGATCTAGATGTCAGAGTCCCCTCCTTTCTGCCACAAGCCAAGAGCAGGGGTGCTTGGGTCATCATGCCTACAAGGAATCCAAAGTTTCAGAAACTGTGACAAGAGAGTTTTTTTTGTTTGTTTTTTGGTTTCCCCCGCTCTCTCTCTATAGCTTGAAGGGGGGTGCATATTTCATTTTGTTTTACTTCTTCTTTTTTCATATAAGGGTGTATATGAGTGTGGAAATCTCATATTGTCAGTTTTAGATTTTTTTCTTTTCTCTTTTGTACTTGTTGCTTTGCATGTTTTTCCTTCTCTTCTTTCTCTTCGTTGTCATCTCTACTTCCTTCTCTATTTCTTAGTTCCTTTTCTTTATCTTATGTTATTTTGTACCCAGGGGAGATACATATGTTTCCATTGCATGGAAATACTGTGAGGTGGTGGAAGTGGATCTCTGGGGGTCCACACACCAATCAGCGAACATTGTGAACTTCAGGAAATTTTTCAATCTTAGCACCCCTTCAACAAACCTTGTTTAAATTTCAAAGCTGCAAAAGGACAGCACAGCTCCCACTCCCAAACTTGGCTTTAATATCAAACAAATCCAGAGGCTTTACCGAAGGAAGAATGGGGGTTGGCAAAAAAGTGAAAACTACTCCCTTTCTCACTGAGCAACAAATGTAAAGAAAAAAGAAAGATCCATCACAAATGAAGAGAAATTAATGAAAAGACACAGGTATCCCACAAAGTTCAAAAAGGATAGTGCATGAGAATACAGACTTTGGAACTCAACCAATGAAGAGCACCCAGATCAACTGGTCTCAGACCACAAGTGTGAAGATCAAGGAATGGTTGAAAAAGATGAATGTAATCAAGGAAGGAAAGATAAAAACATGAAAGAATTAATTATAGAGATGCAAGTTATAAAGAATAAAGTAAATGAAATAACTTGTCAGTATGGAAAGTAGAATTTACCAGGCAAAAGAAAGAATCTCAGAGTTTGGAGTCCAAAATATGGAACTAACCCAATCTGTTAAAAGCATAGAAAGGAAGCTTAAAAAGATGGAAAAATCTTTCAAGAGATGTGCAATTATATTAAGACACTGAACTTATGCCTGATCAGTATCCCTGAAGCAGAAAAGGAGAATGAGAACACTCTGGAACAAACATTCCATGATCTTCATCAAAGAAAAATTCCCATATCACATCAGAGACGTGACCATCCAAACACAGGGGATTCAGAGAACCACTGTAAGGCATTACATAAGAAGTCTAACTCCAAGACACATAGTAATTAACTAAAGTAATTAACTAAAGGTAGCTAGATAGAAAGGCCAGACTACCTTCCTGGGAAGATCAATTAGAACAGCAGCAGATTTACCTATAGAAACATGACAGACTAGAAGAGACAGGAGTCTAATCTTCAAAGTTCTCAAATATAAACAATTCCAATCAAGAATTTCCTATCAACTAAGCTAAGCTTCAGCAGTGACAGATAATTAAAATTCTTCCTAGACATTTAATCCCTAAGAGTGTATGCTGCCTCCATACAAGTTCTATAAGAGATGCTTAAGAAACTAATAAGCACAGAAGAAAGAAAAAAAGAAAAAGAATGACCACGCTCTTTCCAAGAATGCAGGAAAGCAGAGAATCAATACAACATGCATTGTGACTGCAAAATTGAAAACATACATACATATCAATCCTAAAATTAAAATAAAGAACACTCACAGACTCAAAGTTAGAAGATGAAAAACAAATTTTGAGGTGAATGGAACACAAAAGGAAGCAGGAGTTGCAATCTTAATAAGATAAAACAATCTTTAAGCTATCAAAATATAAAAAGATACAGAAGGAACTGCACAATGATAAAAGGTTCAATTCATCAAAAAGAAACTTCCATCTTAAACCATATATGCACCCAACACAGGAGCACCAGCTTTTATAGCAGCTACTAAGTAAACTAAAAGAAGATATTGACCCTAACACTATCATTGCTGGGGACTTAAAATACCCTACTAACAACCCTAGATAGATCATCAAGGCAAAAAAATCAACAAGGGTATTAGGAGTCTCAACTTGACACAAGACCAAATTGACTCAATAGATACCTACGACACTCCACCCAACAGCCATGGAATATACATTCTATTCATCACCACATGGAATGCACTTCAAGACTGACCACATCCTAGGATGTAAATCAAGGATAAACAAATTCACAAGATCAAAATAATGCCATGCACCATCTTAGACCACAGTGGAATAAGACGAAATGTTGACACCAACAAAGTTGCCCCACAAACCACAAAGACATGGACAATAAATAGCATGATGCTGAACAACTACTGAGTAAACACAGAAATCAAAGCAGAAATTAAAATGTTTCTGGACCATCTGAAAATAAAGACACATCTTACCAAAATCTCTAGGATGCCATGAAAACAGCATTAAGAGGGGAATTTATATCTCTATGAACACACATCAAGAAAATAGAAATATCACAAATTAACAGCCTAACAAATCACCTAAGGGAGCTGGGAAAAGCAAGACCACTAAATGTTAACTTTTATTTAAAAAATTTTTTTGTTATAAAGATGTGGGGTACAATTCAGGGTTAGGTATACAAACACTGGTTATGCAGGTACCCTTGTTGATGAGGTATGCCCCTCCCTCGCCTAGCAGTTTTCCTCAACTGCCAATCCCACCTCCCTCCCCTGACAGTTTCCTATTACTGCAAAATACTTTCTTATAGTATTATAATTGTTCAAGGTCTGCTTATGAGTGAGAACATACAGTACTCTGTTCTTTGTTTCTGTGATAGATCACTGAGTATGATTGACTCCAAATCCATCTAAGTTGTTGCAAAGTTCATATATTTATCTTTCTTTATGGCTGCATAATATTCCATTGTGTATATGTACCACATTTTCTTTATCCAGTCCAGCTTTGATGGGCAACATGGTGGTTCCATGTTTTTCTTTTTTTTTTTTTTTTTGAGTTGGAGTCTCACTCTGTCACCCAGACTGGAGTGCAGTGGCCTCTCCCGGCCACCACAGCCTCGACCTGCTGGGCTCTGGCAATCCTTCCGCCTCAGCCTTCCAAGTAGCTGGAATTACAGGCATGCGCTACCACGCCCGGCTGATTTTTTGGTTTATTGTAGAGATGAGGTCTCGCTGCCCAGGGGGGTCTCAAACCCATGGGCTCAGGCAATCCACTCACCTCAGCCTCCCAAAGGCGTGGGATTATAGTCTGAGCCACCAAGCCCGGCTCCATGTTTTTGCTATTGTGAATAGAGCTGCAACAAACATACACATGCAGGCATCTTTTTTGTAGCATGATTTGAGTTCCTCTGGGTATATTCCCAATAGGGGAATTGCTGGGTCATATGGAAGATCAATTTCTAGTTCTTTCAGAAATTGCCACACCCTCTTCCAAAGAGATTGCATTAGTTTGCATTCCCACCAGCAGTGTAATGCATTCCTTTTTTTCCGCATCCTCGCCACCATCTGTTGCTGTTTGTTTTATTAATGATGGCCATTCTTACTGGGGTTAGTGGTATCTCAATGCGGTTTTGATTGCATTCCTCTGATGATGAGTGTGGCTGAGCACTTTTGGCTGCCTGTATATCTTCATCTGAGAAGTGTTTATTCATGTCTTTTGCCCACTTTTTAAAGGGGCTGTTTGTTTTTTTCCCCTCTGCACATTTGAGTTCCTTATAGATCCTAGATGTTAGGCCTTTATCAAATATACAGTTGGCAAATATTTTTTCTCATTCTGTGGGCTGTCTCCCTGCTCTGTTGATGGTTTATTTTGCTTTGCAGAAGTTCATTAGTTTGATAAGGTTCCACTTATCGATCTTATTTCTTAAGGTATTGGCCTTTAGGGTTCTGAATCAGTATTGGTTGCCAGCTCCAATTTCCATAAGGGTGTGTCCTGCCTTTTCTAAGATTCTTTTAGTTTGAGGTTTTATTTATAGGTCTTTGATCCATTTAGAGTTAATTTTTGTGTATGGTGATAGGTAGGGGTCCTGCTTCAATCTTCTACGTGTGTTCAGCCAGTTTTCTCAGCAACATTTACTGAATAGGTTCTTCTCTCCCCAGTGGTTGTTGTTGGAGTCTTTGTCAAAGATGAGTTGGTTGAGGAATTGAGACTTTGCTTCCAGAATATCCATCCTGTTCCATTGGTCTATGTGCCTGTTCTTGTGCCAATACCAGGCTGTTTTGATTACTGTATCCTTGTAGTAAAGTTTGAAGTCTGGAAACATGAAACCTCCTGCTTTGTTTCTTTTGCTAAGGATTGTTTTGGCTATTCGTGGTAGTTTATGTTTCCATATGAATTTCTGTATTGTCATTTCCAGGTCTGAGAAGAATGATGTTGGCAACTTAATGGGTATTGCATTGAATCTGTAGATAACCTTTGGTAGGATGGACATTTTAACAATGTTGATTACTCCTATCCATGAGCATGGGATGTTTTTCCATTTGTTTGTGTCTTCTTGGATTTCTTTGAGCAACATTTTGTAGTTCTCATTGTAAAGGTCTTTTACTTCTCTAGTTAGGAAGATGCCAAATATGGGATTGTGCTTTTTATTTGGTTCTCTGCCTGCTTGTTGTTGGTACATAGGAATGCAACTGTCTTTTGCATGTTTATTTTGTACCCTGAGACTTTGCCAAGGTCCTTTATCAGTGCAAGCAGGTTTTTGACAGATTCTTTTGGATTTTCAAGGTATAGGATCATATAATCAGCAAAGAGGGATAACTTGACTTCCTCTTTTCCTATCTGGATACCCCTGATTTCCTTCTCTTATCAAATTGCCTGAGCTAGGACTTCCAACACAATATTGAACAAGAGGGGTGAGAGTGGGCAGCCTTGTCTGTTCCAGTTTTCAGGGGAAATGTTTCCAGTTTCTGGCCATTTAACAATATGCTAAGTGTGGGTTTATCATAGATGGCACTTACTATTTTGAGGTATGTTCCTTCTGTACCTAGGAGTTTGAGGATTTTCTCAGAAGGGATGCTGGATGTTATCAAAAGCTTTTTCTACATCTAATCATGTTTTTCTTGTTTTTACATTTGTTGATGCATGTAATGACATTTATGGTCTTGTGAATGTTGAACCAGTCCTGCATCTGTGGGATGAATCATACTTGGTCATGGTGGATGATTTTTGAGATGTGTTTTTGGATTCAATTTGCTAGAATCTTGTTGAGGATTTTTGCATCTATGTTCATAAGCGATATTGGCCTGTAGTTCTCTTTTTTGTTGGCTCTTTACCCAGTTTGGGTATCAGTGTGATATTAGCTTCATAAAATGATTTGGGGAGAATGCCAGCTTTCTCAATTGCCTGGAATACTTTCAATAGGATTGGTATCAGCTCCTCCTTGTATGTTTTGTAGAATTCTGCTGGAAAGCCATCCGGTCAAGGGCTTTTTTTTTGTAGGTAGTTTTCATATGACAGAGTCAATTTCCTGGATTGTTATTGATCTGTTTAGTGTCTCAATGTCTTCCTGTTTCAACCTGTGGAGTTTGTGTGATTTCATAAAGTCCTCCATTTCATTTAGGCTATTAAGTTTGTTTCCATACAGGTGTACATAGTAATCTCTGATAATCTTTTGTATTTCTTTGGAGTCAGTTTTGATTTGATCTTTTATATTTATGATGTGTTTACTTGGGCTTTTTCTCTCTTTTCCTTGGTCATTCTGGCTAGGGCCCCATAAATCTTTTTAATTCTTTCAAAGAACCAGCTTTTTGTTTTGTTGATGTTTTCTATGATATTTTTGTCTTCTATGTCCAATATTTAGGCTCTTATTTTTGTGATTTGGATTCTTATGCTAAAGTTGGGGTTTTGGTGGTCTTCTCTTTCCAGTTCTCTTAGGTGATTTGTTAGGCTCTCAACTTCTGATCTTTCCATTTTTTTGATGTGTGCTCGAGAGATATAAATTCCCCTCTGAGAACTGCTTTCAGGGTATCTCAGAGGTTTTGGTAATATGTTTCCTTATTTTTATTTGTTTCCAGAAATCTTTCAATTTCTGCTTTGATTTCAGTGTTGACCCAGAGTTGCTCAGCATCATGCTATTTAGTGTCCATGTCTTGTGGGCTTTGGGGAAATAGTGGTGTTGATATTTATTTTTATTCCACTGTCGTCGGAGAATGTGCACAGCAAGATTTCAACCTTATGGAATTTGTAAAACCTTAACTTAAGAAGAAGAATCTAGATCACCAAAGAAAAAGTACAAATATAGGACATAGAAAAAAAATCAACAAAACAAAAAGTTGATTCTTGGAAAAGATAAACAAGATAGATGGATCCCTAGCCAGACTGACCAAGAAAAAGAGAGAAAAAGTCCAAAAACAACAACAACAAAAAAACCAGAAACAAAAAATTCAAGTCACAAACGACCCAAAGAAGTAGAAAAGATGATCAGAGGTTTCTATGCTCACCTGTATGAAATCAAACTCAAAAACCTAAATGAAAGGGAGGACTTTCTGACATCGTACAACCTCCCATCATTCAATCTTCTTGTTGAAACAAGAAGAAATTCAGACCCTAAAGAGATCAATAACAACCCAGAAAATTGACTATGACATTAGAAAACTAAAAAAAAAAAAAAAAATCCCTGGGCCAGAGGGATTCCAGCTGAATTCTGCAAAATATACAAGGAGGAACTGTATATACAAATATACAAATCCTATTGAAAGTATTCCAGGCAATCGAGCATGATGGAATGCTCCCCAAATCATTTTATGAAGCTAACATCACATTGATACCTAAACTGAGTAAATATCCAACAAAGAAAGAGAACTATAGGCCAATATCCCTCATGAACATAGATGCAAACATTCTCAACAAGATTCTAGCAAATTGGATCCAACAACACATCTCAAAAATCATCCACCATGACCAAGTGGGTTTCATCCTCATGATGTAGGGCTAGTTCAACATCTGCAGGACCATAAATGTAATTAAATACATCAACAGGTGTACAAACAAGCATCACATGATTATATCATTAGATGCAGAAAAAAAAATCTTTCAATAAAATACAGCATCCTTTCTTGACAAAAACCATTGACCAGCTAGGCATAGACGGAACATACCCCAAAATAGAAACAGCCATCTATGATAAACCCACAGGCAACATTTTGCTAAATGGACAGCAATTGGAAGCATTTCCCCTAAAACTTGAAACAGGACAAAGCTGCCCACTCTCAACCCTCCTATTCAACATTGTTTTAGAAATCCTAGCTAGAGCAATCAGACAAGAGAAGGAATCAGAGGTATCCAAATAGGAAAAGAGGAAGTTGTTATTCCTCTTTACTGACTATATGATCCTATACCTTGAAACCCCAAGAGAATCTGTCAAAAACCTCCTTGCACTGATAAAGGGCTTTGGCAAAATCTCAAGTACAAAATAAACATGTAAAAGGCAGTCACCTTCTTATATACCAACAACAAACAGGCAGAGAACCAAATAAAAAGCACAATCCCATTCACAATCGCCACACACCACAAAAATGAAATACCTCAGCATCTTCCTAACCACAGAAGTTAAAGACTTTTACAATGAGAACTACAAATCACTGCTCAAAGAGACTGTAGAATACAGAAACAAATGGAAAACTATTCCATGTTCATGGGTTGGAAGAGTCAACGTTTTTAAGATGTCCTTCCTAGCAAAGGCAATCTGTAGATTCAATGTAATACCCATTAAATTGGAAACATCATTCTTCTCAGACCTGGAAAAGAAAGCACAAAAATTCATGTGAAGACAGAAACGACCACCAACAGCCAAAACAATCCTCAGCAAATGAAACAAAGTGGGAGGTATCACACTTCTAGCCTTTAAACTTTACAATAAGGCAACAATAATCAAAACAGCCTGGTATTGCTACAAGAACAGGCATATAGATCAATGGAACAGTATAGAGATTCTGAAAACAAAACCTCAATTTCTCAACCTCTCTTTCTCTTTGACAAAGCCTCCAACAACAACCACTAGGGAGAGGAGAACCTACTTAGTAAATGATGCTAGGAAAACTGACTGAGCACATGTGGAAGATTGAAACAGAACCCATACCTATCACCATACACAAAAACTACCTCTGAATGGTCAAAGACCTAAACATAAAATCTCAAACTATAAGAACCTCAGAAAACACAGCAGACACCTTATGGAAATTGGAATAGGCAACCAATTCCTGATCAAATCCCAAAATGCCCATGTCATAAGAGATATAAAACAAGTGGGGCCTCATCAAACTGAAAAGCTTCTGCAAAGCAAAAGAAATCATCAAGAGAGTGGGGAGACAGCCCACAGAATGGGAAAAAATATTTGCCAACAGTATACCCTAACATCCAGGATCTACAAGGAACTCAAATGTGCTGAAAGGAAAAAGCAAACAGCCCTATTAAAAAGTGGGCAAAATATATGAATAGACATTTCTCTAAAGAAGACATACAAGCAGCAGCAGCCAACAGATACAAGAAAAAATACCCAGCCTCACTAATCATCAAAGAAATGCAAATTAAAACCACACTGAGGTAGCACCTAACTCCAGTCAGGATGACCATCAACTCAAAAACAACAGATGCTGGAGAGGATGCTGGTGGGAGTGTAAACTAGAGAAACCTATGTGGAAAACACTGTGATGATTCCTAAAACATCTAAAAATTGACCTTCCATATGACCCAGCAATCTCCCTTCTGGGAATATTCTCAGAGGAATTCAAATCATTCCATAAAAAGGATACCTGTAAATGTGTGTTTATTACAGCACTATTCACAGTAGAAAAACTTGGAACCAAGTGTTGCCCATCGGACTGAATTAAAAAAAATGTGGTACATATACATGACACAGCCATAAGGAAGGACAAAATTATGGGCTTCACAGCAACTTTGATGGATTTAGAGTCTATCATATTCAGTGATCTATCACAAAAACAAAGGACTGAGTACCACATGTTCTCACTCATAAGCGGATCCTGGACATCTACCATAACACTATAAGAAAGGGATTGGCAGTAGTGAGGTAATGCCAGGGGAGAGATAGCAGCATATAACATCCATAAGGGTACCTGATCTCCAACCAGGTGAAGTAGGTACCAAATGGAGGCCCAAACTTTACCTGTATGATGACCACTTATGTACCTAATCCTGAATTGTACTCCACATCTTTAAAATAAATAAAAATAAAGATAAAAAATAGTGTCTGAAAAAAAAATTCGATTTCAGCTACTCATAGTGGCTCATGCCTGTAATCCTACTGCTTTTGGAGGCCAAGGCAGTAGGACTTCTTGAGACTAGGGTTCTGAGACCAGCTTGGGCAATAAAGCAAGACCCTATCTCTACAAAAAAGTAAAAAATTAGCCAGGAGTGATGGCATGCTTCTATAGTCCTAGCTACTTGGGAGGGTGAGGCAGGAGGATCATCTGAGTCCAGGAGCTCAAGGCTGCAGTGAGTCATGACTGTGCCACTGTATTACAGTTTGGGTGACTGAGTGAGAATTTGTCTTAAAAAAAAAAAGAAAAGAAAAGAAAAGAGAAAAGAAAAGAAAAAAGATAAACAAAATGTAATTCTTTGATTTCTTTTCCCAATTTTAAAGTTATGGTAACATGTTAAAGAAAAATACACCACTATTGGCAATGCCTGGACTCTAGGAAGTTGTCTTGGTCAAGATTGTTGGATTTATACTTGTACTTATTTTGCTATTTTAGTGCTAATATATTTAAGATAAGGGTCAAGAAAAGGAAAGAGAGAGTATGATTATAGTCCACATGCTGTAACACTACATTTCTTGTTGCTAAGAACATTTAATCCAGATATTTAAAATAATTATAATTGAGTGATGTAATACATTCAGATGTGGAGATTTACGTTTTCATAACTCAAATAAGTATCATTAAATTTATATTTTGCAGTTTAAAATTATTTAAATTTAAGATCATCATGAAATTATTGCAATTTTCAATGAATCCTATACATTTTCAAGTACCTTGGATTGTTTAAATTTAAGATGAACATAATACATTTCTGATCATTTTCAATGAATCCTTGAAAATGGTTCATGTACCTTGATTAAGGAGCACTCTTTCTATGATAAGAGCAAAGGTAGATTAAGTGGAAAGAGTCCTGGTCTTGCAGTCAGAATATCTGGGTTTGAATCTAGATGCCTCTATCTATTAAACGTGTAAACTTCATGGGTCAAGTTATGTCATCTTTTCGGTCTCAGTTTTCTCTTCTGTAAAATGGGAAGAATAATAGTTACTTCACTAGATAATAATGAGGATAACATTTAAAAGAAACTAGACTAGTGTTAATACATGGTATGACTCTTCATCTTTCTCTCTCTTTTAGGTTTCTAGAAGTGTTTAAACCCAGATAGAATGACCGCAGAGTATGGTAGATGAATGGCTGCCCCAGATGACCTTGAAAGTCACACTCAATCTTGGTTTCTATGACCCATGGATCATAAATGACTTTTTGTCGTCATCCTGTCCTGTTTTTTATTCAGCTCACATTTTATTGGACATTTAGTTTGTATCAGTTACTCTGACGTGTCCTTGGCTGGGTAGTTAAGAGGGGTGTGAGCACGTGGGGAAAAATGCATTTGCTCTTTTCTGCCTTGTTTTCTTGTCCTGCTCTGTAGTGACACCTTCGGTCTCATCCAGAGCTTGTTCCTTGTGTCCCTCTCCATTGATTGTGTCCTGCATCCTAGCTTCTTCCTCCTCAGGGCTTACTCCCTATCCTCTGAAGTAATACATAGCTCAGAGGATTGTTGGGAGATATTAATAAATGAGTTCATGCATTCAAACACTTAGAATGGTTTCCTGGCATCGGGTGCATACTCTATACATTTTAGTTACTGTTATCTGCTCATTCCTTTTGGACTGGGGTTTATTCTACCGGATCAGTCACCTTCTCTTCAGGTTCTTTCTGGGCAAGAAGCTTCTTTACTGTCTGTGAGGAATACAAGAAAAATCAGAGCAAGGATGACAGTCTTAGTATCTAAGTTAAAATCAGCATTGGAAAAGACCTTTGTTAGATAAGAAACTACAGCACTACCCACAGGACAAGTATATAGCAGACAGTAAAATGTTGATAAATAAAATATTATTTACAATTTATTATGTTATATTCATTTTTCATATGTTTTATATTTTAATTTTGTGAATTGTATACACACATATCAAAAACTGAAAAAAAACTACAGAGAAAAAATTCATGTAAAATTCCATATTTTCTGCATTTTCTAAACAACTGTTTACTTCTAACAAGAACATCAGAAAGTTTCTTACCAAGGAAGAGTGACCTTTAAAAAGAAAGACCTGACAACCAGATAAACTGCACACCATTTACAGAGGGATTCAGTGGAATTTACTTCATCTATTTCTCTGGCCTCTAGAGAAAATTATTCATTCTAGAAGGGCACAGCTGATTGAGGAGAAAGACACTCGGATTGAAAGCGACAATGCTTTGAACTGTGTTTATAGGAAAGAGTCTAGACCTCTGGATTCTCATCTCTAAAGGGAGATAGTTGGACCAGATTACTTTAAAGGAGACTCCCAGGTTGAACAGGGTGAGCTCTGCTGTGCTGAGCTACATGTGTCTGTGTGGTTTAGGTAGAAATAATAAGGTCACTACCAGGCTGCAAGCACCTAGCTAGATAAGTTCAGGAAATTTAGTTCACTAGTTCTTGAGTTTGCAGTACATAAACTGACCAATCTTCTCTGTGTTATCTATTATACCTGCAGAAAAAATCATCAGAAGAGATGTTTTATCCCTTTGCAAGGGTGTGGTGATGGGTAAGGTAATGGATTCAGAAGTGCTTCAAGGACTGCAAAATCTTTTTAAAAAAGGTCTTGAAAATGAAGAAATGGAGGATAGACTGAGTATATTCTCTTGATTTTGAGAATTTTAGAGCTGGAAGAAAATGTAAGGATTGTCTAATGCAACCTACTCATTTACAAGGGAAGGAGCAGGCTATATGGGTAGAGTGACTGTACTTACTTTTCTCTTCTTTCTGTCTGATCTTTCTGAGCACTCACCTGTCACATCGCCAGTTCACACTGTGCTGAGTGTTCAGCAGTTTTTGACAAAAAGAGCATGACTTTCATGACCTACCCTTCCTATTCACCTGATCTTGCCCCAAGTAACATATTTTTTAGTTTGTTTCCCCAGATGAAAATGTCCTCAAAGGGAAACATTTTGCCAGCATAGAAGATGTGAAACAAAAATGGCAGAAGCACTAAAAGGCATAAAAATTGACGAGTTCAAAAAACTGTTTTGAGCAGTGGAAAAAGCATCTTGGTAGATGTATTGCATTAAAGGGAAGTACTTTGAAGGTGATTGAAGTTTAAACATGTACGAATAACTACACTACTTTTAATAAAAAGTTCTGTCTTTTGGGAGTTGCCCCATATATATTAAAACATATAAGCCGGGCTCGGTGGCTCAGCCTGTAATCCCGCGCCTTTGGGAGGCTGAGGTGAGTGGATTGCCTGAGCCCGTGGGTTCGAGACCCACCTGGGCAGCGAGACCTCATCTCTACAATAAATCAAAAAAAAATCAGCCGGGCGTGGTAGTGCATGCCTGTAATTCCAGTTACTTGGAAGGCTGAGGTGGAAGGATCGCCGGAGCCCAGCAGGTTGAGGCTGCGGTGGCCGGGAGCGGCCACTGCACTCCAGTCTGGGCGACAGAGTGAGACTCCAACTCAAAAAAAAAAAAAAAAAACAAAAAACATATGAATAGGCCAGGCTCGGTGGCTCAGCCTATACTCCCAGCACTTTGGGAGGCTGAGGCATGTGGATTGCTTGAGCCAGCAAGTTCCAGACCAGCCCGGGCAACTTGGTGAGACCTCATCTCTACAATAAATAAAAAATTAGCAGGCATGGTAGCGCATGCCTGTAGTTCCAGTTACTTCGAAGTAAGGTAGAAGGATCACTGGAACCCAGCAGGTAGATGCTGGGGTGGTCGTGAGTGTGCCACTGCACTCCAGCCTGGCCACGGAGTGAGACTCCAAATCAATAAAAATAAAAATATGTATAAACAAAAAAACTTACTGTTTTATAGCCAGTCTTTTATACCTACAATACCATGAATGCTTTTATATATAATTAAATACAGCTCATGCTTTAAATCACAATAAAAAGATATTTCTTAAGATCACTGAAATCAAGTGCCAAATACGAAAACTTGATTTGTAAAATACCTTAAACTCTCTATTTCTGTCAAGCTCCCATCTTGCACTGTATCAGGGAAGATAAAAGATTTTACAATGATGATTTTGTTGTATTGTGGTACTATGAGATAAATTTTTGATGTTAACAGCTTGGATTTTTGCAGGGACTTGTTATTCTAAACTTACAGCACTGGTTCTTAGGCATATGTACACTTCTAATACAGCAGTAACAAATCTTCCCAGAAAAATTCCCTTTATGTCCTTTCTTCACAAGGCAAGGAGGACTAGGGATTTTAGAATTTCTGGACAATGCATTATATAAGACAGATTAATAAAGCTAGCTAGATTGTGATATATAGGTCATATTAACTAGGGTGCATTACTTAGAAAATCCTTTAAAACATCTCTATTGCTTCAAGTAACTGTGAATAAGTTGAACCTGCACTAGAAATACTCTAAAATTTTCCTATATTCAAGATGCTTGACTGAGATAAATCATCATATTTTTATTGAAGGTGCTAAATAAATATCCAAAAGAAGGAAGAGACACAATATGTATGGCTTTAATTCTAATACATGATCTAATTAATTTTTCTCTGAACTGTGAAAAATTTACTGGAATTTTTACAAAAATAGTGATAGGAAACAATTGTGTAAAGATTCAGGATAACTTTTGACATAATTGACTCATTCATGCATATTCACGTATTTATTCAAAAATATTTATTCAATACCTAGTGTTTATCAGTTTTGGCTCAATCATTGGATATACAAGGGTGAGTAACACACTTGGTAGGGAAACAACCATCCTGTTACTGTGGGTCCATAACTGTAATTAGACTGTTGTGGCTATGGCATCATACTGTAGTATTGTGGTTGTGCAGAGATAGCTGATTTACAGTGGTGAATCTTTCATGGTGTCAGCTACTTGGAAAAGAGGTTGGACTCTTGTTTTGGTTGATCTGGGCTGATCAGACAAGTCCTCAACCTTGAAGAAAGTAGTAAGATATCTAGAAGAGAAGAGAGCTGGTGGGGTTTTTTTTTTTTTTTTTTGGGAATACGCTATACTTCCTTTGGGGAAAAAATGTGAACTGTCCATGGTTCTGAAGACTCCGTACAAAGCCTCTATTTAGCTTTCTTGTTACTTTCACTGACTCTATATTGGCATATAAAATGAAACGCCACTAATTATCACTACTGCTATAAAGATAAGAGTTATTTTATTATTTTCAAACAAGAAAACTAGATTTTATATAGAGAAAACAACTTATGAGGGTTCAATTGCAGAGGACAAAAATTAGCTATTTTAAGTAAAAAGGGATTTCAATTTAAGAAATTGGGTGCTACACGCTCTCCAGCAGCTGTTATTTTTTTAGTTGTTGATAATTGCCATTCTGACTGGAGTTAGGTGGTATCTCAGTGTGGTTTTGATTTGCATCTCCCTGATGATTAGTGAGGTTGAGCATTTCTTCATGTGTTTGTTAGCAGCTCGGATGTCTTCTTTTGTGAAGTGTCTGTAATACTGAGTGACCTCTCACAGAAACAAAGATCCGAGTATCACATGTTCTCACTCATATAATGGACCTTGAACATCCAATGTAATGCTATAAGAAAATGACTGACGGTCCTGGGAAACTATGGGGGGGAGGGGGATGGGATTAACAGTCGCAAATATCTGTCTGGGGATGGGGAAACACCTCTTATCAACAGGGTGCCTGAATGAAACATAATTGTACACCTAACCCTTAACTGTACCCCACAAAATCATTGTCGGGGTTCCAGCCCCGACCAAAGAGGGGAAGGGTTAGGACCCGCTCCAGAGAATCCGGACGGTGAGAAGAGACCACTCGGAGGCAGTTTCTTCTGGGAACAGTCTGATCAGGACTGAAGCCAAATTTTATTCGGACTCCTTCCAACTTATATACCATTTTTCATACCCTCCAGCAGTGTGATAATCACTTGCTGGGGGCGTACAAACTTCATGATGTATATTGCGCTTTACAAACTATGCATCACAAGACCATCACGAGACTTGCAAGCTCCAAGCAGGTGTGCCTTGCAAATCTCACATCAAGGTCACAGGTGCACAAATACAGTTCGTTTAAAAGTGTCTTCCATAGTGTTCAACAAATCATTCATATAATACTCTTTGTTCTAAACCCTGATTAATACAAAAACTTTCTTAGTTAACTCTAGGTTCAATCCAAGTTCACTGACTCCTAATATTTTTTAATGATTGATATTATCAACTTAACACTATACTATAATTTATAAGTTTACTTAAATGACTTAATTTTTATTTATTCCATTAACCTATTACGATTCAACATAGTGGCCTGTAATTCTACAACAATTAATTCAAAACTTATTTCTTACCATGACTTATATGAGTTTCATGATCTAGTGTTTGGGTTTTAATACTATGCTATATCTCATTAAGCTAATACCTTATCATCAAATCTTATAATTATCATTGACGTATGATTTTAGAATCATAACACTATAATTCTCATTCTATTCTAATAAAACTACGACTTTAACCCAAAACTTAAATCTTTTTTCCTAGTATATTAATACATGGCTACGTGTAAAATTTCCTATTGTCATATAAGAAGCAAAAACTACAGCGTTGGGAAAGTTTCGGTATACTAATCAAAGGATCTTAAAATTGGCCTACAGGAACAGGAACTAAAGTCATAATCTGAGAAAAGGAAACTTAAAAAGCTTAAACAAAACCTAAAAGTTTTCTACGAATGCTTATTACTGTTTAAATCTTTCCGATGGAAATTATATCGTCTTAAATGAATGTTTTATCCGAACAAGTCTATTCTAAAAATCAAATAGTGTCTGCCATACTCTTGGATAATGGACTGCACAGTTACTATGGAAATGGCCACGGGCTGAAGCAAACAGTTTCAGCATGTAACGAAACTAGAAAAAACGTCCTGAAGAAAAACGCCCTGCCCGGCTAAAAGGCGGGGCAATAGAACTATTATAATTTAGTTTCTAATCTTAATCCTAGGAGAAACTGCCTTTGGGAACAAGAGCTGAAGAAAAACGCCCTGCCGGCTAAAAGGCGGGGCAATAAAACTATTATGATAATTTAGTTTCTAATCTTAATCCTAGGAGGAACTGCCTTTGGGAACAAGAGTTGACTCACCAGTCTACCAGGAATAGAAGTTAAAAAATATCTAGAAAGAAGTAAGATTTAGAAAGGACAAGGTCATTCTGCTGTATACCCTTTCATCAGGCGTATAGAGATTTTACTTATAAGTTTTACTGCCATGTATGCACACTGGTCACTAATCACACGCCAATATTATAGGTATAACTGATATCCCATGTCAGAGGCGATCTTCCAGATGGGCCTTTACAGGCCTCGGTCATGTAGCTATAGATGTTGGCTCCCAACAAATCATAATAAAAAATATTGATTAATAAAAAACAAAGAAATTGGGTGCTTTACAAAGCTATGGAAAGAGGTGAAGTGACAGTCTCTAGCCTGGGTTTTAAGAAGGACCTCCCAAACATCATCACAAAACTAGCTAGCCAAGGGAACTCCTATCAGTACTGCATTTGGTCAACTAGGAATCATGAAACTTCATGCCGATTGTTGCTCCAAATTCACACAGTCTTACCTGTGATCTGAGGCTTAGATGCAATAATATCAGAACTGGTGACTCCAGAGTCACACTGAGCCTGATAGATGTACACCACAAAAATGGGTAGCCTATTTCCCAACTCTTAACACGCACTAGTAGTTACTGGACACTCTGACATTAGTTAATGCTGCTTTAGGAAAACTAAGTCCCTATGACTATGCATGCAGCAAAAGTAGTAAGTGCTGCCTAAATAACCTCTGGAGCTTTTTGTTTTCCAGAGCTTCCTTGTGTGCTTCACGTTGGTAGATCCTAAAACATGTACTGAATGAAACTTAGTGACAAGGAAACCCAGGAGAAGTGGTTTCCAGGACAAAATATCAAATTAAAAGGAAGAATAAATATTGTGCATCAAATGACTATACATATCACAAGTGGAGAGCTTGTATTTTAACTCAGACTTGTCTGCATTTATTTATGTTTTTTTTAAATTTCAGGATCCAAATTCACAGAAAAGGAAAGTGAAAGCTATAGTTAAATAGTTTGTCCAAGGTTGTATAACCACTAATGGTAGAGCAAGAATTTGAACATCAGTGTATTGGATTTGGAAGTCTTTGTTTTTTCCATTATGCTTCATCCTTTTCTGAGCATCAGGTAAACATATGCAATCAGTCATAAACAAGCATGACTTATAAGATGTAATCAGAATATTATTTCTGACTTTTTTTCACTATTTCACTTCCTGGATGTGAATTCTAGCAGATTCCATGATTTTTCTGGTCACCTTTTTTTTTTTGAGTTGGAGTCTTACTCTGTCTCCCAGACTGGAGTACAGTGGCATGCTCACGGCCACCTCAGCTCGATCTGCTATGCTCAAATGATACTTCTGCCTCAGCCTTCCAAGTAGCCGGAACCACCAGCATCTGCTACCATGCCCGACTGATTATATATTTATTTATTGTAGATACAAGGTCTCACCATCTTGCTCAGGCTGGTCTCGAACCCCTGAGCTCAGGTAATCTTCTCGCCTCCACCTTTCAAAGTGCTAAGATTACAGGCATTAGCCACTGTAAAAGAAAGGATAAGTTACAAGCAAAATCTTTATTCAGAAAACAGAATGCCAGGTTCAGTATGTGTCTCAATATCCCCTCACTTTCTCTCCTCCTCCTTTCTATGTTCCTCTGTTTCTCTCTTTCTATCCTCTAGTAAGTAGTTATTGGCAATCTGCAATCTTCCTTGTGAGTGTTTTGTGTATTTCACGACGTCTTCTTTTCTGACTCTTTAGACTGTTTGCTCTTTGCCACTCTGAATAAAGCTTGCTTTTCTGACAGTTCACTTTACAGAACATCCTTCTATTGGGGTTCCATCAGCCTTTCAGGAAGTCATTTTGTGCAGAAATCAAGAAAACTGTGGGCTTTCTTTTCTACATGGTCCACTTTGCCTGGGCAGACAGTGCATTGAATGTTGGCTAAGCTCAGAGCACAACAAATGTGTCTTTTGCTCAGCTGTCTGTCTTACCCTCTATATTTTCCAGACAAGATTGATCATCCTCTTCCAAATGTATAACAGAGTCATCCCTCAGCAGACTCAGGTGGAAGGTTGACTCACCAAGCTTGGGCACAAGATACAGATTCTCATCCTTCCTCTTAGGAGACTGTTTAAAGGTTTATTATAAAAAACATAAAGGATACTAACGAACACCAGATGAAGAGATACATAGAGCAATTTATGAAGAAAGTGGCACAGAGCTTCCACACAGGTGCACCAGCCTCCAGGAACCTCTATGTTTTCAGGTATCCAGAAGCTCCTGACTTGTCTAAGGTGAAAGTCCTGGGTTCTTTCTACCATACCACACATGCCGATTTGGAATCATATAAAATCCACTGAGGTGATACTGAAGAAAATGTTCATGAATTTCTAGTGAATAGGGGAACTTTTTGATCAGGAAGGACTAGAGCAAGACCCAGAGAAAGCCAGATAGCCTACCTTGGAGTTGGAAGCCTATGGGGCCCTTGACTGAGTTGAAATATACTGAAAAGTCATGATGGTCTGGCTGAATTCTAGAAAGAATAGCAAGAAAAAATGGGATAATGTTTTCTTTTTCTCAAAGGGAAGTATTTTTGAGCATAGAAAATTTGTAAATAGCGAAGGCCACAGGCAAACCACTTAATAGCATTCTAAGAGTCTCAAGAGATTGTGGGCTGTTAGAGTTGCTCCATGAAGGGCTAGAGATAGGTAAGAAATCTAGAGAATTGGAATGTTTTATTTATGCTTCATGTTCAAATTTGGTGTTGTGGTCATTAATGAGAGTTTACAAAGTAAAAAGAGTGGGTACAAACTTACATAGATGAAGGAAGAAGTGTTTTAAATCGAATCTACCACAAGATAGGAGAGCTGAAGGTGGGGAGAAATGTTCTCTGGCTTCCCCGGTGAGTAGTGAGTTTTACTGATCAATTCCCACCTGCATAATGAGCTCTGTCAAGTTTGAGACCTTGCTCTGGGCTCACAGCCTTCTTTTTCATGAAAGTTTATCTTTTTACAAGTCCAAATTTCAGATCTTCGGAATGCAGCTCAAACTCATTGGATTCTAAACTCTGCACAGAAGCATAGAGTTGATAAATATGTATTCAGTGCCCAGTGCAGTGTCTGGAATATTTAGTACATATTAAGTACATCTCTTCCCTTCAAGGATTCTGAACAAGTTGAGAAATAAAGTGAAGAGTAGGTAAAAGAAGAAAACTTTACTACTATTAGAGGCTAAAATTGTAGGTCATAGGGTCTGTGAGATGCAGATGGGCCTACTAATCTCACTCCCAAAAGAAAAATTGGTAGAGTGGGGCCAAGCATGCCCATTTATTCTTTTTACATTAGTTAAAGATAGGCAAGTCACTTCACTTCCCAGGGGCAAAATGTGCCAAGGGAATCAGGAATCTAGGAATGTGCTTCAGGAAAAATTCTTTCTCATGGAAGCAGAAGCAAGAGAAAACATTCTTCTCTATCAGTGGGTGCTCAATAGAGAGTTCTATTGTGAACGAATGAATGCATACATGAATGAATGAGTGAGGGATGTAGAGACAGTACCTCTTTCTGGATTCCAGTTTTCCTGGGAATAGTCAGTTAACTACTCATCAGGTGACTGGTGGTTCCTGGGATCACCTTGGAATTGGACCATAGTCTGGAATCCAACTCACTCCCTGTGTTGGATTCAAGTGTGTTCAAGTGATCTTTTAACCAAATCTCATCTGTTAATAGCTGCCTTGAAAAAAGAAATTGCTGCTGTATTTCAGTCCCCGGGCTGAAGAATTGACCTTGTTACCTGGATCATGTTGGCCTCTTCCTAAGGGACTATTGTCTAGTTTCTAGGCTCCATGAAATTTCTTTAGGGTACCATCCTGCAGCTCTAATGATCCATCAGATGTTAAGAAACTCAGTCAGTCTTAAATATTGATATTGTTCCTCTATCCTTTTTTATCCAGTGAATTTGGACTTACATTAGTTTTTTAGGTTTGATATTCTCAGTCTTTGAACTTGAATGTTGGAATCAGACTCTCCCCTTTCCATAATAGATGAGGAACAACAAACTCCTGTTGCTACTTTTGTTCACTTAGTTTAACTCTCCCCATCACAAACATTTTTGGGTTAAAACAACAATGATAGTTGGTTTTAGATTAGGTTGCAAGCTCCTTGAAAAGTAGAGATCATGTTTCCTACCTCTGTAAATTCATGCACTTAATTAATGCTTGCAGTTATATGTAAAAAGTAATACCTGAGGGGTATTGCTATCAGCTGCCCAGTAACAATCAACCTCTGGGCAGTCTCCAAACAATGTAAGGCTGAAAAGTGTCTGAGCATCAGGTGTGTTGAACACAGCCAAGAAAAGCCAAAGTTCAGACAACAGAAGTAACTGACAAATCACTGACTAACAGAATGATATACTCTCATTAATTGCAAAGGTTACTTATGTCATGTCTCACTAGTGCCAGAGCCAAGGAACAGGCAAGAGGAGGTGGGGAAAGAGGAAAAATGATGATAATGAAGACAGAGTGGAGGTAGTCTGCAATTTTGGAGAGCCCTGACTCTGTTGTATGTTATTTAATTTAAGACTTGCAATAACTCATTGAAGGAGGTACATAGTGTTTATCTTTTTGAAGACAAAGAAATTGAGAGTTAGTGATGTTCATTAATTTGGCAAAGGTCATCCTCACATGGTTATGGTAGAATTGAGATTACTGTCTTCATCTATTTGGCTCTTTTGGGGAGGCACTTTCTTTCCCATTGTTAACTGACCCACATATGAGCCACTGATGTTATGATGCTGGCCTGTCTATACCTCTCACTTCTCTAGAACTTACCAGTTAATTAGGAAGCAGGATTTCAGCTTATTCCTTTCCTTTTCTTTTGTGAACTGGCTACATACAGGAAGCAGACTGGTGGCTCCCTCTGCCATAGCTTTTCCAAGGCCAACACCTACAACAAAGCCTGGTATTGGTGGGCAAATTTGCCATATTCCGGGGTTAAGTTTCAAGATTCCATTGGTTGTCAGAACCTAAGTCATATTCATAAATATCAGTGATATTGACATTACAAGTGATATAGGATTATTCATTAATACTTTTTCTGATCGGTTTGATTCAGAAGTAATTTGGGGAAAAGAGGCATTTATGTTTCAACCCCAAACTTTCTCTATATAAAAGCTAAAAAGAAAATTAAACATAAAATGGACAGAAAATAAAAAGAAAACAGTAAATAGCAGGCACGAAATTGAAAAGAGAAAAAAATAAAACAGCTCTGCTGCTGGGAGAAATTCAGAGGAGGAATATCAAGTCCATATATTATAATCCTGGAGTGCACCGCACAACACAATAATTAATGTTCATGATGACAGTCCTTGATCCATCAAGAAAAATTAAATTATATTCAGCAGACTTCCTTTGCTTTATCTAAGTTAGAGAAGAATATGTAGTACATATGAGAAAGATTTATTGTTTTGATAAAGGAAACATCATTTTCCTTATATTTCCTGAACTGTCTAAGGAATACCATTGTGCTTTGTATATTTTAGTCTCTAAAAGCAAAAGGGATTGTTGAGGATGACTTCTTCAGTTTACGGTATCTTTAAAAATTAAAGATTCTACCATAGCATCTGCATTTCCCTACTCTACTTCAATTTGCCTAATCAGAAGTAGTTTTTAAAGTGTTACATTAATTGGTAAAATCAGTTCTAAGTGCCTGCTTTTAACATGATGAGTCAGTTGTATCTTGTTTTTAAGCAAAGATGTAAAGCATCCATTTGGATTGGAATTAAGCTAAATCTTAGGTTTCAAGCTTATCAGACTTGAATTATAATTAAACACACAACAATGGATAACAATGTTGATTGCAGGTAGGAGAAAGGACGCTTAACAGTCTGGGTGTTTTCAGGAGAAAATGTAAAATTCTCACTATGAGACCCTCACCGTTACGTTATGCTGATGAATTCTGTAGAGCCCAGGACCTGGCTTTGCCAGAGTCCTGAAGTTGGCCTTATGCTAATCACTTCCATCAGAGACTAAGATATACAAAGCAGACTGCCAATTTGCAAATTCACAACGGAGTAGGGAAGATGAGGAGGAATATTCATAACCCCATTCAGGGTACCTCGTTGTAGCATCAGTATACCTGGGAGATCAAATTAATTTAAAGGCTGTTTGGTAAGCACAGAGTTAAAGCACAGAGAGGTGGGTAACCTTGAAGATTTCATCCAGCTTGTTGAATCATCCCTGAGCCAGGGCAGAGTTATAATCATATATGGATATATTTACTAATCACTATGCAGGCACATTACAAATGCTTTATTTCTATTAATTCATAAATCCTCCCAGCATCCCCCTGAGGCTGCCTTCTCTGAGGTGACCTCTACACAAAGTAGATGAGAAAATGGAGAAACCAGAGTATAAGTCATTCTCCTAAGAGTATGGGCTAAGGTTTCAGGGGTTGGATTCAAACCCAGGCAGTCAGAGTCCAAAGGTGACACTCTTAAAAGTTGCACTAATTTGTCTTCTGGGGTAGTTTGTTTTTCCTGAGTTTAGTGTTTTTTTCTGTTTGAGGAGGTGCTAGATGAATACTGCCAAGTTCTCTTTTTTCCACTTTCCATTTCTGGAGTCCAAAGGCTCCATTGTGATTTTGTACTTGAAGTCTTTCTCCACATAAATTATAACCATAAAAGTTATTTCTGTTTATTAACTTACAGCCATGTTCTAATCTGTTCACTGTGAATTTTCATCTAGTCCATTTGATTGTATGTTAGGTGTTTACAAATTCTCTGGTTATCCAATCAGTGTCTGGATTACTTTCAGAGTTGTCTTGAAGCTCATTTTCTCTAGTTTTGTGTTTATTTAACTGGCTTTGCTGCAACCTAATTTCCGTTATTTTTAAGTTCACAGGCATGCTTCTAATTTTGACTTCATGTACTACTGACAATTAATAGATAAAACATTGACAGAAAATAGTTGAACTATTGATGGACCATAAAACTATTTAACTTTTGAAGAGTAAATATATTCTTGAGAATTCCCAATTACTAGCTGAACCCCAAACTTTTAAAATTGTCTTTCTAACATCGTTGGCAATTTTTAAGGACTGGGATTGGCAAAAACATATTGTTTGCTGTCTCAGTTTACTTTTTCCAAAAAACTGTACTCTTAGAGATTGTCTAAGAATAGTATGGAAGAAGATTTTACATTTATGGCTTCTGGTTTGATCAATCTGCCATTAATAATGTGAATCATGGCTGGGAAATGAGCTGAAATTTCCACCAATGTATTTTATGTCCTTCTGCAAGTGAAGAGGTAACATTTGACTTGAATACTAATGTTAGGATATATTTCAGTTCTTCTGAGCAGTTTCTTGAGATCTTTGGAAGAAAATTGCTTTATATAGCCTTTTACAAAGAATTTGAGACAGCCACTTGTGAATTTCTATGTGCTGACAACTTTATCTGACTGTACCGAAAGACGTGGGGTGGATTATGAATCAGCTTGTGGAGACAACTCAATTTTGTAGATGTCAATCACTTTAAAGACAGGTGAGGTCATATAATAAATACTCCTGCTCCTCCAAAAATCCTATGTGGATGCTCAGACCTGCTGAAAGCTTCGACTGGATTTTCCTGCCTTAAACTGTCAAATGATCATGAAGTCAGTGTGTCACTTGGCAGAGTGACAAGGGTGGCTACTGCACTCACAACAACCCGAGGAACAGAAGGGGCTAGGGTTTTCTAACCCGCTGTACAGATGTGAAACCTGGATTATGCTCAGTAGTTCATTCAGTCTTTGGAGATATTTCAACTCATAAATTATAAATGTTGTGTATTGTCATGCGAGTCATGAGAGAACAGCAGATGATAATTCCAAGATTGTTATTAGAGGAAAGCAATCCTTTGGGAGAAGGGGAGGTGGGATGAGGGACAAAGAGAGGGAATTAGAAATGCATTTAGTTGTGAGAAGCTGAAGTAATGCTATGAAGACAATTATAGTTTGAAAATGTCAGCAGCAGATGGGATCTGCTGTCACTTGCCAATTGTAGACTGCTTTGGGTCCCCATAACAAATGCATGGTTCCTTTGGAGCAAAGGGTGATTTCACAAAGCAACAGCAGAAATGTCTGAGGAGTCTGAAACTGTAGAACAGCTATTTAGCCATAAACACATCCTATGGGAGAGATGTGTTAGGGAGAGCAAGATGCAAAAGGTGAATATGTAGGGGGGGCAGCCAAACAGGAATTGTGTGAGTCTGATTTAAAACTTTATTTAGCCATGGTCATAAAAAAAATTATTCTTTTATCACTTTCCTGGGCTGCCTATTTTTAAATATAACAATCTGCTCCTTGTATTTTTAAAGTATGTTTTCAAGTAATAGCCTGCAAATTGTCTTCAAAATCAAATGTCAAAAAAAGTAAAATCATGAAGTTTCATATGTGGCTCATGCAAAAAAAAAACCATAGTGAAAATAATGTTTTTCTGAGTTCAAAATACATATATTTCACATTCCATGATGTATCACTAATTTCAAGTGATTTAATGCAAATACAGCCATTCCCTGCCTAATGCTCTCATTTGGTTGTCTAGCATCAAAGGAACTGGTAAACAAGCAAACAAAATATAGACAGGCAGTAGGAGAGAGGGCAAAAACATTGCTTAGAGCAAAAGCGTTCTAAGGAGGAGCCTTGTATCTTTTGTCCCCCAGCAAATTACATGAAGGAAGTACATTCTCTCTCACTAACTAAGGTGGTAAAGAAAAAAGCAATGCTGTATTTATTGTTTTGTTTTCCATCATCTGTCCCTTTCCACAGGAGGCCTGAGTGGTATGGTGTACATTTAGAGTTGAGTTTTGTCTCTTTTTCATTATTCATAAAAACATTTGTTAGTTGGAAAATGGGCATTGATATAGTTTTGTTGTTGTCCCCTCCAAATCTTATGTTGAAATATAATCCCCAATATTGGAGGTTGGGGTGTAGTGGGAGGTGCTTGAATTGGGGGGAAGACCCCTCATAAATGGCTTAGTGCCTTTCTCACAGTAGTGAGTTCTACTTCTATTAGTTCAGGCAAGAGTTGATTGTTTAAAAGAGTTGATTGTTTAAAATTGCAGTCTGGGAAGAATGCTAGTGATTGTTAAGCTCCTCCTCCTCTCTCTTTTGCTTCCACCCTCGCCATGTGACATGTCTTTTACTCCTTCCCCTTCCACCATGATTGTAAGTTTCCTGAGGCCTCATCAGAAGAAGATGCTGGCACCATGCAGAACTGTGAGCCAAGTAAACCTCTTTTTTTTATAAATTACCCGGACTCAGATATTCCTTTACAGCATGCAAAACAGGCGAACAGAGACATGACTTAAGAATTCACTATCACTATATTCTGACTACTTTGCTAAGTGGGATTGATCACCTAGGTGATATTAAGCAACACAATTTTGTAATTTGGTTAATTTCTAAGGATGTACATTTTTTTCTTAAACCTAAGTTTACTTGAAGAACTTTGGTTATTACTGAAACAATAAGATTATGTTTCCAATGTTGGAGAAAATGTCCTTAAAGGATTGGCAGTAGTGGGAAACTGTTGGGAGGGGGTGGAATTGGCAGTTGAGGGGAACTGCCGGGGGAGGAAGGAGCATACCTCCTCAACAAGGGTACCTGCATAATGAACATTTGTATACCTAACCCTGAATTGTACTCCATATCTTTAAAATAAAAATAAAAAAAGGAAAATGCCCTTAGAGCCAAAAAAACCATCATCCTTTTTGGTTAAGAGCTATTGTTTCTTTTAAGAGGTAGAAGTCCTGGAGACCAATTTGAAGTAGTTGAAATGAATACATTTATATATTCTTATGGATTACTTTAAATATCAGGGATTGATAAATCATGCGACTTATTTCAGTATTACTGAAAAACAGAGAGGAGAGGGAACAGGCCTCCTTTGACTTTCCTCCATATGTTGTAGAAATCCACAAAAGTATTAGCAGAAACTCGTATTGCAAGTGTCTCAGGATCATAATGATCTGCCTCAGAGCAAACCAAATGAAACTACAAAGCATATGCTTATTTGTTTCGTTAATATTTTGGATGGATCAAGACAGATGCTGCAGGAGGTGACAGTGACCTAGTAGAAGAGAAGCGCTCTTCAATATGCTAGCAGAACTCCGTGCAAAAGAGTGTGGAATGGGTGAGGCACGTAGTTGATAAAACAGTTCTTTCTTTGCAGGAGCAAAGTTCCTAACCTCTTAGTTGAAGTTCTAGGACAAAATTGCCGTCTGGGAAGAATGCTAGTGATTGTTAAGCTCCCAGATTACACAGAATTAGGAACCAGAGGACTAGACAGGTTGGGAGAAAAACAACTCTGAAGAACCCCATTATAAAAAAATATTTTTGAGAAGTACCATTCTCAGCCCTTGTTGTTCGGGCAGGCAGACTCCACACTTAGTTCCAGGGATAGACCCTTATTGACCCAAGTCAATCAGCACATGTTATTCTCCTGGTAGCAGTGTTTGGTTTAGGACTAAAAACAGGTCCCAGTCATGCTTTGAGGTCGGGGAGAGAGTTACTGTCTTGTGCTAGACTCAAACCAGCAAGTATGGGAAAAGCTACAGTTGTCTTACTGCCACTTGAATTCTGAGCATGACATCAGTATTGAGGACTGTGGATCCAAGAGATGGAAAGAGAGGAATCAGGTCTTGGTCATGATGTTGGAGCTCCAGCATCAAGTTTGCTGCATGAGTTTCTAGGACACAGATGCTGAGACACAGTTAGGAATACAGGGGTTTTCTTGAGGAGTAACACCAGTGAAGGAGAGGAGAAGAAGCTGAATTGGGCTAGGAGATCTTTTGGATCACGATGCAGACCCGACAAAGTCTCTGCAATCCAGTAGGAAGCTCTAGAGAAAAACAAAAACAAAAACAAATCTGCCCACCAGAGGAGTCTCCTGATGTACGGAAACCACTAGCTCCTTGTACCAATGATCTGTCTCGTCACTCACCATGGCGTGACTTCGAAGAGCACTTTTCTCAGTCATTCATTGACTGGGCATTGCATGGGAATTAACATGATCGTGGTTCAGAAGCTGATGTTGACCATGCAGGAGCTAAAAGCTAGATTTGTTAACTAACCACACTCCTCATACTGGAGAGCCAGTCCTTTGTCAAAGGGGAATCTGAGAGGGGCATCCGTGTGTTCGCTACACAAGTGACTAAAAAAGTCAGCCATATAATTTAAGTGGTTTAATATATCCCTGTTAGACTTGAGATACCGAAATGCAAAAGAAAAATTCTGACTTAGGGAGAGAAGCTGACTTTTCTGTTTTGGGGTAGTAGATGAGAGCATACTGGTGGGTCTGAGATTCAAGAGCTTACAGAGTCCATTGGACAGCACCAGGCAGTGAATCCAGATCATCAGAGAGGAAGGGGATTTAATGATTCACACCCCCTGGATGAGGAGCTGGAGAAAGAAGCTCATGTATTTTTTCTCTCAATTTATGTTTATTTGTTCACCTGCTCACTATATTCTTTTCTATGCCTATGTCTGTCTTGGGTAATTTCAGTATTCATGAGGATGAGCTTTCCAAATTCTAACCTCACATTTTTCACCTCATTACCTTAATGACTTTTACCTTAAATCTATTTTAACAACTTACCCATTAGCCCACCCCTAGGACTTTGTAATCAATTAGAACTAACTGCTTTATTTCCCAACTTTTAGACATAAAAAACTCATTTGACAATCACAACCTCTAATCTTTCCATCTTTCTCATTCTTTCTATAACTAATATTATATTTGAACTCGTAGAAATATCTAGATTTCCAAATCATTCTTTTTTTCTTCTTCTAATTTTTAGGCCACTTTGGCTCTACTTCATTTCTAGTCCCTCATGGACCCCATGGTCAATGCATTCACTCTGCTCTCTTGTTCCTTTCAGTTTTAAACAAGATACATCTGGAATTCTACACTTATTCTGTTTATTCTTCTTTAGTCTTTTATGTTATCATATTATGTTAGTCTATTATAATTTATAATTAACTTATTATTATATAATAATTCCCATGATTTTTACTCCATTTATTTTAAAAAGACACTCTTTAGACCCATTATCTCTAGATAAGTACTTTCAATTATCTACCACCAAATTCATTTGGCTATCTCAGTTTTTGCAAATTCTGTGGGACCCCAGACAGCTAAGTTTATCTCCATACTCATCAGTCTATTTCATTGCTTTCTTCCATTGTCTGTGGTACAGTCATTCTGGTTCACTGGATTAGTCATGGTTCTTTAGTGATTAAGCACTGGGTTCAATTTGACTCCTCTCAGGTAAAGTTGTCCATCAGCATTTCACCTAATTTTTTCCCCAGCCACTGGTGATCATTTTCCAGATTAAAGTTTAGTAAACACTTTCCTTAAGGGGCCAGATAGAAAATATTTTAGACTTTGAAAGCTATATGGACTCAACTTTTCAGTTGTACTGCAAAATCAGCCATAGACAACATGCAAATTAATGAGCATGACTTTATCCCAATAAACTTTATTTAATGACACTGAGATTTAAGTTTCATGTAATTTTCTTCTATCTTGTAATATTATTCTTTGTGATTTTTAAATAGTTATTTAAAAATGTGCAAACCATTCTTATTTTTAGACCATACAACAAATGCAAACTGGATTTGGTCACAGATTATAGTTTGCTGACCCCTGGTTTAGATCCAATATTTTGTGAGAATTTGCAAAAATGAGGTCTTCTAATTCTCTAATTCATTCTGCATTTAATACTGGAATTATTTCATGAAAATGTTTGTCTCATCAGCTATGAATACCCATTTCATACAAGAAACAGGATAAATGCTTGACTCCCTAATTCATTCTGCATTTAATACTGGAATTATTTCATGAAAATGTTTGCCTCATCAGCTATGGATACACATTTCATACAAGAAACAGGATAAATGCTTGACTCCCTTTATTTATACATTTTTAGAATAATGAGTTTGTCCCTAAGTGTGACGGTTAACTTAATGTGTCAACTTGACTGGGCTATGGGATGCCCAGATATTTAGTCAAAAATTATTACTCGGCGTGCCCATGAGGGGTTCCTCGTAACACTGAAGTCGGTTGATTGAGATTCTTCTCCTCAATATGAATAAACCTTATCCAACCAGTTGACGATTTGAATGAAACAAAAGTGTTGAATCTCTTTCAAGAAAGAGGAAATTCCTCCTCCTTGACTGCCTTTGAGCTGGGATATTAGCTTTTTCTTACTTTTAGACTTGAACTGAAGTTGGTTCTCAGGCCTTTGGACTCAGATTGGAAGTAATCTATTGGCTTTCTTGGGGTTGACTTACCCTATAGATTTTGGGACTTGCCAGCCTCCGTAATTATGTGAGCAATTTCCTATAATCTCTCTTTCTCTGTCTCCCAATTATATATATGTAATTGGGCCTATTTTGATGGAGAACTCTGAGTAATTCACAAAGATAATCACCTATCCATCAATAGGGGATTCATTGAATACATTATGGTACAGTCACACAATGTGGTATCATGAAGCATGAAGCTGCAATAAAGAATGAGAAAGTTTCTAGAGAACAGCTGTTGAAGGTTCTCCAAAAAGTTTCATTAAGTGAGAAAAGCAGGTGAAGTACACTCTGATAACTTTACGTTATTTTGAACTCATATTTTTTCACATATTTTAAGTATTTTAATCTGTTATAATTAATAGGATCTTGATGTATGTATCCCATCTTTGGCCAATGAGAACCCCTTCAAGTTGAATACTGTATCCTGTTGACAAGATTTTAGTAGTTTTTTTTTCTCTAAGTTTCTTGCTTACTGTTATGCTACATTATATGATAGGTTCATTTTTGTTGAATTTTATTAAAGAGATTTTATGATTATTTAAGAAGGAAATGATGTGTAGAGACAACAGTCTAGGCAATGAGGGTGCTCCTTGCTAATGTGTTTATTGTTTCTAGACTTTTTCAATGAATAGAGCAAGCAAATATATACTCTTTTAGAAAGAGAAAATAGTCTGGGCTCTGGGGCTTAGCCTGTAATCCCAGCACTTTGGCGGCCTCTGGGTTCAAGACCAGCTGGGAAACTTGGCAAGATCTCATCTCTACAATAAATAAAAAATTAGCTGGGCGTGGTAGCGCACGCCCGTAGTTCTGGCTACTTGGAAGGCTGAGGTGGGTCCCTGGAACCCAGCATGTCGCCTCTGGGGAGGCCATGAGTGTGCCACTGCACTCCATCCTGGGCGACAGAGTGAGACTCCAACTCAAAAAAAAAAAAAGGAAAAAGAGAAAATACATTATACAGTAATACTGATATTCTAAACTTAAGATTTTGGATTATAAAAGCTTTACTTTTATTTCTTATTTATGTCTTTTTACTCTTACACGAAAAATCTTGGCTGTTAATTACATTAAGTAATACTACTTTGTTTTAGACTAAATTTTAAAATAGGATGCCAATATTATTAAAAAATATGGCTACTGAATATGGCTTAAATTTTACCTGAAATTCTGGTTGTTCTTTAGGTATTTCCTACTAGGACTATATCATTAAATTACCATGTTTTAAATTTTGAAATAATTATTCTCTTTATATATAAGATACAGACATGATATGAGTTAGGTTCATTTGTCTATTTTGCTTTTAGTTTTTTGATATTAATATTTTTATTTTGTTTTGATTTTGTCTTATTCTTATGTAAAACATTCATGCAGGTCCAAAGTCAAAAGTCTATGAATTACATCCAGAGAAGACTAACTTCTAGGCTGTCTCCTCTATATTCTTCCCATTCTTACCTGTTCTATGCTAACAATGTGCTTTGGTTTTTCATGTATCTTTCCATATCTTTTATGTAAACGAATACATATAGACCTCCTTTTTTTACACAAATGGTAGCATACTATACACAGTGCACTTCACCTTGCTTTTCTCACTTACTGTTTTTTTTTTGAGATCCCTTCACAGATGTACATAGAGACATTCCTATTCTTTTTACTCCATTGTGTGACGGCACCATAATTGATACAATGAATCTCCTATTGATCAATAGATGGATTACTTCTAGTCTTGCTTTTACAAGTGGTGCTGCAATAAGAAATCTTATGCATATATCATTTTTCATTTTTTTCCCAGCATGTGTTTTGGTTACATACTTAGAAGTGGGATTTCTGGGTTAAAGAATAACTGCATATATAATTTTTAAAAGATATTGACAGATTTTTCTCCAAAGGTGTACTTTTTTGTATTCTCCAGGAATGTATGAGAAAGTCAGTTTCTTCACAATCTCATTACAATATGTTTGTCAGGTTTGGAAATTTTTGCTAATCTGATATGTGAAGAATATGTGTCAGTAAGTTTTTTTTTTTGAGTTGGAGTCTCACTCTGCTGCCCAGACTGGAGTGCTGTGGCCGCTCCTGGCCACCACAGCCTCAACCTGCTGGGCTCTGGTGATCCTTCCGCCTCAGCCTTCCAAGTAGCTGGAACTACCACACCCAGCTAATTTTTTGATTTATTGTAGAGATGAGGTCTCGCTGTCCAGGCGGGTCTTGAACCTGTGGGCTCAGGCTCAGGCAATTCACTCACCTCAGCCTCCCAAAGGCGCAGGACTACAGGCTGAGCCACCGAGCCCGGCTAAATTTTTAATTTTAATTTCTCTTATGTTGAGTGAAATTAGCATCTTTTTATATGATTAAGGTTTGTTAGCCTTTGTTTTTCTGTGAACTCTCTTTATGTATTTTATTTTTTAAATTGAGGGTGTTAGTATTCTTCTATTTTAAAAGGTTATTTCTATATTAATGTTATTAATCTTTGTTGTATAAAATGCAGTTTCAAATCAACTTGCTATCTGTCTTTAATTTTTGACAGGGTCAAAGGATACTTAAAATTTTTTAAATTAAATTTATTTTATCAATCTCTTTTGGCATTGATATCAAATTGAGTCACAGTTAGGGAAATTTTACCCAGCCCCAAATCATAAAGGATTAATTCATGGTTTCTTTTATTTCTTTTATGATTTTGCTTTTAACACGTAGTTTTTTAAAATCCATTTAGTATTAATCCTGCTATATGATTTGAAGGATCTATTATTTCAATGCCAGTTATTAAAGAGTTCATTTGTCCCCATGCTTTGCCTTTTATACTCTACATATATGCCTTTATCATGTCTTACTTTCTATATGCAGTTTCTGGATTTTCTACTTTGTTCCATTTATCTGTCTATGTACGCACCAATATCACACTCTTTTGTGTTATATGTTCTATTTGGTGAGGCTAGCTTTCTTCCTCCTTGTTCCTCTCCTTCTGAATCTTCTAGATTATTCTTGAGTATATGTTCTTATAAAAGAAATTTATATTTAAACAGCTTAGTTCCAAAGGGGGAAAAACTTGATACTTTTTATTGTTATCACATTAAATTTAGACACTAATAAAAGGAGAACAAACATCTTTATGATACAAGAATATAGTAAGAATATGCAAGAATATAGTATATCTTTTTTCATGTATCTTTTGTGTGTTTAATAAAATTTGCAGTTTTATTCATATAGCTTTTGGGCATTTTTGTATTAATTTTTTGTCTACAAATTTTTTCTTTCTTTTTTTTTGAGTTGGAGTCTCACTCCGTCACCCAGACTGGAGTGCAGTGGCCGCTTCCGGTCACTGTAGCCTTGACCTGCTGGGCTCTGGTGATCCTTCTGCCTCAGCCTTCTGAGTAGTTGGAATTACAGGCATACGCTACCATGCCCGGCTGATTTTTTGATTTATTGTAGAGATGAGGTCTCGCCAAGTTGCCCAGGTGGGTCTCGAACCCGCGGGCTCAGGCGATCCACTCACCTCAGCCTCCCAAGGCACGGGATTACAGGCTGAGCCACCGAGCCCGGCTCAGATGTTTTCATTTTCATTTTATGTGCTACTCGATGTGGTCTTCTCTTACATTTAATTGTTTGTATATATGAAGACTATTTTTGCATTGTATAATTATTTTTGAAAGCAATTTGGCAATGTAGCCACAGCCTTCAACATAATCATACTTTATATTATCTTTGAGACATTATCCACCATATCTTCAGCTTTCTATTACATGCAGTAATGGTGCCAATTCTTATTGACTGTTCCCGCATTCTCCCTCCATCTTCTGTCTTTCCCATCTCAGTTTTTCAATGGCATGCTTCTAGTTTCTCACTCTTAACTTTTGTTCACATCATCTTCAGTCTTGCAGCAAATTCTGTGGGTTCTATTTTTGAAATATGTCTGGAGTCAATCACAGCTCAATTCCTCCACCACTATAACCCTATTCTGACTACAATCATATCTTATCTCCTAATTAGTCCTTGGGAGTCCACTCTTATACCACTATTTGTTAAATCCTAAGGTATATCATGACCTTCCCCTGCTCAGACCCCTTTACTCGGCCCTTAATCTCCTCCAGACTGAAAACAAAAGACCTTGTGAAGGCTGAGGAAGCATTCTCTGCCTCTCTGGTCGTATCTATTCACTCTCTTTCTTCCAGACACAATAGGTTTTTGCACAAGACAAGCAAGATCCAGCCTCAAAATCTCTCCACCTATTGTTCCTTCAGTCTCCAGAACTCTTTTCCCCATAACTTTATGGCCTGCTCTCCTACTTTCCTCATGTTCTTATTGAAATGTCACCCTTCAAGAGATTTCCACTCTTTTCCTCTCTACACCCCTTATTCTGTTCTATCTTTCTATAAAGCATGTATCCCTACCCGATGTACTATCTATTCAATGGTTTATGTACTTGTCAGTCTCCCTTAAGCAGACGGTAAGTACCATGGGGTCAGGACTTTTTTTTTTTTCCCTGCAGAAATATCTCCAGTACATGGAAAAGTGGTAGGAGCTCCATACATACTTGTTGAATAAATTTCACTGAATGAGTGTGATTCATTCAGGAACTTAAATGTATACATTACTGCTTAAAATAAAGATAAAAATGATTTTATATTATGTGGTACCAACTGTATGTCCTAGAGGAGCCCTGGGAAAATTTATGCAGGCTCTAGTCATTGACAAATACCTCTGGAGGAGCTGGGGCTTGAATGATGAGTTACATTTGGACAAATAGGAGGGAGGGAAAAAGAGGACATTTCAAGTGTTGAAAACAAAGACAAAGGCACAGAGGTGCATGGGTACTGTTGTGAATATTAGCACAGAATTAGGTAAAGGGCACAAGTCATATGTATGAAAATCAAAAGAACAACTTGATTTATTGATTTATTTGAAATGTTCTAGAATGAGTTGATACAAGCTATAGATAAGTAGCTATGATTCTAAAAAGAAATCACTGACTTCTTTTTGTTTTGTTTTTTTAACCTCATTGTGAGATAAATAGGTCACATATTATTTTCTTTAGCTTTATAAGTCTTCATATTAGTATATTCATTAGACTATCTTTGAAAATGTCAGATAGATGTGTGTAAACGAAGGCAGCGTATGTCAGCATGCTTTGTGTACCTGGTGGAGGATGCTATTCTCTTTGACACCTACAGGGTGGGATGGGCTTGGAGGAGGCACCAAGTCATATGGATGGTGATTTCACAGGCCCCTCCTGAAAGGGCAGGCCATACAGTCTCTGTTCCAATTATTTAACTCTGCTCTTGTAGCAAGAAACTCATCATAGACAATACATAAACAGTGGGTGTGACTGTGTTGGAATTAATTTACAAAAGCAGGCAGTGGCTGGATTTGCCCTGTGACCATTGTTTGCAATACCCTACTTTACATAAAGCTCTAAATTGGGCAAGGCTTATCTCTGGTGTCTTCTTTCCTCAAATCCTATCTGGTCTCTTGGCCTGTGCTGGCATCTTACTCCCCAACACCACTCCTGTGTCCTTTTCCTCAGAACAATGCTCCCACATAACTGACCTAGCTGGCAAGTCACCAGACAAGGTGTTCTGTGATGCTCAAGAGGTTTATCCTGCTAAGCTAAGTAGTTAATAGGTAATTTTGAAATTAAAATGAAAATGTTGGTCTATGATAAATGCAGCTAATTTTATTTTATCTCATCATAAAAATGCATATGATTATTGAAAACTTGGAAAAGAATGAAGAAGAAAAATGCCACAAATTTTATCATAGACAACATTTTGGAGTACTAATAAATTGATTTCCTGTCAGAGTATTTCGGGCTCTCAGGGATGCAGTTGGCATCAATGCCTTACCAGTTAGCTTATCTTAAGCCTGACATAATGACAGCGGCTGCCCATTTTTCTGATTTGTGAAAGCAGCTCTATTTCCATATCTTCTTTTATTCTGTTTAGTCCTTATTTTCATATCTCTCCAGTGATACAAATTCTTTGGCAGAAGTACTGAATTGCAGTGTCAACTGAAAAAAGTAGAATGCAAAAATAATGTATGACTTGAGGCAAGTCTCCTTACTGTCTGTGGATCTCGGTTTCCTCTCCAGGCATGTGAAAGGATGGCCTTAGATGATGACCTTCACATTCTATTTTGTGAAGACAATTTTGATTTAATGATTCCAATGTCAAGGCCACTTTAAAAGGTTACAATAAAAGTCAGTAAAATGAGAGACTAAATGAAACGATGTATAAAATTAAATGCAGAGCCAATTAAAAAGTAGATTCTAGGGCCCAAGAATATTATGGGATACATTTGCAAGAGAAAGTCAGCATTGGAGGCATTGTGGGAAAAATGAGAAATGAAATGAGATTTATTTGGAGAGAACAAAGTATTGCAATAGAAGTGCAGAAGCGGTAAGAATAATGATTTCATTTATTCCAACAGATGTATATTGGGAATCCTCTATATGTCCCATCAGTAGGCCTTAGAACTACAAAGGCATGAAATATATTAGCCCTTTCTCTGAGAAGCCAATAATTCAATTGTGGAAAAATATAACAAATAATTACCCTCTAGTCTAACAAATGCCTCATTGGGATAGAGAGGTCACAAGTGCTTAGTCATCCCTAGGGCAAAATGATCTTATAAAGTGGAAAATTTGCAAAGAAGTTTGTATTGAGTATAACATTCTATTCCTATTCTATAACTGAGTTTACTCCTTAGTTTTTTTGAGAAGTTATTTACATCCTAAATTTACAAAACATGCTGAAATAAAACTTCCATGTTTAAATTTATTTACTAGTTTAGCAATATATATTAATGTCAGATTTTCATTTTAGGACCAAATCCTACTTTATTTTTCAGAGAGAGATCGGGGGAAAGGGAATAAGACCCGTAAAAATTAAATCTGGTAATTGCTGGAAACATCCTCACCAAGGCCAGCCAATAGCTTGTTATATTCTAAATATAACTTGTCATCTTGTGACAAAATCTAATTTTGAGAATAATTGAAAATTCATTTCAATTGTCAATTGTTTAGTGTACTTGAAAACCAAAAATTTACGGTTGGATTTTTTTCATATTCATTTTGTGTCAGGTGCGTGGAAATCATATTCTCTACGTACCTGGAAGATGGCAAGATTGATGAGTTGTTTACACAGGCAATCAGAATTCAGTTCAGACACTATTCAACAATTCATTGTTTCACCTTACTTTAGCTTAACATGGTTTGAATGACACCCACAGAGAAATTTAATGAGTTGATCTTATTCTGTTGTATATGGTAGTTACGTAGCAGTTAAAATAGTTCATGACTGGTAATTATTCTTACTGAATTACAGAAATGGTCACAGTAATTTGTATTTTAGAGGCTAAAATGCAATATAAGCGGTATGAGAAGTGAGCAGCATTTAAAGCCTGAGGTGGAAGACAAAAGTATTATGAGGAGAAAAATGAAAAGAACATAAAGAGGCAGTAACGATGTGGTACCCTTATTCCGAAAGCATTCTTTACTAACCAGTTCTTAGCTAGACAGCCAAGCAAAACTAAATTGCCTCACTGCAGCCAAGTTAATGCCATCAATTTTTCAATTACAAAAATGTAGGTGAAGTTAGTTAGGCCTTGCCAGTTCCCAATTATTACTAGATATGCTTCTTTTTCCAATCACAGAGGAACTTGTTTTGAAAAATTTGTCTTTCTTTGACCTCAGATAAATAATTGGTTTTTAAACCAAATAAAACCAGTAGGATTGGATGGTGAGAGATAATATCTGCTTGCATAGAAGAAAAGCCATTTCTGTATAGATGCTTGTCTGTCTTGTGTGGTTAGAGAGAAACATATTTGAAAAGCAGGAAAAGAAACAATGAATCAGTTCCCAAAATTCTATCTCATTTTATTTTTGCATTTTAAAAATGGATGTAATTTGCATACAGTACAGTGTTCAGACTTAAGTGTAACCACCAACTAGCTCAAAGTGAGATGTAGCACATTTTTCTTTCCCCCAGATGTCACTCTTGCTCCTTGCTGTTTTGAGTCAGAGTCTGTCACCCAGGTTGAAGTGCAGTGACATGCTCACGGCCACTGCATCCTTGAACTGCTGAGCTCAGGCCATCCTTCCACCTCAGCCTTCCAAGTAACTGGAACCACAGGCATGTACCACCATGCCTGGCAAATTTTTTGATTTATCGTAGAGAGGCTGATCTTGAACGCCTGGGCTTAGGCTATCCTCTTGCCTCTGCCTCCCAAAGTGCTGGGATTGCAGGAGTGTGCCACCACACCCAGTTGTTCCTTTCTAATCAATAAGACTCTCTACCAAGAGGTTAACTCTATTTTTCTGGCTTCTATTATAATTAACTTTGTTCTTGAACTTCATAGTTCAAGATAGTTTAGTACTTTGATGATTACTTTCAAAATCATGTCCACATCATCAATACAAATTTGTTTAGGTGTCACGATATAATAGACTTAATGTTTCAAACTCATCATGTTCTCTCTCCGATATTGGATTTCCTGTCTGTATCATAATTAAAAGTGGATCATTTGTCCTTCAGTCAAGTGGTTCTACACTCAAATTAAATGGGTGCAAAACAGTAAATTTTGGTAGAATGGAGTACCCTGATGGGTGCTGTAGTACAGAATTAGCTAGCAGGTGGGCCGAGGGGCTTGCTGCACTCTAGGAAGTATAGTCATGGTACATTTCTGAATCTGGGCCATTGGAACGGATAATACATTAGAGATTTGTTTCCAGAAATGGGGTACGTGGTGATGCCTGCATTATGGGACTATGATAAGAGCCCATATTAGGGTCAAGAATAGTAGCAAGTATGTAATATGTCTCAGAATTAGGGCCTCTAGACTAACCTGTATCCATTTCTTTTTCTAACATCAAGGTTAGTCCTTCTGCCTGTCATGATAGTAGCAGCCAGCAGATGAAGATCACATGGCTCCAGTTCTGTGGGGCGACATACAGATGCTAGGAAAAGTAGGGCCCCCTTCCCACAAAGTCTTCAGAATAAAGACTGGCTCCTGGACACTGCAGCTTTGTCCCTCATTGCCAGGCCTGTGCCTTGACTGACTGCAGCTAGCTGTCAACACACCACCCTAAGCTTCAGGTGCACTCTAAGCTTCAGGTGATTAGAACTCTGCAAACTGCTTCATCTGCCTGAATTACCCTTCCCCTCTCCCAGGCCTGAATAAATAGCCAAGTGGAGACAGCAAGAAAGAAAGCACGGAGGATTGGCTTGGCTGGGCTCCCACCTGAGCTCTGTCTCTTACTAGCTTTGTGACTCTGGACACATTGCTTTATTTCTCCATGTTTCAGTCTCTCAATTTGTTGAAGAGGAACATAATAGTTCTCACTTCATGCATTAAATGAGATCATGGGTGGAAGTGGTTGGTAGCCCTCTTAGTTACGTTTTCCACTGGATAGAGAAGATAAAGGGAACCTGTGTAAGTTACTGGCCTTCAAAATTCAACTAAAACACTCTCTATTCTGCTCTGATCCCACCAGCCTGTTCTGGAGGCTTCCCTACTTTTTTGGGTACTAACAATTTACTTTCCAATCCCTCCTGTGGACACTCTCCTACCTGAGGGTAGCAACTGTGTCTTTCATGTTATGGTTCTAGTACTGCCGTGGTGTCGACACATCATAGGCATGCAAAAGTATTTATCCCAAGTCTGATTTCTGGCAATTATATATTATGCATCATTTGTTTTTTTGGCAGTTTTCTTTTGATAGAGCATTCAAGTTTATTTTGTAGGGAAGGTATGAATTTTAGAGAATCCTTCAAATATACCTGTTGAGCTCTCCTATCTATCTTAAATTGGCTTGACAATCAACACCAACACAACATTACTATTTATGAAATGATTCTCTGTTGGAAGGCTCTGCAGTGACACTGTGAAAATAGCTGTAATTTAGCAACTGAGTAGCATTTGCCTCAGTGAAGGAGTTAGTAGAAATAATAACTTTTAGCTCCAACTGACACCATAGTAACTGTGTCAGACTTATAGAAGTCTGGATGAGGACCTACAGAGAAGCCTGGCCATTAATTTCACATTATGCTTTGACTGTTTTTGTAACACATAAAAGTTAAGGCCCTCACTGTAAGCCTCAACACTTGAGAAATGAGACTAACGTTGGGAAACATCGCCACTTACGGGAAATGTAACTACAGGATTTTGTTGATAATATTATATTCATAATATTGTGACCAAAAAAAGCCTGTGTTTTCCTTCCACTAGTGAGGGAAGAAGCTGAACATTGCAGGCAGTTTGTATAATGTTACTAGTAGTCTCCGTCTCTCTTCCCAGCTCTTCTTAATGTCCTTTCTTTTTTTTTTTGAGTTGGAGTGTCACTCTGTCACCCAGACTGGAGTGCAGTGGCCGCTCCCGGCCACCGCAGCCTCGACCTGCTGGGCTCCGGTGATCCTTCCGCCTCAGCCTTCCAAGTAGCCGGAATTACAGGCATGTGCTACCACGCCCGGCTGATTTTTTGATTTATTGTAGAGATGAGGTCTCGCCTGCCCAGGCGAGTCTCAAACCCATGGGTTCAGGCAATCCACTCACCTCAGCCTCCCAAAGGCTTGGGATTACAAGCTGAGCCACCGAGCCCGGCTTTAATGTCCTTTCTAATTAAGAAACACACAAATGTCTTCTATGTACACCAACAGTCTAAATTCTAAAAGAAACTGCAAGGAGAGAAAAAAAATATTTTTTTTTTCTCAACTTTCATAGGATCTTAGTTGGAACAGACCCCAGTAACAAAAGACAGATTTGCTGGGCTCGGTGGCTCAGCCTGTAATCCCGAGCCTTTGGGAAGCTGAGGTGTGTGGACTGCCTGAACCCGCGGGTTCGAGACCCGCCTGGGCAGGCGAGACCTCATCTCTACAATAAATAAAAAAATCAGCCGGGCGTGGTAGCACATGCCTGTAATTCCAGCTACTGGGAAAGCTGAGGCGGAAGGATCGCCAGAACCCAGCGGGTCGAGGCTGTGGTGGCCAGGAGCGGCCACTGCACTCCAGTCTGGGCGACAGAGTGAGACTCCAACTCAAAAACAAACAAACAAAAAAACCCAAAAGACAGATTAACAAGAGATAAACAAGCAGACTATCATTAACATGTATATTTCATATATACATGGGCAATACCAGGGAAGGAGTAGTTCTCAAAGAGGTGGTTTGGAATTCCAGGTTATGTGACATCTTCAACAAAGAAAGGAAATTTTTAGAAAGTGACAAGACAAAGAAAAGTATTTTGTTTCTCTAGGGGTTGCAGTTGGGAGGTAGAGGTGGCGCGGCACAGAACTGGCAGCTAAGGTCTTATTGGCACAGCAAGTTAGCATAGATTCCTCTGTTGTCATCTTCAGGACAGTAAAGGCCTAAAGTTGTCTTCAGTGGTTAACCTTTGTCCTTTCTTGCAGAGAGAGGAGGTGAGGTATCTTTTGTCTTTGTAGGTGTATCTCCTGCTTTTAGGCAGAGGGAGGGTATAGAACTTTCCTGCATCTTAAATGTCATCAGCTCAATGATCCTTATGCCAGAGGCATATTTTGGAGTGGCATGTTGTGGTCTCCCACAAAACAAAACAACTCAGATTTAAAACCCATAAAACTCTAAGCAAGTGTTAATGCAGTTATCAGCTCCTGGCCTCCATGATGACCATGGCATTATAGAGTTGATATCCTAACCATTTTTGTCCCAAAGATTTTTTTTCCATTCTGTTTTATTCAGGATAAAATAAATACTTCTGAACATGCATAATCATCCATACTTCAGGGGAAATTTGAGAAATCACTGTTTGATAATTATTTAACAGCTTTGTGGTGTAACAGTCATCAAAGTTCACAATTGTCCCAGGACACAAGATTGGATGGAAACGAAGAAAGAAACTTTCTTAAACTATAATTCTTAAAGAAAATACAGGAAACTTAAGAGAAATTTTAAACATTTAGTCTTGGTACAAGGAAAAAAGCTTTTTTGGAAAAAGACAGGGAGTGAGAAGAGCTATGGAATCAAACAGGCAGTTCCTTTTCTGCCATGCTGTGATAAACCATTAAGACTGGCCTGTTTTGATTATAATTATTGGGAATTCCTGGTTGCAACCAGTCTTTTTATTTAAGAACTTCTTTTTTTTTATAATCAATATTTTTTATTATGATATTTGGGGGTACAGTTAAGGGTTAGGTATACAAATATGTTTCGTTCAGGCACCTTTGTTGATAAGAGGTGTTTCCCCGTCCCCAGATAGATATTTACTACCGTTAATACCATCTCCCTCCCCCTCCATAGTTTCCCACTACTGTCAGTCATTTTCTTATAGTAGTCCATTGGATGTTCAAGGTCCACTGTATGAGTGAGAACATGTGATACTCAGATCTTTGTTTCTGTGAGAGGTCACTCAGTATTATAGACTCTAGTTCCATCCAGGTTGCTGCGAAATTCATGATTTTGTTCTTTTTTATGGCTGCGTAGTATTCCATCGTGTATATGTACCACATTATGTCCTCTTTTTATGGGCAGCATGGTTGCTTTCAGGTTCTTGCTGTTGTGAATAATGCTGCCATAAACATACGTGTGCAGGTATCTTTTTTATAGAATGATTTGAGTTCTTCAGGATATATTCCCAGTAGGGGGATTGCGGGGTCATATGGGAGGTTGATATTTAGAGCTTTTAGCAATCGCCACACTGCTTTCCACAGAGGTTGCACTAGTTTACACTCCCACCAACAGTGTAGAAGTGTTCCCTTTTTGCCACACCCTCTCCATCAGCTGTTATTTTTTGAGTTGTTGATAATTGCCGTTCTGACTGGAGTTAGGTGGTTTCTCAGTGTGGTTTTGATTTGCATCTCCCTGATGATTAGTGAGGTTGAATGTTTCTTCATGTGTCTGTTGGCTGCTCGAATGTCTTCCTTTGTGAAGTGTCTGTTCATATCTTTTGCCCATTTTATAATGGGGTTGTTTGTTTTTTTCTTTTTAGCATGTTTGAGTTCCTTGTAGATCCAAGATGTTAAGCCTTTGTCAGACCTGGAGTTGGCAAATACTTTTTCCCAGTCTGTAGGCTGTCTTCCTGCTCCCTTGATGGTTTCTTTGGCTTTGCAGAAGCTTGTCAGTTTAATGAGGTCCCACTTGTCTATCTTCTCTCTTATGACCTGTGGGTTTCGGGTTTTGTTCAGGAATTGGATGCCAGTTCCGATTTCCATGAGGGTATGTCCTTCGTTTTCTAAGGTTCTTATGGTTTGAGGTTTTACATTTAGTTCTCTGATCCATTTAGAGTTAATTTTTGTGTATGGGGAAAGATAGGAGTCCTGTTTCAATCTTCTGCATGTGGTCAGCCAGTTTTCCCAGCACCATTTACTGAATAGGTTCTCCTCTACCCAGTGATAGGTGGTGGAGGCTTTGTCGAAGATGAGTAGAACTTCTTATACTGGTAAAAATGTTTTTGCTGAGGTGAGTGGATTGCCTGAGACCATGGGTTCGAGACCCACCTGGGCAACTTGGCAAGACCTTGTCTCTACAATAGATCAAAAACCAACCGGGCATGGTAGCACACATCTGTAGTTCAGATACTTGGAAGGCTGAGGCAGAAGGATCGCCAGAGCCCAGCAGGGAAAGGCTGCAGGGAGTGTGCCACTGCACTCTAGTCTGGACGACAGTGAGATTCCAACTAAAAAAAAAGTTTCCATTACTTTATTTAGGGAGACAAATATACATTTGAATTCTTCCGAGGCACAGAATAAGCTTTAAAAGTACAGTAGAATATGGTATAGATAAAATCAAACATTTAAAAAATGTGTAAATACCTAAATGAATTTTATCCTAAAAAAGTATCAAACCAATATATTTGATCCATAAGCATTGATCATCAATTCAGGTGTATCTACGAATTACCCTTGCTTTTGAAATGACTAGAGATTTGGTTTATTAAAGTTTTTTGAAAAAGTGCATTCCTTTTACTATTTGTAATCTGCAGTATGCTGCCAACTGTTCACCTGAAGTGGTAATGCTAGCTATAATATCTTGAGCACCTACTGTAAACCAGGAAATTTAAATACATTATATTTATTCTATTCTTAGAAGCTTTGCAAGAGTGCCTTCTTATCCTTACTTTCCCAGGTAGGAACCAGGTGTTCTAACAAGTTGAGTAACTTGCCTGAAGTCTACCATTAGTTGGATTCAGTCCCAGGCTTGCCTGGTCCCCAGGCCTGGGCTTCTCCTAGTCATTTCCTGTGGTGGAGGATCTAGTTGGAAAGGGTAAACATAGTTCAAATACCTAAGTCGCTGAAAACCTTGTTTTACATACTCATTCTGAAATTCTATCGAATATAGTTGAATGTCTAAATTGCTCTTTCAGTAATGCTTTAGGTGTGAAGATGCTATTCGGGTTATTTATCTAGTTTTGCATTTTTTTCTTACCAGCTTTAATTTTGTTGTTAAAGATGTGGCTTACTTTGGATTTCCTAGCAATCATAAAGTTGCCATAAGGTATTAACTTCAGTCAACACATTACTGTTCTGGTATAGGCTTTTCAGAAAAAAAAACAAAAAACGATTTTCTGTAAAGGATCAATTATCTGAGGGTAAGAAGCTTGACACATTCAAAGAAGAGCAGATTCTGAAGGTTGTAAATGCATGATTACCATTTCATTTATCTAGCTTTACATTAAAAGTCTTGGGAATTACTGTTTTAGATTCACATGCATGTGTAAATAGTGATGGAGAAAAGTAACATAATATTTCAAAACTGGAGTTGTTTCCATACCTATTTAATTTCTCAAGGAATCGAATGTCTTACAGGCACCCACCTTATAATTACTCTTTACATCCCTTGACTTTTCTCTGATATTCTAATTAATTGGAATCAGCAGTGCATGCTAATGATGTAGGCAAATTAAGTAGTCTATATACTTAATGCTTAAGAATCATTATGGGTTCCCAGCTTGGTTCTACCATCTACCTTTGTGTGACCTTAGCAAGATCATTAGTCTCTCTGTGCCTCACTTTCTCCATCTGCAAAATGAAACTGAAAAACAATAGCACATATTACATAGTTGAGCAGCAAGTCTTAACTACAGTATGTCAAAAACAATTGAAACCCAGAGAGAAATCAATGAATATTAGCTATTGTGTCTTAGGGGAATCTTCTACTAGTAAAAACGTTTCCATTGCTTTATTTAGGGAGACAAATATACATTTGAATTCTCCCGAGACACAGAATAAGCTTAAAAAGGGCAGTAGAATATGGTATAGATAAAAATCAAATGAAAATGATGAATTTTATCCCAGAAAGTATTGAACCAATATATTTGATCCATAAACATTTATCATTCATTCAGGTGTATGGGGAAAAGCAAATCAAGCCTTTGCTCAGGCAATTACAATGTAGCTGGGGAAAGCTGACACATTCTGAGAAAAGAGAAATAGATGATTAAGCACTAAAATGAGAGGAAACTTACAATAGGCATTCCGTAAAGGAACAGAGAAAGTGAGCCAGAGTGGAATGACCCAGGAGAAAGACAGCTCTGAGCTGGGAGGGTTGGACTGGAGAAAAAAGGACCCTTTAGATGAGGGAGCATCATTGTCCAAACAAGCCAGTGCTTTCCAAATGTCAGTGAGCATGGTGGGCTTGTTAAAATGCAGAGGCTGATACCACAGGTAGGAATGAATTCTGCATTCGTAACCAGCTGCTAGGTGACATAGGAAAATGTCACCAGCTTTAAGGTAATGTGGAGCCTGAGGAAAGAAACAACTTGTGTTTGGGAGAAAATGACCAGAGGGTATGATGGTACGAATAATAGGAGGCTATTTCAGTAGTCTATGCACTAAGCAATACGGTCCAAATTTAGAGAGGGGCAGCAATTATGGAAAGAAAGGCATAAAAGACTATGCAAAAGAGGAATGGAAAATTTATAACACTTGCCTAAATTCACAGGGAAAAGGAAGTGGCATCAACAATATTCTTAGACCAGGGAGTGAACGATGCCCTTGGTACAAGGAGGGGAGGTGAAGAGAGCAGGGCTGGGGGCAGAGGGAAATGATCAGCTTGATTTTTAGGAGGTTGAATTTCAAATAATGTTGTGGCTTCAAGAAGAATGTCCACAGGGCAGAAGATGGATGTTTAGAATGGGTATGTATAGAAGGAGAGAATCCTGCATTCTCCACAGGCTAGTGAAGAGTGACAGAAGCAGAACTGAGGATGGAACAGTTGGGGAAGTCCTCACTTGGTGAGATGAAGAGCACTGAAGGGTAGGACCTGGTACTGCAGACTCCCTGGAGTCTGGAGATTCCCCTGGAGTGAAAGGAAAGGGTTCTGGAGATTTCCCTGGAGCGAAAGGAAAGGGTTCTGGAGATTCCTGTTGCCTCATGAAACAAAATAGAGTGCAGATTTTTTTTTTTTTTTTTTTGAGTTGGAGTCTCACTTGGTCACCCAGACTGGAGTGCAGTGGCCAAAACATTATATATCAGAGTACAAAATTAGAAAATTTAGAAAATACACAAAAAAGAAGATAAAATCACACTTAATTTTATAACCCAGAGAAACCTTTGTCTGTTTATTTATATATTTGTATGCATACTCCTATAGGCCTTTTCCTTTGCAAACATACTTTTCTTTTCTTTTTTTTTTTTTTTACAAATTGGAATCATGCTGTTCATACGGTTGTATATTTGCCTTTAAAATATATTTTGAGCATTTCTTCCTGACATTAAGCATTGTATTAAAATATACCTTTTAATGGGTATATTCAGTTTGCCTGAAAAAAAAATCTGAAAAGGAATTAGGATCAAGTATGGATTTTGTCCTATTTAGGAGTAACCAGAACATGTTTTTGGATTGAGGGGGAAGAATCCATAGAGTGAAGAGATATAATTGTTGAATGAATGGACTGAAGGTGAAGATGGGGAGAGGGCAGAGAGCTAAAGAACTGGGTCTATGAAGAAAAGAATGCTGGATTGGGTTGATATTTTCAGTAAACTAATGCGCAAAGTAATCTTTTAAGAAATAGGATGAAAGGAAGTTTATTTCAAAAAAATAATCAGATGTTGGCATTGTTCCTGAGAGTATAGACCTGGAGAATTAAAAATAGATGAGGTCATTGTAAATAAGTGAATATTATATTACTGTAACATGAACTTAAAGCATTTGGGAATACAAATGATCCTATAGATACTGCTGAGATTAGTGGGTACATGGATTTATTTACATAAATTATTTAAATCTGCTTGGCCCTCCTATTCTTATGCTACAGGTTCTTAAATTCCTCTGAAAATATACCTAAAGAAGAAATTCTTTTTGACTGGTATGTTCTGAGGAGAGACTAATATATCTTATTCCTGTGTAATTTTTTATTTTTATTTTTTCATGTATGTAAGTCTCTCTGGTCTCCTCTCCAGGTGGATTAATAGGGCTTAGATTCTTCAGATGAATTCTTTTATGTTATTCAACTCAAAAGTCCTCATTTCTTATTCAGCGATACATAGCAACAGACTTAAATACCAGCTGTTTGGTCTGTTTTTGGGGCTTAGTTGGTGTGTAGAATTGTTAGTGAACATTTCTGTATTTCTATAATAAAAATGTGGGCTGACAAGAAATAAATGATGAATATTTTCCATTCTTCTTTCTCTGTGATTTAAAGATTTATTTGTGTATGTGTTTATTTTTACTCTATATTCAGGCTAAAGCTATAGTCATGGTAGCAGAATGTTTCTGGTACAATTTATTCTGTAAGTATCAGTCAAAACCATCAGCTGTGGCCTGTCTAGCACTGACCTTGTATGTAGGAGACTCCTGTTCTATTCTGGGCTCTGCAACCAAATAGCCCTGGAATTTTTGGAAATTTATCTTCACTTGCTTCTTTGCTAAACGAAGTGGTTTGATTTGATTGTTCTTATGGTCCCTATCAAGGTCCTGAGTTTCATATCTATATTTAAATGTGAATAGCAGTGCACCTGAATAATTAACAATTGTGACTGTAGACCTCCCACCTTGATACTACTGTGTAGATTATACCAATAGATACAATGGAAAATGGCTGCTGGAATGAACTGTGAAGTGACTTTAAGAATAGCATTGCTACTGGAGGTGCTGGTGTCTTAGAAAGTCAACTAGTGGTTTTAAAGGTCACCTATGTAAAGTTATTTATATTGTGAATATGCTTCTTTTCCTACCAGATAACCCTAATATGACACTACTGAATTTAACCGAAAAAGATTACACAGTACCCAGTAATCCTAGGAAATGGTCACGCTGTACTAAAGGAAATTAAGGCAACAAGAGTAATTATTAGAATCACAGCAGTGAGGTGGAGGAGATGGTTGAAATGACATTTTCAATTTAGAAATTCTATTTATAGTCACTGGAACTTTCCAAGACTGTTCAGCTTTGGACTAACATGTTTTGGACATATTCTCAGCTTCAAAGTAAATTTATCTGAAAAGCCTTATGTAATTCTGTTCATTCATTTAAGCTTATGCAGTACTTCAGGGAAAACAAGCTGACATTTTTTGGAGAAAAACCCAAAGATACCTTCCCAATATAGTAAGGAATAGCTAGATGTATAACTTGCATATAGTGACTTACTGAAAACATGATTCATTTCAAGCAAAGGCCTTAGTGAGGCAACTCTAAGTGAGTAATTCTAGAATATAATTTGTATTTGAATATATATATATAATATATATATATAAAATCTCTTTAGAGTTTCTCTAAAATAAAGGCAGTTTTTGCTGTTAGTATGAAAACAGGCACCCCTCTAATTTCAGAAAGATAGTTTTTCAGAGAAAAGACATGAGGTGATTAGAATCTGTTTTCTAATATACCACTGTAACAAGGAAATTCATGTAATCAATCAGTGAAATATACTGGCAACTCTTCCATATATTAAGGAGTAGGGGACCAGCTGCATGTTCTCCCAGATTACTTCATAAATACATAATAACACATTCTATCATCTGGCTATTTGGTTTGCAACTAGTTGGTCTGAATCTGATTTGCAATTGTGCCAGTATACTTAAATCACATCTGTCATAACGAAGTGCCATTGCCTCAAAAATAAATAAATAAGTAAATAAATAAATAAATGAAAGCAAGGAATCTACTAGGTAAATGGATGTTTTACAATTTTATGATAACAAGGAATACACCTCTGTTGAATTTCTTTAGAAGAAATGGAAATAGATGTAGAGAATAATTTGCTTATGTACATGCTTGCTGAAAACTCCCATGGCAAAATGTGTAAATACATGAAAGCAACTAATTTTTTTCATTTTGTTATTAAAGCTGCTCCAGAGGGATTGCCCTCCAACTACTCAGCCCATCAGGAAATGGAGCAGACACAGACAGGTTTATAGACTTTCTATCCATTTCTACATCAGAGGAATGTAGACGTTTTTGTTATTGTTACTATTTGATACCTGCAAACTGTGGAAATGTGTAGCTTCTTAATACCTCACTAAAGCATCAGAAAAGCTCACAAAGTCACTATTATTTGTTTCACAAAATTTCATTTGATTCTTTGGGCTAAAAAGTCCATTGGAAGCACAAGTTTCAGGACCTTCTACGCTTCCTGGGATTTAAATAATTTAACAATTTACAAATTAAATTATTAAACAGTAATATAGGCAGAGTTCCCAGAGTAAATGATGCATCTTTGTCCCTCATTTAGTTCGTCCCATCCACTTAAATTTAACTAATCAGTAAACCTAGACTAAAACAATAATAGGAAATTACTGCAAATTAGTCAGCTGGACTTGAGAGGCGCAACATAAAAACATGTCTCTTATATATCTTCCTTTGTGGGCCTAAACTACATTTCTAACTGCTTGGTGAGCCGTCTCCAACTTCACAAGGAATGTGAAGAGAGAATCTAATTAGAGATTTGTTCACTGAAGTACCTAGCGGGTCATTTTGCCAGAAGCAAAAAAAAAGTTCTGCTGCTCATGGGCCCCGTTTGAGGAACAGTTAGGCAGTGGGCTGCCAGATGGAATGAAGATCTCCATCTTCTCCTGAAAGAATCACAGGCTACAGAGCAAAACTTGTGAGGATACTTGGCACACACATTGGGTGGAGATCCGGTAAATCAGGGATATTGGTATCCAGAGGTCAGTTCTTTAAAAAGTTTCACACTTTTAAACTTTCCCCCCTGTGAGGTATTGTCCTGGCTTCTTTCTGCTCCCTCCCTCAGGGAGCGGCCTCTGGCCAAAGCTGGTCTCTGAAGCATGTGCATATTCTCAGTAATGAGTTATGGAATGCAGGTGATCAAGCAAAGCTGAAAACAGTGTAGTTTCACTCTTAATCAATGTAATTGTAAACACCAAATAGAACTTGAATGATTGCTTTGATCATAAAACTGCGTGGCTTGCTATGCTGCCCTGAGGTATGGCTTCTTCACTGACCTGCCACCATCAGTGCCTCCTGCAATTTCTAATAAACCAATGGCTTTCTCTGCTGGACCTCCAGGTGACTTCTTTAGAACAGGTGAACATTATATGCAAGCCCTCTCAGGTTTGGGGTTACCGTGTTATACCCATTTTCTCCTCAATGGTTCTACTTGGAAATTAAATCTAAAACATGTAATGCAAAGCACATCATGGTAGATACAAAGTAACAGAAGCCTACTCTATGTTTTTTTTTTTTAAAAAATATTTATTTATTTTTTATTATGATATTTTGGGGTACAGTTAAGGGTTAGGTATACAAATACATTTCGTTCAGGCACCCTTGTTGATAGGAGGTGTTTCCCCATCCCCAGAGAGATATTTGCTATCGTTAATCCCATCTCCCTCCCTGCCCCCCATAGTTTCCCACTACTGTCAGTCATTTTCTTATATTATTACATTGGATGTTCAAGGTCCATTATATGAGTGAAAACATGTGATACTCAGATCTTTGTTTCTGTGAGAGGTCACTCAGTATTATAGACTCTAGTTCCATCCAGGTTGCTGTGAAATTCATGATTTTGTTCTTTTTTATGGGTGCGTAGTATTCCATTGTGTATATGTACCACATTTTTAAAAATCCAGTCCTCTTTTGATGGGCAGCATGGTTGCTTCCAGGTTCTTGCTATTGTGAACAATGCTGCGATAAACATACGTGTGCAGGTGTCTTTTTTATAGAGTGATTTGAGTTCTTCAGGATATATTCCCAGTAGGGTGATTGCGGGGTCATATGGGAGGTTGATATTTAGAGCTTTTAGCAATCGCCACACTGCTTTCCACAGAGGTTGCACTAGTTTACACTCCCACCAACAGTGTAGAAGTGTTCCCTTTTCGTCACACCCTCTCCATCAGCTGTTATTTTTTGAGTTGTTGATAATTGCCATTCTGACTGGAGTTAGGTGGTATCTCAGTGTGGTTTTGATGATTAGTGAGGTTGAACATTTCTTTATGTGTCTGTTGGCTGCTCGGATGTCTTCCTTTGAGAAGTGTCTGTTCATATCTTTTGCCCATTTTATAATGGGGTTGCTTGTTTTTTTCTTTTTGGCACCTTTGAGTTCCTTGTAGATCCAAGATGTTAGGCCTTTGTCAGACCTAGTGTTGGCAAATACTTTTTCCCAGTCTGTAGGCTGTCTTCCTGCTCTCTTGATGGTTTCTTTGGCTTTGCAGAAGCTTGTCAGTTTAATGAGGTCCCACTTGTCTATCTTATCTCTTATGGCCTGTGGGTTTCGGGTTTTGTTCAGGAATTGGATGCCAGTTCCAATTTCCATGAGGCTATGTCCTTCATTTTCTAAGTCTCTTATGGTTTGAGGTTTTACATTTAGTTCTCTGATCCATTTAGAGTTAATTTTTGTGTATGGGGAAAGAAAGGAGTCCTGTTTCAATCTTCTGCATGTGGTCAGTCAGTTTTCCCAGCACCATTTACTGAATAGGTTCTCCTCTCCCCAGTGGTAGGTGGTGGAGGCTTTGTCGAAGACAAGTTGTTTGAGAAATTGACTTTTTGCTTCTGGAATGTCAATTCTATTCCATTGATCTATATACCTGTTCCTATACCAATACCAAGCTGTTTTGATGATTGTAGCTTTATAGTAAAGTTTGAAATCTGGTAATGTGATACCACCTGCTTTGTTTTTTTTGCTGAGGATTGTTCTGGCTATTCTTGGACGTTTGTGTTTCCATATGAATTCCTGGGTTGTTTTTTCTAGGTCTGAGAAGAATGTTGCTGGTAATTTGATGGGTATTGCATTGAATTTGTAGATTGCCTTAGGTAAGATGGACATCTTCACAATGTTGATTCTTCCAATATATGAGCATGGAATATTTTTCCACTTGTTTGTGTCATCTTTGATTTCTTTGAGCAGTGTTTTGTAGTTTTCATTGTAAAGGTCTTTCACATCTCTGGTTAGGAAGATGCCAAGGTATTTCATTTTTTTTGTGGCTATTGTGAATGGAATTGTGGTTTTTATTTGGGTTTCTGTTTGTTTATTATTGGTGTAAAGAAATGCGATTGTCTTTTGCACATTTATTTTGTATCCTGAGACTTTGCCAAAGGCCTTTATCAGTGTAAGGGGATTATTGACAGATTCTCTTGGGTTTTCAAGGTACACAATCATATTGTCTGCAAAGAGAGATAACTTGACTTCCTCTTTTCCTATTTGGATACTCCTGATTGCCTTCTCTTCTCTGATTGCTCGAGCCAGGACTTCCAGTACTATATTGAACAGGAAGGGTGAGAGTGGGCATCCTTGTCTTGTTCCAGTTTTCAGGGGCAATGGTTCCAATTTTTGTCCGTTTAGGAGTATGCTGGCTGTGGGTTTCTCGTATATGGCTTTTACTATTTTGAGGTATGTTCCCCGTATGCCTAGATGTTCGAGGGTTTTTATCAAGAAGGGGTGCTGGATTTTATCAAAAGCTTTTTCTGCATCTAATGATATAAGCATGTGGTTTTTGTTTTGACATCTGTTGTTATATTTAGTTACATTTATGATTTTATGAATGTTGAGCCAGCCTTGCATCCCAGGTATGAAGCCTACTTGGTCATGATGGATGATTTTTGAGATGTATTGTTGAATCTGGTTTGCTAGGATCTTGTTGAGAATTTTAGCATCTATGTTCATCAGAGATATTGGTCTGTAGTTCTCTTTCTTTGTTGGATCTTTACCTGGCTTGGGTATTAATATGATATTGGTTTCATAAAATGATTTGGGGAGAGTTCCATCTTTTTCAATCACCTGGAATACCTTCAGTAGGATTGGTATCAGCTCCTCCTTAAATGTCTTGTAGAATTCTGCTGGAAAGCCATCTGGACCAGGGCTTTTTTTTGTAGGTAGTTTTCTTATGACATAGTCGATTTCCTTAATTGTTATTGGTATTTTTAGGGTCTCAATTTCTTCTTGTTCCAACCTAGGTAGGTTGTGTGATGTCAGAAAGTCCTCCATTTCCTTAAGGTTTTCAAGTTTGTTTCCATACAAGTGTACATAGTAGTTTAATGATCTTTTGTATTTCTTCAGGGTCAGATGTGACATCATCTTTTGTGTTTCTGATTGTGCTTATTTGGGTTTTTTCTCTCTTTTTCTTGGTCAGTCTAGCTAGGGGACCATTAATCTTGTTTATCCTTTCGAAGAACCAGCTTTTTGTTTCATTGAGTTTTTGCATTATCTTTTTGTCTTCTATGTCTGGATTTGGGCTTTTATTTTGGTGATCTGGATTCTTCTGCTGAAATTAGGGTTTTTGTGGTATTGCTTTTCCAGCTTCCTTAGGTGGCTTGTTAGGCTGTTAATTTGTGTTACTTCCATTTTCTTCATGTGCGTTTGTAGGGATATAAATTCCCCTCTTACTACAGCTTTTAAGGCGTCCCAGAGATTTTGGTAAGATATTTCTTCATTTTCATTTGTTTCTAGGTATCTTTTGATCTCTGTTTTGATTTCATCATTGACCCAGGAGTTGTTTAGCATCATGCTGTTTAGTGTCCTTTTCTCTGTGGGTTTGGGGGGGACCTTGGTGGTGTAATGTTTATTTTTATTCCACTGTGGTTCAAGAAGGTGCATAGTAGAATTTCAGTCCTTTTAAATTTGCTTATGCTTGATTTATGGCCAATTATGTGGTCGATCTTAGTATACGTTCCATGCAGTGATGAGTAGAATGTGGATTCTGTGGTCTTTGGATGGAGTGTTCTGTAGGTATCAATTAAGTCCATTTGGTCCAGAGTCACATTGAGGTTCCAGATCTCCTTGCTTATTTTTTGTCCTGATGATCTGTCTAGGGTTGTGAGTAGGGTATTAAAGTTCCCAGTTATGATGGTGTTAGAGTCAATATCTTTCTTTAGTTTTCCTAGAAGTTGCTTTACGAAAGTTGGTACACCTATATTGGGTGCATATATGTTTAGGATAGATATTTCTTGTTGATGGAGTGAACCTTTTATCATTATGTAGTGACCCTCTGTATCTTTTTAGAATTTTGATAGCTTAGATGGTATTTTGTATGAAATTAGGATCACAACTCCTCCTTTCTTTTGTGTTCCATTCACCTGAAAATTTGTTTTCCATCCCCTTACTTTGAGTCTGTATATGTCCTTTCTAGTAATATGGGGCTCTTGAAAGCAGTATATTGTTGCCTGGTGGTATTTTATCCACTTACCATTCTATGTCTTTTCAGTGGTGCGTTTAGTCCATTCACATTCAGGCTAATTATTGAAATGTGAGAGTTCATCCTGATCATAGAGTTCTTATAGAGTTGTTATTCTTCCACTTGGTTTTTTTTGTCTTTCTTTTGTTTTGGGGGTTGGTTCATTTTTATTTTATTCTTTTTCCTGTACTCTTGTGAAGAACGTTGCTCTTTTTTCCTTTTCTTCTGTGTTTATTACCTTCTTAATTGTTTCATGTAGAGGTGGTTTGGTGGCAGCATAAGTTCTTAGGGATTTGATATCTGGAACGATTTTAATTCTTCCTCGCTGATGAAGCTTAGCTTGGCCAGGTAGGTTATTCTTGGTTGAAATTGTTTATCTTTTATGACTTTGAAGATAAGGCTCCAAGCTCTCCTAGCCTGCAGGGCTTCTGTAGATAAATCTGCTGCTATTCTGATTCATGTTCCATGTTAGGTGATCTGGCCTTTTTCTCTTGCTGCCTTTAGGATTTTTTCTTTTATGCCTACTTTGCTTAGGTGAATTATTATGTGTCTAGGAGTTGGTATTCTCATTTCTTGTCTTGCAGGGGTTCTCTGAATCTCTTGTGTTTGAATTTTTGCATCACTGATTAGATAAGGAAGTTTTCTTGAATGATCTCAATGAAAGTTTGTTTCAGTGTGGTCTCTGTCTCTCTTTCAGGAAGGTCAATGACTCTTAGGTTCGGTCTCTTGAAGTAATCACTCATCTCTTGAAGGTTTTGTTCTGTCTTTTTGAGCTTGTTTTCTGTGTTTTTAAGAATTTGGGTTAGTTCTATATTTCAGTTCTCAAACTCTGAAATTCTTTCTTCTGCTTGGTTAATTCTGCTTTCCATGCTTATCAGTTTGTTATTTATTTCATTCTCAGTATTCTTTATTACTGTATATAGTGATATTACAATACTGGTCTCTGATTTGTATAGTGTTCAGATTAAGGTAATTTAGCATATCAATATCTCAAGCATTTTTAATTTCTTTGTCTTCAGAAAATGCAATATCCCTTTTCCAGCTATTTGAAACTATATATATAGCCATAGATATTCTATAGTGTTATAGAGTACTAGAACCAATTTCATCTATCTAGCTGTAATTTTGTATTCTTTAGCCAATACCTTTCTATTCCCCTCTTTACATTCTCCTTCCCAGTCTCTAGTAGTCTCTGTTCTACTTTTTACTTCTATGAGAGCTACTTTTTGAAGCTTTCACATATGAGTGAGAAAATGCAGTGTTTAATTTTCTGTTCCTGGCTTATTTCACTTAATATGAATGTCCTCCAGTTTCATCCATGTTGCTGCAAAAGATAGGATTTCATTCTTTTTTAATGGCTGTGTAGTATACCATTATGTATATGTACTACATTTTCGTTATGTGTTCATCTGTTGTTGGATATCTAGGTTGATTCCATTTCTTGACCATTGAGAATAGTACTGCAATAAACATAGAGGTGCAGCTGTGTTATCAATATATTGGTTCCTTTCCTTTGAATAAATGTCTAGTAGTGGGATTATTTGATCATAAATGCCTAGCAGTGGGATTGGTAGTTCTATTTGTAGTTTTTTGAGGGACCTCCATATTGTTTTCCATATTGACTATATTAGTTTGCATTCCCTTTTCTCAACATCCTTGCCAGCATTTGTTATTACTTTTGTCTTTTGATAATTGCCATTCTAATTGGTGTGAGATGATATCTAATTGTAGTTTTGATTTGCATTTCCCTGATGATTATTGATGCTGACCATGTGTATGTCTTCTTTTAAGAAACATCTGTTCAGATCATTCTGACTTTTTTTTTCTTTTTCTTTTTATTGTTTCAGGTGAATGAGTAAATTTGGTCCTTGCTACCTTATTTTACTTGTAGGCAAAAGTCTTACTTATTTCAAGTGAAGACCTATTGACTGTTGGGTCTTACAGAGGTTTTGCTAATGGGAATATTGCTGCTACTAACTGGAAGATTAAATCTCAGTTTTTTTTGTTTTTTGTTTTTTACCCAATAACCTCTTTGAATTGTTAAAGAAAATATCAATGAGAGTTTATTTGAGATAAAACAACAACTAATGACTCTTATTCTTTCTTGTAATCACTTTCAAAAGTGTAGTAGAAAAATCTTTAGAATGAGAAGTATGGTATTGAAATCTGGGGCAACTTTTCATGTACTGTGGCCTTTAGGGGGAAAACATTATTGTAACAAAGAGATGCAAACCTGAGCAAGAGAGGCCCTGTTCTAATTCCTTTGCTTTTGAGGGACCCCTGTCACTTTTCTGGTCACATTTCTTCCTAAGGAGGAAGAGTTTGAGGAGTCAGGTAGCCTGCAACCCCCAACCCACCATGTCCTAGGTTCCCAGAACCATAGGATTCCCTACTCAGATGGCTTTGAGGTTGTTCTAGAGCCTGTATGAGCCCTCCTACTTCCACTGACCTTCCAGGGGTAGACTATAGTTGATTAGCACATCTTAGACCAAGGAGAGGCTAATAGCCTGTGGATAGAGCCTGAACTTGAGGCCTGAAGGGGTCATGTGTATGCTAGGGAGGAGCTCATGGTACTGTTCAGATCATAGGTAAGAACAGTAGGGGAATAGACAAGGTCTGGTCTTTCCACCACCATGAGAATCTGAGAATTCAAACCTGGCCTGCCATGTTGTTATAACAGTATATTTGCAAAGGTAGGGAATGGATGCTATTTTAAAAAAAGTTTTGTTTGTTAAAATTATAACTCTACAATATTTAGACATATGAAAATTAATCTCCATTTGTACTCTTGCTTTGGGCTCCACAAACATTAGATGTGGCCCTGCTCAGAATCACAAGTGATTTTCCAGAGCTCTCTGTCAATGAAGAATTGCAGAAAGGAAGACAGATGGACACTCTAGTGCTTTTTTCTCTCTGGCCATTAATGAGGAATAAATATAAATGGCTGAATGTATAGCCCCGAAGCCTGATCAGTCATGTTTAGTGATTGGGAAGCTTCTCCCTACTACAGATCTTTTCTCTGAGAAGATTTTGTAAAATAAGATTTTAATGTGCTTTGAAAATTGGTTCAGTCCACAGGTGTCTGCTATGTTTTCATTGGAAATGTGAAGAAAAAAGTGATCTAGAATGAGGAATGCTGTAGCCAATAAATAATGCTGTTGGTCACCTCAGGAGATTTAAAGTGACTCTTAAAAGTGTTTTAAAATTTTGTAAATGCCCTTTTGCTTTAGCAACATGATTATGCTAGTTTTTAGCTGTTCTATGTTAAAGTAGCTTAAAAATTTAGAACACTTCATAATCCAATGCATAATAACATGTTGAAATCTGCATAGACATGTGATATATATAATTCCATTTCAATGACTTGTTTCTTATGATTCTTAACACAATATATACCTCCTTACCAAAACATAGGGTCTCATTAAATTTTACCCACAATCAGAAACTTCAGATGTCTCATCAACATTTTAAAATTGAAGACTAACAAGCATTATTTCATACAGGCCTAAAATAATTGGTAATGTAAAACATAATTAATTTTTGAAATTTTGCTTCCACTTAGCTTGATGGCTTGTTGTAAGGTAAGAACAGAGCATTATTAATAGTAAGTTTTTGATGACATTTAAGTACTTAAATCAAAGCGATGTTAAATTTTTTGTGTATGTGTGTATAAAGGTACCAGGGCCTCTTTGGTCAAAGGAAAGAGTTTAAAATGGCAATACAGAATTCGGTATCAGCAGATGTGGATCAGAGTTTAGACTTTACATTTAGCTTTTTTCTGACCTCAGTTTCTCTTTCTGAGTACAATAAATGCAACCTATTTTGTGGGGTGGACTGAAGTATAATATAAGACAATTGTTCAAAAAGTACCTGTAAATTCTAAAATTTACATAACACTCTGCAAGTGTTAATCCTTAATAATGTTGCTCCTTTGGGTGAGGGAGGGAGAAGGAAATAAACTTATAATAAGCACCATCTGTGTAACTGGCCTGTGCTTGGCCTATGTCGTCACAATCCCAAGAGACAGAGGTTGTTTTTCTTATTTTACAGTTGGAGGGATTGAAAGACGGAGCAATCTGCTCAGTAGCACAGATTTTGTGACTCTGACTGAAGGTGAAGTCTGTGTGTTCTCCCTCAACACCATTTGGTAATTTACATTTTTATGTTTTACTTTTTCGTGAAATAAATTCAAGAGAAATATTCTTCCTTCTTCCTTTCCTTCCTTCCAAAATATGCAGGCTCACTAAAACCTTTTCAGAGTAGACTATGTCTTAAAGGGTGAATACATTACCAAGTGGACAGAAAGTGAGAGCGATTTCAAGAAGGAAAGTAATTTGCAAATTCAGAGACTCAGGGCTTGTTGTACTCAAAGGATTGCCAGCAATTTAGCATGATTAGTGCTTATGTTCTGTATATGTATGGGGAAGGGGCTAGGAAGTAGAGTTATAGGAGATGAAGCTTGAGACACAAGTAGGAGCTAGAAGACGAGAAAGGGACTTGTCAGCCACATCATGGACTTGGGAATAGATTCTATTGGGGACAGAGAGACATCATGGATTCTTCCAGTTTTTAGGGAATATGTAATTATGCAGTCATCCATAATTATTTTTCCACTATGAATCTTACAAAATAAATTTACTAAACTTATTATATTTGACTTAGAAAAAGTATAGAAAATGAAATTTCCTCTGAAGATCTTCATGGTAACGCCCAACACCCAGTTTTAAAATTTCCAACCCAGTACCCACTGTCTAGTCTCTATTAAACTATCCCAACCTCTTTCAGTATTGAGTTTGTACTTTCTGCTGGGAGAAAACCTTAAATTCAGTTTCTGGTACCATAGTTCCTGTTTGCAGCCAACTCTCATTTACTTCATCATTTCCCTGTTTTGTTCATGTAATTTAAATCCACACTGGCAATGAAGGATCATTTTGGTATCAGAAATAGTTAGAAATCATCACAGTCTCCGAGGAAATGTATTCTGACCATGAGAAATGAATGTGAACAGCAGAAGTCCAGTTAAGCAAGGTATCTGTAACAGTCCCAAAGGCTCAAGAGATTGAATATACAAACACACAATAGCCAGACCATATATTCAAATAGAATTCTAACCTGTGACCTACAGCAGCCTCCCCAGGAGGTCAGACCACAACCTGAAGCAACCAGTCTGCAAAGCCAAATCACAACTTGCTGTAGCACTTGACCCAAAAATGACAAGGACTTTCCCATAACTGATGGCTTCCCTCATGTTTCTCTCTGCTTCCAATGTAAGACCATCGAGAAAAAACAAATTATGCTCCCCTAAACAATCCAATATTATGCCCCACTTCTAGTGATTCTGCCCTCAGCCCTCCCAGGCCAACAGCCTCCCCTCAGGGTGGAGACTTTATTTCTGTACAAAGCTTTCCAGCTCTTCTGCCTGCTTTTGAGTCTCTGCCAAATGCAAGCGACAGTGGCTGACTGCTACAGCAAGCTCCAAATAAATAGCTTTGCTTGTTCTCATTTGGGCAGCCTTCGTTTATTTTCACAGGCTCTTTCAGTAAATGGATATTTGCTGAGCAGGTGGGTGGTTCTAGGCACAGAAATTATCACCACAATCTCCCTAGTGAGAGGATTTGGCACTGGTATCTGAAGGGATTCTTTAAATTTAGGTTTTAAACTCAGACAATAAAAAAGATGAAATGATGTGAACTATATAAGCTAATTGACCAGGTAACAAAAAATACACACATATGTATACAAAACTAACTACAGTGAAGATGTGATGTGTATTTGGTATTAATTTAGTTCTCCTACACTAGGAGATTAGTGGACTTGTTAAATCTCTGACCTGTTCTGTATTGATTCCCTTCTTTCTTTAATCTTGTCTCTGTTTCTGGCTGAACTTACGCTGAATCTTGTCAGATCCTCTCTGGCAAAATGCTGCTCTGCTGACTTTTCTTAAAAATGACTTCTTTACTTAAATGGTGATGATGATTGGGTTATGGAACTGGAAAAAACCAACAACAAAATCCTTAATTTCTTGCTTTATCTAACAACAAAAAAATCCTCCTCACTATGTAGAAGTAGCTAATAGTTTCTCTTCTCTGGTCCTGTGAACTCTGTAGAATTCTGGGATTTACAAAAAACTTGTCTACCTTTTAGGGCTTCTTCCGTTCTAAGGGGTCTATATCTCCCTTACATTATTTTGTTTTTTCATCCCTCCTTTTTTCTCCATTCCTCTAACTGCTCTTTCCATGAGTCTTTCCCTCTTCTTTCCCATAACTGCATCATAACAGACATTGATATCAGAAATTTGTATATTCAGATATAGTGAAAATGGGTCAGTGTCTGCAATAGACCGTTCTACCTGACCTAAGGCTGACAATTCTAAAATTATTAAACCGAAGAAGGCATTTTCCAGAAGTTTAAAATGCTTTGTTGTGGTTGGTACTTTTGGCTATTAAGGTTTTTTGTTTTGTTTTATTTTGTCTTCTGATTAATTTTTTTGCAAGGTATATTCTCTCCCTTTTAAGAGGAGAACTCCATGAGGACAAGGATTTTATCCTATAGAATTAATTGTATAGCAGAGTTGCTAAGAATATAGTTGACGTATGCTTTGTATTCTCAACATGTTTTCCTTTCACACATCACTTTTTACCTATTTAAAATGCTCCTTTTGAGAATTTAAAGCCAGCAACTCTGCCTTTATTTCTTACAACTATCATGCCTTCCTGCCACTCTCTCCATCCCAGGCACAAGGAAAGACACATCATCAGCCCACACCAATCAGAGCACTTGTCCCTTGCAATAGGGGTTGGTCCAAGAGCCACCCTGAAGGATATGGGCTGGAATGGGCTGGCTGCCTCTTAGCTCCTAAGGGCAGGAGTATGTCATCCATTTGTATGCATATCCATGGAACCTAGCACAGCACTTGGTCTGGAATCAGCACCCCAAAATGTTTAGAGAATGAATCTTGGAGATGATGGAATACTGTGAGGAGAGTGGAAGTCTCCTTTCCAGATATCAAACATTTCTTTCCTCCTCTCATTCTCTCCATGTCTTCTTGCATTGCTTCTTTGAATTGACTTTTTTTTTTTGCTAGAAAGTCTCAGTTTAGAAATAGACACACTGCTAAGGAAAAGATCCACTTTTACATTCTCTTTCCCCTGTTGCTGACTGACTTAAGGGACCACCACTGCTGGCCTTGGCTGGCCATTTAAGCCTCTGCTGTGGGCCCTGCTGCAGACATTTGCCCAAGGTCTGTGCCGTTTTAACGAAACAGGTGCTACACCTCCCTCTCAACCTGTCTACCTCCAAGCAGTGGCCCTTGACTCTCTAGCCACAGAGTTTGCTTGTGTTCAGCTACTGCTTCCCACATCGCTCATCAAGTTGGGGAGAAAATCCATCTGTGGCTACCTTTACTCATCACCGATAAAATTCCTTTGAAAATTTAAGAAAAGAACAATTGAAAAGAAAATATTCTTTTAAAATACAAGTGTACTTTTGCTAATTTTTTATTAAATTGCTACTGAGGCCAATTTCAAAAGAATCTATTTGAATTTTAACTTGTCTCTCTTACAGTGTGACTGATTACAAGATTGAAAAATAGTCTAGAAGTGTGGAGGGGTGAAAACAGGTAGGGGTGTGTGTGCGTGTGTGTGTGCGCACGTGCGTGCATGTGTATGTGCATGTGCATTATTGGAGAGATGGATTAATATCCAAGGTCAGAACTGAATGTAAGTCTTCATTTTCATACTGATTCTCATCATCTTCCATAGTGCATAGCATAAAGGTGGTGCTCAGTAATTAGGTTGAAAAAAATGAACAAACTTACTATTGTCCAGATTCTGTGAAAGGCACTTCTTAAAAACAAATTTATTGTGATATAATTGCATACACTTAATGAATACAATGTATACAATGTGATGAGTCTGAACATATACATGCACCGGTACCATCACTACAACCAAGGTAATAAATATACCCACCACCTCCAGAAGTTACCTTGTGAGCCTTAGCTTTCTTATTGCCTTTTCTTTTGTGATAAAAGCATTTAGTATAATGTCTACCTGCTTAAATTCTGAAAGCACAATACTATTTTGTTAACTATCGATACTGTGTGGTACAGCAGATCTCTAGCACTTATTCATTTTTTTTTTTTTTAGAGTTGGAGTCTCACTCTGTCGCCCAGACTGGAGTGCAGTGGCCGCTCCCTGCCACCGCAGCCTCGACCTGCTGGGCTCCCGCGATCCTTCCGCTTCAGCCTTCCAAGTAGCCAGAATTACAGGCATGCGCTACCACGCCTGGCTGATTTTTTTTTTTTTGATTTATTGTAGAGATGAGGTCTCGCTGCCCAGGCATGTCTCGAACCCGCGGGCTCAGGCAATCCACTCACCTCAGCCTCCCAAAGGCGCGGGATTACAGGCTTAGCCACCGAGCCCGGCTCTTATTCATTTTTATAGCTGTAATGTTAAACCCATTGAATACACTAAGGTGGAAAATTAAGTTCGTGAACTCATCCTAGAAAAAGTGCTATATATCTCATTGCTGAATATCACTATGGTCACCTTCAAAGTACTACCCTTGGGAAGCTATGCACTGATGCCAGCGCCTATTATACCCATCAAAACAATTTTGGAACTCTTTTGCTGGAATGGCCATCAGAGCTGTTGAATGTCATCAAAATATCTTCCTTTAAATATTTCCTTTATCTTCAGGTAAAGAAAAAAGTCATTGGGGGCCAGACTGGTGAATAGGGAGGGTTTTCCAATAGAGCTATTTGTTTACTGACTACAAACTCCCTCAGAGACAGTGCTGTGTGAACTGGTGTATTGTCATGATGCAAGAGCTCCTCTGGGGCCAACTTTCTCATGTCAAGATTTTCAGTTAAGATTTTCCTGTTTCCCTATTGATGTTTATTTGATCTGCTATGCTTCTCACAGTTAGCTGATGAATTTGATGCACCATTTGATGGTTTTTTGCAATGTTTTCATCAGTTCTGCTCGTTACTGGCTGTCCTGACCTCTCTTCATCAGGGATGCTTTCTATCCCCTCAGGAAAACATTTAATCCATTTGTACACTGCGATTGTCTTCATGGTATTATTCCCATAAAACTTGGACTAATGTTCCTGACTTCTCTTCCACTCTTGCTAAGTTGAACAAGAAATTTAGTGTTTGTTTGCTGCTCTAATTCAAACTCTAACATTCTCACAATGACAGCTCTAATGACCATTCTAGAAAACGAGTTCCAAAATTAGGTGAATCAGAGAAATACTGCATGAGTCCACTTATATGATGTATCAAAAATGGTCAAATTTTAAAAAGCAGAAAATAGAATGGTAGTTGGCAGGGAAAGGAAGGAGTCTAGACTATTTTTTAGTCTTGTAATCACTATAGGAATGTATGAAAGACAAGTTAAAATTCAGATAGATCCCTATGAAACTGGGCTAAGTAGGAACTTGGTAAGAAATTATCAAAAGTACATTTGTATGCTCATGGGTATAAAGTTACAGTTATAAAAGATGAATAAATTCTAAAGATTTGCCTGGCACTTTTATTTTTGATATTTCTTTTAATCCTCACAACATCACTTCAACTTTTTAAAAAAATCATCATTCACATTTTCATAGCTGAAGACATCAGGGCTTGGAGAGGTTAAAACAAGGCTGTGGAAACACTTTGCATTTGGAGAGGTCTGTTTTAATTTCCAACCTCAGCCCTTTTGTAGAACCGTGACCTTGAGCAAGTCTCTTAAGCACTCCATTGCAATTTTCTTACTTATAAATGAGAAAATTAATAGGTACATTGCAGGATTATTGTGAGGATTAGGAATGATAAATGCAAAAGTTCAGCATATGCTAGATAATAATGGGATTTAGAAGGCCACCCATCCACTAAGTAAAAGATCTGAGTTAGGCTCAGTGGCTCAGCCTGTAATCCCAGCACTTTGGGAGGTCAAGGGGAGGGTTCGAGACTAGCCTGGACAACTTGGCAAGACCTCGTCTCTGAAATAAATAAATAACTAGCCAGGCATGGTAGTGTGGGCCTGTAGTTCCTGCTACTTGGAAGGCTGAGGCAGAAGGATCACAGGAACCCAGCAGGTCGATGCTGGGGTGGTGGTGAACGTGCCATTGCACTCCAGCCTGGGTAAATGAGTGAGACTCCAACTTAAAAAAAAAAAAAAAAAAAAGATCTGGAATTCAAGCCAGGTGTATCTAGCTCCACAGTTGAAAGAAGAACACAAACTTCATAGATGTCACAATCTGGTTAATAGAGCATTTAAATTTTACTTTTTAGGGTTCTGGTGGATGAAAATGTATTTGCAGAAATCATAATAGTTGTAACCATGTGCTGTTTATCTTAAAGAATACTATAGATAGAAGCCATTCTTTGTGCTGGGTGGTCTTTATATTTCTTAATCATCTATAAACACTTAAGTGTATTTTCTGCACATAGTGGTCAATTAATTTAAAAATTGTTTTCTAGTATAAGCATTATTGAAGTTAACTTCTATTGGCTGTCTATGTCCTGTGTCTGAAATCAGTGTTTCCTTGTTCTATAGATAACATGGGGTCAAGTGGATGAAAAACCAGTTGAATATCTTAATTTGAGATAGAGTAGCAATTTTTAAATACTATGTATATACATATATATGTATATATATACATATATATGACAAATATGAATCAGTATTCATTGAGATACAAAAAAGATTTTCCAGTTGTTCCAGATACTAATATAATTTGTTTCTCAAAGAAAACTTAATAAATATCTAAAATAGAATCTTTTCTAACTCTTAAACCTTACTTGGTGACTTGTGAGGAAGGTCTTTAAGACTGTATGAAACAATAAAGATTGAGGTATTTGTATGAGAAGCTTGTCAGATAACTGATCATCAAACAAAGCAATCACCATAGAGAACATCAATACAAAGCTATTCTTAATTATAAAATTCATAAATCAGGGAATGGTTTTATTTGCACAAACCAGAGACTCACTTTACAAGATTTTTAATCCTCCATAAATTCCTTTGTTTCAGAGGATTATATATTGATTGTGTTCCGCAAAAATGATCTTACTCATGTAATTGTAACTATTGCAGTTGAAAATTTACTATTATCTTTTTAATTGCTATTTTTTCTGTTCTTTAATCTATAGAAATTACTTTAATGACTAGAAAATTCAACCAAGTAAAATAGAAAAGATTACCTGAATGGATAAAAAATAATTATATATAATATTATACATTATGGTATTTGACATAAGTTGATAAGTTTTTAGATAAAATAAGATTACAGATTACAAACTGAAGACATTATATGCAATCCATTATTTTCTGGGTACAATAGCAATAAGAGATGAACATATTTTTCTCCTTATGGACTTTTGATCTAGTTGAAGAAAGAGGATGTAAATTTACTAAAAGAAGTGTGACAGTATATAAAGTAAGAAGTTTTTCATTGCAAGAAAATGTTAAAAGAATTGGATACAAGCCAAGTGCCTGTAATCCCAGCACTTTGGGAGGCCAAGTAGGGAGGATTGCTTGAGCCCAGGAGTTGAAGACCAGTTTGGGCAACATAACGAGATCTTGCCTCTACAACAAATCAAAAAATTAACTGGTCATCATAGTGCATACCTGTAGTGCCAGCCACTCAGGCTGACATGTGAAGTCACTAGGTTCAGGAATTTGAGGCTATGGTGAACCATGATCATGCCACTGCACTATAACCTGGGCAGCAAAGTGAGACTCCAACTAAAAAAAAAAATAGAAACATACATAAATTGATAAATTATCATATAATTTGGAAATTATTTGATAGACAAGAAGGATACAGAGGGAGATCTTATTGTGAGAATTCTTCATGAAGAGAAAAAATTTGAATTAAGTCTTGAAGTATGGCTAGGTTGCAGTTAGATTCAACTATTGGTTTTTCCATTAGACAAATGCTCTTGTTACCATCATAAATATATACTAAACCTTTGATGCACATTTTGTCACTAAATTTTGACATTATCCTATTAGTGAATTGTAGTTTCTCTTAAGTATGATTAAAAGATATTTGTCACATGCTTTTTATTGTATTTTTAATCTGATTACAAAAGTGCTATATACTCATTAGATATATTATAATCTGCATATGAGATCCAACAATTAAGTTCACAAACTCATACTAGAAAAAATGCTACGTACCTTATTACTGAATATCTCTATGGTCACCTTTGAAGTACTCCCCTTGGGAAGCTATGCACTGATGCCAGCTCTTAGTCTACCCATCAAAGAAATTTTGAAACTCTTTTTCTGCAATGGCCATCAGAGCTGTTGTTGTATTACCCTTGATGTCCTGAACTTCATCAAATGACTTCCTTTCAATATTTTCTTTATATTCAGGTAAAGAAAAATCACTGAGGGCCAGATCAGGTGAGTATGGAGAGTATTCCATACAATTATTTGTACAATGCTGCCAACGTAAGAACAGGTGGCAAATTCACAAACTTATTTCAACAAATAACAAGTAATGATGACAGCTCTGATAAAAAAGGTGTTACCTAACTTCTATCATTGAACACTTTGGCATATTTTCTTATATATGTTTTTGAATATACACACAAATATTTGTTCTTTTCTGATTAAACACTTTTTTATTTCCTGGACTGTTCATCAGAATATTATTTGTTCTTTTTCTGATCACAAAAGTAAAAATGTATACTTGGTATAAAATACATTACGTATATAATGCATAGAAGGTGATTCCCTGTGATAACTACATTAATATTCCTAGACTGGTGCTAACAATTTTACCACAAACTTTTCAGAGTTTGAAAACTCTCAAGGCAGAAGATTTTATAGCCATAGGGGGATGGTGAGGATTATAGCATGCTTGTGAATGCCCACTCCATCTACAGTGCTCAAATTCAAACCTTGCTGAACAATGACCAAACAAAATACATGACTAAGATCTGTTTGGTCCTGCAATATTCTGTTTGCAACACCAATTTAAATAAAATGGCATAAACATTTTATAACTCTCTTCCATTTAGCTTTATATAAGAATATCTCATGTCATTGCAGTTTCTTTGTAAACTCCAAAATATTTCAGGTTATTATGTTGTGATTTACTTAAGTATGTCATTTCTATTATTATTAGGCATTTTTGTTTTTCTAAACTTTATGGTGTGCCTAAAGCTTTGCCCACTTGGATGTTTAACACAAATTCAAAAACCCCAAAATGAAGTCATCACCATTTCTACCCAAACTGTTCCTTTGTCAGTGTTTCCTGTCTCAGTGTAATACATTTTAATGAAATATTTTCAAACCCCCATGCTATCCCCTTTGCAAATTTCCAAGCCTCCCTGAGCTTTTTTTGGTGAGAGGGTGGGGTGGCAAAGATGTCTACGTTTCTCCTAATTTCTGCTACATGAGTCCCATTCCTTTCTCTCAGTTCTCATGGCAACTTTCCACATCCCCTACTCCATCTCCTTTCTCTTCCCCTCTATCCAACAGCACTCTATAAGACCATTACTGTATACAGTAGATTTGAAAGCACAATAAACTTTACAACTAAATATTTAGACATCTCTGTTTTACTGTGACATGTCCTTGCCTGCCACAAGGTATTTCTCTTGTGTGGACTTGCTCTCTAGTCCCCATTAACATCTCTGCTCTCTCCCTGTTCCCAGACCCTGAAAATATCACCCAACAAGGAGTTCAAGGAAACTCTGAATTCATCTTGCTTTCTTAAGCAATGGAATTCAATTTTTTTTTTTTACCTTTGCTCATTCAGATTCATGAACTGTAAAGAGTTAGATGCTGTACTAGGATTGAGAAGAAAATTATGAATAAGACACGGCACCCAGCCTTAACTTTTTGGAGCTTGTCTCTACCTCCTCCTTGCTCTTGGCTCTGTCCTTATGGCCACAACTCTTTCCTAAGTCATCATCTTCTCTTGGACACAATCATAGCCTTCTAGGTAGACACTTGCTTCTAAGCTTGCTCTACTTCAGATCTCTCCCCCTCTTCCTTTCTGCCTTCACTGCTACAAGAACCACCTTTTAAACATGAGACCTACCTGGAATCTCTTGGTAAGTTCCTACTGCATGTAATCAGCACCAAAATTACTTACATGGTTTACTCTCTCCTAACTCTGAACTGTCCACTATGGTGATGTTGGTCTGTACTTTCTTCCATCATATCTTACCTGGTTGACTCAGGCAAGTCCTTCAAGACACAGCATTAATTTTGGCTTTCTCAGGCAAGTCTTCCATTTAAGATTACATTCCTATCTAATTAGATGTCCCATCTGTAGTGTGTAATTTCAATTTCATAGCACTCTTCACATTTAAAATTATTTTTGAATAAAGTTTTTAAGCTATATTTTTAGATTTGGGACTTAAGAATTTGAACACCGTATAGACCTCTGTCAACTGCCATTTAAAGAGGTGACAGTTATATCCTATCAGGAATGCCATATTTTTAGGAAGGTTTTAAAAAACTTACATTTGGGTTTGAGATTTTCTTAGATAATCTACCTCTTGATTTATATTGAAATCACTTCTTCTTGCCACATTTAAATATATATGAGAAGATTTAATATATAAATGCATTTTATAATATGTTTTCAGAAATGCACGTTTTTCTTTCATCTGAAAACGAAGATAGGTATAAATGCTTTATGTGCTTTAAAGAATTGTTGATGGGCTCCACCAAGTATGTATTTACCGAAGAGTTATTATGATAAATGCTACCCATCCTTCCCCAGCAGAGTGATGTTATCTCTGAATTTTCATAAACACAGGTGGATGATAAATTTCCACAGTGGATTAGTTAATTGGCAAGTACATAGGGCTTCAGCAGCACCAAATATAATAATTACATGTTTAGGTACAAAGAGCAGATGGTAGACTTAACTCTTTCTTGGCTGAGAGTGTGCTCCACTCGGCTGTATCCCCTAGGATATTATTCTGCTGCAGGAAAACCCACAAGTCCTACACTGAGATATGCTTTTGTATAAACTCTTGATTTTTACTTTACTAAATATCTAACCCCTATATACTGAGTCATGCCTCTTAACTTCTCACAGAGTGAAGTTTCTAAGACTACATGTTTGCCAGTGTCAGCCCAGAATTTTTACTGCCCTTTATTTAAATGAATGAGAAGTAGAGCTGACGTCACAGCAGACAGGAACGTTTTTGCTTCAGTGGGTTTAGAGTGTCCAATTTCTATTTATTCATTCATTATTAACTTTCCTTGCTTATTATTTGGTTTCCTGGTGGGATACACAGGGTTGTTCCAGCTCATTCCCTGAAGGTTTACATTCTTTCTTGGTAGAGAACAGTTTTATTTCTTTAGTAGCATCTCTTTTGTTGTATATAACGTCGAATGATATTTTCAACTCTCTTCTGATCAGTTGCACTTTAAAGGAAAGAAATATTGTGCTAAAACTAAAGAGACTTTGAAGCAGCAGAGCATCCATAATTCATGCCAAGGAGGGGTTGACAAGACCTTCTCTGGGACCAATAGATTTTAGTGTTTGAAAAGCTCAGATTTTCAGAAGGCAATTGCATAAATGTTCTTTTAGATTTGTAAGCTTGATCAATTTGCTTAGATATTTTTAGATAGAGCAACTTTATAAATATCTTTTGTTTCAAACATCAAAACAAAATCAAAAGTGGGAGCATGTTGCTTTGACCTTTTTTCTCTACTAGTGGGGATTAGAGAAACAATTGCAGTGTAGACAGGGTTCGCTGTACCTTTTGGCGGGGTGTGTGTTAAACCCCACATCTATCCCTGCCTGTCTTGGGACTCTCAACAGAGAAAGGTGGTACAAGTTTCACATTATCAGACTGTGTGTCCTCAGGAGAAATGACTGGTAGTAGTTCCGGGGTGCATTATTTACGAACTCTACTCGGACAGAAGTTGAACTGGGAATGAGTGCTGAGTGTGCGAGTTTATGTGAAGTGGGTGAGGAGCTAAGCATTTGCACTCAGGCCATTTGCACTGAAGATGAAAGAGGTGATTTGGGGAGAGGACAATTATTGAGCACCTCCAAAGAGGAAGGTGCTATGTTTTACATGCACATTTCTAGTCGATGTTCAACATTATCCTGGAAGCGGATATTTTGATGTTGAAGGAACTGAAAGCCAAAGGGGTTGAGTTACTTGCTCGTGGTTACACAGCCAGTAAATGACAGCACTGGACTCTGACTCATAAGTCCTGATCTTTCTGGGATACTACACCAGGGAAGCTCAGGAACTGCCCGTCTCTAATTCTTGATTCTTTGTCAAGTTCCAAGATAGTAATAATATCTCTTTGTAGGCAGAGGAATGGGATTTCCCCTTCTAGGTATTGTCAAGTTATTGACATGCAGCTTCTCTGACGACAGAGCAGGCACCTCAGGTGTGGATCTGAACTGACACAACTTCATTGCTGCTTATAAACTTGTCTTCCCTTCTTCTTGTTCTTCCTCCTTGCTTTGCCAACTCAGCATCTCTCCTGTTGGACTACTTTTTCACAGGCCATCCTGGGATTCTTTTATAATTACTTATTTTCCCACACTTATGCTAGTTCCTTGGTGGTGGGATAATACCCTTGATCACTGTTAGAGTCTCCAGAACTGGGACAGTGTATGGCATTCAGCAGGCATTCAGGGTATCTGGCATAGGCACAGCAGAATCAAGGGCAGCTGGGGATGGTGGGCTGGAAGCCCACTGTGATCCTAGTCACTCCAAATAATCATGTGATCTCACTACGTGAACACAGCTTCCAGACAAGTCCCCAACTTCTCCTTCCTACGAGATGGCTGCTCTTTTTATTTATTTATTTATTTATTTATTTTATTTTTAAAAATTTTTTTATAATCGATTTTTTTTATTATGATGTTGTGGGGTACAGTTAAGTGTTAGGTATACAAATATGTTTCATTCAGGCACCCTATTGATAAGCGGGGTGCTTCCCCATCCCCAGACAGATATTTGCTCGTTAATCCCCTCTCCCTTCCCCCCCATAGTTTCCCACTACTGTCAATCATTTTCTTGTAGTATTAGGTTGGATGTTCAAGGTCCATTATATGAGTGAGAACATGCGATACTCGGACCTTTGTTTTTGTGAGAGGTCACTCAGTATTATAGACTCTAGTTCCATCCAGGTTGCTGCAAAATTCATGATTCTGCGTAGTATTCCATCGTGTATATGTACCACATTTTTTTAATCCAGTCCTCTTTTGATGGGCAGCATGGTTGCTTCCAGGTTCTTGCTATTGTGAACAATGCTGCGATAAACATACGTGTGCAGGTGTCTTTTTTATAGAGTGATTTGTGTTCTTCCGGATATATTCCCAGTAGGGGGAATTGCAGGGTCGTATGGTAGGTTGATATATAAAGCTTTTAGGAATTGGAGATGGCTGCTCTTAACTCAATATTTTTTGAATGTCACTGTAGTGTCACTTGAGTAGCTGTTTAGATATAAAGGGATAAAAATATATACTTTACAAATGGAAATGCCTATATTTTTTTCCTTTTACTTCTTTTCTCTTTCCTTTCCTTGTCTTTTCTTCTTTGTCTTCTTAAAAAATTTAAAGTATTTTTTTCCTGGTTTCTTGCTTGTTTTTTTCTTTTCCCTTTTTGATTCAGGGGTACTTGTGCAGGTTTGTTAAATAGGTATATTGAACAATGGTGAAGTCTGAGCTTTTATTGAGCCAGTCATCCAGGTGGCATCCAATACCCAATGGGTGGTTTTTAACCATTACCTGACTCCCTCCTACCTCCCTTTAGTATCCCCCAATGTCTGCTGTTCCCATCCTTATGGCCATGTGTATTCAGTGTTTAGCTCTCACTTATAAGTGAGAATATGTGGTATTTAGTTTTCCATTTCTGTGATAATTTGCCTAGAATGATGGTTGCCAGTTGCATCCATGTTGCTGCAAAGGACATGATTTTGTTTTGTTTTTTTTTTAAGGCTGTGTCGTATTCCATGGTGTATATGTATCACATTTTCTTTATCCAGTTCACCGTTGATGGGCACCTCGGCTGACTCCATGTATTTGCTATTGTGAATAATGCTGCAAAAGTATTTGGGTGCAGATGTCTTTTTGGTAGATTGATTTTTTGCTCCTCTGGGTATATAACCAGTAGCAGGATCAAATGATAAATCTATTTTTAGTTCTTTGAAGAATCTCCAAACTGCTTTCTATAGTGGCTGTATTAGCTTATGTGCCCTCCAACCATGCATAAGCACTCCTTTTCTCTGAAACTTGGTCAACATCTGTTTTTTGACTTTTTAATAAAAGCTATCCTGACTAGTATGAATTGGTATCTCATTGTGTTTTTGATTGGCATTTCTCTGATGAGTAGTGGTGCTGGGCATTTAAAACACATGTTTGTTGGTTGTTTGTATGTCTTACTTTGAGAAGTGTATGTTCATGTTCTTTGCCCACTATTTAATGGGGCTATTATTTTTTTCTCCTGTCAATTTGTTTGAGTTCCTTACAGAGTCTGGATATTAGTCCTTTGTCAGATGCATAGTTTGCAAATATTTTCTCCCATTTTGTAGATTTTTTATTTGCTCTGTTGATAGTTTCTTTTGCTGTGCAGAAACTCTTTTGTTTGATTAGATCCCATTTGTCAATTTTGTTTTTTTTCTGCTTTTGCTTTTGAGGTCCTGGTCATGAATTCATTGCCTAGGCTGATGTCCAAAAGAACGTTTTCTAGGGTTTCTTCTAGAATTTTTATAGTTTAAGGTTTTATATTTAAGACATTAATCCAGACTAAGTTAATTTTTGTACATGGTTAGAGGAATGGGTCCAGCTTCATTCTTCTACATATGGTTACCCAGTGTTCCCAGCATCATATGTTAAACAAGGTAACCTTTCCCCAGTGTTTGTTTTTTATCAATTTTGTCAACAATGAGATGGTTGTAAAACACTGGGTTTTATTTCTGGATTCTTTATTCAGTTCTATTGATTTATGTGTCTATTTTTATACCAGTACCATGCTGTTTCAGTTACCATAGCCTTGTAGTAAAGTTTGAAGTCTGGCAACGTGATGCCTCCAGCTTTGCTCTTTTTGCTTAGGATTGCTTTGACTATTTGGGTTCCTTTTTGCTTCCATCTGAATTTAAGTATTATTTTTTTCTAGGAATGTGGAAAGTAATGCCGGTAATTTAACAAGGATTGTGTTGAATCTGGAGATTACTTTATGTAGTGTGGACATTTTATTAATATTTATTCTCCCAGTCTATGAACATGGAATGTTCTTCCATTTCTTTGTGTCACCTTAGATTTCTTTAAACAGTGTTTTCTAGTTCTCATTGTAGAGATCTTTCACCTCTTTGGTTAGATCTATGCCAAGGTATTTTAATTTATATTATTTTGTGCCTTTTGTAAATGGGATTGTGTTTTTTATTTGGCTCTGAACTTGAATATTATTGGTGTATGCAAATGCACTGATTTTTGAGCATTGATTTTGTAACCCAAGACTTTACTGAAGTCACTTATGAGTACTAGGAGTCTTTTGGTGGAATCTTTAGGGTTCTCTAGATCATCTGTGAAGGGAGATAATTTAACTTCCTCTTTACCTATTTGAAGCCTTTTATTTATTTCTCTTTCCTGATTGCTCTGGTTAGGACTTCCAGTACTTTGTTGAAGGATTGGTGAGAATGTGCATTTTGTCTTGTTCCCATTTTTAGGGGGTATGCTTCCGACCTCTGCCCAGTAAGCATATTGTTGGCTGTGGATATGTCATAAATGCCTCTTATAATTTTGAGAAATGTTCCTTTGATGCTTAGATGGTTGAGAACTTTTATCATAAAGAGATGTTGAATTCTATTGAGTGCTTTTTTTTCTGTATCTGTTGAGATAATCATGTAGTCCTTGTTTTTATTTCTGTTGATGTGGTGTATTACATTTATTGATTTGTATATGTTAAAGCAGCCTTGTATCTCCAAAATAAAGCCTACCTAATCATGATGAAAACTTTTTTTTGATGTGCTGGTGAATGAGGTTTGCTAGTATTTTGTTGTGAATTTTTAAATCAATGTTCATCAGGGTGATAGTTTTCTTTCTTGGTTGTGTCTTTGCAATTTTTTGGTATTGGGAGGATAATGGCTTCATAGAATGAGTTAGGGAGAAGTTCTTCCTTCTCAATTGTTTAGAATAACTTTAGTAATTTTGGTACCAGCTTTTCCAGGTACATCTGGTAGAATTCAGCTGTGAACCCACCAAGTACAGGACTTATTTTGGGTAAGCAGGTTTTTTTTATTTTTTATTACTGATTCAATTTCATGGCTCAATATTGGTTTCAAGGTCTATAGCGACACCACCCTGAACATACTACATATAGTCTTTTTTTAATAGAAAAAAAGAGACAGGCTGGGTGTGGTGACTCACACCTATAATCCCAGCACTTTGGGAGGCCAAGGTGAGAGCATTGCCTGAGCCCATGAGTTCGAAACCAGCCTGGACAACTTGGTGAGACCTCATCTCTGCAATAAATCAAAAAATTAGCCAGGCGTGGTGGTGTGTGCCTGTTGATCCAGCTACTTGGAAATCTGAAGCAGAAGGATCACCTGAGCCCAGCAGGTTGAGGCTGTGGTGGCTGTGAGCATGCCACTGCACTTCAACCTGGGCAACAGAGTGAGACTCCAACTGAAAGAAAAAAAATAAAAGAAAAAAGAGACAGGAAAGAGTTATTGCCTCAAGATTGTGATTTGTAAATTATAACTCAAATTATTTAAAAAGATTTGAAGACAATTGCAAAAACCAGTATTAATTATAATATCCTAAAATGGATTAAAAAGTACATGTTTATTTGATGCAAATGACACTTTCACCTAAACAGGGATGATAATTATCAACAAATGTACCCTCCCACTGGGCACTGAATACCACTAATGCTAACAAAATAATTATTAAGAATTTAATCTTTTTGTGTATTTAGAGTAAGAGTCTGAGCTCTGGTTCTAAGTGATTCTAGATATATGGTTTAGATTCTGTGCACAATTAGGTTACTTGGCCTTATTAGAGTTAATGCCTTGTCTCATGTGTACAAATAATAGTTTACATAGGAAATATTTCTTCAATGAAGAAATTGATGAACACAGTATTTGTGCAATCCAGTCTCCCTCACCACCCCAGATTGATTTTCCCCCCATGTATTTGTGATGTTATCTTTCTGTCTTCAATTTTAAACTTTTGAGACAAAACTTGTTATTTTCTGGGTCACAGAAAGGTAGTTTACTTTCTCGCAGTAACAAAAATGTAGGCGTTAGTGCAAAGAAGGAAGGCAATGCATAGGAGGACCTAGAAACCTATACTCTTTAGGCAATGAGATGCTGCCATCTTTGAATAGCTGTTGAATTGCTAAAAAAAGTCAAAGCATTAGCAGAATGGAAAACTGGGAATGAATTTTATTGCACTGCTAATACAGTTGACCTTTGAACAAAGTGGGGATTAGGGGTGCTAACCTCCTGTGTGGTCAAAAATCCATGACTAACTTTTGACTTCTCAGAAACCTAACTACTCATAGTCTACTGTTGACTGAACTTACTGGTAACATAAACAGTCAATTAACACTTTTTTTATGCTCTGAGTCTAAGGTGGGAAAAACCTGCTCTTCAACTTACAACTTCAAATCCATTGTTTCACGGTTCACTAAAACTCCTCCCCAGACCACAGTGAGCAGCTTCTCCTGGATGCTGTTCTCATTCCCCAATATGGGTATTGCTGGTCAAATTCACCTCTGCCTACTGTTCCTCTCCCTATTTGAAGTGCAGAGGAACAAGAATGTTCCCCAAACCCTCAATCCAGCTATTTGATGAGTGAATCTTTGACATTTTAATACCCAATGCAATGGACTGAATGTTTATTCATGTGTTCAAAATGTTATATGAACATTGTCCATATGCACAAAATTCATATGTTGAAGTCATAAACCCTAAAGTGATAGTATTAGGAAGTAAGGCTTTTGGGAGGCAATAAGATCATGAGGGGCTTGTGTCCCTTTCCTTCACATATCATAGGTCAATGTGGGAAGAATTATAATCCTCCCTTGCAAACAGTCTGATGTGGCAGCAAGTATTTGCAAATTGAAGTCAACTACCACTGGTTTTCTCCAGTCTCATCTCCCATCTCACTCTTATGTTCCAGGAATTCTAGTCCTTGAATTTTGTGACTTGATGAGTGTTCCATGTTCTCATGCCTTTCCATTTGCCCCTTCCTTTCCTATTCATTGGGTGCCCTTCTTCTCTTTCAGTGTCAACTCTCCTGAGAGGTCTCTTCTAATCCTTCCAAAAAGTGTGGGGCACCCTCTTTTCCATGGCTCCTGGTACACGATTCTGTCCTATTGTTTTGTAACTATAATAGGTCTGCTTCTTTAAGAGATTGTGACATTCTTGAGAACTAGGTGTATGTCTTGTTCATCTCTGATTCCCAGCTCCTAGCCCAGTGCCTGCTGGGCATTCAGCACTCAGCATTTCATTGTGTTAAATAAATACAGCGATGCAAAACCACATGGAGAAAGCTCCTTTCTACCTCTCTCCTTGTTTAGAATAGTGCTTCTCAAACTATCTGTGATTAAGGGCCATGTTTAAAATTTCTAATTTGATGCAAACCGACACTTTTGTAAAACATAACAAAAGTAAAATACTAAAGAAAAGATCAAGCACATGCCAACTTGTTATCAAAGTTTCTAAATGCTTACTCTTGGTTTCTATATTTACCTCATTGCAGATCAGTAATAAACACTCTGTGGTCAACAGGCCATGCTATGTTAGATTCACTCAATCATTTGAAGACCTTTACTGAATTCTCCTGTGTGCCAGGCAATGTTTGAGGGACCAGGGATTCACCTGTGAACAAGACAAACAAATTCCCTGCTCTCAAAAGGCCTATTTGCTAGTGGGACAAGTGGAAAATAAGTGACAGACAAATCAATAAACAATGTGACTTTGAATAATGATTAGTGCTACCAGGGAGGTCAAAGAAGGTAATGAGATAGTGATTGGGCAGAGATGTCATTTATGAGAATGGTTAGGGAAGCTCTAAGAAGGTGATGTTTTAGCAGAAATCTGAGCATTCTAATCAGAGAAAGCAGAAAATGTTGAAGTCCTGAAAAAGGTGTAAGTTTGGAGCAATCAATGAACTGAGAGAAGACTATGTGACAGGTGTTTAATAAAATGGAGGACCATGGAGTTAGAGATTCAGGTCAAAGCCAGATCTTACAGGACTTTGTAGGCAATGGTCAGATGTTTCAATTTTACTAAAAGTGATATGGAAGCCATTGAAAGATTCTAACTGGAGATGCATCCTGATCTGGTTTACATCTAAAGCAAGTTACTCTGGCATCCGTGTGGTGAATTGATTATATGAAGAAAAACAGATCAGTTAGGAGGTTATTTCAAGAGTCTTCATGAGATATGGAGAAGGCTTTACTCAGTAATAGGTATGCATATGGGCAGAGGTCAACAGACTCAGGATGCATTTTGGAGAGAAAGCTGCTGAGACCCACCGACAGGTTATATATTAGAAATGAGGGAAAAAGAGAAATAAAGAATGACTGCTAGAAAAGTTGAGTGTGGTGGTACACACCTGTAGTCCTAGCTATTCAGTAGCTGAGATGGGATGATTGCTTGAGGCTAGCCTGGCTAACATAGTAAGAACCTATCTTAAAACTTAAAAAAAGTTTTAGGCTGCTAGAATTTCAGTTTGAGTAACTGGGTGAATATTTAGGCATCAGTTTGTTAACAGATGCCTAAAAATCACAGGAATTTATGTTTAACATTTCCTTATAAATATATTTGCAGCTTTTGTAGATATAGCTTTTGATTATAGAAATTTTTTTCATTGTATTTTTCTGAGTGTTGCTTTAAAAATCATAAGTAGATGCTGAAGTTTATTAACTGTTTCTTACAAACTTCCTAAACACACTATTTTATTGTTTTTAGTTTTATATTGTATTAACATGGACAATTATCTATATTGAAACAGTTTTCATTCCTTAATAAATTCTATTGGCCATGATACATAATAGCATGCTGAACAAGTAATTGTAGGGCTTGCATTTACATAAACACATACACAGAACTTATTTATGGAAATTGACTTTGTTTCATGTGATAATTTAAAAGAATTGCTATTATACATTTTATGATGACAATGCAATTGTATTGGAAAGAAATAACGAAATTCCACTTATATTTAAACATTAAGAAATGTTTGAGAGCCGGGCTCGGTGGCTCAGCCTGTAATCCCGTTCCTTTGGGAGGCTGAGGTGAGTGGATTGCCTGAGCCCGCGGGTTCGAGACCTGCCTGGGCAGCGAGACCTCATCTCTACAGTAAATAAAAAAATCAGCCGGGCATGGTAGCGCATGCCTGTAATTCCGGCTACTCGGAAGGCTGAGGCGGAAGGATCGCCGGAGCCCAGCAGGTCGAGGCTGTGGTGGCCGGGAGCGGCCACTGCACTCCAGTCTGGGCGACAGAGTGAGACTCCAACTCAAAACAAAACAAAACAAAACAAAAATGTTTGCAAATAATTTAAATGAAAATTAGAAAATATTTAGGATAGAACAGAAGTGAAGGTATTATATATCAACATTTGTGTGATGTGGTTAAATCAACAATTTGAGGAAGATTTATAACCTTAAGTACTTTTATTACAATCATTAGCTTGTGGATTTTAGGCTGACTAAACATCAATGATTCAGGCTTAAAAGCACATGAAGCATCTATCATTTGCCATCGAGTCTAAAGAAAGCCTTTATTTAATTTATTTATTTGTTTATTTAACACTCCATGGAGAGTCAGGTCTACACAGAGAATTTTCCTTGCCGTCTACCTCTGTCTGGACTTTATTTCATCTTATTATTTTCTCATCTCATTTTTTTTTTTTTTTTTAGTGAGGAGTTTGTTTGAACCCCAGCTTTTTCTGGTATGGTCTCTAACCAGGATTTGGGCCTGCCCAGACCAATGAACCTGATGCAGTTGATAGGTCAAGAACACAAAAATTAGTACATATATAGAAATTTGAGCACATGGTAAACAAGCTTTCTGCTGATATAATCCTCAATCTAACAATTGGAGAGTAAATACTTTTAAGTGAGTAATTGAATGTTTACAGAATGGACAGCATACATGCCTGAAGCCATTCCATGAATGCCAAAGAGATTGATACAAATCAAACTTATGCTGCCATAATGCAATGAAAATGGACCACAATGAAAAAGGGGGAATGATCTCTCCATATTGCAACTGCAGTTACACTGTGAGGAGTAAAGAAAAAATCATAATAGAGGTAATAAAATATTTTGAACTAAAAGGCAGTATATATTAAAAACAGTGGGATAGATAAAGTATCTGGTGTTGCAAAAGTATTGAAAACTTTCTTGCTACATAACACTTTAAAAATGTTTGTAAGAGAATATTAAAAATAAAATAAATTTTTAATTAAATGAAAGAGCTTGCAAGAAAGGAAAAAAAAATGAGTCCATGTATAAAGCTAGAACATCAGTCCAGGGAATTAAATGAACACTGGCATCTTTGGCTACCTTAGGAGTACATCTTCACATATGCTCCAATGATCTAGTGTTTCAGTGTGCAAGGGGAGTCATTCATCTGATTGCCAACTTTTTCTGGTGTGATCTCTAGGCCCCTTGGTCTGGACAAGACACCTTAAAATAGAGCTTATCTCTGATGTTTCATTTCCTCTTCGTTTCTGGTATTCACCTCTGTGAGCCTTAACTCATACATTTGAAATGACTGTTGTGTACTCTATCTAGTAAAAGGTTTGAAATGAGAGTGTTTTCAGATTTCCAGGACCTGAAGTGTTCAGATTTCATTTAACCTATGGAACTGGGTGAGATCACCTAGGGGGAGAGTGTAAAACGAAAAGCAGTGCAGGGAGGACTGATTCACAGGGAACACCAATATTTAGAAGATGAATGGAATGAGATTAAATCTGAGTATGGCCTCCTCCCTCTATTCTAGAATCTCTGCACACTCTCCTCCCCTTAGAGGGTTCATTAATTCCCAAGTATGTCAAAAAACAAATGAAACACAGGCAATAAAACAGAGGTCAGTCTTCCACAAATACTCATTAATATCTTAATCAAATATAAAATGTGATAATGAGACCACTGAAAAATATCATGTCTTGGTACATGAAGGCAGCTTGTTTTTTCTTGTATATAGAGATGCTTCAAAAATCATTCTTCCTTTCATTGAGTGTTAAAAACAAGGAAAGCTTATATTGCTGGCATATTGTAAAAGTAATGTGATGTCTACTTTTATTTGTTTTATATTGAACCCTCTGGCAAAAGACAGCATAGTCATTGTTTCTTGTCAATCTTCATATAGGGAGAGGAAAAAGCAGAAGGATTCTGAATTGGTATTCTCCCTAAGAAAAAGTAACAGAAAATGGCAAAGACAGATAAAAGATGAGCATATTTACAACCTCAACTATACTGCAGGAATGAAAAAACATGAAAAGACTCATGGTACAGTGAAATTATGGTAAATCCTGAAAGTTCTGAAATACTTTAGAGATCTATCAAATTTCCTGGACCAAAAAGCAAAAATAGACCAGAAATGTTATGAAACATTCTCTCTCACAACATCTTGAATGCTATTGCAACTCCCAAGATAAATAATCACATTTTGCAGAGACAGAATTAGAAACCAAAAATTACCTAAGGATATAGAGTCAATATGTTCATTAATAAGTATTTGAACTTTGGAGAGGGAAAAGGTAGTTATAATGCTGTGATTGACACTTTTTCCAGTGGAAAAATACCAACAAGTTGCTTCAAAAAGTGAAGAAAACTTCCTTGCAATGACTGAGTTTTCAGATGTACAAATAAGTGTTTCAATATTCTTAATTATATTAAACCCAATTTACATATCTTTGTATTAAATAAAATTACTGAATACTACTTGAAATATTTAATTTGATATGTATGCAAAAAGCAATCAAGGCTAAAAATCAAATAAAAATCTAAAAAAATGTATAATTCTATTTGATTATTACAGTTTATTACAAACAGTCTCACCAAAAAACAGTATTCTTTTTTCCAAATTAGAGTAAAATTTAAAAAGTATTAAAATTGAAATATAAAATTGTATGTACTTAATGTGTACAACATATAAAATTATATGTACATAATGTGTACAACATAACATTTTGAAGTATATGCACATGTGGAATGGTTAAATCTAGTTAATTAACAAATGTATTCTCTCACATAGCATTTTTGTGGTCAGAATATAGTGTCCACTCTCAGCATTTTCCAAGGTTACAATATATCATCATTAAATATAATCACCATATTCTACAACAGATCTTTTGAAACCATTTTTCATATCCAACTGTAAATATGTGTTCTTTGACCAGTATCTCCCCAACCACCTGTCCAAAACACCATTCCAGCCTCTGGTAACCACTGTTTTATTCTCTACTTCTATGAGACCAACATTTTCAGATTCCACATGAGTGAGATCATGTGATATTTGTCTTTCTGTTTCTGACTTATTTCACTTAGCATAATGTCCTCCAGGCTAATCTATGTTGTCACATCAAACAGGATTGCCTTTTTTTTTTTTTTTTTGAGTTGGAGTCTCATTCTGTCATCCAGGCTGGAGTGCAGTGGCACATTCATGGCCACCCCAGTGTCCACCTGCTGGGCTCCGGTCATCCTTCCACCTCAGCCTTCCAAGTAACCAGAACTACAGATGCATGCTACCATGGCTGGCTAGCTTTGATTTATTGTAGAGAGACAAAGTCTCGCCAAGTTCCCCAGGCTGGTCTTGAACCTGCGGGCTCAGGCAATCCACTCACCTCGAACTTCAAAAGTGCTGGGATTACAGGCTGAGCCACTGAACCTGGCCAGGATTTCCTTTTTTTCATGGCTGAATACTATTTGTGTGTGTGTGTGTGTGTGTGTGTGTGTGTGTGTGTGTGTGTGTGTACACCATGTTTTCTTTATCCATCCATTGACAAAGAAATATTTAGATTGATCTCACATCTTGGCTATTTTGAATAGTGCTGCAATAAACATAAGAGTGCAGACGTCTCAACACACTGATTTCCTCTTTAATATATACCCTGTAGTGGGATTGCTGGATACAGTTCTGTAAATTAATTGGGGCATCAGCATTACGTTCTTTTTGCAGTCTGGAAGGGGAACTTCTGCTAACAGCTGATTTTTTCCTTCTGTTACTGGCTCTCAGAGTGTTGAATACTCCCACCTCTACTTCTGAGCTCTATTCATTTAAACAACACTGTCATTCCTACTTCCTGAATACTGTGATAGCTGATTATCAGAGAGAAACTTCTGCTATTGCCTGCAGTTTGGCTACCTTCCCTCGTCCTTGTTTCAGCCCTTAGATGTATCTCTTTCTAGGTTGCAGTTTCTTTTGTTCTGCCTCATTCCGTTGTCAGTCATCCTGTGTTAGGTCATGTTTTTAGAGGCAAAGCCTTTGCACATTCCGATTTCTCTGCTAGAGTGCATCACCAGCCATCTTTCTTACTGATATCAACTGTTCTGGTGGATCTAAGTTCAAATTTCCCTTCCCTAGATACTTCACCTTCTTATTCTACAACAGCACTCTGAACTTTTCCTTCATAGTTCTTATCCCTGTTTTTATTATACGTTCTTCAGATTATTTGATGACTGCTTCTCTCCATCAGTAGACTGTGAACTCTGTAAAGACTGTGTCTAATGCTATTATATCTCCAATGGCTAACCCTGAGGCTGGTAAATAGCAGGCAAAAACATTGATTGAATGAAATATAACACTTAATATTGGCTATTTGCATTAGATCACATAGCTTTGTAATTCTAATATTTTCTTTCCTCTCTGAGACCCCTAACTCATTTTCTCCCCTTCCTTTTTTGTCATTTATCACTTCATAGCAGGACATCTTCCTAGGTCAGCCACTACACTACATCCTGATTGAAATATTTCACAATTTGTGCTTAAAAGATGACCCATAATTTTCTACTGAAAGTTTCTGCTTAGGCTGTTACATTCATTTACTTTTTTAAGGCTCTAGAGTACTTTTCCCCATAGAGTGAATTCATGAAGAAATTTTATTAGATTTGATTTTACAAAAGAAAACAATTCTGTTTGGTTTGCAAGGAAGGCAGTCGACTCAGGTTGATTAAAAACCTCTTTTACAAAACAGAAGCAAGAATAGAAAATGCAATAAAGCTGAAATCAGAGACATAACTTTATCCTTACTTTTTAGTATCACTGTAATTTCTCTCCTGGAGGTTGCTTCATTGAAGTATAGTTTAATCTACTTTGTATAAGGACTGATTCAGGCCAAGATGGCTGGCACATTCTCAAAACAACACAGCAGAGCAGGAGCAAGTTACCGACGGAAGCGAGACCATTCAGTATCACTGTTTGGCACAGGCATGATGACTGACAGGGCTGAGCACCATGTTGACTCTGAGGGCAGTGCTTCTTGGCTGACCATAAGCCATTGGCAAAACTTTCCTTTTTTCTATTTGTACATGAAATAACATATCAGTTATATAAGCATCCTGGGCCTGCTGTGAGGAGTGCCTATGTCAATAGAAAAAATCCCCTAAAGGTGTGCATATTTTAATCTCTGAAACCCCTGAATGCTACTTTCACGGTAAAGAGACTTTGGAAGGCAGTTATGCTCACCACTATACCACCAACGCTGTCCAAAGAGACTTTGAAGGTGTGATTGAGACAGGGAGATTATCCAAATGGGCCACCACAAAGGTCCTTAAATAGGGACAGGGAAAACAGAGGCAGAAAGACCAGTGTCATGATGTGATGTGAGAAGACACAACTGGCTGTTGCCGTCTTTGAAGATAGAGGAGGAAGACATAAATCAAGAAATACTAACAGTCTTTGGAAGCTGGAAAAATCAAGAAAGCCAATCTTCAGCTAGAGTCTTAGGAAAACAGCACAGCCCTGCCGATGTCTTGATTTTAGCCCAGTGAGACTATTTTGGACTTCTGACTTTCATAACTGTAGTATAATATATTTAGTTGTGTATCAAGTCCCTCAATTTGTAACAGTATCAATAGAAAACAAATATGGTACCCACCTCTCATAATTAAAAACAATCTTCCATAAAGTGTTTCTGATTGTCCTGCATTAAATGAAGATACTGCTCGCCACCACCCTTTCTTGGAGGCTCCAAGACTTTATGTTGGTTGACTCCCTAAAATCTGAAACTATCAACATACTTATTAAAGATATTTGAATGGCAAGATAGCAAAAATCCTTTAATCCCTTTAAGGTCATGTCTGCTGTGGCTTATTATTCTAGATAAGGTTGTTGATTATAGTTTGCTTGAACTGCTTAGAGTCAGTTTAGACCTCTGACAATGCTATATTATGTTAAGGGTGAAATAAATTCTTATAATTCTTCTCTCACTTGTTATAATGTGAAATTCATTCTATTATAAAACTTTTTAAAGCAGAAACTTATTCATACCTTTCTGCTTTAGAGAAGAATAAGAAGGTAAGAATTTCTGGACTTATATATAAAACGTGTATGTAATGGCAACTTAGAAATGCTTTCCTGATGTCCTGAAACCTTTTATCATTATTTATGAAGTAGTCATTTATTAAATAATAACATTTATCAAATAGTAATGGCCTCAGGAAAGTAATGCAGGTTTATACATGTTTGGATCGTTATCAGGCAGCATCTGGGATCATCTAAATTGAGTAAGGAACAAAATTTGCTCAAACTAATATGTAACCCTTCGTTAATATGAGAGTGTTTTCTGCTTTAGTTCCAACCATAGAATGAAACCCCTTGCCTTCTTTTGAAGAGATGTATGTTTCACTAAGTTTATAAAATTTTTCTATTAAAGCCAGCACTGAAGGCAAACCAATTTCAATTGTTTTATATACCTGTTTGTGCTCTTTTCCAACACAGTTAAACTAACACAGGAGGTCATTCTGGTTGTTCTTGATTACTTGATTCTAGTTACAGTGGGTTGAGAAGCATTTATTTCTTCAAGATTGACCTATGCCAGACTCCCTTCCTTTGGCTCATCTTCCCTCAATCTCTTTCCAGACTGGGATACCAAACTTCAGACACCATTTTTGGGGGTGCTGATTTCTCTCCTACATGTGACTTACCATGTTCATAAGCAGGCTGTTTTCCCTTATTGACAATCCATGATTTGTGGCTCAGGATTTTTGTGGTCTTAAGGTATTCAGTGCCAGGCGGCTTTATGTTGTCTGATTCCATGTTCCTGATCTTGTCAAGCACTCCTTGGGTGGTAAAAGAGAAGTAGGGAATTGGGTTCGGGACATGGGAGTGCATAGGAGGCCTTAATTTGGAACTATGAAGACTCTATTGTGGGAGCCCCAAATCAGACAGGGCACTCGCATAATGTTTACCTATACTGATTGTAGAAACTAGACAATCAACAAGAAGTGAAATGGTATGAGTAATTGCTTCAGCAATACTTTGCCATTGGTGTTTACTTTGTATTTAGCTACTTAGAATAGTAAAATATTAGAAATAGGCAAAATGTTAAGTATGCTACAGTGCATCTACTCAATGGAATTTGATGCAATGATGCTTACCAAGTCTATGTTTAGTATATACAGATAACAAAAAAGAAAAATATAATACCTATTTATCTGACTGATATGTCTACATTAAAAACATGATAATGTTGAGGCCTTGAGAAACCTTAAAACTCCACATTATCTAAATGCCTCACTACTATTTTATAATTAAGGAAAGACATTATAAAAACCATTTTTGTGAAGCACAATTATGATCACACTTTTAAATGTTAACTTTATTGTTCATTTTATTTCATTATGACACTAAATTCCTTATTTGTTCTCAGTCCTCACTGTTGTACACAAAGCATGATTATCTGCTTATAATTAATTAAAATGTATTAAAGTTACTGGTTAATATGATAGATTGATATTTATTTACTTTGGACATACTGTAGGAGATTGGCTACTGACATCAATCTCAACTTCCTTGAGCATCATTGTGATTTGTGCAGGGTGCTTCTTTATGATATAGTGACATTGCATATTTAGGGCTCAGGTTCTGGCATTAAATTAACCTAGGTTTATGGTCTATGCTATCACTTATAAGCTATGTGACCTTGGGACATTTCACTTCTCCAAGTCTATGTTTTGTTACATTTCAAAATGGGATTCTTAATAATACCCAGTCTTGTGGTTTTATTGGGAGGATTAAATGAAACAATGGATTTAAAAGACTTGGCACAGAGAGTAAATTACTCATCATCTATGGTGATAGGTGAAGATGATTGTGTAGATGACATTCAGTTACCTAGAATAATTTGAAAAGCATGTGCTAGGTATTGCTACATGCCTCCCAATATTCATTGGACTCCTTTTTAGGCAAAAATCAATTCCGATTTTTAGCTGGCAATTGCTATTAAATGTTTCCCAATCTCTTTTGCATGTAAGATTATATAGTTTCTTTAAATGAGGGGAGGTAGAAGAGAGTGCCCTTTATTTTCCTCCTGGTGCTTATTTGAAATGTGTGTGATGGCTGGAGCTCCTCCTTCCATCTTGGGCTGGGGTGCAAGGGCCACCTTTGGAGATAGTAGCATGAAGATATAGGGGCAATGTGAATCTTTGCCTCAATTATTTTTGATCCTCAACCAGGATCATCTACTCCAACCTTACAGAAAAAAATGAACTTCTAGATTATTTAAGCCACTATTAGTCTTTTTTTGTTTTTGTTTTTTTTCTTTAGGTGCACAGAACATCATTACTCTTTAAACTAAAAAGCAGGTTTTATTCCTCCCGGACTTTTATCAAAGGTCCAGAAACATCTTTGTTTTAGAGACAAATATCAATTATAGGAGAAGGTCTAAAATCAGGGTATGAATAATAGTGAACCAGATAGAAATAGTGAATTTTCCAGGAAGGTAGGTTAAACTCCATGGAAGTGTTGGTAGAGTCCTTTTGCAAATAAGATCAAGGAGAGGTGATGAAGGCTCCATATCAGAAGCCTGGAGAGTAGAGAGGTAGCCACAGATCATATGCGTTTTGGCAGGAACGCTCTGTAAAGTGTATGTCTAGTTGAGGGTGTAAGTGAGAATGCATGCATTCCTTTTCTTCCTACTATTGCATGTTTGCCTTTATTTCTAGGACACAAGCAGAAGACCTGGCATGTGTGCATTATTGAACGCTGATAAAATAGGATGACTGCTGTCTTCTTTTTCTTGCTGTTAATAGACTTGTGGCAGCAGCATCTTATAGAACTGACACAGGGTATATTTCTGTTTTTTCAAGTATCTTTAAAGGATCAGGGTGGATGAGCTGTAGGCAACATAATTCAGGCAATGTCATTAAACATGAACAGGCTGGAACTCTAGTCTGGTTATTATGGAGATCATTTCCATTGTAAGATTGGAAAAGCTTTAAAATTGAGAGACAATTGGAAGGTCACTGTTACAAAATAATGAATTTTATTTGGTTGGAAATGGGATGTAGGGAATGTGGGATGTGGAAAGCAAACCAGCTCTCTCATTTCTATGCTTTTTGAAAAATAGTTATGCTCAGAATTTAAACAAAGAAAGAGTGAAAACTAGTAGCGATAGTGGGTTTTTCTGTCCTTTCTTCATCATAGGCAAATCTGTTTACCTTTGCTTCAATGGCTAAGTCATGGTTTGGGTATTTGTTGTAGCTATTTTGTAGATGAATAATTAGAGTAATTTCCAGCTTCCAGGAAACAATATACATAGTAAAAACAGGCCAATGTGTATTCCTTTTATTCCCCCAACCTCCTGCTCCACCCTGGAAAAAACTCTATACACGTGGAAAGGATATCTCTTCCTGTTATAATAGAATAGACTTCAGGCCAGTCTGTCTGTGCTTGTTTTCAGACCTGACTCTCCAGGGGAGCTAAAATCCATATATTCATGCACAAACACTTGAGCAATATTGATGGAGAAACTTAAGTAAGGACACAAGGGTATGTGGTTTTACAAGCTCTCAATGACTGTGTAGCTCATTTAAATTTTTTAAAACCCAAGAGCCTGTTCCTTTTTCTTTTAAATGTCCTTATGTTTTGCATTTCCCAAGATAATGCCTTTTGTAGTTCCAAGGTTCTCATTTTCAATTTACTAATTTTTTATATGTCGAGTCTCAAATTCCAGGATGCTCTGTCAGTGTGAACATATCTTAGAATCTCTGATTTTCTCTCCTTCCTTACATATAGAACTTTTATTTGGAGGTTTAAAAAATCATTTCATGCAAATATTGTACATGGTTCTTTTGGCGCTTTAAAGAGCTGTTCTTTGGGAAGTGGAGTCAGGATACATCATTTCTTCTGGGGAATTCCATTTGGAACCAAGAGTAATGAACAAGAAGACCAACCAGCTTTGAGGGAAGGAGTCCCAGTTGCTATTTTGTGTGAGAATTAGTACAGTGCTTTTATCATCTATGCCTTTCAAGGTTCAGAACAATCAATATTTTAAAACATCTTTATAGAAAATGAAACTATGAACTCCTCATACTGCATCTGAGAGCTGATATGGCATTTTATAAATAGGTATGATGTCTAAATTACTTGTAATATAAACTGAAAGCAGCGTTGGCTTTTATAATGGTTGCATATGATCCAGAATTATAATTATGAATAATTCATTTAATGCATTGAGTTTTGTTGCTCTCTATGATTGCCTACTTTGCTATGCAGGGAGGGATTTCACTATAGTGCCCTAGATTTGAATTGTACAGTTTCTTTTTGTAGCAGTTGCTCCAGAATTATGTGAGCTCATTGGGCATATTCATTGGAAATAGAAATCCTTGTTTCCTATGTTTCATGGAGATACAAAATCAGGACTTTCTCCAAGAATTGGTTCATCGAGTATAATTTAACATGTATTATGTCTGGATCTGTTTTAGACAGAGCTTTTAAAAAATATATTTATTTTGTTTTGTTTTATTTATTTATTTTTAATTTTTTTGATTTTAGAGAGGTGGGGTACAATTCAGGGTTAGGTATATAAGTGTTCATTATGCAAGTACCCTTGTTGATGAGGTGTGTTCCCCTGTCCCCTGTCAGTTTCCCATTACTGCCAATCCCACCCCCACCTCCCCTGGCAGTTTCCCACTACTTCCAATCCCTTTCTTATAGTATTATGATAATTGTTTAAGGTCTGCTCATGAGTGAGAATATGTGCTACTCAGTTCTTTGTTTCTGTGATAGATCACTCAGTATTATTTTATTTTAAAGACGTGTGGTACAATTCAGGATTAGGTATACAAGTGGTCATTATACAGATAGTTTGAACCTCACTTTTGTCCCCACTTTGCCTGGTTTGAGATCAGATACCCTTATTGGTATTGTGTTCCCCCTGCCCCCTACAGTATGCAGCTACTGCCAATCCCTTTCTTATAGTATTATGGTAAAATTTCAGGGTCTGCTTATGAGTAAGAACATGTGGTACTCTGCTCTTTGTTTCTGTGATAGATCACTGAGTATGATCGACTCTAAATCCATCCAAGTTGCTGCGAAGTCTATATGTTTGTCCTTCTTTATGACTGCTTAATAGTCCACCATGTATATGTACCACGTTTTTAAAAATCCAATCTAATTTTGATGGGCAGCATGGTTGGTTCCATGTTTTTGCTATTGTGAATAGTGCTGCAATAAGCATGTGTGTGCAGGTATCTTTTTTTTGGTAGAATGATTTGAATTCCTCTGGTATATTCCCAGTAGAGGTATTGCTGGATCATATGGAAGGTCAGTTTCTAGTTTTTTAAGAAATCGCCACACTGTTTTCCATAGAGGTTAAACTAGTTTGCCTTCCCACCAACAGTGTGGAAGCATTCCTTTACTCCACATCTTTGCCAGCATCTGTCATTTTTTGTTTTATTAAAGATGGCCATTCTTATTGAGGTTAGGTGGTATCCGTGTGGTTTTGATTTGCATTTCTCTGATGATTAGTGAGACTGAGCACTTTTTCATCTGCCTGTTGGCTGCCCGTGTATCTTCTTTGAGAAGTTAGAGTTTTTCAAATCATACATACTTGTATCCTTGATATATTTGAACACAAAAGAAATATTTTACTCATCATCTTGAGATGAATAATAATAAAATTTTTAAATAAAATAATGCATTTTATAAGATAAAGGACTGAGTGAACTAAATGCATCACTCAAACATGAGGTGTACAGTGTTTTATTTTTCCACATTCCATAAGAAACCTGTGTCTCCTCTCTCTCCACTAGGTTCAGAGCAAGGACCATGTAATAAGAAGCTAGACTTTGGAGCCACATGCTAGGTCAGGTGAGGGGCGACAGTAAGGATAGCTTAGGGCATGATGCTTTATAAAACACCTTCACTGTGACTGAATAGGCCCTAGAATTTGGACCAAGGCTTACCTATAGTTAGAATTAGGTAGCTTCTGCCCTGGAGACTAAAGAAACACAAAACAGAAAAGTTAATAGTGGTGAAATGGTGGTAGTGGTGGTGAATAAATGGCTTTCCCTCCATCCCCATCCCAGGTTTGGACTAATTGGGAGATAGATGCAGGAATCTGGTAGATATAGACAGAAGCATTATTTTATTACTGAAAACATCTGGGTTGGGAAACTGGCTTACATCTTCAGACAAATGAGATTGTTATGCTTCTTTGCTTTAAATTTGAGATGGATTATATATAGAAAGTGAGGAGGAAAGAAAAATTGAGGATAATATCTAGATTTTTGGCTTGGGCAATTGGATAGATATATTTGGTGTATTAAGATGGGGTTGTAAATTTTGGAGGGTTTGGAGAAAGCAAGAATTGTTTTGACTATGTTACCTCCATGTGGAAATGTCAAGTAGGAAGTTAGTTTTTGAACAGGCACTATGTGTTAGGTCTTTATTTTTAGGGAATTTACAAGGTTCAGAGAATAACTGAATTTTAGAACTTGAAAAAATATTAGACAGCATAGCATTTATTTTATCTAGATTCAGATTGGTGCAGGCATCATTGAGCACAGTCAGTATTGTTAAGATTATAAACTAGGTTGTCTGACATCTAGATACTAGTGTAGGATTTGAAATTTTTTCAGTTATGAATTTTTAGTAGACACATTATTTTCCCCATCGACTAAATTGTCTCCTAATAAGCAATTCTAGTCACTATTGGAAAGCACAGCAAGCAAGTAGTGATTTAGGTTTTAGGAGATGGTATAATAAGACAGCAGGAAGAATTATTCAATTTTAATTCTTATTGCTAAAGTAGTTCCTTCCATCTTCAAGGATCTGTTTTTGGAAATGGAAATAAGGAAAAAAAATATGACATTTCTCTTATTTTTAAATTAGTCTTTTACATAGTCTGTGTTGGGTCTACCTCATGAAAACTTTGCATTCCTTTCTATACAATTATTTAGCCAAATGTTTGCTTGATATTTACTATTTGCAAGATATGGAACAAAATGTATTATTTCAAAGGGCATTCAGACTTTAGTCAGCTGCCTAAGTAAAAATTGAAGATTAGAAAGAAAGAGAAAGATTACGAATCAGCTATGAGTGAGGTGTTCTTAATGTACCCAGTTATAGATGGAAAGATGTTTGCCCCAAGTGGGCCTGGATACTTCCCATACTCCCTCCTTATCAAACACAGCCTATTTTATAGGCAAAAGTCAGGACAGGCTAGTTGAACAGCAAAAAGTAGAGAACATTTCTTTTGCAGTAAAAATTCTGAGACATTTTATTGTCAGAATGATGACTGAATTAGAGGGAGATGAGCAATTCAAATGCTCTCCTTCATAAATCTCACTCAGAAGGGAAATACAAGACAGATATTTTCACTTAGAGACAAGACTACACCAATCCTAAGAGACAGGACACATTGATACCAAAGTGACAAATGCAATTTTAGCTACAAGAACACTCTGTCATCTGCCAACTGAGTCAAGACTTGGCTAAAATGTGGGAAAGAGCAAAGAATTGAAATGAAAGCACTAGCAGAGAAAAGGTTTTCAGAACAAAATCTGAAGTCAGCTCAAGCAATCAAGTCTTGGACTAGCAGTTTCTCCCTTCATTTCTTCTAACTATGGCATAGCATCTTGTGTTTTATGTTGAACTATTGTCAAATAGCTATTTTCAGAGTGGAATAAGAAATTAAAGAACGAATGGAAAATATGGAAACATGTAAAATTATATTGGCTGCTTTTGCACAGAAATAATGTGATATTTAATCTGTATACTAGCTCAAGGTCACTGTAAGTCATTTATATCTGTCTTTATCCCTAGTACCTGTCAGGTTGAAAACTACATGTCAGAAATTTTTGGATTACTGACAAATTGTGAAGCAGACACAGTTTTGTTGTTTTTTATTTTTTATTTTTGCCATTTTTGTCTTCACCCTCTTTTGGGTGTCAAGTGCCTTATTCATTCATTTATTCATTCACTCATTAAACTTTTACAGATTGTGTGCTATGTGCAAAGCACAGTGTTGGTGGTTAAGGGAGATGCAAACCGAGTGAGATTATTTGTAGTAATATTCTAAATATCACAGTTAGGTTAATTTTTAAATCATGCTATTAAGCCCTCTATATTCTTACTCTTTGTATTTTTTTATTTTCTTTATTTTTATTTTTATAGATGTAGGAGATACAAGTGCAGTTTTGTTACATGGATATATTATATTGTGCAGTGGTGAAGTCTGGGCTCTTAGTGTAACCATCACTCGAATAGTACACAGGGTACCCACTAGGTAATTTCTAACCCTTCATCCCCTCTCAACTGCCCACCTTTCTAAGTCTCCAATGTCTATTATTGCATTCTCTATGTCCATGTGTTGCTTTTTCTACTGGATAGTAATAGTGGTATGTTAAAATGACCTACAGTGACTGAAAATTTGTCTATTTGTCCTTTTAATTCTAACAAATTTTGGTTTAATAATATTGATGATACAGCAGGTATATATAATTTACCAATGGATCGAAACTTCTGTCCTTAAGAAATTAAACTCTCAACTTTTTTTTCAGTGATAAAAAAACAACTAGTCTAGTTAGGTTGTTGTATAGAGTTCACATAATGGAATATAGAAAAATTTGGAGGAGAATACAAAGCTATTGAATATTTTGGTGAGAGGAATCATGTGAGCAGAGGTAAGCTTTAAGAATCTTAATGTGGCTGGTTGTATGATGTACAGGGGATTTTATAGAAGAGAAATGGAAGCAGGACATGTGTATTAAAGCCTGTTTTAGTCTAAGGCAGTGTTTCCCAACAGTGGCTATTAAATCACTTGGGGCTTATTCTAAGGGAGTATTGAGGGTTATTTACGTATATCAGTGAAAGAATTGATTATTTGATTTTTTTTCTCTTCTGTGGTCAGTTTGAAAGCCTCCTAGTTTCTATCAACTGAACACATGAGAAAATTTGTGACGATTAGATGAAAATGCTAATGTCTCAGTTACTCAGAAGACTTATCGTTCAGTTTTAGTTTTAATCATATGTTGTTTAATTCATACCTTGAATTGACCATTGATGAAGTCAGGAAATAGGGAATGTTGACATTGAAATATGACAGTTTGATGAAAGATATACAATTATGATATGTTACCTTACTAGATGATTTTTCACACATCTGCAATTTGGTAGGCATCTGACCAAAGTTCTTATATAGAATATCAAAATCTTACATATGCTTCAGTAAACAATGTTAAAAGATAAGATATAGTGATGATTTTATTTTATTTATCATGTTGTTGATTGGTAATACTGATCTTTCAGTGCCTTGGCATATTATTTGTGGAGAAGTCCTTACAAATGAGATCCTGAAATCTTATTTCTTATCTTGCTATATAGAAACAACATATTAAAACAACCACTTGACTATGTGAAATACAAGATTTACAAATGTGATAATAGAAAGCATCTAAAAACATTTTATTGATATTATGCCACAGGTAAATTTCAATTATTTTTATTTTGTAGAGACGAGGGCTCACTATGTTACCTAGGCTAGTCTCGAACTCCTGGGCTCAAATAATCCTCCCGTGTCAGCCTCCTAAATGCTGGGATTACAGGCGTGAGCCACTGTACCTGGTCTCATGTGTGGTAAATTTCAATTTACATTTTCATATATAATTAATTCCAAACAAATTATAATATGTAAAGGATCGACTCTAAACTGAATCAAAGGCCCTCTTGCCAGTTATATTTCTGAATTCAGTTTAGTGGAACGAGATCAAAAAGGTCTAGGAATCATGCTGTATATAAATGCTCTTGGGTCAGAATTTGTTGGCCTGGGGAGGTTGTATTTGTGTTGGAGTATGCTTTATTCTCTAGGGCTTGGAAATTATATGCAATATTTTGGTAATACAGAGGCTGATGAGATGACCATGACCCAGGTCAATGGTCTCTAACACATATCCAGTTAGCCTACGGGCATAATTGTTCTTTTTAAAACCTCATTTTCCCCTCGAGAAGTTAGTTAACCTTTCAAAAGTCTACTATGACCTGCAGCCACTCAAATATTATCTATAACCATGTGATCCCTGGTAAGAATTCTGTTTTAAGGTATAGTGCTGATCTCGTTGATGTGTCTGGACACATCTTTATTTTGCCTTTATTTAAGGGTATGTAATTGTAAGTTGACCATTTTATTATTTCAGCAAAGATATTCTTTCATTGTGTATTCCCTCCCGTCGTTTATTTCAGTCATATTTTTTGCTCCCCCCCCTTTTTTTGAGCAATAGGACCTTGCTATGTTGCTCTGGCTGGAGTGAACTAGCTATTTACAGGTACCATTATAGTGTACCATAGCTTTGAACTTCTGGACTCAAGCAATCTTGCTGCCTCCGTCTCTCAGGTAGTTGAGACTATAGGCATGCACCACTGCACCAGCAGCCATTTTGAAAGTAATGTGTATTTATTGTTCTGCCTGCCTATCAGATTACTTTGTCTTTAGATTTTAGTTTACTCTCAAACTAGGAATGTTTACCTTATTTATCCTGATGTGGACTATCAAGGTATCGGAATAATTGCCTTGATATATTTCATCATTTTGAGAAAACTTGAGTTCACTATCTTCTCACATGTTGCCTCAGTCACATTATTTATCACAGTTTTCCTCATGGAACTCCTTTGCCTGTATGCTAAAATTTCTCATAACATTCTTTTTATATCTAGTATACTTTTTTCTATATTTTGTGTTCTTTCTTTCAGTGCCTCAGTAAGGATATTTTATGACTTATTTTCCAGTTTATAAGTCCTGTATTCCACTGGGTTCAACCTGTAGTACAATCTTCTAGTTAATCTAAAACTTAGTTTATCATTTCTAGAATGTCAATAGGATATTTTATACATTCCTAGTCATACATTTCTTTGAAAATATAGTAATGGTTATTTATTTTTATTTTTGTTTTAATTAAAAAACACTTTATTGATGTAAAGTTTAACATGCAAAAAGGTGTACTTATTTCATGTATAAAACTTGATGAGTTTGGAGAATTTCACTCCTTCTCTAACACCTTAAATTATTAATGTCAGAATTTATTTCTTTTTATATTGTATATCATGAAAATATTTTTTGTTATAGTTATTCTTATTTGTAAAACTTTTGTCTTTTACCCTTTATACTAGGGTTAAAAGTGATGCATGTGTTATATTACAGAATTACATTATTCTGTATTTTTCTATATATTTATTTTTATGAATGATATTTATACTTTCATATGCTTTTATGTTGCTTGTTAGCATCCTTCATTTCAACTTGAAGAATTCCCTTTAGTACTTTTTGTAATGTAGGTCTAGTGATAATGAATTCCTTGTTTTTGTTTGTAAGAGAATGTCTGTATCTCTCCTTCATTTATGAAGGGCAGTTTTTCCAGGTTTAGTATTATTGATTAACAGTATTTTTTTAACTTGAACACTTTGTGTATATTATTTCACTTTTTCCTGACATGCAAGTTTTATGCTGAGAAATCCACTGAAAGAGTTATGAAGTTACTCTTGCATATAAGTCACTTTTCTCTTGCTTTTTCCTTTTCTTTTTATTTTATTTTATTTTAAAGATGTGGGGTACAATTCAGGATTAGGTAAATAAGTGATCATTGTACAGGTAAAGTTTGGGCCTCCCTTTGATCCCCACTTTGTCTGGTTTGAGATCAGGTACCCTTATTGATGTTATGTGCCCCTCCTCCACTGGCAGTGTCCTGCTACTGCCAATCCCTTTTTTATAGTGTTATGATAAATGTTCAGGGTCTGCCTATAAGTGAGAACATGTGGTACTCAGTTCTTTGTTTCTGTGCTAGGTCACTGAGTATTATAGACTCTAAATCCATCCAAGTTGCTGCACAGTCCATAATTTTGCTCTTCTTTATGTCTACATAATATTCCATCAAGTATATGTACCGCAGTTTTAAAAATCCAGTCTACTTTTGATGGGCAGCATGGTTGGTTCCATGTTTTTGCTGTTGTGAGTAATGTGATAATAAACATGTGTGTGCAGGTATCTTTTTAATAGAATGATTTGAGTTCCTCTGGGTATACTCCCAAAACTGGGATTGGTGGGTCTTATGCAAGGTCGATTTTTAGATCTATATCTGACAAAGGCCTAACATCCAGGATCTACAAGGAAGTCAAACATGCCAAAAGGACAAAAACAAATAGCCCTAGTAAAATTGGGCAAAAGACATGAATAGACACTTCTCAAAAGAAGACCTAAGAGCAGCCAACAGATACATAAAAAAATGCTCAGCCTCACTAGTCATCAAAGAAATGCAAATTAAAATTACACTGAGATACCACCTAGCTCCAGTCAGGATGATCATCATTAATAACTCAAAAAACAACAGATGCTGGAGAGGATGTAAGGTAAAGGAGATGCCTACACTGTTGGAGTGTAAACTAATACAACCTCTCGGAAAACAGTGTGGCCATTTCTTGCTTCTTTCAAATTCTATCTTGTCTTTGACTTTTGATAGTTTAAGTATCATGTGTCTCAGAGTATAGACATCTTTAGATTCCACCTATTTGGGATCTATTGAACTTCATGAATCAGAATGCACATTTTCCTCACTGGATTCAGAAAGTTTTCAACCATTATTTCTTTAAATAAGCTTTCTGCTCCATCCTGTTTTTCTTCTTAATGTTTTATAATGTGTATATTGGGTTACTTGATGATGTCCCATAAGACCTGTAGGCTATCTTTGCTGTTTAATTTTTTTTTGTCCTCTGACTAGATAATTTTAAATAATCTGTTTTTGACTTTGCTGATTCTTTCTTCTGGTTGATTGAGTCTGCTGTATAAGCTTTCTATTTAAATTTTCATTTCAGTCATTGCATTCTTCAGCTCCAGAAGTTCTGTTTGGTTCTCTTAGTGCTTCTCTCTCTGTTAAACTTCTTGTTTTGTTCAGGCATCATTTCCCTGGTTTCATTTAGTTGCTGTGTTCTGTTATAGCTCACTGAGCTTCAAGATGATTATTTTAACTTTTTTGTCAGGTAGTTCTAGATCTCTATTTCATTAAGTTTCATTAATGAAGTTTCATTTTATTGCTTTGGTGGTACCATGTTTCCCTGTTTTTAAAAAGACATTTTGTGACCTTTTATTGTTATCTGCTAATTTTAAGAAGCAATCATCTCTTCCAGTCTTCATAGAATGACTTAGGCAGGGAAATTTCTACACAAGTCACCTGGCCAGAGATTCTAGAAAGTCTGATTAGTGGGGCCTGCAGGTAGAACAGTTGGTAGGATCTGTGGGTAGCCCTGGTACCAGGGACTGTGGTTGGGCAGGTCTGGTTTCAGGAGCTGTGAGGTGTATGTTGAGATCTGTAAACTGGCTGTGGAGAGCTTCCACCCCTTTTCTTCATTCTTAGCTACCCTCAGGTGGTTTATTAATGCCATCAGTGTTCTGGGTAAGGCACAATAGAACACGTCTCTCAGATGGTTCTACAAAGCATGGGGAAGTTGGATACTCACTTCATTCTCTCTTTCTCCTTGGGAGAACATGCAGGCTGAGGCAGTCTTTTTTGGTGCTGTGTTGTGCTAGCTTAGGGAACGAGTGACAGAGGTAAAGTGAAATTATTTTTTTATCCTTTTCAGTGTGTCTTTTCTCATTTCTGTGTTCTGGCAGTGTGATGCAACCACTCACCTGAATTTGAAAAAAAGGATGATATCCTCTATAAAATGTGCTGTATCAATTTGATGAAATGAAATGAAAAAATATTGATAGTTACCTTTACACCATAAAAGCACTCAATATCAGTGATGTGCTTTGGGCTATTCATAGCAGCACTGCTCTTAATATCTCCAAACTGAAGACTGTCCAAGTGTCCATCAATAATAGAATAAATAAATAAACCGTGATGTATTTCTATAATTGTATACCATGCAGCATTGAGAATTCATAAATTCTCGATATATACAATACTATTGATATATCCTATTCATAGAATGTTGAATGAAAAAAGCCTGACACAAAAGCACAACTTACCCTATGATTCCATTTAAAAAAATTCAAAAGCAGGCAAAACGAATCCATTGTGTTAGATGTCAGAGTAGTGATTACCTCTGGGTTGGTAGTGATTTTAAGGTGGCATGAAAGGACTTTTAGCTGATGATAGTATTTTATTATTTTTATTTTTTATTTATTTTATTTTTAAAATTTTTACTTTTGAGTTGGAGTCTCACTCTGTTGCCCAGACTGGAGTGCAGTGGCCGCTCCTGGCCACCGCAGCCTCGACCTGCTGGGCTCCGGCGATCCTTCCACCTCAACCTTCCAAGTAGCTGGAACTACAGGCTCACGCTACCACGTCCGACTAATTTTTTGATTTACTGTAGAGATGAGGTCTTGCCAAGTTGGCCAGGCGTGTCTTGAACCCGCGTGCTCAGGCAATCCACTCACCTCTGCCTCCCAAAGCTCGGGATTACAGGCTGAGCCACCGAGCCCGGCTTAATTTTTTTTTTTTTTTTTGAGTTGGAGTCTCCCTCCATCACCCAGATTGGAGTGCAGTGGCACGCCCCCGGCCACCGCAGCCTCGCCCTGCTGGGCCCCAGCGATCCTTCCGCCTCAGCCTTCCAAGTAGCTGGAACTACAGGCACGCGCCACCACGCCTGGTTAATTTTTGATTTATTGTAGAGATGAGGTCTTGCCAAGTTGCCTGGGTGGGTCTCGAACCAGTGGGCTCAGGCAATCCACTCGCCTCGGCCTCCCAAAGTGCTGGGATTAGAGGCTGAGCCACCGAGCCCAGACTGATGATAATATTTTAAATCTTGATTTGGTTGCAAGCTATGTGGGTATTTTCACCTTGTAAGAATTCATTGTGTGATTATGTACTTTTATTGCTTACGTTATATTCAAGAAAAAAATTATCTTAGAATAATTTATAAAATAAATGCCACTTTATGGTAAGAAAAAGTGGAAATAAAGACTTGGCATTTGAATTACAATTTGAAGAATTATTTTGAGTTATCCAGGCAGATCATTCCAGTAAATAGGAAATATTGTGGTACTGCCATACCATATTGTTCATTTTTCCCTTCCTTCTTCTGCATTCCTTCTTCCCTTTAAAATGTAATTATTTTGCATGTTTTTTCCTTTAGAGACCATCTACAGATAGGTTAGTAAGTTTAACATGTTACAGCTTCCAGGAAGATTAGATCGTAGACTTAACATCTTATTCTAAAAAGTAGTTGCTGTGGAAATTTCTGATATCTAGGTAGGCAGATGGTTTCCCTTTCCTTTCCTTTCCTTTCCTTTCCTTTCCTTTCCTTTCCTTTCCTTTCCTTTCCTTTCCTTTCCTTTCCTTTCCTTTCTTTTCCTTTCCTTTCCTTTCCTTTCCTTTCCTTTCCCTTTCCCTTTCCCTTTCCCTTCCCTTTCCTTTCTTTAACCCTTTGAAAGTCAGAAAGTATAGGGCATGGCCAATTTAGTTCATGTGTTCATGTCAAGGATGCATTCCTATAGTGTTTGGTATGTTACCATAAACACGCACTTCCTAATACCACAATAGCATTTACCATAAGTAGCTTTCTTTCCCAAAGGATCTCAACATACTCCTAATGAGTACATTTTATCACCAGCATCATCACAATGTTTACTTCACTTGCAATGACTTATTTATAAAATCCAGATTTTCCAAATACAATTTAAAGAAGTAAAGTAATAAAGCATATAGCTCTTATTTAAAAATTGCAAGGACTATTAACATTGTGCAACAGATACATTTTATTATGGAAACTACTAATGGTTCTGAATTAACTTGATTGCATTAAGGATTAAAGAATTGAGTGGTGAGAAGCCAGAAAGGTATTTTTCTCTCAGGTTACTTTGCTAAGTTGGAAGTGAAGGTGTAAGACAACCAGGTCTGTGGTATCAGAATTAAGATATCAATGTTGACAATTGAGTATTTAGCTAATGAACTATTTAAAGAGTGATTCATTTAAAATTAACTTTTTAAAGGCTAGGTTGTATTAAATTAAGACAGCCTTAAGTGGGATTCAGAGATTCACAATGTCTACTTTTCTGTGCATATGTACTTGCTACACTTCATTGCTTGCTACACTCCTTCCAAAGAATCTGCTTTTGTAGGGCAATTTAACCTGATGGGGGCAGTGTGTGCCTATCAGTTCCAGATGGAGTCTAAATTCTTATAACAGAAAGTTAAGTTTAAGTGAAAAACACCCTGCATACTGCTTAGGGAAAGACTACAATAGGCAGCCGATGACATCACTGGTACTGAAATGGCAGCTCGCAAATGAAAAAAAAATCAAGAAAGGATCAAAATGAAAAATCAAAGTTTTGTCAGGTTTTCCACAGTCCAGTAGAAGAGCAGCTTGTCAAAAGATTATTTTGTAGAGCTCTCTAATAGGCTTTTTAAAGCTGCTTTCTTAATGCAGTCAAAACAGAGATTATGAAGTCTCCCCAAAGATCTTACTTAAGAACAGCTAATGGATTTTTAGGTATTCCCCATTGCCATGATTTGCTTATTAGAAATATGCAGTTCTTTGCACATGTGCTTGTCTTTATCTCACTTCTTCGACTGGAATGTGAGCAGAGAACTTTCTGTTGCATTAACATGGAAACTTTTGCTTTTCTGAGAAATGTTACTATCTAGCCGTGGCTTTTCTGAGTGTGTGTGTGAAGCTCTAATGATCAGTCTAGAAAGTCTGTTTGTTTGTTTTTGCCTTTTTTCTAAGACAAATATGTTTTCTCTTTTAGCCTTTTAGGCATGGGGCATAAAGAAAAATAGACCTTGTCTCAGCAGCAATTTCAGATTCCTCTTGTGCTCTCACAAACCCTTCTTCAAGACGCCTAAGATGGCTCACACTGGCCAGAATTGCCCATTTGGAGTCTGTTAATTTTATTCTCTGAACCAAAGAGGAGAAGCCATTTATAAGAATAAAATGCTGTCTCCTACTATAATTTCTGTATACTTTCTAAATACTTCTAACTTCAAATGATTAATATGATCAAGACTCATTTATTTATATTTTTGAAGTTTTTTTGAAATCATTTTTACTGTTTTCAAATATATAAAAATATGCAGATAAAATCACAACCAAAAGATATACAGCATAATGGCTAATGGTTTATAACAAATCAAACAACCAGGTTAAATCTAAAAAAAAAAAAATAGGACATCATCTGTTTCCTGAAATTCTCCCTCATGCTTCTTCTGAATCAATAACCTATTCTCACTCTGTAAGTGTAACCAGTACCCTGATTATTATAGCAACCACTTGCTTGTTCTTCTTTCTAGCTGCACTTCCTGGTTTAGTCAGGGTTTTTCAGAAAAACAGCACCAGTAGAATATATAGCCATTATAGAAATTAGCTCATGCAATTATGAAGGTTGAGAAGTGCCACCATCTGCTGAACATAGTTGGAGAACAAGGAAAGCTGGTGATGTAATTTAGTCTGACCCCAAAGACCTGAGAACTAGATGAGCTAATGACATAATCCTAGAGTCTGAAGGCCCAAGAACAAGGAACTTCAATGCCCAAAGCAGGAGGAGATGGATGTCTCAGCTAAAGAAGAGAGATCAAATCCATCCCTTTTCTGCCTTTTTTTTTTTTTTCCTGTCTGGGTCCTCAGGGGACTCAATGATGTCCACCCACATTGGTCAGGATGATAGTCTTTATTCAGTCTACTTCTTCAAATGCTAACATCTTTTGGAAACACTCTCACAGAAACACCTAGAAATTATGTAATACCAGCTATCTGGACATCCCTTAGCCCAGTAAAGTTGACACCTGAAATTAACCATTACCCTTCCTAAACCTACTCTCCCAGGGATCCTTGTCCTATAATTCTTCATAATCTTGTTGCCATCCAATGCCTCCAAGAAGTTTTTAAAATTTTTTTAGTGTCCAAATTTTCTAGTTCTTAGTAGAGGGTCAGTTTATATTAGCCAGTCCACCATTCCTGGACATGAAACACCATTTACTTTTTAATTTAACAAATATGTATTGAGTGCCTACCAACTAGGTGCTGTGCTAAGAGTTTAGAACACAACAGAAAATAAGTTAGGCACATTTTCTGTTTGAGGGAAGGGTTGTATCTGGTTGAGGGATTCAGACAGGGAAAAACTATAGTGCTTTTCTTTAAAGCTCCTGAATAGTACAAAGTATCATTAAATAAATGTTACAAAAATAAACATTATGCAACTCATAAAATAGGTAGTAAACATTGGCTTTACAAAAATGTTTCCCTTTACAATAAAATTCATAATATTATTTTCTACAAGCAACGTGGTTTAGAAATTATAAAATAGATGTATTCCCCTACACACACGCTCTTTAAGACTAGTTAGAAATACTATTTGTAGTAATTACAGTTTTATAAACAGGATAGGCTTGAGCTGGCAAGTTACAGTGAAGAAATATGATTGTTGGTTGTAGTTTTTTTCCTCCCTTTTAAGCTTGCTAACTCACTTTTCCTTTTATCTTTTAATTTTAAGCTCCTCAAACTTTCTTGTGTCCTGTGCTATTCATTCCTTTTCAGCCTTTGGAAATCTAGAAGCAAAGTCTGCATAGGTTACAAAGCAATTTTTTTTGCTTTCCATTTCCAATTTTTGTAGATTCTTGGATTCTTCTTTTAGTGATTACAAGGAGCTGAAATTTGTCTAATCTCCATGGCAATTTCTTTCTTTCTTACTAACAGCATTCTCCCTTGAGATTATACTCAAATATTTTCTTTCTCTCACTATATCATGCTTTTTAAATCTGGAATGGGTTTAGCACTATATGAAACTCTAAAAATTGTAAACAATATGTAATTTATATTTGAATATATTAACTTTTAACTTTCTGGAAAGAATACATATTTTATTTTATTTTTATTATTATTTTTTGAGTTGGAGTCTCACTGTCACCCAGACTGGAGTGCAGTGGCTGCTCCTGGCCACCACAGCCTCGACCTGCTGGGCTCCGGCAATCCTTCCACCTCAGCCTTCCAAGTAGCTGGAACTACAGGTGCATTTTACCATGCCTGGCTAATTTTTTGATTTATTGTAGAGATGAGGTCTCTCCAAGTTGCCCAGGCGGGTCTCGAACCCGCAGGCTCAGGCAATCCACTCACCTCAGCCTCCCAAAGTGTGGGATTACAGGCTGAGCCACCGAGCCGGCTAGAATAAATATTTTAAATAATATTTTTTGTTATGGGAATTTTCTAACAAACACTCAAGAAGAGAAAATGTGACAAATTCCCATGAAGTTATTATAAATATTTTGCAACGCTTACGTCACCTATCTCTTCACTAATTTTTTTGGAGTATTTTAAAACAAATTCCTGATATGTCATTTTCCCCCTTGCCACACTTAATTTCTCAATATATGTTAAATATTTTTAGGGTATAGGCAGATTTAGAAATGACAATCTAAAGATAAATAAGTGCTTGCCTAATTAACCAAATTAAAAACTAATTCATTCAGTGTATTTTTTTAAGTAGTGCATTTTATTTTGTTCAATATTTTTATGATACTGAGAAGAGGGCGAAGATGTTTGCTTATTTACAAAGATAAAATTCAGAGGATTATTGAAATCATAAAAAAAATAGAGATTATAGCTGAAATCCTGTAGAAGTTTTGGTTTACTTTTTCACCATATGTACAAATCTCCTCCACATTCTCATTGACTTGTGATTATTAAACCTTTAATCGAATGCTTAAGTGATAGGAAACTCACTATCTTTGTAAGACAGTTCATTCTATTTCAGGATGGCATTAATTGAGTAATCAATTCTGATTTTGCTCTCTGGAGGGATGGCATCCTAATGTTTATTGAGTGCCTATTATTGGCCTGGCACTCATGACAACTTGTAGTTTTTAAAAATACTATTTCTTATTTAAAATCATGTGACTATAATCTTCAGAAGGGCAGATATCATGTGTGAATTATTCAGTTTATATTCTTGTCACTCAGTTTGGATATTTGTTGAGCTAAAGAATGAAGAATTAGGTAGAAAGAGCTTAAGTAACTTGCTTATGATCTCACAGCAAAGATGTGAACTTTGGTTTCCAACCCCAAAGCTTTTCAGAGCTGTAGGCCTATATCTAGACTTAGTGTAATTCCACTTTTATGTGGAAGCTTTTATTTTCATTTTTAAGAATAATATCATGAGTCCTGGGCCCTTTCCTTTCAAGATCAGATCTTTAGTTTTCTCACCTGGTATTCACAAGGTATATTACTAGAAATCTTGTTATAGTTCACATCCTTAGCACATTTTTCTTGTGATTTCATTGTCAGTAATGAACACATGGCCTAACATTACAAGGTGACCATTACTTTCGTTTTGATACTATAATTTTTTTAATGCAGTCTTAAATTCCATTTATTTTTTTGTTTCTTAGCCATATCTTATTATTGACTCATGATTTGTTTGACTTTATCCCAAATCTTCAGTTCTTTCCATATGTATAGCTATTCATTCCATTCTCCCATATTATTCTAGTAGAGCAAATTGTTTTTAATAATAGTACAACTGGGGACCTTTGGGTTCAATAATGGGTTTTATATCTTTACATATTAAATTACATTTATCAATTAAATATGGTCTGACATTTAGGCAATATAAATATGCTGCATATTTTAAATAATATTTTAAAATATTTTAAAATAATGTTTTTATATTCATTTAATATACATTAAATGAATATATCAATTGACAAACAAAGCCCCCAAATAAAAACAAAGTACTGTACAAATAAAAGATGGAGGCGATTTTGTTTAGCAGAAGAACATGGTGAAATGACTTGTGTGTGAGCAGTCTCCCTAAGAGATAGCACATCAAATAATTGCCAAAAATTTACATCATTTTAGGATGTATTAATATCTACTACAGGGTTGACAATTTTATTTCCTCTTTAGTGCCAACTGATCAGGCAGTAGTGATAGCCTAGAAGGCTGTATCGAGATGATTTGAAGATGACTCTCATCTTAGTGCCGGGAATTATTCAATATATCTGCTGTGGGGGGAGGTAAGAAAGTATCTGCATGTGTGTCTGTAATTATTAGTTCAAGGAGTGGCAAAATCACTCTATGTTGTGACTGTTCAAGTGTCTAGATATTGGACTTCAATGTTTTCATAGAGATGTTTTAAAGATTTTTATTCTTCTTTTGTATTTTCCTTGGCTATGCAACCTTTCTCCATCCATCATGATGACAGTTCTCTGAATTCTGTCTCATGTAGAAAGCTTGCAAAGAATTAGAACTGTTCAACCTGGAGAAGCAAATGCTGAAGGGCTGTCATGTGAAAGAGGGATTCGATCTGTTTTATATGTGATCTGTGGGGGCCAAGGGAGAGCTTTCTCCTTGATTCTCTGCAGGTTAGTTGAAAAATCAACTGAAAAAAGGCAGATTAATAGAAGGCATACACATTTATTTAACTTGTATGCACAGGAGGTTTTAGAATGAAGACCCCAAGAAAACAAGGCAAATTGTCCATTTTTATGCTTAAGGCCAACAAAGTGTGGATAGCCATGCAGATATATAATTGGGCAAAAAAGTGTATAATCTAATGTTAATAGACCAAGTGTGGGAAACCCAGCAAGGCCTGATTTTCTAGATTCTTCTTGACCTCCTTGGGCATTCATGTCTTCCTTCTGGGTATGGGTCAGGGCCCTCTATGGAATGGGGTCTTAGGGTCTACAGTCAAACAAGGTAGGTCAGATAATTTCTTAATGGTCAGTTTTTAGATAGAACATGAGAGGACCCCAAGAATCTGTAATTTATTCATAAAAAATGGTGTATTTATTCTTACATGCTTAAACTTCAATCACTTTCTCTGTTTGATACAATATAACTATGGAGACGCTTTTTTCCCATGGCTCAAAACAGTTTTGAGCTTGTCCTTTTTGATGACTTTTAGTGCTTCTTCTGTTTTTCTGTTTCACCACTTCCACATCTGCAAAACATTTCCCTTTGAGGAATTCTTTCATCCAGGGAAATGAAAAACAGTCACTTGGGGTGAGATTGGGTGAATAGGGAGGGTAAGGCATGGGAGTCATGCTGTTTTTGGTTAAAAACTGCTCAACACATAGTGTGGGCAGGTATGCTTGTAAGTCACCCATTATGAAATTGGCAAACACAGTAAAAGAATTAAAAAAAATTCACTGAAGCCAAATGCAGCCTCTCATAACAGCACTAACTGATACACTGAAACCTGTGGATTCCTAGAATGCTTACCTAGTGGGGGAAGCCTGTACTAGAAGGGGCCTACCCTCCAAAAAATAATTTGGTTTTTTTTAGGGGGACTCCCTCCTTTGTATTTCATTTGGAATAGAGGCAGGAGCTCCTTTAAAATAGTTAAATTCTGTTTTACTCAACTCATTGCCTACCTTGACTGTAATTCCCTCAGTTGTTTTATATTTCTCAGTTTAAATGAGAGAAATAAAATTTAAGAATTTTAGAGAACAAGAAACATGAAGAGCTTTGTGTTTTCTCTGCATCTGTTAACATTTCACCATCTGCCCCAAGGACTAGCCCAATTCTTTCCTCATTTTTCTTCAGTTCTAAACTTACTGAAAATGCATTTCTTCCTCCTATTGTTTTTAACCAGCTTTGGCCAGTTTTTGTTCACTCTGTATGTCTTCCTTCTTGAACGTTTTTAAAGATTTTTATTCTTCTTTTGTATTTTCCTTTTATATTCTCCTTGGCTATGCAACCTTTCTCCATCCATTAGAGAGTTTCTTTATAGACAAATTGATTTCATTAGTTGCCTTTGTTCTTTTCTTCCTCCTCAGGATCATTTGCGACTATTTTGTTAAATTCATAGTTATTAAAACTTCTCAATCCATTTGCATTTTCCTTCCTTTTTGTAGTCTGTGCCCAGGGATGCTTCTCAATCTTTTCTCTCTCTCTCTCTCTCTCTGTGTGTGTGTGTGTGTGTGTATGTGTGTGTGTTTTAAATAAGTGAATGAGGAGCCTCCCCATTCCCTGCAAAAAAACCTGGAATTATCTTTTGGAGGGTGAGCTCCTTGTAGTATAGGTTGTCTCCATAGGTTAGTGTTCTAGGAGCCCATCGGCTTCAGTGTACCAGCTGGCATTGTGAGAGACTGCATTCTGCTTCAGTGAAGTTTTTTTGGAGATTCTTTCAATGTGTTTTCCCATTTCGTGACGGATGATTCACAAGCACACTTGCCTACACTGGCTGAGTGTTCAGCAGTTTTTGACAAGAAATGGCATGACCCCTATACTCCACCCTCCGTATTCACCCGATCTTGCCCCTAGTGACATTTTTTTGTTTTGTTTCCCCAGATGAAAAAGTCCTCAAAGGGAAATGTTTTGCTGATGTGGAAGAGATGAAACAAAAAAATGGCGGCAAGATATAATTATGAAGCTGATGAGTGTGTGTGTATACATATATATGGAGAGAGGGAGAGAGAGAGAGAGAACTAGGAAAAGCAGATTTATTAAAGGAAAGGTACCTTGTGAAGGGCACAACAGGCAGTACAACAGCGAGAATGTCTGCTACTGAGAATATTTTAAATCACCCTACAACTTTCTCTATGACTATGTGAAGATTTGAAAGAGACAAAGTGAGTTGTTCCAGCTGAAGAGGTGAACTTTGAGTAATGATTTAATTTAAAATTTCAGTCAAAGTCCTGGGAAAAGTTTCCGACACGAAGACTATAGACAGACATAAGTTTTATTTGGCATTCACAACCATACATTATGAAAATCAGTGCTGCTAACATTTGTATCCTTAGTATTTTCCTTGAAGAAGGAACATAGATTCATGCAAAGAGTAAGAATTAGTCTAGTGATCATTCCACAAATGGGAGAAGAAATTATATTTGTGTGTATAGTATCCATATCCAATTCATTTTAATTTTTGATACTGATAGTAATTTTTGCTCTTTTTAATTTGCATTCTTGCTAAGGGTTCATCAATTTTATTCTCCTTTTAAAAGAACCAGCATTTATTTCAGTGGTTTTTTTCTACTGATTTTCTGTTTTCAATTTAATTGATGTTTTTTATTATCATTATTCTTTTTTGGTACTTAATTTGGGTTTATTTTCCTTTTCTTTTTCTAGTCTCAAAAGACAAAAGCTTCAGTTTTTTGAGACCTTTTTTCTTTTCTCTTATAAGTATGTAATGCTATAAATATCCCTTTAAGGAACATTTACTGCTTCCCACAAATTATATTATGCTGTGGTTTTTTAAAAAAAATTCATTCAGTATGAAATAGTTTATAATATCCTTTGAGAATTTTTTGATCATTATGTATGTGTGTATATATATATGCACATATATATACATATATATATACACACATGCACACACATATATATACACACACATGTCCTTATCTTTCTGTTAGTAATTGCCTATATAATTACATTATGGTCTAAGAATAGTTATTCTGTTTTAAAAAATTTTAAAAATTATCTAAAATTTGATTTATGACCCAGAACATAGTCTCTCTTGGTGAAAGTTCTACATATACTTGTAAAGGATCTGTTGTTGTTGGGTAGAATATTTTATTGACATCTCTTACATCTAATTGGCTAATGGCATTTTTCAGTTCTTCTATATTCCTTGTGAATTTCTCTCTACTAGTTCTAGTGTTACTAAGAAAGAAGAGTTAACTTCTCTAACTATAATTTTGGATTTGTACATATTTCCTTTTAGTTCTGTCAATTTTTGCTTCATTTGTTTGGAAACTGATGTAAGATGGATACACAAGTAAGATTACTATGCCATCTTGTGAACTGATGCTTTTATCAATAAGTAATATCCTTCTTTACCAATGATGATTATTTTTAGTGCTTTGAAGTCTACTTTATTTAGTATTAATATAGCCACTCCAGCTTTCTTTTGATTAGTGTTTACAACCCACCTATAAAATACATTTATTATAGACAGTCTAGGGTTGGGTCATTATCTTTTATCTATTAAGACAATCTGTGTTATTTAACTAGGGTGCTTTGACCATTTATATTTAATGCTTTTATTGATATGTTTGAATGTAAGCCTACCACATTTGTTGTTTGTGTTCTGCTTGTTTCTCTGGTTTTGTTGTTCCCTCTTGCTGCTTTCTGCCCTTTGTAGGTTATTTGAAAATTTTTTATCTTCAAATTTTATCTATCACCACTTGTATACCTAATCCTGAATTGTACTCCACATCTTTAAAAAAAAATTGGTACACACACACACACACACAAAATGATCTTCATGACTTTTTACTAGATGATTTTGTGTAATTTTTTATTTCTAGTTGTAGCTCTAGGGATTCCACAATATATAGTTAGATTCCGACAGTGTAATTCAATCAATATCTTTCCACTTTAATTTTTGTATTTTAAAGATGTGGGGTACAATTCAGGATTAGGTATACAAATGTTCAATATGCAGGTACCTTTGTTGATGAGGTGTCCCCCCACTTCCCCAGGCAGATTCCCACTATGCCAATCCTGCCTTCCAATCCCCCCCATGCGCCCGTGCAGTTTCCTGATACTGCCAATCCTTTTCTTATAGTATTATGATAATTGTTCAAGGCTGCTTATGAGTGAGAACATGTGATACTCAGTTCTTTGTTTCTGTGAAAGATCACTCGGTATTATAGACTCTAAGTCCATCAAGTTTGCTGTGAAGTTCATGATTTTGTTCTTCTTTATGGCTGCATAATATTCCATCGTGTATATGTACCATATTTTTTAATCCAGTCCTCTTTTGATGGGCAGCACAGTTGATTCCATGTTCTTCCTATTTTGTACAATGCTGCAATAAACATACATGTGCAGGTATCTTTTTCATGAGTGATTTGAGTTCTTCTGGGTATATTCCCAGTAGGGGGATTGTGGGGTTATATGGAAGACTTATTTTTAGATCTTTTAGGAATCACCACACTTTTCCACAGAGGCTGTACTAGTTTAAACTCCCACCAACAGTGTAGAAGTGTTCCCTTTTCGCTGTATTCTCTCCAGCAGCTGTTGTTTTTTCAATTATTGATGATGGCCATCCTGACTGGAGTTAGGTAGTATTGCAATGTGGTTTTAATTCGCATTTCTTTGATGGCTAGTGAGGCTGAGCGTTTTTTCAAGTATCTGTTGGCTGCTCACATGCCTTCTTTTGAGAACTGTCTATTCAAACCTTTTGCCCACTTTGTAATGGGGCTATTTGTATTTTTCTTTTGAGCATGTTTGAGTTCCTTGTAGAGCCTAGATTTTAGGCCTCTATCAGACATGCAGTTGGTAAATATTTTTTCCCAATCTGTGCACTATCTCCCTGCTCTCTTGATGGTTTCTTTGGCTTTATCGAAACTTGTCAGTTTGATGACAAGGTCCCACATGTCTATCTTATCTCTTATAGCATGGGCACTTGGGGTTTTGATCAGGAATTGGTTGCCAGTTCCAATTTCCATAAGGGTGTCTCCTGCATTTTCTAAGGTTCTTATAGTTTGAGATTTTACATTTAGGTCTTTGATCCATTTAGAGTTGATTTTTGTGTATGGGAATAGGTAGGGGTCTTGTTTTAATCTTCTGCATGTGGTCAGTCAGTTTTCCAGTACCATTTACTGAATAGGCTTTCTTCTCCCCAATGGTTGGTGGTGGAGGCTTTTTTGAAGATGAATTGGTTGAAAAATTGAGATTTTGCTTCTGAAATCTCTATCCTGTTCTATTGGTCTATATGCCTGTTCTTGTACTAATATCAGACTGTTCTGATTATTGTAGCTTTATAATATAGTTTAAAGTCTGGGAATATGATACTTCCTGCTGTGTGTGTGTTTTTGTTTTTTTTTTGCTAAGGATTGTTTTGGCAATTCATGATCATTTATGTTTCCATATGAATTCCTGTATTGTCATTTCCAGGTCTGAGCAGAATGATGCTAGTAATTTAATGGGTATTGCATTAAATCTGCAGATTACCTTGGGTAGGATGGACATCTTAACGATGTTGATTCTTCCAATTCATGAGCATGGAATATTTTTCCATTTGTTTGTGTTGTCTTTGATTTCTTTGAGGAGTGTTTTGTAGTTTTGATTGTAAAGCTCTTTCACATCTCTGGTTAGGAAGATGCCAAGGTATTTCATTTTTTTCTGGCTATTGTGAATGGGATTGTGCTTTTTATTTGAGTTTCTGTTTGTTTATTGTTAGTGTATAGAAATGTGACTGTCTTTTGCACATTGATTTTATAACCTGAGACTTTGCCAGAGTACTTTATCAGTGCAAGGAGTTTTTTGACAGATTCTCTTGGGTTTTCAAGGTATAGCACCATTACATCTGCAAAGAGAGATAATTTGACTTCCTTTTTTCCTTTTTGGATACTGCTGATCTCTTTCTCTTGTCTGATTGCTCTAGCTAAGACTTCCAAAACTATGTTGAAAAGGAGAGGTGAGAGTGGGCACCCTTTTTTTGTTCGGGTTTCAGGGGAAGTGATTTCAATTTCTGTTGGTTTAGTAATATGCTGACTGTGGGTTTCTCATAGATGGCTCTTACTGTTTTGAGGTATGTTCCATCTATGCTTAGATGTTCAAGGGTTTTTATCAAGAAGGGATGCTGGATTTTATCAAAAGCTTTTTCTGTGTCTAATGATATAATCTTGTGGTTTCTGTTAATGTATCTAAGTATGTTTTTGTCTTACAAATGTTGTTCCAGCCCTGTATCCCAGGGATGAAGCCTACTTGGTCATGGTGGATCATTATTGAGATGTGTTGTTGAATCCGATTTGCTAGAATCTTGTTGAGAATTTTAGCATCTATGTTCATCAAGGATATTGGCTTATAATTCTCTTTCTTTGTTGTATCTTTACCTGGTTTGGGTATCAATGTGATGTTAGCTTTGTAAAATGATTTGGAGAGAGTTCCATCTTTCTCAATTGCCTGGAATACTTTCAACAGAATTGGTATCAGTTCCTCCTTGTATGTTTTGTAGAATTCTGCTGGAAAGTCATCTAACTGGTATTTTAAAACCATGCTACCCTTTAGTTCCATTTGCCCTCGACTTTTATGCTATTGTTGTCTTATATATAGTATCTATACTTTAAACTCTGTGAGTCAGTGTTTTTTTTGTTTGCTTTTTTGTTTTTTTAGCTGTCAAAGATATTTTAAGGAATTCAGTAGGAAAATGGTCCATTATGTTTACCAAGCTATATACCATTTTTGTTGCTATCTTTTTTTGGTGCGTGTTCTGTTTCTTTTTAGTATCATTATCCTTCTGTCTAAAGATATTTCTTTATCAAACTTTCTTTAAAGAGAAAGTCTCCTGGTTAAAAACTGTCTTTTTTTTTCTTTTAAATCTGAGAATATCTTTATTTCATTTTTGTCCCTGAATAATATTTTCACTAGATGCAAAATTCTGTGTTTATAGTTATTCAGTACTATAAAAATATTGTGCCACTTTCTTATGACCTCGATGACTTCTGATGAGAAATATATAGTGATTTTAATCATCATTACTATATAGTTAATGTGTTATTCTTTTCTGACTGTCTTTGAGAAATTTTTTCTTGACTTTATGCTCACAGAACATGGTGAAAATTAAGTTATTGAATTTATCCTCTTTGGGGTTTGTTCTTATTTCTGTAGGCTCATGTGTCTAGCCAAATATGGGAAATTTTCAGTCATTATTCCCTCATATATTGTTTTCATGACCACACTCTTTCCCTTCTCCCTCTGGCACTCTGATGCATGGCATAAGACTTTTGCTATTGTGTCCCTGGTCTCTGAGGTTCTGTTCATTTATTCTTCTTTATTCTCTTGACTATTTAGATTGAATAATTTCTTTTGTTTGCTTATTTATTGACTTATAAAATTATTTATTTATTACAGAATTGTGGGGTACAAGTGAGGATTTACTATATAAGTAGACTGCTTGCAGATGAAGTTGAGTTTTTGGGTGACCCTTGCTCCCCCTGGTAGTGGACCAGGTACGCTTTGTGTTGACATGTGGCTCCTACTCTCTTTCCTCTCTCCCTCCCCTAGCAGTATGCAGTGACTGTTGGTTTCATCCTTGTACTAATGTGACTAGTATTCAGGGCCCACTTATGAGTGAGAACATGTGATATTCAGTTCTTTGTTTCTGTCATAGTTCACTTATGTGATGGACTCCAACTGCAACCAAGTTGCTGCAAAGGCCATGACCAGATTCGATAATTTCTATTGCTTCATCTTTAACTTCATCGATTCTTTCCACATCATCTACATTTGCTACTAAGTTTATCCAATGTATTTTTTTGGGGGGGTTGGAGTCTCACTCTGTCACCCAGGCTAGAGTGCAGTGGCACACTCATGGCCACCTCAGCATCAATCTGCTGGGGTCCCATGATCCTTCCACCTCAGCCTTCCAAGTAGCCAGAACTGCAGGCATACACTACCATGCCCAGCTAATTTTTAAAAAATTTATTGTAGAGACGAGGTCTCTCCAAGTTTCCTGGGCTGGTCTGAGCCCTCGCACTCAAGTAATCCACTCACCTTGGCCTCCCAAAGTGCTGGGATTATAGGCTGAGCTACTGAGCCCAACCCCAGTGTATTTTTATAGCACTTATTTTGTTTTTCATTTTTTCTTCTTTATATCTTGTACTTATTTGGTGAGTTTTTTTTAATTTTTACATTTGTTGTGTGAATATTCACAATTGCTAGTTTAACATTTTAGTCTTTGTCATATAATCCAACATTTGTGTAATCTTGGCATTAGTGTCTATTGATTTTCTTTTCTTACATAAGTTAGCATTTTCTTGGCTCATCAAATGTTGAGTAATTTTAGATTATATAATGGATACTTTGAATATTACATCATGAGACTCTGGGTTTTGTTTAAATTCTGTGGAGAATGTTACTATTTTTTAGTCAGCAGTATACTGATCCAGTTAGATTCAGGTCTCAAATTCCTAACTACCTCCAATGTGGCCTATGGCTTCAATGCTTGTTGGATATATCCTGGGTATCCTGCACCCAGTGATCACTCTAGAACCAGGCAGTTGTGGTCTATAGATTACCTCAGTTCTCAGAGTGCTTGGTATGCTAATCAGAATCAGAATGATACACTTGTAGGTGAAGGATGAGCTCAGGAGTTCATAAACAAATTCATGAGATCGCTTTCCCAAGCTCTTCTCTCTCCATGATTTCCTGAGTACTTTTTGATTCCCCAAGCCCTCCTTTTTTTGGTCTTTTGTTCAGAAATTTGAAGCTTTTGTGATCCCTCTCTGTGTGTACTTCTGTGATTGGGCTCATATTCTGACTCAATAAGAGGGAGAACAGAGAGAGAAGAAAAGCAACATGATTTTGTCTTATCCTCTTTCAACTGACCTTCAAAGGAAAGAAGTTTCTTTTTTTCTTAAAGTTTTGGCTCTTATAGGGTCTCATAGCTATCACTGTCAATACTAAGATGGCATTGCCTGGGAGCTGGGCCTGGTAAAAAGGAGAAAACAGATTTTTCTCCACTCTAAGCATTAAGAGTTCCTTTTGCTAGTCCTCAGCCAGGTCTATTGTGCATTGTCTAGATCTCAGTAGGTTTGTGCCACAGTGCTTACTTCTCAGGTTGCCCTGAATTTCAGTCACAGGCTGAGGGGAGGAGATGAATAGTAAATCCACCACTGACTCCATGGTACCTCAAATCCTGGTATTCTTCGGTGATGTGGCTGTTTACTTTTCAGTTTACAAATAGCTGCCTCATGCATTTTTTCTGGGCTTTATAGTTGCATTTAGTGGAAAAGAACCATGCTTGTTCCTTTTACCTGACACTACACCTTGAATTGAATGTATAATTTTATTTACTTTTTTTTTTTTTGAGTTGGAGTCTCACTCTGTCGCCCAGACTGGAGTGCAGTGGCTGCTCCCGGCCACAGCAGCCTCGACCTGCTGGGCTCCGGTGATCCTTCCGCCTCAGCCTTCCAAGTAGCTGGAACTACAGGTGCGCGCTATCACACCCGGTTAATTTTTGATTCATTGTAGAGATGAGGTCTCGCCAAGTTGCCCAGGCGGCTCTAGAACCCACGGGCTCACGCAATCCACTCACCTCAGCCTCCCAAAGGCACGGGATTACAGGCTGAGCCACCGAGCCCAGCTTTTATTTACTTTTAATTGACTTAATTTAAGTAGTTGCCGTGGCAGTGACTACTCTATTGATCAGCACAGTTTCAGAATCGCTGACATTGCAAAAGCAGTTGTGGATTTCCCAAATTCATTAGACTATGTCACTTGTGTTCTCTGGGAAGGTGGAGCAAGCCTGATATCAAATTATTAATCAAATGCTGCCAGGAGACCATGCAATTCTTTATAACACAGAGATGGAAGATGTAAAAGCATAAATCAAACTCCATAATTTTCAGAATACCATTTTATAACCAGACATTAAAATCTCTGTTATTTTTAACTCTCAAGAATACTTAAAGTATACAAAGTAAAATAGGAAAATTCAATGTGCTCATTTTTATTAACAAAGAGTTATTTTCATCAAATAATTTGCTAATAAAGCAGTTGCCTAAATGGCTTGATTTTGATGTAACTCTGAATAAAATAAACCATTAAATATCTTAAGGGATGCCATTTCAGTAGTTTTTTGGTTGCTTCATCTGTAGCATGAATCTGCAAACATAAAATATAAAAGGCAGTGTGTTTATATGTGCCCTAATTTTGAACTTCATCTTTGTTTCAGGTGGAAACTTTTTTTTTATAATGGGATTTGGTGATCAAATGCAGGTACTGCACAATTCTGGCTTCCAAACCCAGAGTTTCTATATTTTTTTCTTAGCAAACGTCTGACCATAAAACATAACAGATGATGGAATTTATCTTTATTTTCAGGATATCACTAACATGCTTTTTCATTATTATGGGTTGGAGCCTTGCTATAATGTTATGTTGAAGGTTAAGACCGAAGGATAACTCTCCTATAATGACTGTTACATGCTCTTAGTGATTAAATTCCCTTAAGAACTGATAATAAACTCAACTACATTGAGTTCAAGGCTATAATTCCAGGTACTATGGGAGTGCTTTAGCATTATACTTAGGATTTGATGTTCACCTTCAACTATATACATTTTCTATTGTCATATTTATTTTTTCTCTTATGTAAATGAAACCAAATATGTATTTATAGTTAGTAATTTGAAAATATCAATTTCTACTGTCAAATTTAGGCAAGTCTAGAAAGAACAGAAGTTGTCTCTTGGATATTTTTTTCTTTGTTTTTATTTTGATGCTGTAAACATGTCCCCATTTTCCTTTTTATTTTTCTAATTTAATTTGGTATAAATAGTTTAGTAGAAGTAATAAGAAAACAGAGAACTCCAGACATAAGTTAATATCTCTGGAAGCTTGGTTTCCCAGTAACTTTACATTAATCAAAATTTATTTTGTAGTTATATAAGTTGCCTTGACAATTACAGAGACCCAAGTAATGCAGGTCCCTCTGAATGATTATTTTAGGCAAAGATTGTGCTGGGCAACACATGTCACACTCGAAGATTTTTCTTGGGAAGGCTTGAAGAAGTTTCTAAACTTTAGAGCTTTGGAAATCTGAAATCAACTGTAATAAAAGTATGCCTCCCTACTAATAATATCCTTTCTGTTCCACAAGTATTTATTGAATTATTACTCTGTTCTAGACACCAGGATAATGTAGTAAACAAATCTCATACTCTAATTCTACTATTTGTGTCTTTTGGCATTTTGTGGTTGATCATTGAATCTGATCAGACTGTGGACCAGAAGTACTAATGATCTGGGGAAAATTGCCACCCAACTAATACATATTGTGGAGATTAAACATAGATTGCTTGTTAAAAGTTCTGGATCATTTTGAGATGGATGCTCTAGAATTTTTTGTTATGTTTTCTGGCATCTCATTTTTTCAAAATTATTCAGTGTGATTCTTTTAGTGTCTCTCTTAGCTAGAGATCTTTCTGATTAAAGGACCTTATAAAAATCTATCCATAAGATTTTTTTGCCTAATACTATACATGTAATATATATGTAAACAAATATATACAAGACAAAAGAGGTCTTACTAGTCAATATAAAATACTTGACAAAGAGGTCCTGAGAAATAACCGATCCAGAATGTCAAAACTACACTACATAGGAGGGATCCAAAAAATTCTGGAATTTATTTATACAGCATTGTGTATTTATTATACACAATGATGTAGTATTTATTCTTACATGCTTACTCTTCAGTCACCGTCAAAGTACTCTCTGTTTGGTGCAATACATCTATTGAGACACTTTTTCCACTGCTCAAAATGGTTTTTGAACTTGTCAATTTGGATGCCTTTTAATACTCCTGCTGTTTTTTGTTTAAACTCTTCCACATCAGCAAAATGTTTCTCTTTCAGAATTTTTTTTCATCTGGAGAAAAAAAAAAAAGTTACTCAGGGCAAGATCAGGTGAATAAGGAGGGTGGGGCATGGGGTCATGCCATTTATGCTAAAAAAACTATTGAAGATTGTCATTGTGGAAGAACCAGCAAAACTCAGGACCATTCTTCTGCAAATCATGCTGCAACCTTCTCAAAATTTAAAGATAAAGAATTTGGCTGACTGTTTGATCCAGAGGAACAAATTCTGAGTGTATTACAAAGGGCCCTCCTTTCAAAAAATAAATCCATTTTTGGGGAGGCCCTAGTAGTATAGGAGGACTATACTACGATCATTTTCACCTTTATCCATCTAATGATGATTGTCTATATTATAGTTTCTTAGGACATTAACAGTTTCAAAAAATGTAAACTCAATACACTGCTCTGTCAGGATGCCTATTTTTTTTTTCGTTGGAGTCTCATTCTGTCACCCAGACTGGTGTGCAGTGGCCTGCTCCTGGCCACCGCAGCCTCGGCCTGCTGGGCTCTGGCGATCCTTCCGCCTCAACCTTCCAAGTAGCCAGAACCACAGGTGCGCACTACCACGCCCAGCTAATTTTTGATTTATTGTAGAGATGAAGTCTCACCAAGTTGCCTGGGTAGGTCTCAAACCTGCGGGCTCAGGCAATCCACTAGCCTCGGCCTCCCAAAGTGCTGGTATTATAGGCTGAGCCCGGCCTGGATGTTTATGTTTTAAAATTAGTTTATTTCTCTAGTACAAAACTTGTAAATCGTACTATACAGAGAGAAGTGTCCTCAAAGACTAGAAAGTTGGAGATTTTTTTATATCTTGTGGAAGTGCTGCCCTTTTGATCTTGAGATGACAAGGAGTCTGTGCACCCCCACTCTGGTACATGACAGGGAAAACTGAGCAGGTGAATCTGAACTTTGGTGTTAGAAGGAGGTTCAAGGTGGAGACAGGAAGTTCAGGTGGAGAAGCTTTGATGGTAGGTACCAGCAAGCTGGCTGTGTGGTTTTCAATTCTTGTGTATATTGCACATTCCTGGAAAGGCTTTGGCCAAGGGAAGAAGTTAGGATCTCAGTGATAGATTTGCAGAGATATTGAATAAGGCACAGACCTACAACAGAATAACAGAAAAATGACCTCTTTTCTAGTAATCCAGCTACTGTAGAAAGGCATGATAGTCCAAAAGCACATTTTTGAGTGTCTACCTTGTACTAGATACAACTTCAGGTGCTAAACAAAAAAGGCAAAACAACTGCCCTTGTAGATCTGACAGTGTAGTGAGGAGAGACAGAAAAGAAACCAGATGAATATGTAAAATATCTGATTTTTTAATGTGGTAAGTGCTATCAAGAAAAATAGAAGGAGACTGAGTGCCGTGTGGGGAGGCATGTGTACAACTTCACCTAGTGAGGCTAGGGAAATCCTTACTGAAGAGGTGCTATTTTGAGAGTGACTACCCTTGAGGTAGAGCATGCTGAGTTTCTTTTGGGGTTTTAAAACAATTACCTGACTATAGATAGGCTTAATCTCGGGTCCAGAGTAGTGATAAATCTTGGGGTTCTTAAGTCACCCGAGTTTTGAAAATTGAGAACACTGGCTCATGGAGTTGAGAATTCCTGTTTATATCTAGGTAATGTCCATGGAGAAGTGACTTAGGAGTTCATATGAGGCTCTGCATCTGGCCAGGTTGGGAGCTGATGAACCTAGAAAAAGGAAGCACTAGGCAGATAAGCAAGGTTTAAGTCAGTAACTGAAATGATAACTAAACAGACAGGCTAGAGGCAAAATGAGTAACAGGACTGAGATACCACCTAACTCTAGTCAGGCTGGCCATCATCAATAACTTAAAAAACAACAGATGCTGGGGAGGATGTGGCGAAAAGGGAACACTTTTACATTGTTGATAGGAGTGTAAACTAGTACAGTCTCTGTGAAAAACATTGTGGTAATTCCTAAAAGATCTAAAAATTGACCTTCCATAAGACCCTGTAATCCCCCTACTGGGAATATACTCAAATCACTCTATGTACTTGCACATGTATGTTTATCACAGCATTGCTCACAGAAGCAAGAACATGGAACCAACTGTGCTGCCCATCAAAAGAGGACTGGATTAAAAAGAAAAAGTGGTACAAATACACGATGGAATATTTTGCAGCCATAAGGGACAAAATCATGAACTTCACAGTAACCTGGATGGACTTAAAGTCTATAATACTCAGTGAGCTATCACAGAAACAAAGAATTGAGTACCACATGTTCTCACTCATAAGCTGACATTGAAAAGTTATCGCAATACTATTAGAAAAGGATTGGTGGGCCAGGCTGGGTAGCTGTCTGTAATTCCAGCACTGGGGGAGGCCGAGGCAAGTGGGTTGTCTGAACCTGTGGTTTCGAGACCAGCCTGGGGAACTTGAGGAGACCTTATCTCTACAATAAATAAACAATTAGTTGGGCGTGGTGGCACACGTCTGTGGTTCTGGCTACTTGGAAGGCTGAGGCGGAAGGATCCCTGGAGCCCACACAGCAGGTGGACACTAGGGTAGCCATGAGTGTGTACTGCACTCCATCCTGGGCAACAGAGTGAGACTCCAACTTAAAAAAAATAGATAAAGAAAGAAAAGGATTGACAGTAGCGTGAAAGTGTGAGGGTGGGGGATGGTTGGGAGGGAGGAGGGACTGGTAGAAGTGGGAATCTGCTGGGAGAGGGGGAATATACCTCATCAACAAGCGTACCTGCATAATGAACTTTTGTATATCTAACCCTGAATTGTACCCCACACCTCACACTTTTAAAATAAAAACATTAAAAGAGAAAAAAAAGAGTGTCAGGGCATCTGCAGGAATAGTTTTCTGTGTTGGGCTTCTGAAGCACCATCCAGGCTGTTCAATTGGTCCTATTTCCTAGACAGAACTTCATGGGTGGTCAAAATACTCATGTATTTAAGGTGAACTTTGACGCTTGAGGTTATGTAGTTGTTACCCAGGACAGATCCACATGCTGCTATCTGACACGAGTAGGGTTGCCAGATAAGGTAAAGGATTCCCACATCGATTTGAATTTCAGATAAACAATGAACAATTTTTTTTTTGAGTTGGAGTCTCACTCTGTTGCCTTGGCTGGTGTGCAGTGGCACGCTCACGGCCACCGCAACCGTGACTTGCTGGACTTAGGCGATCCTTCCACCTCAACCTTCTAAGTAACTGGAACTACAGACGCACGCCACCATACCTGGCTAGGCAGTGAATAATTTTTCAGTATAAGTATGTTTCAAATATTGCATGGGGTATAATTATATTAACATTTTGTTATTTTTCCAAAATTCAAATTTAACTGAACTCTCTACGTTTTTATTCACTAAATCTGGCAACCCTAAATGTGAGGCTTATTTGGAGATCCAAATCCTGGGTGGACAGCCTTTCAGGTATGTGATGAAAACAAAGATCGTCTTTCCTCTTTAGCAGGATCTTAGTTTTGGTTGTTAGAAATCTTGTCATCCTGCTTATCTGGGATCCCAACATGGATACTTGTGGGCTTTTTAGAACATTCTACTATTCACAGTAGTAATGTAAGTAACTGACTAGTAAATACTTTTACTTCCCCAGAGATGCTTTTAAGCTTTTAACACCACTTTAGAACTGGTGTAGAAGACAGAAAATCAGAGTGGTGCTAGGAATTTTGAGCTATGCCTAATGGTTCTTCTCTAAAATTCCTAAAGACTGTGTGTGGGAATCTGGGACTCCTTCACACTCACTTGGAAAACCACTGCTTTAAGATTATATGAGTAGTTCAAAAAGTGCTCAGCCTCACTCATCATCAGAGAAATGCAAATCAAAATCATGTTGAGATACCACCTAATCCCAGTAAGAATGTCCATCATTAATAAAACAAACAACAACAGATGCTGGCGAGGATGTGGAGAGAAAGGAACGCTTCCACACTGTTGGTGGGAATGCAAACTAGTGCAACCTCTTTGGAAGACAGCATGGCAGTATCTGAAAGAACTAGAAATTTACCTTCCAAATGACCCAGCAATTCCCTTATTGGGAATACACTCAGAGGAACTCAAATCATTCTACAAACAAGATACCTGCACACATATGTTTGTTGCAGCTCTATTCACAATAGCAAAAACATGGAACCAACCATGTTGCCGATCGAAGCTGGACTGGATAAAGAAAATGTGGTACACCTACACAATGGAATATTATGCGGCTATAAAGAAAGATAAATATATGAACTTCACAGCAACTTGGGTGAATTTGGAGTCGATCATACTCAGTGATCTGTCACAGAAACAAAGAACAGAGTACCATATATTCTCACTCATAAGCGGACCTTGAACAATTATAAGACTATAAGAAAGTATTTGGCAGTAACAGGAAACGTCAAGGCAGGGAGGATGGGATTGGCAGTTGAGGGAAACTGCTGGGGGAGGGAAGGGCATACCTCATTAACAAGGGTACCTGCATACTCAACATTTGTATACCTAACCCTGAATTGTACCCAACATCTTTATAATAAAAAATAAATAAATAAAAATAAAGTGAAAAAACTCCCTCCTTACTGTGTTTGGGACCAAGCATTTCAAGTACTGGAGTGGAGAGAAGGGAGGACTTATGCAAATACTATGGTTTGAATTTATATCCCCTAGTTTGCATATGGTGAAAACTTAACCCTCATTGTGACAGTGTTAGAAGGTTGGGCCTGATGAAAAGTGTATAGGTCATGAGGGCTCTGCCTTCATAAGCAGATTAATGCCATAATATAACGAGCTTGTGAAAGTGGATTTGTTTTCTTGCTCTCTTGCTCATCTGCCTTTTGCCACGTGAGGTTGCAACAAGGTCCACACCAGATCAGATGCTGGTGACTTATCTTGGATTTAGTTACCTTTAGTACTGTGAGTGAAAAAATTTCTGTTCATTGTAAATCACCCAGTCTCAGGCATTCTGTTATAGCTGTACAAAATGGGCTAAGACATGCAAACATTTTTTTTTCTAAAGAAAAAGTTTAATTAGGATATATTTCTAATGGTGATACTGTCTGGGAAAAGTGTATTTACTTGGTACCCCAACTCACACACACTTTTTTTTTTGCATGATAATGCTCATCGTAATGTCCTAGTGATTTTTTTCACAGGGTTTTCAACTTCGTTTTATTCCTAGCACAAAAGATGTAGCATGTCTTTTTATTTGCCTTTGATTAAATTCTCACCAGGTTTGAAGATCTGCAGATAATTACTCAAAGAGTCACAGGTCAGTTAAGAATACTGAAGAAGTACATCCAGACAATGCATATGGTATTTCAATTAATTTTCATATGAATTTCTATCAGTTTTTTTTTTGTGTGCTGCTGTAACTTTGGATAGTTTGACAATCATATGAGTATTCCCAATTAGAGTTGGCTTCAGGGTGGGTAAGGTCATGTTGAAATGCCATCTTGAGGGTTCAGATTTATTCTGTGATTCTTAGAATTCACTTCAAGATTTATCTGTTAAAAATCAAAATATACTCCTGAATGAGGAACACTATCTTTATTTCTGAATTATTTTCAAGTTAAAGTGCTACTTAGACTTCAGATTGAGTACATTATCACAGAATGGGCCTTGACAATTCTTATTCAGGTAAAATTCTATTCTGGAGTTTCTTGAGTCTTGGTCCTAACCTTCCCCCTGAGAATTCCCTAACCCCTATTTCTTTCCTTTTCTTCTCATCCTGTCCTGTTTCTTTATTTTTCTTTCTCACTTGCTCCCTGTGTGGTCTTATATGTTCCTATAGGTTCCTTTTCTCTACCAAAGATAAATATTCCTGATACTTGATTTTATCCTTTTAATTAAGGTTGGAATGTGGACAGGTGGGCTTAGTGAATAAGGTGTTGGGTATTGGGTTTGAATGGGAGATTAGTGAATCAAACAAGCAGGGAGTGTAAAGAGTTCATCTGAGTGTGAACAAGCAGCATCCAAGTCCTTATTTTTTTATTTTTTATTTTTTTTGAGTTGGAGTCTCACTCTGTCACCCAGACTGGAATGCAGTGGCCGCTCCTGCGATCCTACTGGGCTCCAGCGATCCTTTCACCACAGCCTTCCAAGTAGCTGGAACTACAGGTCTGCGCTACCATGCCCGGCTAATTTTTTTGATTTTTACTGTAGAGATCAGGCCTCGCCAAGTTTCCCAGTCGGGTCTCAAACCCACGGGCTGAGGCAATCCACTCACCTTGGCCTCCCAAAGCACTGGGATTGCAGACTGAGCCACCGAGTCCGGCTCAAGTCCTTATTTTATAGGCAACCAGGCCTGTGCTGCCAGTGGCCATCATTAGTGCCCAAGGCCCGCCATGGTGACTGCATGACCTCAGGTTTCAATGGCATAATTTTCACTGTGTTCTTGGCTGACCAGCATTCTGTGGTTTCTGGGTTTCTGCCACCTGTGTCATGATCTTCCTATATCCCATTATGGGTTTTTGGCCTTGATCTATTTACTCAGTAGGAAACAGCTAAAAGGAACCACTCACCTGGATGTAAAGAAATAGAAAGTGTGTCCTCTTGGTTTCTTGGTTCCCAAGCCTTCTCTTAGGAAAAAGACATCATTTCAAATCATCGTTGAGTGGCTGCTATTTAGGAAACCATAGTATATGCCTATTTTCTCCCTTTCACCCCACAGTCCGACCATTCAGAAAGAGGGAAAGTCTCTAAACTCTTATAGTTAGTCCTACTGTGTACTGTCAGGCTCCCAGGCAATTTACTAAATTAAGTTTCCATCCCAAGAGAGTTTTGGAGCATCTTAAAATTTCTGTGAACTTCTGTCTAACATTTCTTCAATAAATTTTTTTTCTGCTTAGATTAGCCAGAGTTAGTTTCTATGCTTTGTTGGTTGCCATGATGCCCATATTCATAACTTTAGCTTAGACCTATTTTCTGAGCTATAAATCCAAATGCCAACTTAAATTTTCACCTAGCTGTCTCACAGTCATCTCAAATAAATGTGTTAGAACCTGAACTTATATTCTTCCCCTGGGCCTGATACTTCTCCAGATTTTCCCATTCTATGTTTTTGGCTCATTCAGTCATCTGTTATCCTGTTATGTGGTGAATTATTAACTTCTATCTGGCTGCACTAGGCCAGTAGACCAGCAAATAACCAGAACAGCCGAATGGGAGAATAAAGCCCTCTGGGAAGGGTTCAAGGTTAATTTCTCAAAAGAACTGCTTCACTTGTGTCTGAGGGTGCATCTGTGTTACCGTGAGGTGCAGTGTCACCTCAGTGTACTCATATTTCTTTTGTCTGACCTCATGATATGCCTATCCTAGTGGACTGTGCTGCTGACCCATAGCCTTTTTTTAGTTCCATGAATGTGCCAAGCTCTTTTCATTCTCGGGCTCTTTGCACAGACTGTCCGCTTTGTTTGGAAATGTCTTTCCTTTTCTTCACCTCACAAGCTCCTTCTCATCTTCTAACTTCAATGATATTTCTGTGCCTTCTCTGATTCCCCCCAAATAAATTAGATCTCCCTTATATTATCTTTTATTTTTCCCATTTTGAAATTCTATATTTATATAGGTCTGTATTTATTTGTCAAGTATTTTTCTGTTCCATTACAATATATGTTTCTTAAAGGTAAAATTTTGTATGCTTCCCTAGCATCTGCATAGCATGAGGTGCATATTCAATAAATAAATACGTGTTGGATGAATGAATGAATGAAAGAAAATACTAAATTTTAGGAATGGAGGTGAGGAAGAGAAGATTAATTACAAAGGAATGTCCTTTGCCCTCTCCCTTTAATTAATTTATTAAACTAAGTTTCCACCCCCAAGAGAGAGGTTTTTTTTTTTGTTGTTGTTGTTGTTTTTTGAGTGGCAGTAATTGGTAGGTCAAGGAAAATATGATCTGGTAGTTCTTCACGTACAATAATCTAGGCCTCTTGCTTGTTTTGTGTTTTTCAGTCCCACAATATGGATACAACCAATGAGTGCTTGTCCCCCAAGAAGTCCCCTCTGTACTCCCTGGGCAATATTTGTGAGCTCCATTATTTACTCACAATGGTACCAGGTTGCACATCTTTTCACACCTCTTCTGTTCTTCCTGGGTGCTTATCTGTCTGATGTTGTTGGAGGCAGAGACTTAGTTGAATCAGCTGTGGGATCCCCCTACAGTCACCACCTGTCCACCACTTTGGACTCCTACTGTTAATAGTAGACCCTCCTTTGCAGGTTGCACTGGGGTTCATTTACACCATAGTAAATACTCCTGCTATTGTGGATCTTTCCAGAGATGGTGAGGTCCCTTCTTACTTTTGAGAAAGGAAAAAAGAAGCCTGTCCATTGTGTACACATATCTGGCTCTTGACAACGGTTTCCCATTCTCAGTTCCTTAATGGAGTTAGAAGACAAACTACCTGTATCATAGTCTTTCTATTTCCCACTATGGGTTTTTACCTTGACCTATAGTAGGAAATAGCTAAGAGGTGCCTTTCACCTACCTGTCTGCAAAGAAGTAGAAAGTGTTGTGCCTGCTTGATTTCCTGGTTCCCAGCCTTTTCTAAGGAAAAAAGACATCATTCCAAATCAGCTTTGAGTGGCTGCTCTCCAGGAAACCATAGTATATGCCTATTTTCCCTTTCTCCACCCAGTCTGACCATTCAGAAAGAGAGAAATTCTCTTAACTACTGTAGTTAGCCCTATCATGTGCTGTCAGGCTCCCAGGTAAACATGCAGGTTACCTGAGACCATTTGTATCATAGCTTCCTCAGTCCCTGAACAGCTCTAGAGCAAAAAGTTATCAGTATGGACAGATCATTTAATTCATCAGTTTCTTGGAAGCATAATTTTTTTTTTTTACAACACAACCTAATAACACTTATCTCATTTTTTAAAGATAAGGAAATAAATTTTCGGATAAATAACTTGTTATGAATTGTCTGAAACCATAGGAAAGAGGCCAAAAGATTTATGTTCTTCTGACTTAGTATGCAAATTGCTGGAGCAGAGTTCTCCCTGATGATGACACAATTGTTGAGGTCTTAATCGTGGCTGCTTCTCCAAAATCATAGTACTACATCATACCCTTTAATATTCAGGATGATGACTTACATAAGTGCCTGAAACAGAGAACACTTCTGAAGCATGGCTGATTATGAATTTCAAGAACTGAGGCTCAAAATATAACCCAAACACATTTTATTCCAACTACTGTAATGAATATTTTTATGGATTATATTATTTTTCACTCATTTGGAAGTGTGGTTAAGTCCATAATACCAGCACTGGTGGGGATGGATAGTAACATAAACAACCCAAAATAAAATATTTAAAATCAATAAGGTGTTTTTTATCTTGCGATCTAGCAGGTCTAACCTATCTATTTATGTTCTGCTTGGGCTAACATTAAAGTAAATTTGCAATTCTTGCGCAGATGCTAATTCGTGCTAAGGTAAAATGGTGTGCAAGTGTTTTATATTCCTCCTAACACAGGAGGGCCCCCTATTTTTCCTAGGTTTATTCCCTTACTATTTCTTCATCTTTTCCAGAAGACCCTGACCCATCATCTCATTGCTCTTGCATCTTCAGAGTTCTGCTTCCCATTGACTCTTTCTTCTAAACCTATGAACATATCCCAAGTTCACAGATCTAACACACACACACACACACACACACACACACACACACACACACACTCCTTTTGAACTTGATTTCTTCTGATTTCTCCTCAAGCTGGCTCAACTCTCTCATTTATTTTCTGCCAACCCTTTTGAGATCATGATATATACAGTAAATGCTTACTTAATGTCATTAATAGGTTCTTGGAAATGTTTACTTTAAGTAAAGAAATATATAATGAAGCAAAATTTTTTCATCAATGCTATAATGAAAGGATATTGAGTGATATGACACTGAGAACCTGCTGTATATCATTTTGCTTAAAGTCTTAGTTTCTGAGAACCTATTGATGACATTAAATGTGGAGTTACTATGCTGTCTACCTTCACTTCTTCATATTTTACTTATGCTATAAGCATTTAAAATTCATTTTTAAGTAGTTTCCTAAGACTGTTGTAATAAATAACCACATAGTTGGTGACTCAAAACAACAAACATTTATTCTCTTTCAGGTCTTGAGGCTGGCTTTCCAAAATGATGTTCTCTGGGCTGAAACTAAAGTGTCCCCAGAACCACATTCCCTCTGGGAACTCTAGGGAAGAATCAATTTTCTTGCCTTTTCCAGCCTCTAGAACTTTATTCCTTGTCGTTTTTAGCTCCTAGTGACCATCTGTCTTCCTTGGCTCATGGCCCCTTCCCCAATCTTCAAAGCCCACAGCATAGCATCTTCAAATCTCTCTCTCCATTTAGGTCATCACATCGTCTTCTCTCTTCTTTGTCAATTCTCCCTCTGCCTCTTTCCTATAAGATAACTGTGAATGCAGTTAAGGCATATCCAAATAATCCAGGATAATCTTTGGGTCTCAAAATCCTTAGCTTAATCACATTTGGAATCTTTGATAACCGTTATGCAAGCCACCCTACCATCCAAAATATCAAACTCATCAACTTTTTTTAAACCACAAACTTGATGACCGTTTCTCATCATTTTTCTGCCTAGCCTTTGTGTAGCAGCTAACCATGACCTTGCCTTCCTGAACACTCCCTTGTGTGCTGTTACTCCTATTTTTTCAGGACCATGCTATGCTTTCTTCCTCTTGCTCCTCAGTGGTATTTTTCTTGCTTTCTATACTTCCTTGCTTGACAATCTCAGCCACATCCATGACTGCTCAACCTTCATCTCTCGGTCAGAGCCTTTTTAGAGCTCCAGCTCTCTTTTCTCACTGCTTACTGAACTTTCATGCAGATGATCCTGAGATTTAGCAAGGAGACTGAATTCATTACCTAGCCCTCTAAACCTCTTCAGCCTCCTTAACTAGCATCATAGTTAATTACTGCAGCATCCCAAAAAATAGTGTAACCTCTTTCTCTTTCTTTGTCTTGACTACTATCTTATATCAGGGCCTAATTCCTCTGGTATAAACTATTTCTGTAGTCGATCAGATTTTGACTCTGTGATTCTTAGCCATTCTTTTCTTCCAGTATTCACTTTCTATAGCCTAGCTATATTTTGCATACATTTTGTATTAAAAACCTTTGGTGCCCCCTTCCACCTCTTCATATCAGCAAGTTCTGACTAAAAACCATACTGTGACCTTTACGGCTATTTCCATCCTCATTTCAAGTGCAACTCAGAGATTCCTCTCCCACCTCTGTAGTCACCTTAGGCTTTAGGGTTGGCACTCACCGAATGTGAAAATTTACGTCTCTGTGCTACTCTGTGCTATTTTATCTATCTATTTTGTCTGATTCCTCCTTCATCTTTATGAAATTCCACAATGAAGACCTCCAGGCAAAACATAGGATTTAAAGACATGACAGTTAAATGTATTTTAAATTTAAATAATTCTTTACTTTTGTCCTAGTTTTGCCATTGCAGAGAGCAAGTATTCTCTAATGGGCTTCAGGAAACACTTCTCCTGTCAGAATTGGAAGTCTTGACTGCATTTTTATTAGTGAAAGGAAAGTGCTACTTAGCCAAAGGTCTAATTTAAACAGTTCATTTCACTTATTCATTATTGTTTTATCTTATACATTTATTTCATGGGTCTTTATTGAGTACCTGCTATGTGGTGCACACTGTTATAGGTACTGGAGGATAACATAACAAGCAAAACCTACATGGTTCTTGCCCTTCTGGAGCTTATAGATTAGTGGGGAAATTCAGTCAAATTCAGCCATATGCCATTTAACGATGGGCATGTGGTCTGAGAAATAGTTAAGTGGTTTCATCATTGTGTGAATATCATAGAGTATACTTACACACACCTAGATGGTAGAGTCTACTACATGGCAAGGTTATATGGTATACCCCATTGCTCCTAGACTACAAACCTGTACGGTGTGTTACTGTACTGAATACTGTAGGAAATTGTAACACATTGGTAAGTATTTGTGTATCTAAGCCTATCTAACATAGAAAAAATGCAGTAAAAATATATTATATTCTTATGATATTATTGTCCTGTATGCGTTTTTTTGTTGACTGAAACATTGATATGTAGTACATGACTATACAATTAAATAAAGTAGATGACATCTGTTTCAAGAGCTAAGAAGAAGAAGATGTGCTCAGCTTCATTGAAGTGTATCAGGAGGTGCTGGCAGAATCTGGGTGTCCAACAAAGTCTTCTCTGAGGAAATATTGAATAACAATAGGAAGCAGGACAGTCTCAAAAGACCTTATTCACGTATTATACAGAAATTAATTTGGGGGAAAAACTCAACTCAGATATACATTTAGCTACTAGCTGGGAATATGCAGGTTGTTAGATATAGAATTTATGTTCTTTAAGTGTATGCATGAAGATTTAAAAGTATGTTAGGGCCAAAAATAGCACTGAAAGATTTGATAGTAATTTTAATGGATGTGGTAAGGTGTAAATGTCTCTACAGTGATAACTGGAATCTCAAAAATAGTTTCATGGAAAGGTTGATATGCTTTGCTTTTCCAAATAATTCCATAGGAAAATTCTAACTTTCTCCAGAACACCTAGCTTGCTCAATGTTTACTTAACAGTTGCAAAATAGCTTATGCTCATAATATAATTGTTCTTTCCATTTTAGCCCCAAGAATTCAAGAGACTGAACTATTAATCATGCTTCTCATTTATCATTATGACTGTCATCAGTCTGTACATGAAATCTCTTATTTAATGTTTTCCTTCATCTTCGTTGATTTCTTTTATTTCACTGCCCACCCTGCAGATCTCTTTGTAGTTAGATGTATTCTATAAAATACATCCAAATATGAAATTGCTCTCCCACATCAACCTGCTCTTTGTCCTCATTTCTAGTCTCAGAGGTTGGAATTCTGCTACTCAGTGTCAGTGGTCAATGATTCCACGTCCTAGATATCTCTGGACTCCACTCTTCTCTCCAACCACCCTGTTGCTCCTTAGTTCGGACACTTGCTATCCATTTTTCTGGCCTGTTGAAAATAATCTAAGTGATGCCCCTAACTGTGGTCTAATTTTTTTTGCTAAAAGCTGCCAAAATGACTTTTCTAAACTACATATTGGATTATATTACTTATTTTAAAAACTTTTGATGGCTTTCAATATTTGGTGCAAGTTCTTAAAATAGTGCAAAGGCTATTCCATTCTGATCCCTGCAATCCTGGCATCACTGTATCCTCTTCTTAACCACTCATTTTCCTTACCTATTGAGCTACTTGCAGTCCTCTAAATGTACTTCTTGTTTCTTGCTTTCATGCCTTCTTAGCACATGGTATTCAAAAGGCAAAGATGATCAGAAAAAGACACATCAACTGGAGAATCCAACAAGAGCAAAGGCACAGAGTAGAATTGGGTAAACATTACTTGGAACAGAATTCATACAGTAACCAAGAATAAAAGAATACACATTGTTAACTATTTCTGTAAGCAAAAGCCAGTAGACCAGCTAGAGAGGGACAGAGTTTCTACATGAAAATATTATTAGGGGAATGTAAGAATTTTGGAGAATGAAGGGACATCATTGAAGGTTTTTGGACGTAAGTGGAGCTGTTGTCTCGGTATGTCCTGTGAGAGACTGCAAGAAGAGTCATGGGGTTAAGACCTTGTTGGGAAAGTTCAGGGCCCTGTTTCTCACTACTGATGAAAGAACTGCCAAGAGCTCATCCTGTAGGTATCGAAGTGTGTCTTCATATCCCAATGAAAAAACACATTATCTGAGTTTTCCCTTTTAAAGTGCATCAGTTCAAAACCTTCCTAGTGTTTGTCCAGTATGTTTGTGTAGAAATTACAGATTAGATAGTAATTTGTCACTTGGTTTTAAACTGGTTTATATCTAATCATACTTTATTTAATTCATATACATAATGGGCCCATTGGGTATATTCATAAAACATGCAGAATGTTGATATTGATATTTAAGAATATAATGAGGAGAATGAAATTTTAATAAATATTTAGATCTATTTTCAAATGATTTGGGATAAATTTGCGATTTGGCAAGCATCTAACAAAAATTCTTATATAAGACAGCAAGATCTTACCAACACTTCGAAAATCAATAATAAAAAGAAAAAGTACAGTAGTGATTATATTCATTTTATGATTTCATTGATTAGGAATGAAGCCTATTTCTAGCCCCAGTGTGTCACTTGTTCACTGCATCCTGAAACTTTTCATCTTGATATTTACAATCAAAACTCAAAAGTTGTAAAAATGGTCTAGTTGAATTTTATGAAGGTAAGAATTTCAAATAATGGAAATATTTTAAAATCTATTTTTAATATTAAAACCCATGACTATATTTCTTTTTTTGTGTGTGCGTCTTTTTTTTTTTAAGTTGTGGGGTACAATTCAGGGTTAGGTATACAAATATCCATTGTGCAGGTATCCTTGTTGATGAGATATGCCCTCCCCCAGGCAGATCTCGACTGCTGTCAATCCCACCTCCCCGCCTCCCTCCCCCCCACAGTTTCCACTACTGTCAATCCTTTTGTTATAGTATTACGGTAGTTGTTCAAGGTCCACTTGTGAGAACATGTGATACTCAGATCTTTGTTTCTGTGAAAGGTCACTCAGTATTATAAACTCTAATTCCATTCACGTTGTTGCGAAGTTCATGATTTTGTTCTTCTTTATGGCTGTGCAATATTCCATTGTGTATATGTACCACATTTTAAAAATCCAGTCCTCTTTTTATGGGCAGCACGGTTGGTTCCATGTTCTTGCTATTGTGAACATACGTGTGCAGGTATCTTTTTTATAGAGTGATCTGAGTTCTTCTGGGTATATTCTCAGTAGGGGGATTGCAGGGTCACATGGAAGGTTGAGTTTTAGAACTTTTAGGAACTGCCACACTGTTTTCCACAGAGGCTGTATTAGTTTACACTCCCACCAACAGTGTAGAAGTGTTCCTTTTTCGCCACATCCTCTCCAGCATTTGTTATTTTTTGAGTTATTGATGATGGTCATCCTGACTGGAGTTAGGGAAACACATAGCTATATTTCAATGCACATTTTAATATATGCCCTCAGCTTAAAAGTTAGCAGGACTCCTAGAGATGAATAAGGAATTTGCTCTTTATTTCTCTGAATTGTGTTCCGAAATATACATGGACCAGGCCACAGTAGACTAGGTTTCTGCTTGAGTGCACTTCATGTTCTGGACACAGTAGTCCTATGTGGTATGTGGATAACCCTGAGAAAGATGGAGCAACTGTGGACCAGGTGAGATGAGTATGGCACATCCAGTTAGCCTACCTACAGCGGTTTATTCCTCCAGCCTTCTTCTACCTGGAGAGTGATCTTCCAGAAGGCATAACGTGACTCTCAATCAAATACTGTCAGTAATCGTGGGATCCCAGGTGGGGCCTCTACTCTAGGAAATATTGCTGATCATATTAGTGGTATCTTTACTCTACTGACTTCCTTTGTTATCCTTACATATAGAAACCTGTTTGACTTATCCATGTGGCGGTTAGGTCTAATCTTTCTGTCAACCTTTGTCTATTGTTGATAGAGCCAATATAGGGATGGAACATTAAAAAACATGTGACTTGCATTATGCTCTGTCTCAAATAACTAATTTGAAAATATTGAGTAGTGTTTTTTGTTAAATGATAAGGATTTGTCTTCATATTTGAAATTACTAAGTGTATTAAGATTAAGAATACATTCTTTTGAAATAAAAAGGCATTTTTACTTAAAATAACTTAGGCCAAGCAAAAATAATTAAAGCTCCCTTGGGGGTGGGCAAAAATTATTCAGATACAGAAAAGCGTTTATAATTCAAAAATTTAAGACATACTGTCTGAAGGGAAAAGCAATGCTATTTTGGGAAATGAAAGGAATACCTGGAAGTGAGAGACTTTTTCAACAGTATTAAAATTCAGATACATCTAATGAAGCATCCAAGTGAAGATACCACAGAGGTAATTAGTAATATTAGGCTCCAAATTCTCCCCCTTTTTTTTGTACAGAAGCTGTACTAATTGCAAAATTGTTGCATAATACTCAGTCTAATGCAAACACAGAACAATGCTGTTCTTACAAATTCAGTATGTCTATTGTCGTAAATGTGATCTCAATTTCAGAGAATTTGACAGGATTAACCAGCATTGGTATACTATTGTTGATGTCCATTAGAATCCATTATTTGCACTGTGGCTAAACATAGATCAACTTTCATGCTTTTATCTACTTTGAAAGAGCTTATGAAAATTATCATTTTAAAATAAGAAAAATGAAGATATGTTAGTAAAAGAACATCTTGCAAAGTAAAAGTTTATTTTTTAAGACCTCATAACTTGACCATGCTGTGTAGAAAGATCAGGAAGAGGGAGCTCCACCTCTGTGAGGACTTCGGGTGTAATCAGTAAATGTAACATTTTTGCATATTTGCTTCACCTAGAACTAGAGATTGTATTTGAGATGCTTTTTAGAAATATTCGAGGGAGTTCTGGTAAGATGGTGACAGCATAGGTGAACTTGTGAGATTCTCCAAACATGAGTTCCCAAAAAGACTCTTACTTTTCTTCCCCCACCCCCCAGCCCACCACCAGCTATGCTGGTCCGAGGCCTGGGGAACTTTGGTCCCATGCAGGGCTGGATGTTGCGGCCCCCTGCTGTGGCTGTTCCACCATATGCAACTCTTGCCTGCGTGGGAGTCTCGGATCTCAGATCCCTCCCTGGCTAAATCATCTCTCACCCAGCACCCAGCACCAAGCTGCTGGTCACTCAGGGAGGCCCTGGGCACCTACCCCTCAGAGACACCACTCCCATTCCTGGTTGAAGTACCCTGTGGGGAGCCCAAGGCCACTCTCACCACTCACTGCCTGCCCATTGGAGCTTTGGAGCTCTGGAGCTCTGGGCCCACCCTGGCTGAGGCACTCAGCATGTGACCCCAAACTCGGGGACCCAGACAAGTGGAGAGAAACAGATCTACGAAAGAGAATCTGCCTCTGCCATTCTCCAGGCAGAGATTTCCATTGCCCCACCCACCTATCAACAACCCCCACCTCGGTTCCTAAGGTAACGTCACTAAACAGGAGACAAAGTCCCATCTCTACGCTGAATCAGACAAAAGCAACTCCCAGGCAGCCAAACCCAAACTGTGAGTAAATCTAGCTGCCTGCAATGAAAAACAAAGGGGAGAGGCCAGAGATCAAAGCTGAAGTGACTTTAGTCTGATCTCTTATTTTGACTTATGATTTTATCATTTTGACTGTTTGTTTTGATCACCTCTGTTGTTTGCCTTCTGACTTACACTGTCTCATGATTTTATTGGTCTGTCTCTGTGTAGGTATCAGTATTTTTTAGGGAATCTTTTACATGGCTTTCTTCCATTCTCTCCGGCCTTGTGTCTCTTTCTCACCTGATAGTTGGTATGTATGTCTGTTTTCCCTCTGCTCCTCTCTCTTTCTAACTACCTATTGAGCTCCCCTTCCTCCATTATTTTCCTCTTTTATACCTCCTTTTTAATCTAGGGACTAAACCTACATGCTACTGCATGGACAGATTGTAAGGCAGAGGAAATAGGTTCCAGTGTGCTCATACACCTGTTCGTGGATGCTAGAAACAGCATATACATTCTGAACCACAGTTTCTCCCTCAACTAAACCTCAAAACTGCAAAAAGTACAGTGCGCAGCCCACACTCCAACCTCAAAAGTAAACAAAACCAGAAGACCCTCATAAGGAAGAACAGGATATTCCAGAAGTGAAACCAAAGCAACCCCACCTTCCCTCAAAAACAGAATTAAAGAAGGGGAGGGAAAGGGGGAGAGAGAAAAAATCTATACAAATGAAGAAAAACCAAAAGAAGAGTATGGGTCTCTCCCAGACCCCTGGGAGGGCAGACACTGAGAACACTGACTTCGGAATGCAAACAATGAAGATCCCCCAGACTGAAGGGTCTCAAACTACAAACCTAGATATCAAGACATTAATGGAGAGATTAAAAAGAATTGAGGAGACGAAAGAAGAAACTAGGAAGGAGCTGATATCTGAGATAGCAGTAATAAAGAATACTGTGAATGAAATAAATAACAAACTGATAAGCATGGAAAGCAGAATTACCCAAGCAGAAGAAAGAATCTCAGAGCTTGAGGACCAAAACATAGAACTAACCCAAACTCTTAAAAACACAGAAAATAAGCTCAAAAAGACAGAACAAAGCATTCAAGAGATGAGCGATTACTTCAAGAGACCAAACCTAAGAGTAATTGGCCTTCCTGAGGCAGAAAAGAGACAGAGACCACACTGAAACAAACTTTCCATGAGATCATTCAAGAAAACTTCCCTTATCTAATAAATGATGCAAAAATTCAAACACAAGAGATTCAGAAAACCCCTCCAAGACAACAAATGAGAAGACAAACTCCTAGACACATAATAATTCACCTAAACAAAGTAGGCATAAAAGAAAAAATCCTAAAGGCAGCAAGAGAAAAAGGCCAGATCACCTACCATGGAAGACCAGTCAGAATAGCAGTAGATTTATCTACAGGAACCCTGCAGGCTAGGAGACCTTGGAGCCCTATCTTCAAAGTCCTACAAGATAAACAATTTCAACCAAGAATAACCTACTTGGCCAAGCTAAGCATCATCAGTGAGGGAGAATTAAAATCTTTCCCAGATATACAATCCCTAGGAACTTATGCTGCCACCAAACCACCTCTATATGAAACACTTAAGAAAGTACTAAACACGAAGAAAAGGAAAAAAGAACAACGTTCTTCACAAGAGTACAAGAAAAAGAATAAAATATACGTGAACCAACCCCCAAAACAAAATAAAGACAAAAAAAAAATCCAAAACTCTATAAGAACTCTATGACAGTGATGATCACTCACATTTCAATAATTAGCCTGAATGTGAATGGACTAAATGTACCACTGAAAAGACATAGAATGGCAAAATGGATAAACTATCTCCAGGCAACAATATACTGCCTTCAAGAGACCCATCTCACTAGAAAGAAAATACACATACTCAAAGTAAGAGAATGGGAAATAAATTTTCAGGCAACTGGAACACAAAAGAAAGGAGGAGTCATGATCCTAATTTCAGACAAAATACCATTTAAGCTATCAAAAATTTAAAAAGATACAGAGGGCCACTACATAATGATAAAAGGTTCACTCCATCAACAAAAAATATCTATCCTAGACATATATGCACCCAACATAAGTGCGTAAACTTTCATAAAGCAACTTCTAGGAAAACTATAGAAAGATATTGACTCTAACACCATCATAACTGGGGACTTTAATACTCCACTCACAACCCTAGACATATCATCAGGACAAATAATCAGCAAGGAGATCTGGAGCCTCAATGTGACTCTGGACCAAATGGACTTAATTGATACTACAGAACATGCCATCCAAAGACCACAGAATACACATTCTACTCATCACCGCATGGAACGTATTCTAAGATTGACCACATAATTGGCCATAAATCAAGCATAAGCAAATTTAGAAGGATCAATATTCTACCATGCAACTTCTCGGACCACAGTGGAATAAAAATAAACATTAACACCAACAAGGTCCCCACAAAACCCACAAAAACATGGACACTAAACAGCATGATGCTAAATAACTTCTGGGTCAATGATGAAATCAAAACAGAGATCAAAAGATACCTGGAAACAAATGAAAATAAGGAAACATCTTACCAAAATCTCTGGGACACTTTAAAAGCTGTAGTAAGAGGGGAATTTATATCCCTGCAAACACACATGAAGAGAGTGGAAGGAATACAAATTAACAGCCTAACAAGCCACCTAAGGAAGCCGGAAAAGCAAGACCACAAAAACCCTAATTTCAGCAGAAGAATCCAGATCACCAAAATAAAAGCCCAAATCCAGGACATAGAAGACAAAAAGATAATACAAAAAAAAAAAAAATCAATGAAACAAAAGCTGGTTCTTTGAAAGGATAAACAAGATCGATGGTCCCCTAGCTAGACAGACCAAGAAAAAAAGAGAAATAGCCCAGATAAATACAATCAGAAACACAAAAGATGAAGTCACATCTGAGCCTGAAGATATACAGAAGATCATTAGAGACTACTATGTACACTTGTATGAAAACAAACTTGAAAACCTTATGGAAATGGAGGACTTTCTGACATGACACAACCTACCTAGGTTGAAACAAGAAGAAATTGAGACCCTAAATAGATTAATAACAGTCAAGGAAATTGACTACATAATAAGAAAACTACCTACAAAAAAAGCCCTGGTTCAGGTGGTTTTCCAGCAGAATTTGACAAGACATTTAAGGAGGAGCTTATACCAATCCTACTGAAGGTATTCCAGGCGATTGAAAAAGATGGAACTCTTCCCAAATCATTTTATGAAGCTAACATCACATTGATACCTAAGCCAGGTAAAGATCCAACAAAGAAAGAGAACTACAGGCCAATATCTTTGATGAACATAGATGCTAAAATTCTCAACAAGAGCCTAGCAAACCGGATTCAATAACACATCTCACAAATCATACATCATGACCAAGTAGGCTTCATTCCTGGGATGCAAGGCTGGTTCAACATTCATTAAACCATAAATGTAATTAAATACATCAACAGATGTCAAAACTAAAACCACATGATTATATCATTAGATGCAGAAAAAGCTTTTGATAAAATCCAGCACCCCTTCTTGATTAAAAACCCTTGAACATCTAGGCATACGGGGAACACATCTCAAAATAGTAAAAGCCATCTACGAGAAATCCACAGCCAGCATACTCATAAATTGACAAAAATTGGAACCATTTCCCCTGAAAACTGGAAAAAGACAAGGATGCCCACTCTCCCCCTTCCTGTTCAACATAATTTTGGAAGTCCTGGCTCGAGCAATCAGAGAAGAGAAGGCAATCAGGGGTATCCAAATAGGAAAAGAGGAAGTGAAGTTATCTCTCTTTGCAGACGATATGATTGTGTACCTTGAAGACCCAAGAGAATCTGTCAAAAACCTCCTTACACTGATAAAGGCCTTTGGCAAAGTCTCAGGATACAAAATAAATGTGCAAAAGACAATCGCATTTCTTTACACCAATAATAAACAAACAGAAACCCAAATAAGAAGCACAATTCCATTCACAATAGCCACAAAAAAATGAAGTACCTTGGCATCTTCCTAACCCAGACATGAAAGACCTTTACAGTGAAAACTACAAAACTCTGCTCAAAGAAATCAAAGATGACACAAACAAGTGGAAAAATATTCCATGCTCATGGACTGGAAGAATCAACATGTGAAGATGTCCATCTTACCTAAGGCAGTCTACAAATTCAATGCAGTACCCATCAAATTACCAGCAACATTCTTCTCAGATCTAGAAAAAACAGCACAAGAATTCATATGGACACACAAACTACCAAGAATAGCCAGAACAATCCTCAGCAAAAAAAACAAAGCAGGAGGTATCCCATTAGCAGACTTCAAACTTTACTATAAAGCTACAATCATCAAAACAGCTTGGTATTGGTATAGGAACAGGCATATAGACCAATGGAATAGAATTGAGATTCCAGAAGCAAAACCTCAATTTCTCAACCAACTCATCTTCGACAAAGCCTCCACCACCTACCACTGGGGAGAGGAGAACCTATTCAGTAAATGGTGCTGGGAAAACTGGCTGACCACGTGTAGAAGATTGAAACAGGACCCTTATCTATCCCCATACACAAAAATTAACTCCAATGGATCAGAGACTTAAATGTAAAACCTCAAACCATAAGAACCTTAGAAAATGAAGGACATACCCTCATGGAAATTGGAACTGGCATCCTATTCCTGAACAAAACCTGAAACCCACAGGTCATAAGAGAGAAGATAGACAAGTGGGACCTTATCAAACTGATACGCTTCTGCAAAGCCAAGGAAACTATCAAGAGAGCAGGGAGACAGCCGACAGACTGGGAAAAAGTATTTGCCAACACCAGGTCTGACAAAGGCTTAACATCTTGGATCTACAGGGAACTCAAATGTACTGAAAAGAAAAAAACCAAACAATCCCACTATAAAATGGGCAAAAAATATGAACCGACACTTCACAAAGGTAGACATCTGAGCACCCAACAGACACCTGAAGAAATGTTTGACCTCACTAATCACCAAGGAGATGCAAATCAAAACCACACTGAGATACCACCTAACTCCAGTCAGAATGGCAATTATCAACAACTCAAAAAATAACAGCTACTGGAGAGGGTGTGGCGAAAAGGGAACACTTCTACACTGTTGGTGGGAATGTAAACTAGTGCAACCTCTGTGGAAAGCAGTGCAGCGATAAAAAGCTTTAAATATCAACCTCCCATATGACCCCGCAATCCTCCTACTGGGAATATATCCTGAAGAACTCAAATCACTCTATAAAAAAGATACCTGCACACATTTGTTTATCGCAGCATTGTTCACAATAGCAAGAACCTGGAAGCAACCATGCTGCCCATCAAAAGAGGACTGGATTAAAGAAATGTGGTACATATACACGATGGAATACTACGCAGCCATAAAAAAGAACAAAATCATGAATTTTGCAGCAACCTGGATGGAAATAGGGTCTATAGTACTGAGTGACTTCTCATAGAAACAAAGATTCGAGTATCACATGTTCTCACTCATATAGTGGACCTTGAACATCCAATGTAATGCTATAAGAAAATGACCGACAGTAGTGAGAAACTATGGGGGAGGGAGGGAGGGGGAATTAACCGTAGTAAATATCTGTCTGGGGATGGGGAAACACCTCTTATCAACAAGGGTGCCTGAATGAAATGTACTTGTATACCTAACCCTTAACTATACCCCACAATATCATAATAAAAAATATTGATTAAAAAAAAATTTGGTAATATGTGTCAAATTTAAATAATGTCATGCCTTTTGACCTGCAAAATACTAGGAAAAATGAATAGAGATTGATATGCAAATATGTTTTCCACATATTCAATCCTATTTATATCAGCAAAAAATAAAACAGTAATGCCCGATAATTTGAAAAAAAATAAAAAAAAGAAATATTCTACTCTTCTTCCAAGAAACAAGACCGTGCTTGTAGGAAACACTGTAGCTAATGTTCCATTTTTGAAAGTAAAAACCTTTCATTGAGGACAGTGATATGAGATGTATTCAATGCTCTTGGTAGGCAAAATGTAGATTTTAAAAGTTAAGATGGGGGAACGGGAAATGGGCACTGGAAATAGTGGAAAGAAGAAGGAGAATGGCAATTAATGAGTAAGTATTTTAATTACAAAAAGTACTTGTCAGAGCGGGTCTGAAGAATGACAAACCATATAAAATCCATTACCCACTCAAAATTAATATCTCCAATTATCTGCAAAAGGAAATGGGGAGGAGACTGATTTTGTCTTTCCAAATATTCTGAATAGTCTGGGAACCAACCATGGTTTGTAGTTTCAGGAAAAATAAATAAAGAATGTGAAATGTCTGCAGTCATTCCTGAAATTAAGCAAAATGTGATCCAAGTTGACTGGAGAAATTCTACATTGTTCGAATAATTTTTTCTTGTTCCTTTCTTCTCTCTCTTCCATTCATAAAAAATTTCTGACCCATAAAGAAATGTTTCTATCTAGTTTCACAATTCTGTATTACTTTAGAGTCATTTAGAACTTTTTGCAATTCAGTACTATAGCACTAATTGAACTTTTGATCAATAGAGCATATTGATCTCACTTGATTCTGGTTGCCCACATAAAAATACCAGGTAAAATATTTAAAAACATGCATTAAATTATAAAAATACATTTAAAAGACATGTTTACGTTAAAAAACAAGATAGAGAGATTTTCAGGTGCTTGATATGAAGCAGAAATATCCATTGATGAAAGGAAGTTGACTCTTCTGATACCTGTCTCAAATGTTGGAGTAGAATTTTTAAAAGGAACTGGAAATCTTTGCTCACTAGCTTAGTTTATGCCTGAAAGTTAGTCTATTCTAGGCCAGCAATATGAAAAAAGACACTGAAACACGAGTACTTTCAAATATGAATGTGGCAACCATTTTTGAATGTTTTATCATGGCCTCCAAATAGATTTGATTTTGCAATCCCAGGATGAGCTCAATGAAAGTTTCCAGAAAATTTTATCTTCCTTTTATTTCCTGAAGTGTGCTGTCATTTAAAATGTATCCCTCTGACTGTTCTAAATGTAAAGAAGAATTGTTCATCTTTGTAGTTTCTTGAACAATCTGTGGCTGTTATCACTTTAAATATTGTTTGTGCCCCATTTTCTTCCCTTTCTGGGTCTTCCATTACATGTATGTTAAATCTTTTCATCATGTCTCACTTGTCATTTATATGCGTTTCCCATATTTTCTGTTGCCCTTGTTCTCTTTGTTTTTGCTTATATATTTTTTACTAGCTCATCTTCCAGTTTTAATAATTCTTCCTTTTGCTTGTCTTATCTACTAGTAATCGTATTCATTGAGTTTTTAAGTTTAGTTGTTATTTTTTTCAAGGACTTAGAATGTGATCAATAAATGTAACATTTTTGCACTTTTGCTTCACTTTGAACTACAGATTGCATTTAAAATGCTTTTTAGAGATATTCTACTCTTCTTCTTGGAAATAAAATCTTGCTTATAGAAAACACTTCAGCAGTTGCTTGATTCTTCTCCCAGTTAGCTTGAAAAATTCTATCTTCTAATTTATTATCTGTAATTATTAATCTGAAACTTTAAAATTCCATCCTTGATAATTCCAATAACCATGTAATCTGTGATTCTGTTGTTTATTTTTTCTTTGAATTCTGTTCCTTGTGGCTGCTACTTTTTATTGAACATTGCATATGCTACATTGTAGAGGCTCCAGATACTGTTATCTTCCTCCAGTGGAGATTCTGCTTATCACCTAGAAGGTAGGAAAAGTGGTGGCTGATCATTTTAATCCAATTAGGGACTCAGCTGTCTAAAGACTGGGTTGGAGTTTTGTTTTGTTTTTACTAAGTTTTGTCCATGTTTGTTTTGCCCTTACTCCTACAGTTTATCCCACTAGACTCAAATCCTGGTGTATTTGTTGAAGGCTTTTTAAATCACGCTGAATTCTACACAAAAAACAAAGATCAATGACCTCTCTCTTGCAGTAGGGATTTGCTTGTTAGAAGTCACTTCAATCTTTTTCCCACACACTTGTCACCTTATTTAGGTGTTCCCAATCACTTGTTCTAAGCTTTCACTGCTCACTTGAATTTAATGGGCAGCTTTTAAAACTACCCAGACCCAGTTTACTCCCAAAACCAACTTTATAAAAATATTGGAATAGAACTCAAGTGCCAGTATTTTAAAAATGTTCTCCTGTTAATCCCAACATACAGACAAACTTGAATGCCACTGCTATGGTCTTCCAGAGTAACCACTGTGGGATTGACTTCTGCTGAGTTATGCGAAACAGAACAATATAGTAACCCACCATAATTTTTTGTTGTGTGTCTTTAATTCTCTTTTATTTGCTTTGTCTTGCCAATCTTTACTCAGCTCCTATTCATGCCAGTACTAAGCTATGAAGGAATGTATATTAAACAAGATCATTTTCCTTCAAGTAGCCTATAGTCCAGTGGATGGAGATAGACTTGTAAGTTACAGTATGAAAAAGTGGTATGACATAAATAAGCACAGTGTGAGACACTTAATCTAGTGTTGGGAGATGATAAACTTCCTGGAGAAGATACAGTGAAGATGGAGTAATTCAGGCAAAAAACAAGGTGGAAGGGAACTCATGGTACAGATAAAGGAAACATAAAGTCAAACCCTTGAGGCAATGCATACAAGGAAAACTTAGGGAACTGCAAGATCCCATAATCACTATATTTGTTTTTCCCTTTTAGTCATCTGTCATTTGAAGAGTTTTGTTTTCTGATTTCACTGGATTTATGTATCTCATTTGTTCTATGTCATTTGTGTCTCCCTAGATTTTTATCATCTATCTGGATACTGAAAGAGACAGTTTTGCCTTTTATTATTATCATTTTTTGCATATAGTTGTCTGATTTGCCATTTTGATCCATGTTTTCATTTTAACTTATGATATCATCTTAGATACCTTAGCTTTTCCACATATGGCATGGAAATTATTCTTAACTCATCTGTTTAATAGTATTTGAGCACCTACTATGCACTGGACATATCTCTTGGTTCTGGTGGTTCAGTAGGGACCAAGTCATAAACCAAAGAGACAAGAATTTCCACTCTCACAAAACTTACCCTAATTGAAAATCAAGTTTAAAGACTTCTGTCACTCACTATAGGTATATATCTGAACCACACCATTAGGTTATATTCCCATCCCGGTCCAGCATCTCTTATCTTGGTTTTGCATTGCATATGTAAGATCACTGTTACCTGTGTTCTTGGTGACAAGAATATGTGTTCTAAGTCAGCAATGGATATGTCCAGAATCCTCATAGGGATCAACAAACTATAGCTCATGTAGTCACCTTTTTATAAATAAAGTTTTTTTGGAACATAGCCATGCTCATTTGTTTAGGCATTATCTAGGACTGTCTTTAGGCTGTACCAGCAGAGCTGAGTAGTTATGACAGAGAGTGTATGACCTACAAGTCTAAAATACTGTCTAGTCCTTTAGAAAAGTTCGCCAACACCAATCTAATCTAGATCATCGTTGTCTTTTGATGCAGCTCTCCTGAGCCCTCATTCTGTGATGCCTTATCTTACTCTAGAGAGAAAACACTTATTCCCTACCGCTAATGTTTTACGAGTGTGGAAGAACTCCTAGAGTTAATACCTCTGACTCTTTGTCTCCTGTTTGCTCCTTTTCAGAATGACTTACCTGACTGAAAGGAAGACCTATGAGGTCTGACAATTAAGTTCATGAACTCACCACCTTGCCCTTATGTTGGCAGCACTGTACGAGCAACTTGGTAAGGTTTTGTAACCTTGATATATTAATGTCTCACAGTTGTGTTCATGTCAACATGTGGCAATGTGTTGCTGAGTGGTGTTCATTATTGTTGTTGTACATTTTTGTGTGCCATTGCGAGTATGTTGGAGCTTGAATTAGAGCACCAAACAGACATTAAATTTCTTGTTACCCTTGGCAAGAATAGAAGTGAAGTCAGGGAAATGTTAGTCCAAGTTTATGGGGATAATGCCATGAAGAAAATGGCAGAGTACAAATAAATTAAGTGTTTCTCTGAGGCGAGAGAAGGTGCCACTGATGAAGAGGTCAGGATGGCCAGTCACTAGCAGAACTGACGTAGACACTGGAAAAACTCATCAAATTGTGTGTCAAAATCATTGGCTGACTGTGAGAAGTATAGTAGACCAAATAAATATCAATAGAGAAACAATAAGAAAATTTTAACTGAAAAATCTTGGCATGAGAAAGATGTGTGCAAAAATGGTCCCAAAGGAGCTCTTGCATGACTACAATGCACCAGCTCACACTGTCTCTGAGGGAGTTTTTAGCGAGTAATCAAATAATTGTATTGGAACACCCTTCCTACTCACCTGATTAGACCCTCAATGATTTTTTTCTTTAACCAAAGGTAAAGGAAATATTGAATAAAATACATTTTGATGACATTCAGGATATCAAGGGTAATACAATGACAGCTCTGATGGCTATTCCAGAAAAAGTGTTATAAAATTGCTTTGATAGGTGGTTGAGGTGCTGGTATCGGTGCATAGCTTCCCAAGGGGAGTACTTTGAAGGTGACCATAGTGATATTCAGCAATGAGGTAAGTAGCACTTTTTTTCTAGGATGAGTTTATGAACTTAGTTGTCAGTCCTCATAGATGTATAGCTAAGCCCTTTCTCTGTTCTTCTTTTGGATCTGCCTATCAGTGGAGAGATACATTCATGACTGCCCTCCCTATCCCATGAGAAGCAGGATGGAGAAGACCCTTCTTCTGCAGTATTGGTCTGAAATTTGAGAAGTGAGTTCAATTAAAACAGCGCACATGCACTGACCAAAGTGCATTGTGTCTATAAAGTAGACTCTTTAATCTTATCTGTCTTATTCTTTCATCTGTCTTTTAATTGGTTTTAAATTTTGGGGAGGATATGAATTATCCTTTATTGTACCCAACTTAAACACTGAAATTCTGATGTATTAGCCATTAGACTTGAAAAACAAATAAGGACTGGAATTTGAGGAGCAGAATAAGCACACACTGATGGGTCCTCCGCAGTGGTACTTGAGGGTGGCTTTGTCTAGAAGGGGGCTGTTTCTTAATGATATGGACGTAAGTAAACTCTTTACAGACCTCCTCCCTTCCTAGCACATGCTGGCCATCAGACATTTCAGTAAGCATGTAAAGCTGAAGCAAATTTCAGCTAAAGGGCAAAAGATTCTTTTATGTAAATAGGCTTTTTGAGTATTAGGACACTGAACAAATTTTCCTGCTTTTACGCAGGTTTTCAGCAAGATCTACAGGCCATGACACTAAACTGCAGGTTATGCTAAATCAGCTTTCAAGCTTGCAGCTGTGACCTTCGTTAGAGGACTGCTCTTGGGCTGCTTGGACCATCTTACCTGGAGGGAGAACTGACACTGTCTGGGAGTTACAGAGGCCCAGATGTCCAGTTATCTTACCTGAGATGAGACAAACACCAAGGTGTGATTTTTATTTCAAAACTTCCAGAGGGTTCAGACAGAGGTTAGAGCTTTATCTGAAATGATCTTTTCTTAGCTTTTTTCCTATTTTGCTTTCTCTATTCCTCTCTCCCAGGAACACTTGATTCATGAATCACTTGCATTCAAATTGTTTAATCAGAATTTTTTCTTCTGGGAGAGACTAACCTAAGACAATATGCTAGAAAAACAAATACCTGGACAAGAGAGAAAAGGGGAAGTCAAGGAAAGAAGGCGCTTGGATCAGTGAACAGTACAGCCCCACATGTAGGAGAGATGGAAAGTGATCATCTAAGTAGAAGGTAAAACTGAATCTACTCAAAAGAAATTGCAGAATAAAGAAGAAAATAAAATACTGGTGATATATCCCATAACTGAAAAATACATAGTGAAAAAGAAATGCTATTCAAAGCCCAGCTTATTCAGACTCGGAGGAGGACACTGTCCTTAGGATCACGTTGCAGAGTTGTGGATCCTCTCTGGACCCTTATAAGCACTAGCTTCACGAACATCAATCGATATTGAAGTTTGGGAATCCTCTGAATGTGATTTTCCACTTGGAATAAATGTGGGAACAAAGAGGAAACCTCCACAAAAAGGCATCTTCCATAGTCCTAAATATTTCCATAATAAGAAGCCATGGAAGCAGTCTGAGTGGTGCAGAGCTGAAAATACCATTTCAAAAGAGATAGTGAAGGTTGTGTCACTTGGCAGAGCCTGTCCTAATACAGCACCCAGGTTCCAGAAACACCAAGATCAAAGGGAGAACTGCATACACAGAGGTTTAAAAAATGGCAGATGAAAATATATGCATCACAAATATGACTGGTGAATCAGCCTGCTAATACTGCAAATAGTTTGCCAAAAGGCAGGGATGTCTCAATGCCATGACTTGTGAGAAGATGACATGAATAGGTATGTTTTTCCCACATAAGAAAAGCAAAGCACCAGCATAAACTCCTGCTGGCTCTCATTTATGGATTCTAGAAAAGCCTACCATCCTGGCTAGGCGGAAACAAGAAAATGTTCTCAATTTACCTTCCTGGCCTCAGGAACTGTAAGTGTCTGTGTTGGTTTCAACATCAAAGATTAGGTTCTGAGAACACAGTTCTGCCCTGATTAATCTCACTAAGATATCAGAATTCATCTGCATTTTCTAAATTTGAATGGAGAACAAATGATCTTGTGTAACTACCTGTTTTTTGATTTTTTTTTTAAGTGAGGCACATGAGAAGCTAATTTTAACTCTGAGGTCCTGAAGAAGCCACAGACATTCTCATGAAAGAAACTAAAGCAGATAGCAGCTGCTAAAGTGTCAGAAAAAGACACTTCTATCGGAGACTGAGAAGAATAAAAACTTTTGAAATAATGGTTATAGGACTTTAACTTGAGAACTTTAGACCGACTTCTTTGAACTTTTACTTACAAAGATGAGACAATTTTATTTTGAGCTATAATGACATTGGAAATTTAACTTACAGAAGCAAGGGTATTTGATTTTGGATAGAATTACTTTGGACTTTAAATCCTGAGGACTTGTAAGGGAATTTAATTTAGAGTCATTCATGTCTCTTTAGAAAATTTACAATGAAAAGTAATTTGTATTCAAATTTATGGCTCCTATATATGATGGCATTTAAAAAAATGGTGTTTCTTGATGTTGTTATGTTATTTAATCTCTTTGCAGAACCTCTGATGAACTTAGTTGGATATGGTCAGGCATTTTAAATGAGAAATTTAGACAAAATACGGCCTTAGAGTTAATTTAATTGGTGACTGTTCTAACTCATTTTTAGAACCTTCTGAGAGCAAAAATCAGTGCTATTTACCAATGCTATCAGGAAGGTTCGTGGAGAAGAATGTTATCAGAAGGCTCGTGGGGGAAAAGGTTAATGGAGGTGGTACCCTGTTAGATTTCTGATCTGTCAGAAAGGAATAAATACTCTCTTCTGTGACCATTGGCTTGATTGTTAAGTCACATAGATTAGCAGAATAAACTGCTAGGGAAGACTAGGGGGAAATACTTTTTAGGTGTCCATTTGGAGGGACTTCTTCAGAACAGCTCTCCTGACCTGCTGCCCCATGGAAAAGGAGGGCGAGTTCTGGTGAGTGATTCACAATCATTGATCTACATTTCTTGGTTGGACAGAGCTAATCTGTTACTAGGGATTTTATTTTTCCTTCTTTTCTTTCTACCCCTAGACTACTAGAAGACAGTCTTCATGGTTTGCATACCCAAATATTTGTAGCTTTCTCAAGTCCTAGATTCAGGAACATAGAGTATTTGCAAGCCCTTTTTGTTCTCAGCCCTAGGACACATTCTCCAAATGTTTTTGTCCATAATAAAAGTGATATTTTGATTTACATTCTGTTGACTTCTTAATGGTTTCAGAACTTGTTCAGGAAAGAGTGCTGTGTATTTGAAGCACTGAGACCTCAACCCTAGACTTTGCTGAACCCTGGATTTCCAATTTGATTTTCTAATTTGATCTCCTGCTTACAACTTGATTATTTTTTCTATAATATATCAGAGTCATGTCCTCTGCCAATTTTCCTTATAACCATCTCAGTGTCAATAGTGTAAACATGTCCATACTCTTCATTTGAAACAAAATTTACTAAAAATGGATTAAGTAATATTAGCAATAGAGTGGAACATTGCATTTGGCATATGTAAATAGATATAATAAATTTTTATAGAATGGATTTGGAGCCATTCATGTATTAGACATTAGGTAGATAAAACATTTATTGGTTTGGTTTTTTTTTTTTTTTTTTTTTTACCTTTTATCCAAAAGTGCAGTATCATATTTATGTAGTAAAAAAAATTAGATTAAATTCCAACGATTGTGTGGTTGTAAATTCTCATTTCTTTCATCTAAACCAGTTTTAGAAATCTTCCCACACACTGAAATCTTTGATTTTTGTTTGTTCTTGATCAATTAGTATTACTTTAAAAAATTCTACATCTAAACTTTATAGATAACACAAATTCCACATAAAATATATATAGATATAATTCTTAATGCTCTTTTATAAATTCTTGTTTTCTTTCCATCTGGAAAGTTGAAGAAATATCACATCATTAAAATTTTATGTTTAAGAGATTTAAAAAAGTTATTAAAGGTACTTCTAATTCTCTTCCACTCATTTCATACTGGTTGAGAGATGTTGCCGTCTAAGATTCTACCTTTCCTTGAATATATTTTTAAGCATCACAATTCAATATGTTTTTAACAATTATGTGTTTTCATAACCCCTTATTTGTAATCTATTGCAATTAGTAAAGGTACAGGAATGATTTTCTATTTATAAATAAACAAAAAAATCTGTACATTTATTTGACCTGGTGACAATAATACAAATAAATTTACATAAAAACTATGTGGCAAATTATAAGTGGATTTTTTTTGTCTTTTAAAACTTGCTGGTATGAAAGCCAGTATCTTAGTGCAGAAATATTTTAAGAGTTTTCTTCTTCAAATGTTTATTAAGACAGCGCATGTAGGTTTTTTTTAAAATGCTACTTCATCATAGTGCAAGTAGATTTTTTAAAAAAATGTTGTTTCATTAGTCAGCTAACCACAAGTCTTTTTTTCTGTTTTTGAATGAGTGGAAATTTTACTTTACATCTTTTGAGGTATCTATTTAGGTTTACCTTTAGAGATGGAAAAAATATTTCAAAGGCAAATACAATGCAAGAACCAATAAATCTGGTTTTCTACCTAAGGGAAACTAAAAGCTTAACAAATTCTTTGTCAGCTGATAGTTATAAGTTGAAAATAAGAAAACATAGATGAAGGCACTATGATTTCATGGAAGTCATGACTAAAGTAACTGTTTGGGAAACACACTATTTTTTCTTCAGGGCATGAGCCTTAGTACTGTATATTTGTCTTGGTAAACGTAGTGTGCTAAGAGCAAGAAATGGTTTTGCATATACAGCCACAGATGAACATCATCCTCTTGATGTTCCTCATTCTAATGGGTTTTGAAATAATCATTGAAAAGTGGATCACAGCTGTAACTGCCAAGATGCAATTTGGTCAAAGAAGCTGTTTAGTTTTCATCCTATAATAAGAGCTGACAATCGAAGAAACATAAAGGTCTCATGTTTGCTGGATGAGAACTCATAAAAACCATCAACAGAGTTCAAACATTCATCTAATGCATGTGTTCATGTGGTGTATGATTCAAGACCAACTTAATCAGGTGGTAGGTTAATGTGGAACATTATGCATACCCCTCATCCCCATTTCCACTCAACATACATTTAAGTGTTTTTCCTACATTTTTTTCCCCCTTGACACAGTGACAACATTGAATCTGTCTTTTACATTGTTTTTGGAAGTATTTGAAAAATTGAGTTAGCTTAGAGTAGTTACTGAACTCCTAATTTGTACAAATTTGTATGACTATACCCTTTCTCAGCACTGCATCAGTGCTGGGAGAGATGAGTACTGCTGTTTTTGGTAGGCCTTTTAATTTAAATATAGCACAGTAGAAACAAGTAGAAATAATCACATTTTATTAGAGTGTTACTGACACATAAGTGATAAGCTCCTGAAATCAAGCAATCCTTCTAAATATATATACTTTTTTTAAGATGAATGCTTTAAGAAATTTAGTTATTGGAATAAGTAATGATGGCAAGTATAACACAGAGGTGGCAAGTTGATGCTCTGGGGTCACACAGCTATGAGTTCAAATTCAGATTCAACCAACCAGTAGCTATGTGACCCTGAGTCAGTTATTTAACTTCCTTAACTGTTGATTCTTCATCTATAAAGTAGGAATAGATTCCCCCATTGTGAGTCAATAATTAAGATAAAGTATGAAAACTTTTTAACACTGTGCTTGGCTAGAATTTAATGCTAGCTAAAAATGATATTAACAAAAATTGTAAAAATACTGGTAATAGTAAGGGATATAAAAAGGGTGGAAGGAGGACTCTGGGCTTGGGGGGCAGCAAAGACACATGGTAATCCAAAATATCACGATAAAATGTATATTGGTGATTCAGGAAACTGAAATCTGGTGTTGGGAATTTGGGATTGATTATCTTGAAATCTGGATTTTTACCATCCCTTACCATCTCTGGTGATTGTGTGTTCTGATAGAGATGACATGGTGACCTGTTTCTGAGAAATTGAAATACTGGTAGGGGTGAGACATGGGGAACAGTTATGGAACTCAAGTTCTAAATTGACAAAAGTGTCTATTCATTTATGTTATTTGAAATTTATCTTTAAATTTGTCAAAGTGACAGTTTAAAGGATTAAAAAGGGGGCAATAAGTGACAGGCTTAAAAAAGAAATGAAAATAGATTTAAGTTTTAGATAATGTATCTTAAACATGATAATTTAAAATGTCTCCTAGAATGGAAAGGCTTAGTGGGAAAAGTAAAACATGATACATGATATGAGAAAAATTGGAATATAGCTGTTAATTGCCTCCGAATTTCTGCAGGCTGTGGTGAAACTCAAGGACATATATTTTTAACAGACATCATAGTAGTTCTCACTTGGGTGTCCTCCGTCCACTCTCCAAGAAACACTGTCCTAACTTTGCTACTCAATGTGTGGTCCATGGACTGGGAGCCTCAGCCTCCCAGATAAAAGCATTAAAAATGTGGAATCACGGGCCTCCATCTCAGACCTAATGAACCAGAATCTGAATTTTAATAAGATCCGGTCAGTTATACACACAGTAAAGTTTGGGAAGCTTTGATCTAGATGATTCTCAGTGACAGTCTGCTGACATAAGGGCCACAGCCCCTCATCTGCAGAGGTCTGATGTCACCTGTGCAGAGAGGGTTGGTTCATTTTCTTTGTGAAAGATTGATGACATGAACCCTTCCAGCTCTGAAATGCTCAGATATTTAGAATTGCTCGAACATCAATTTCACCTAACACTGGTTTCTTTCTCTTCCTATTTATCCATTTTCCTAAACCCTTTGCATTTCTCTGGTCTCTTTTCAGTTTTTATCATACTTAGTATCTCTTCAGAACACAGTCATTAATAACTTATTTGATACCTTTCTGTGCACATTGTGAGAACTAATTTCTTCAAATTCACTCCTCTCACACAGTTTAGAGATCATTTTTCCTCTGTTTTTCTCTCTCTTCAAATGTTCTTTGTGGTTTGATATTTTATTACTGCTTACAATAAACAAAAATGTTGATGACTATTTAAAAAACACCAAGTACCTCCCAATGATGACTAAACAGATTTTTAAATATGTAAGAGGGAGACAAACAAAAAATTTTATGCATCATTTAATGAATCACCATGGATGAATCCAGCTATTCCTGGGTGCATAGAGGATGGGATTATGCAGGTAAGAGAACATCTTCTGCTGACAACCTAGTCGGAATTTCAGATATAGACACTTGTTTTTTAAAAAATATATATAAAAGTAGAATATAAAAGTAGAAATGTGAACTCTGAAAAAGTGGAAGTTCTAGTAAAACTCATCAAGCTATTCTTTTAAAACTATCTTTTTTCATTTTTTCTGTCCTTTCCCCTCTCTTCTCTCCTTTGCTTTTTTCCTTTTACATCTTTCTGCTTCCTTTCTTTCTTTGCCTCTTTTTCCTTCCTTGTTTTTTATTTTTACCATACTTACTTTTTTCCCTTACCAAGTAGCAGCAAGAGAAGGCATTAGCATAGATGCAATATAAAGCAATTTAGGAATACTCATCTTGTTTTATAGGTACTTAATAATGGTACTTTTATCATCTAGCATGCATAAAATCTGAATTGGTTGAAGTCAATCTTCTGGGTATTACCAATAAAATGAATTCTGCATTTTGTACTTACAAACTCTGTGTATGATACTTCTGAGGATTGAGAAGAAACTCTAAGGAGCATTCCATATTTCTGAATTATAGCTTGTTTATCACACAAGATTATCATAAAATCTATGCTCTTACCATTCTGGCAGCCATTTAAGCAACTTTTCTCAAAGGTATTTAAAGAAGTCAAAATATTTATCACTCATGTGTATTTACTTTATTGTTTTTACAAAAACCTCCTTTTTGTCCAAAGAACACAATGTGATACTTGTAAAGGAGTTGAGAATAATTGAGAACATGGGAAACAAAAAAAAAAAAAAAAAAAAAGAGAGAGTAAATTTCTTCAGGGAAAAAGCAATGCAGAAAACAAGCAATAGTGGTCTCATAGAAACAGATGTAGCTAAATCCTTGTTTTATGCAGCCACTAGGAAGACAAATAAAATTTCCAACTCTTAGGAGGGAAGGTGGGGGACACATTCCAATCTGGTATACAGGAAAACATATGATTCATTTAATCTAGGACATACAGGTTTTTTTTTGTTCTCCCACAGTTTATCATCTCTAAGTGGGAATACTCCTTACAGTAGATGGTATTGTTTAACTGACAGCATTTACCCTCCTTTCCTGGTGGCACAAAAAATTATGGTGTGATTTACAAACAATAGCTACTGAGATTCAGTGAAATACAGATGTAGTGGTGATTTCAGTGATATCTAAAGTATTGTCTGAAGTATTCTAGGGTTGTCAATGCCTAATATTTTATCAATAGAACTTATTTACTTTGTATCCTTTAACTAGGAGTAGGCATACATCAAGTTGTATCATTCTGCTATTTCTTTGTCTGAATGGTTTTAATGGAACTTCCTATATACCTTGGTGTTCTTTGCAGTTTCGCTTGCTCCAGCAGATATTGACATGTGCTATCTAGTGCATGATAGTGCCTTATGTTCAACACTGTTTCTGATCATTATCTCTTAATCTATTGGGAACAGATCTGTTTAATACTAAGACACAAGAGTTATTTTAGTTAAGAACTAGGCATCTGAAGTATAGATCGGTGTCCTAACCAACAAACCTTAGCACCTAGCAGAATCATTGACTTCTTTGGCCACAGATGTACAGTTTTTCTGATCGCAAGACTCTTGAGCAGTGCTTATCTCAGGGGAAAGCCTGTACCTGAGATGCAACAGATACCACACCTGTTCCAGAGACTTTTGTTTGTCTTTACATCTTAAAGAGCTGTGTTGAGTGTTGGTGGACTGTTGTTTTTGTAGAACCTTAATCTTTATGCTCCCTACACTGAAAATTTTATGTTGGAAGAGCTCTCTTTTATACTGTTTCAAACAACCACGAACTTTGATGTAGTTTAAACTGAGGACATACACCTAGGTGAGAAATTGCTTTCTCATGGGTTATATACATTCCATTTTAATAGATATTGTCAAGTTGTTTTCCACTTTAGTTTTACCATCAGTATATGTGAAGTTCACTTGTTTCATATCTCCCCCAGTCCTTGGAATTGCCTATGCTTTTTAATGTTAGCAATTTGTGGTTTTAATTTGCTTTTGGCTGATGACTAATGTACCTATTTATATGCTTATTGGCCATTTGGATATGTTTTTTTCTCCCATTTAAGTCATTTGCTCATTTAAAACTTTTTTTTAACTTGGTCACTTGTATCTATTGATTTATGGAAGCCACTTATGGGAGTTCTCTTTCTGTTTTATATGTTGTTGCAAATATTTCTCTCCACCCTGTGTCTTTCCCTTTTACTCTCTAAATGGTGCCTTTTCATGTAGTTTATTTTGTTAGTTTCCCCTTTATGCTTAGTGCTGTTTGAGTCCTGTTTAAGAAGGCTTTGCCTGCATTGGAGTCATGAAGATACTCTCTCAAATTATTTTCTGGGAGCCTTATCATTTTATATCTTACATTTAGATCATCCTTTTACCTTGCTGTGAAAGCTGGACTGTGCCTCCCAAATCTCATTCTCCTCCCTCCTGAGACTGAGTCTTCTTTTCCAAACTGATAGGAGTATTAGTGGCTGTCCCCTCTCAGCTCAGGCCTTCATTGTGTTTTCTCCTCCATCAGTCTTCCAAGAGAGTTCCAAGTTCTGCCACAGCCCTCAGGAGAAACCTGCACCTAGTGGCTATTCAATGGATGATAAAAAGGCTTGACCTTGTTGCCTAAATTCTGGGCCCTTCTGAATGCTCAGTCCAGCTCCAGAGAATCTCATGAGCTTGGCAGAGCCCTTTGTGACAACTGCATTGCAGTTTTATCTTCCCTTGGACTAAGCCTCCTGTTTATTTCCTCATAGGTGTTGATTCTGAGAACATGGACAATAAGCAAAATCTCTTTTTCCTAAGGAATCTAAAGTTCTAAAACAACATTAATTGTGATTTTATTTGAATTGTATTAATCCACATATTATAATTTGGGAGAAGAACATATTTCAATATTGAGTCTTTTGATCTATGTACATGGTATACCTTGTACATTTTAGTCTCCATTTTAGTCTCCTTAAATTTCTGTCAAAGAGATTTATAATTATCTGCATAGTTATTACATGTATTTTAATAAGTTTATTTCTAAATATTTCATCTTTCAATGTTATTATGTTACGTATTTAAAAATAAATTTTTTTTTTGTTTGTTGCTGGTACGCAAAATTATAACTGATTTTCACTATGTTGACCTGAGATTATTAGCTATACCAAAATCACTTATTAATTTTAGTAATTCATTTGGAGATTCTTTTGTGGTTTTGATATACACAAACACTCTCTGTGAATAGTGATGACTTAATTTGTTATTTTCCAGTCACTATCTTTGTCCTGGATACCACCTCTCTAATTTAATAGAAGTCCAGATAGCAGTCCTTTTTGTCTTGTTTGATCTCAAAAAAGAAGTTTTTAAACATTGCATGATTAAATATATAACTTCTGAAATTTTATTATTTTATTTTTTATTTATTTAGAGATGAAGTTTGCTCTGTTGCCAAGAATTGAGTGCAGTGGTGTGATCTTGGCTCACTGCAGTCTCAAACTCTTGGTTTCAAGCAATCCTCCCACCTCTGACTCCTGAATAGCTAGGACTACAGGAACACACTACCACTCCCAGCTATGTTAAAAAAAATTGTAGAGATAGGGTCTTGCTATATTACTCAGGCTATTCTTGGACTCCTGGGCTTAAGTGAACTTCCCACCTCAGTTTCCCAACATGTTGAAATTACAAATGTGAGCCACCAAATCTGGCCTGAAATTTTAACTTACAGATATCTGTACTGTGCTGGATATTTTTTGTTTGTTCAACTCTTTCTACTCTTTACCCATCTCTCTTCACCTCTGAGCTTTGGAGGCTAATTGTGTGACAACTCAACCAAGTTTTCTTGCCTCCCAGATTCCACCTGGGTTCAGCCAATAGCAGTTTGGGGTATCTATTTCTGGGGCTTGCTCCTGCTGGGATTAAGTCTCAAGTCTCTTACTATTCCAGAATTGATAGAAGGAAGAGGCCCCCTGAAGGTGACTTGGTAAGCATGTAACTTTCTTACATTTAAGCTTCTAAAAATCAAAGTGTAATTTTTCTTTTATCTGTTACTACATATTTTGAGTGTCATAAAGTGAGGCAATGGTTCTTCTCATTGCTGCAGAAGCTAATGAAGACTGAAAATCTATGTACCTTCTAATAGTATAACTTAAAAAATTATACTTTCTTGCTGGTTATCATATAGAAAGACAGGCTTTCTTTATTCTGTATAGCTCTTCATTTTTATTTCTTTATGATATACTGTCTTATGTATTATAGTTTTTACATGCTATTTTTAAATACTATTTTAAAAAACCTTCCTTGTACCAATCAGCTTGAAAATTAGTTCCATAGACATTATTAGAGCTGTTGAAATGTTAAAACATTGTTTATTTAAATAAGTAATATCTGGCAAAAGGATTCTCTTATAATAGATGCACAGCAATATTTTGTAAGAATGAATAAAGCAAGTTTTCTCTGTTAGTCTTAATTACTAAAGTTTTACTGGCAGTCAGTCCCTAAGGTTATATTATTTCTCTATTAGTCAAGGTTTCCCATGTATGAAATATACTTGCAAGAAAGATTTAAATCTTCATTATAAGCTAATGCAGAGACATCATAGGAAGAGATAGAAGTAAAATCACAGAATTTAAAAAAAAGTAAATAATTCAAGAAGAAGAGAAACCAGAGTTAGGGTTAGGGTTAGGGTTAGTGTTAGTGTTAGGGTTAGGATTTGTTTGAATTATGTTTTCTGAAGCAAATCCTTGAGTTTTTTTTTTCCTGCAAACTATATCCTCCAGTGAAGAAGAACTCTTCTTATCCTAAGGTCTGCTTAAGAAGCAATGGTGCTTTTATGAAAATCAGTTCCGATGCAGTATTTCTCAAAAGACAGGAAGAAATGGTGCAGTGCATCAATTCACCATGGAAAAAGCTGGTTGAACTGGGACCCAGGTATCCCTAAGGAGGAGATTTCTCATTGAGCAGAGAGTAATGTTTCCTTCTTCTCTGCACTATGGTGGCTTCATCTGTACTTCTCTCTTCCATAACCTCATGCAGTTAAAGAGGAATTATGGAAAAAAAAATGCGGTAATGGTGAAATCCTGAAGGTGTGTACAATTTGCTTCAGTGTTTTTGTTTTTTAGCATTGTGGTAGTAATACTCAATGCATTTTGTTTATCATTACCGTAGCCACCACCATCTGCACTATTTATCACTGTTTTGTGTGTGTGTGTAGCAATGTGAGAAAATTGTGTGTGTGCTATTGTCAATTTACACTGCTATGCTGAGCTTGGGAAATTATACAGATTATTTTTCTCTGTTGCTTCTGTAGAGAGGAGCTAAGGTATCTGACTGAGAATCTGAGAAGTGGAAAAATGAATAACCTTGAACTGCACATGATTTGATCATCTATTTGCATTTAGGAATATCAGCCAGCATTATTCTAAGAAGGACTGTAAAGCAGGCACATCTTTCAACCTGAAACAGGGAATTTAGTCAAAGCAACTTAGTTTGGGGAAACACTCTGAACCAGGGACAACAAGGAAGCTGATCTTGGACACTGAAAGGAACAAAATGTATAGTTAGGTGGGTCCTGAATGATTTTCATCACTGGAGACTGGAAACAGAAAGGGAAGGAAAAAAAACAAAGTTGCCTGGAAGTTGTGCCCCAAGCTTAGGTGGAGGGTGTTTAAGCCAGATTTGGAAAATATGAGCTCACTAAATCTCTCTACTGTTGTTACTGAGATTTTAGGTTCAGGCATCTGTACTCTGAGAACGTGTCTCTCTTGTGATGTTTGGGCTTTCTTTGCTTGTTTTTCCTTTCGTTTCTCTTCACTTCAACAAAGAGCCATTAGGAAATTCCAACTTGTTCTAACTGAGATAAAGAGAGAAAAAAGCTGGGGCTTCATCCATACTTGGGAAAGAGAAAAAAGTAAATCAATAGTTTACTCTAAAGAGGAGATCTGGGCCCAGTGTGAGAACAGGAATCAAAGTCAGAAAATACCAATTAAAAACAGTTACTTAGAACAAAGACAGGAGCATGTCTTTAAAAGTATTTCCTTTATGTTCAGGACATAGTTAAAAGCAGTTGTGTCTGAGGAAAGAGACTGGTGGCACCGAGAGGGTGGTGCAAGAGACCATGTCCCTTTATATTACTTGATTTTAAAACCCTTTAAAAAATATGATATATAATTTGAAAGAAAAGTTACACCTTTACTCAATGTTGCCCTGAGTTTAAATACAGTGCAATCAGAGACATGAGATAATGCATTAATTAGCAGTTGTACCAGTGAGAAAGACTTGATAAGTGGGTCACTCATATTGATATTATCATTCAGTTTTCCAAAGTCCAGAAAATCCTTACAAATAAAAGAATCTGTCTTTGAGACTTGGTTTGCTCAACCATACTGATGAATGGCATAATCAGGACATGCCTGAGCTCCCCTATTGTGGGTCAAACAACCTTTATTGAATATAACTCTAATAGTCACTTAGAAGTTGAAATGACACACTTCAGTCCTGATGGTGAATGATTGCCACATTTTTATCTTGAGCCCCATCCTTTTAGACAAAGTCTGAAGTCCTTCTCCAGAGGCTTTACTTTTTCTAGTGGGGCTGTGTAGCTGAAAAGTTTTGTGGACTTGACATTCTGAGGGATGAGTGGTGTGGGAAGATGAAGCACGTCTTAGAGGAACTGAGATCTTGATTTCCTTGGGAATGGCTAATTAAAGAGTACTCAAGATGGTTTTCAAGAAGGAAGAAAGATGATGTTGTCAGGTGTTATGCTTGTTTCTCCCTGACTTGGTCATGGTTGTGGCTGAGGAGTTGAATTATGTGACTCTTTTCTTTCGAAGCTGATTTGGTGATTTTTATTGGTGAACCTTCTGAGCTTTCCTAGAATTATTTTTATTTCTTTGTTAACTATGGTTTTCTTAACTTTTTAATACATCTCTCATTGTTTATATTTTATGTCTCAGAGACCATATATGGGTACCTAGTTTCATCTTTTAGTAACAAACGACTTGGGTAGTCAGCTAAGCTGAAGCAGGACAGGTGACCAGAGACCAAGTACGGTGATACCAGTGGGTGGTGGAAGGAATACAGGCTCTGCAATTAGAATGTGCCACTGGGTTAATTCCTCTACTTACCCAGCATTCATTTTTTTAAAATTTGAAAATGAAAATAATGCTGCCGCCTTACCTCCCTAGATTGTTGTGAAGGTCAAATGAAATGGTATATAAAAGAACCTTTGCTGAATTTCTTGGGCTAAAGAAATGTTAGAATTATTGCGTCCAACCATGAGAATAAGAAGAAGTAAGAGAAAGCTTTGTCAATTCATAGATTAAAAATGTAATTTTTGGATCTGCTTCCATTGCTTTCATCTTTTTGATTCTCCATCGTATTTCAAATATCAACAGTTGAAACAACTCTTTCCTGAGGGTGTATGAGCTGTGGTTTGATAGAGGCCCTGGGAAATTACTTTTATCACATGGGTCTATTTTGATGGTAGCTGTGAACCCTTATTGTCCATGGTAGCTCTAACCAGGTACTTAGTACCGCATGGATGGAGTATGATAAAAATTATGCTTCTGGGAATTACTCCACATTGATGGGCTCATGTGGAATTGCTCCTAGTAAGACCTAAAATCAATAATGACACAGTGACATTCACGGCACTCAACTATTCTCAGGAAGCAATTACATGTATCTAAAAAGGAATCTTGGACCCTTTCATAATATTGCCCATTTCATGAGTTCTGTAGACTCAACTTGCAATTCCCTTTGATAGTGTGAGAATAAAATCAAAGGATCTATTGATGTTTTTCACAGACTTTGCCATGTGGGAACCATTTTTAAAATTTAGCAGATATTAATATCATGTGCCAGGAGCATTGCTTAGCACTAGGGAGAGAGAGATGTCTCAGATGCAATCTCCTCCTTTGAAAAGTTTACTGTCTAGTTTTACCCTTAGGAAACTATAATAAAAAAAAAAGAGACCAAGAGCATACAAGGAACACTTAGTGAAGTGGGGGTATCCTACAAGCAAAAGACCTGTTAAGAAAAACTTTGGTAGGACATGCATCATTTGAAGGGACCCTGGAAAGGATCTCTTGTTCATGACTGCATCTTTGTGGGATGCTGCTAAGTCTTCTTACAATATTAAAAATCATTGTATATGATCTTTCATATATCTGTAAGCAGATTATGCTAATTTCCTGTATACCTAGACCATGTAATGGGGCTTTATAAATCTCTGTCAAATAATCAGCTCAAGTTTCTTCAGCTTTTTGTATTTTGAGTTACCAATTTCCAATTTAGAATCCATAAATGCTGTTTTAAAACCAGTGAGTATCTACTCTCAAACAACAAGCAGCTCTTATTCCTCCAGTTATAATACAGGACATGTCTTTAACATTACTTAGAAGAGGTTGTTGGGGGTATTGGTGTGTATTTCAGGGCTGGTAGTCTATCAGTGGTCTGTGCCTTTGTTCCTTCCTTTGCATGTTAACTTCTTGGTGCAATTCCCTTAGAGGCACTTCTGTGGCAGCTTTATAAGCCATGGTACTCCTGGCACAGGCTTATATCTTTGAACTTCAGAGATCTGAAAGCAAGAAAGTACGCATGATGCTCAATCAATAGCTCAGGAATTCTCTTCTGTACTTGGTCAAAAAATTTTGAAACTTTTTTTAATAGCCAGACTCTTCAAATGTCAGGCAACATGACTGCTTTTCTTGGTTGCTTTGCATTTCACAATGTATTTTTTTAAAATAGCTTAAGATGTGAGTTCTTAGATACTTGATGTATTATTCAGAACAAATTCGTTTGAAGGTGCATCAAGACCTTACTATTGGAACCGCTATTTCATGTGTCCTTTGTTTCAGTTCACTCGATGTCTGGGTCTGAGATTCTAGAATTTATAGTGATGTTCTCATCTTGTTGGGGAAAAACATCTTTTGAAACATCATTCAAACAAGCAGAAGTCTTGGTTTCCTTCCTTTGCAGACTTCATTTAAAGAATTTAGTTAATTGAGCCTACTCAGAACTCTATTATATGGCTTGAAAACTGTGTCTAAACCTCTCCACCACTCCCTGTACACTCATATTGTTTAAATTGCCACAAGCCAGGAAAGTAAAGGGCTCCTCGGGATCCCTCGATTTTGTCCATTCACTGAATAGTGTCATTCATATTCCTAAAAGGTTAATGTATTTCAGAGAACTCTTTATGCCAGAAAGTTATTTCCTATTCCGGGAAAATCATACTCAGTTAAAATCGAGAATTTGGAGTTCTCTTTAATTCTCTTTTGCAGATTTGACTAACGATTAACATAAAATGAATTGGGGTCATCGTTTATAAAAGTTCCTGCAAAAGTCAAATTAGACAAAGTAGAAGAATGCAGATTAAGCTTCCCGGTTATCAGTACTGAAGTGTTGTGAAATGAAACTCAAGCAACCTTCCAAATGTCTTGTGTTAAGGCCCAGGATGGAGGCAATGCTTTTGACCTTGGTTGTTAGTTTGTAAAATGATGCATGTAGAGCAGTACGGTAACCAAGGGGAAAAAAGGCCTCCTTGTTGACCTTTTGCCTGAATGCACAACCTCAGAGTTATGTTGGCAAAGTGAAGCAGGCAGCATGACATCGGAAACCATGCTTCCATGTGCAAGAGGTGATTGGGAATGGGAAAAGTCACCAGGATGATTACATTAGGTGAAGTCACTAAAAGCTGACTTCCTGTGTGATAAAGAAAAACTGGTGTAAGTGGGTTCTTTTCCCTTCAGCAATGTGCCTGCCACCCACTCAGATTTCTGCTTCTTTGCAGTAATGTGTATTCTAGATGAGAAGTATAGATGGACTCTTTGCACCTCATTAAGCTCATCCTCTTGTCTTCCAAGCAGGAGCTTATAAAAACCATGGTAACAGTCTGAAATTGTGTTGCAGACCACTGAATAGGTAAATGCAGCTTTAAAAAAAAGTACTGTATGAGAAGTTTTATAGCCAAGTTTTGACTTTATTTATAAGGTTTTGCTGATACAGAGGTCAGGAAGTAGCAGAGGTCAGTCCTTCCCACATTTCGTGTGTGTGTGTGTGAGAGAGAGAGAGAGAGAGAGAGAGAGAGAGAGAGAGAGAGAGAGAGAGAGAGAGAGAGAGAGAGAGAGAAAGTAGGAGTCATGGAAACATACCATAATTTACCTTGTCAATGTATTCCTTTATTCCTTTATTGTAGAATTTTACTGAATAATGTAGTAAGGTATCCTGGAAAGAATTCTAATCTTGGGTTTTACCTTTTACTATTTTGTGAACTTGGAAAATTCACATGAGTGTTCTAATCTGGAGTTGTTTCCTTATCTATAAAAAGCAGGCTTGGATAAGATGAACTCTTGGCTTCCTGTCAACCCTAAACTCTATTATCTTGTGACTATTGTTAAAGTGAAAAAGTTGTTGAACAAACATGTACTTGGGAATCAGACTAACCTGGTTTTTAATCCTTTTTCTATTCCTTATTTTCCCTGTAACACTAGGAAATCTTCACTTTTCTGATGACCTGTTTCCTCATCCTTAAAATTGGAATTCTACCATTCCTTCATGATGGATGGGTTGTCTAAAAACAATATGTTGGGGAGGTAATAAATAATCCCTGGCACAAAGCAGACATTCAATATTGATAGTTACAATGATTAGTCTTAGGATAAAAATTACTGTTGTTTCAGTTTGACATTAAAAATCAGAGGGAGCTGAACTTGGCATGTGTGGTTGAACAAAAAGGTTGAATAGACCAAGCAATCCTGGTAACTTTGGCTTGAGGTGGGGCCAATATTTACAAAGAATTTGGGATTGGAAACCTTCTTTATTTTGTTCTTCTGAATTCCTCAGGAAGATATCTCAAACGACTCTTCTGTCTGTCTGCTATGCCATTCTTCAGCTATCATAAACTCAGGATAGTCTGGGGACAATCAGTACCCAAAACCATGGAAATCCTATTTGTCTCTGTAGGTAGCTCCATTTCTGACAACAGCTAAGTCTTAAACTTTGTGACCGTGATTTTACTGTGCTCTTAATAAAGAATTGTTTTGCTGGGTTTTAGTTATGCCAGACCTAGTGCTTTCACACAACATACTGGTACTTCTACTTCCTGTCCTCACAAAAGCTTTCAAGTTGTTCTTTTTTCTTTTTTGTTATTCCTTTTTCCAAACAAGGAGGTCAAGGCTCATAAAGGTTGGGTAACTTCCCAAATAGTATTTAGCCTAGAAGAAGGAGGAAACCTATGGCTATTTCTAAAATTTGGACTGTTTCCACTAAGGTTTACTACATCACCTAAAATCAACCATCCAAACTTTTATATGTTTTTATGCTTAAATCAGAAATGAAATTGAACTACAGAAAGTTTTTTTTTATAGTATTTTGGAAATTTTTCAACTCAGTTACCTCTGAGATATCTAAATAGCTTTGACATTGCTGACTGAAATGTTTTGCCAAATCAACTCATTTTAGAGATGAAAGAGCAATATTTTAAGTATCATACAGTAAAGAAGAGGCTGAATAAGGATCCAATTTTGGACTCTGAGTTTCCCATCTGCTCCTTAATCCCCAAGCTACCAGAGTCCTAAATTTGTTTGGAATCTGAATCTATATTTGGTCTTGGAATAAAAATAAGAAAGAAAAAAAAAGCAGTTTTAATGATGTCAGGGATTAAGACCTTACTTTTAAAAAAAACCTTCAAATTCTTCAAGTCAATTTTATACCTTCTTTGCCTGCAAATGTGGGTATTTTTCAGTGTTCAGTTCATCCCTATGCATCATGTATTTTTAATGTTAATCAAATTTTTTATGGCTCTTCACAAAACTTAAAAAACCTGACTTGAAAAGTAAAGATATAATGTAGCTGAAGTTTATGGGTATCATTTGAACTGAATATCCACATAAAAAGGCTATAATCATGATTTTGGTTAAATATGTTCAGGAAGAGGAAGACGGCAGATAGAACCATAGCCGTTTCAATTAATAGAAGATAATGATCAGCACTGGCCTTGGCAAGTAACAATAACAATAAATAATACAAATAATAATAAAACTCCAGGGATTATAAAATAGGATGATCACTTAAAAAAAAATTCCTAACATCTTTATTAGATTGTATATGTGTTTTACAAACAGGATTTTCCTCTTCCTTCCTATACATATGTCATGGGGAAAAGTCCATTTTAGGAAACATATTTAGAAAACATACAGCAAGCATAGTATTAATTAGGTTTCCATGGCAGTAATGCAGTGTAACAAACAACCCCTAAATCTCACTGGCTTAAAATAACAATGACATATTTCGTGCTCATTGCTCTGCAAGTCAACTAGTGTGCTTGTGTCTTAGGTTGCGGGTTAAGTTTAGGTCTACTTCAAAAGTCTTTTGTTCTGAGATCAGTGGCTGCCTGTGGCTTGTTCTGCTCTTGGAGGATAACATGAATTCCAAGGGGCAAACAGAAACGTGCAATGCATATAACTGGGAATTGACACACTTTTACTGCCACCCACATTCCATCATCGTAGCCAAGCCACATAGCCCAAGTCCAATATCACAGGTACACCGAAGTATTTTCTGTGGCTCACCAGGACAAAGATAATAAGGGCTGAAAAAAAATGAACAATCTAGCATAAATAAATAATACAATCTAGCATATGTAGTGACTAAGTGTTAAGCTTTCTGAAGACACAAAGAAAGTGGAGCCATGTAGTTTATAACTGTGCTCTGAGTTGTGCTTGTACTGCTGCTATTTCCAACCACATTGGGACTGGGCTACTGTTTGCTTAGTCCTTTGTAAGTCACAAGAAAAAGAAAAGAAGAGAGACAAAGGAAATAAGGCATTCAATGAGAAAGTTCTATCTGGCAAAGAGACTTACATTCATGACCAAGAAAAGTTTTATTGAGGTGTGCTGCAGAATAATTCTAGCTCAGTCCTAGAACTTCCAGGGCTGTCCCTGATTTCTAATGATACTTGTTATATTAGCATATGTACTTTTTGAGGACCTACATTCATGGCACTGAGCTAGGTGCTTTGGAGGAGGGAAGTAGCAGGGAAAATTAGGAGAGGATTGAAAAAATGCAGATAGAAGATATGATGTTTTGTAAAGGAAAAGTGGCAAGGGCATGGATGGGGTAAAGAGGATTGATATATAGGTGCTACAGTTTCTGAAGAAAGGAAAGTTAGAGAACATGATGAGAATGGGAAGGCAGTGGTATAGAATTCATTCATTCATTCAGTTAGCAAATATTTGAGCATCTTTAATATTCCAAATCAAGAGCTATGTTAATGGGTCAAAGATGCAAAGGATAAGAAGATACAGTTCTTACCTCAAGTCACTGACAGACTGATGGGAGAGTCATACAAGTGGATAGGTAGTTACTAAAGAGCCTTTTAAGTGCAAAAATAATGATGAACATAAAGTTCTTCAAGAGTAAAAAGAAAGGTATATAATGCAGACCTTGGAAGTTAGCAAAGGCTTCAAGGACACTCTGACATTAAACCAGGCTATAGAAGGACTTAAGATTATAATACAGGCTTTGAAACATGAAAAATGTGAGTGATGATAGAGGTACAAAGACTAGAAGTAGTAATATTGGCCAAGGGGTTCTAGTGTTTTGAATTGGAATCGGTGAGAAAGAAATACAGGATAATCTACTGGAATTGAAAGTAGTACTGTTTTGTAATGTTTCAATTATTGCTAAGTGTTCAGCCTCCAATTTTCCCAATATATCAGAAAATTAAAGAGATAATGACGAGGATTCAGAAAAAGGGGAGGATAGTGCTTGGTCAGATAGTGGAAGAGTTTGGGTTGACTGTCCTGATATTTGATTCATTCTCAGACTACTCCTATAGCAGAGTAGGAGTCAAGGTCTTGCACATGCTCATGAGACATCACCTGGAGTCTATGAAAAGAAAAAACAAATTCTAAAATATTTTAAAGAAATTTATTGTGAGTCAGTATAAATGACCATGGCCCGGGGAACACAGTCTCAAGCGATCCAAGCGATCCTGAGAAAGTGTGCCTGAGGCAGTTGGGTTGTAGGTTGATTTTATACAATTCTGGAAAACAAGAATTACAGGCAAAGACACAGTTAATCTATACATGGAAGGTATATGTTGGTTTGACCTGAAAAGAAAGGATTATCTTGCAGTGGGGGCTTGCAGGTCATAGGTAGATTTAGAGATTCTTTAGTTTGTAATTGGCTAAAGGAGCAAAGCTTTGCCTAAAAATTTGGAGTCAGCAGAAAGGGAATGTTTTAAGTGACGAAAGTCTGTTAACCAATACACTGGGTCAGAGTTTCCTGTAATTATATGTGACTTAACCCCTGTCTGGCATAGCTTTAGGTCCTGTTTATCATTTGATTTCTTATTGGCACAAAGGTCCTGTTTTGTTAGTCTTATGATCTGTATTTTAGCATTAATGCTGTCAGTTTTTATGTCTAAATTCCAAAAGGAGGTGACATAATGAGGCATGTTCTACCTCCCTTCCTATCAAGACCTATAACTCAGTTTTTTAGGTTTTGCTGGGGGGGCCCCCTTGGTCTAGAAGGGGCTTGTTCAACCAGTTGGGTGACTTAGGACTTTATTTTTAGTTTATAAGTCTTTAGTTCTGGAAGTGTATTTGTCAGAATCTCCAGAGAAACAGAACTAGTAGGAGATTATATTTATAATGAGGAATTTGCTCACATAATTATAGAGGCTGAGAAATTCTACAAACTGCTTTCTGCAAGCTCCAAACTGCCTTCTGCAAGTCCAGAAAAGCTAGTGGTAAAATTCAGCATGCGTCTGAAGGCCTGAGAACCAGGGCAGCAGATGGTGTAAATCCCAGTACAAGGGCCAGAATGATGAAATGAGATGTCCCTAGAAGGCAGGCAGGAAGTGAAAGGGGTGAGTACCTTCTTCCTCCGTGTTTTGTGCTATTCAGCTCCCTGGACAGATAGGATGATACCACCCTGGGAAAGGCAGTCTACTTTACTGTGTCTATCTATCAAAATGCCAACACCCCTACATAATGTTTAATTTGGGTACCCTGTGGCTAGTCACATTAACACATGAAGTTAGCCATCACAGAAAGCATTTGCTTAACAGTTATATCGATGAACTAATTTGAGTTGTTCAGGAATTAAAATCCATCTGATTGGGGCTGGCCAGTGGAAGGTTTTTGTTAAGCTTTGAGGAATTAGTAGTTTAATGGGGCAGAAATAGGAACTCAGTTTTCCTCATCTCCAAACCTTTGCTTGCACTATACTATTCTCATCAGGAATATTTTTTCTTTCTCCCACTACTTTATCCAAATCCTGCTCATCCTCCTGGAGTCAATTGAGTGTTGTATTCTCTGTGGAATGCTTCCTCACTATTCTAGAACACACCATCATTTTTCTGAAAATGCTACTTGAGATCTGTCACATCCCTTTTTATTTTAATTATGTACTACTTCTTTTTTTATTGTAAAGATGGGGGGTAAAATTCAGGATTAGGTATGCAAATGTTGATTATGTAGGTATCCTTGTTGATGAGGTGTGCCCCTCCCTCCCCTAGCAGTTTCCCTCAACTGCCAATCCCAACCTCCTCCTCTGACAGTTTCTCACTACTGCCAATCCCTTTCTTATAGTATTATAATTGTTCAAGGTCCGCTTATAAGTGAGAACATATGGTACTCTGTTCTTTGTTTCTGTGATAGATCACTGAGTATGATCTTCTTAGTTAACCATCTCATTAAAATGTGCCCTGACTCTTCAAGTACTTTGTAAATTCCTGAAAGACAAAGGAGCATGTTGTGCATTGTTTTTGTGATTGGGTTTTAAGCATGGGAAATTAAAGGATATTTAGTGAATAAGTAGGAAAAGAAGGAGGCTAAAAATTAAGTGAAAAAATGTTGCATGAAATTAGGTTCTGGTGAGGCAACCTGTCTTAACCTGGCCTTAAATATGACTTTCTTACAAAGTGAGAAGAAAAAAATGTATTTGGTGAATTTTCAGACCTACAATTTAAAGCCTTATTATATTAATATTTAATCATGTTCTTCACATTTGTGTTGTTTTTACTTCGCTCTGAGGATAGACTGCTGTGACTTCAGGTTTGAAATATTGTAAATATTGTGATGGTTTTAGTGCTTTTAAGTTCTGTAGCTACAAGTGTGTTCAGAGTGCTTTTTCATTATGTGATAAATTTGTTGGGAATCTTCTAAATGTTTAATCGTAGTTCAGGCAACTTAGTTTGGGTTTTGGGGAAAAAAAAGAAAAAACAGATAAATCTGGTTAAAAGGAAGCATGGAATTAAAAATTTTAGAGATCAAAAATGTAATGAAGGGGGATATTTAATATCAAATGACTTAAGACAAATTCTAGAATCTTTGCCATACTCAAGCAATAGATATTTTAATAGGTGGTGCTGAACTGGCACAATTGGACAGTGTGGTCCTAGAATATTAGGATATTGTGTGCCACCATCTCATTTTTAAAATGAGAATGCATAAGAGCCTTTTGAAAGTCACAGGACATATAGTATCAGGGTTTCAAATTCTCAACTCAGTGCTTCTTTTTTGGCATAAAATGATATCATTTGTTTCAGCAATTGAATGAGAGTCATTTGACCTGAGCTATCTATTCATGTTCATCAAATATTTTTGTGGGGAATTTTTGGCAAGTTACTTTTTATATGCATGCCTCAATGTCTGTAAAAATTAACATAATATTTGTCTTTTAACAACCTCTAAAAACATTAAAAATATTAAAGAAAAAATGTCTCCAAAAATGTTGAATTCCTCAACTGTAAAATTAGAAGTTTGGTTGAATAGATAATATCTAACATCATTTCTAGCTCTAAGAGAGACTCACAATTTGTGTATAAGATAAGAACAACTCTTTTCCTCTTTTTTTTTTTTTTTTTTAGTTGGAATTTCACCCTGTTTCCCAGGCTGGAGTGCTTTGGCACAGTCACGGCCAACTCCAGCTTCGACCTGCTGGGCTCCAGGGATCCTTCCTTCTCAGCCTTCCAAGTAGCGGAAACTACACGTGCGTACTACCCCGCCTGGCTAATTTTTTATCTATTGTAGAGATGAGGGCTCACCAAATTGCCCGGGCTGGTCTCGAACCCATGAGCTCAGGTAAGCCACCCACCTCGGCCTCCCATAGTGCTAGGGTTATACAGACTGAGCCACCGAGTCCAGCCTTTTCCTCACTTTTCCATGCTGATCTGAGTTAATCCTGTCAAACTCAGTATAGTGGCGGCTTCCTCTTATTGCTCCTGGCTAGGGGTGGGCACGATTGCTTTGTGCTTTCTTTCTTTCTCTTTCTTTCCCTTCCTTCCTTCCTTCCTTCCTTCCTTCCTTCCTTCCTTCCTTCCTTCCTTCCTTCCTTCCTTCCTTCCTTCCTTCCTTCCTTCCTTCCTTCCTTCCTTTCTTGTTGTAGTCTCACTCTGTCGCCCAGACTGGAGTGCAGTGGCCACTCCCGGCCACTGCAGCCTCGACCTGCTGGGCTCCGGCGATCCTTCTGCCTCAGCCTTCCAAGTAGCTGGAACTACAGGCGTGTGCTACCACGTTGGCTAATTTTTTGATTTATTGTAGAGATGAGGTCTCACCTGCCTAGGTGGGTCTCGAACCCACGGGCTCAGGCAATCCACTCACCTCAGCCTCCCAAAGGCGTGGGATTACAGGCTGAGCCACTGAGCCCGGCTGTTTTATGCTTTCTTAACCACCTGTGTGAGAGGGGAGAAACAAAAAAACTGATTTTTTTTTGTTTTTTGTTTTTTTGGAAAGTGGACCCCTTGTAGTACAAGATTCCTCCAATAGGTAAGGGTTCTAGAAACCCATCGACATCAGTGTACCATCTAGCATTGTTGTGAGAGACTGTGTTTGGCTTCAGTGAATTTTTTTCTGGAGATTCTTTCAGTGTTTGCCCATTTTTTTTTTTTTTGATATATTATATTGCTTGGTTTTTAAAAAAATTTTTATTGTAAAGATGTGGGGTACAATTCAGGGTTAGGTATACAAACATTGATCATGCAGGTACCCCTGTTAATGAAGTATGCCCCTCCCTCCCCTAGCAGTTTCCCTCAACTGCCAATTCACCCCCCCAACAGTTTCCCATTACTGCCAATAACTTTCTTATAGCATTATAATTGTTCAAGATCATCTTATGAGTGACAACATATGGAACTCTCTTCCTTGTTTCTGTGATAAATTACTGAGTATGATAGACTCCAAATCCATCCAGGTTACTGCAAAGTACATATAATTGTCGTTCTTTATCATCCACTTGTTTTCTTTTATTTTTATAATTGATATTTTTTATTTTGATATTGTGTGGTACAGTCAAGGGTTAGGTATACAAATATGCTTCATTCAGGCCCCCTTGTTGATAATTGGTGTCTCCCCGTCTCCAGCCAGATGTTTACTACCATTAGTTCCATCTCCCCCCCATAGTTTCCCAACACTGTCAATCATTTTCTTATAGTAGTGCAATGGATGATCAAGGTCCACTATATGAGTGAGAATATGTGGTACTCAGATCTTTGTTTCTGTGAGAGGTCACTTAGTATTATACACTCTACCTCCATCCAGGTTGCTGCAAAATTCATGATTTTGTTCTTTTTTATGGCTGCATAGTATTCCATTGTGTATATGTACCACATTTTTTTAATCCAGTCCTCTTTTGATGGACAGCGTGGTTGGTTCCAGGTTCTTGCTATTGTGAACAATGCTGCAATAAACATTCGCGTGCAGGTATCTTTTTTATAGAGTGATTTGAGTTCTTCAGGGTATATTCCCAGTAGGGGGATTGCAGGGTCATATGGGAGGTTGATGTTTAGAACTTTTAGGAATCGCCACACTGCTTTCCACAGAGGTTGCACTAGTTTACACTCCCACCAACAGTGTAGAAGTGTTCCCTTTTCACCACACCCTCTCCTGCAGCTGTTATTATTTGAGTTGTTGATAATTGCCATTCTGACTGGAGTTAGGTGGTACCTCAGTGTGGTTTTGATTTGCATCTCCCTGATGATAAATGAGGTTGAGCATTTCTTCATGTGTCTCTTGGCTGCTCGGTTATCTTCCTTTGAGAAGTGTTTGTTCATATCTTTTGCCCACTTTATAATGGGGTTGTTTGTTTTTTTCTTTTCAGCATGTTTGAGTTCCTTGTAGATCCAGGATGTTAAGCCTTTGTCAGACCTGGAGTTGGCAAATACTTTTTCCCAGTCTGTAGGCTGTCTTCCTGCTCCCTTGATGGTTTCTTTGGCTTTGCAGAAGCTTGTCAGTTTAATGAGGCCCCACTTGTCTATCTTATCCCTTATGGCCTGTGGGTTTCGAGTTTTGTTCAGGAATTGGATGCCAGTTCCAATTTCCATGAGGGTATGTCCTTCATTTTCTAAGGTTCTTATGGTTTGAGGTTTTATATTTAGGTCCCTGATCCATTTGGAGTTAATTTTTGTGTATGGGGATAGATAGGGGTCCTGTTTCAATCTTCTGCATGTGGTCAGCCAGTTTTCCCAGCACCATTTACTGAATAGGTTCTCCTCTCCCCAGTGGTAGGTGGTGGAGGCTTTGTCGAAGATGAGTTAGTTGAGAAATTGAGGTCTTGCCTCTGGAATCTCAATTCTATTCCATTGGTCTATATGCCTGTTCCTATACCAATACCAAGCTGTTTTGATGATTGTAGCTTTATAGTAAAGTTTGAAGTCTGGTAATGTGATACCGCCTGCTTTGTTTTTTTTGCTGAGGATTTTTCTGGCTATTCTTGGTCGTTTGTGTTTCCATATGAATTCCTGTGTTGTTTTTTCTAGGTCTGAGAAGAATGTTGCTGGTAATTTGATAGGTATTGCATTGAATCTGTAGATTGCCTTAGGTAAGATAGACATCTTCACAGTGTTGATTCTTCCAATCCATGAGCATGGGATATTTTTCCACTTGTTTGTGTCATCTTTGATTTCTTTGAGCAGAGTTTTGTAGTTTTCATTGTAAAGGTCTTTCACGTCTCTGGTTAGGAAGATGCCAAGGTATTTCATTTATTTTGTGGCTATTTTGAATGGAATTGTGCTTCTTATTTGGGTTTCTGTTTGTTTATTATTGGTGTAAAGAAATGCGATTGTCTTTTGCACATTTATTTTATATCCTGAGACTTTGCCAAAGGCCTTTATCAGTGTAAGGAGGTTTTTGACAGATTCTCTTGGGTTATCAAGGTATACAATCATGTCATCTGCAAAGAGAGATAATTTGACTTCCTCTTTTCCTATTTGGATACCCCTGATTGCCTTCTCTTCTTGGATTGCTCTAGCCAGGACTTCCAATACTATATTGAACAGTAGGGGTGAGAGTGGGCATCCTTGTCTTGTTCCAGTTTTCAGGAGAAATGGTTCCAATTTTTGTCCATTTAGGAGTATGCTGACTGTGGGTTTCTCGTAGATGGCTTTTACTACTTTGAGGTATGTTCCCTGTATGCCTAGATGTTCAAGGGTTTTTATCAAGAAGGGGTGCTGGATTTTATCAAAAGCTTTTTCTGCATCTAATTATACAATCATGTGGTTTTAGTTTTGACATCTGTTGATGTATTTAATTACATTTATGGTTTTACGAATGTTGAACCAGCCTTGCGTCCCAGGGCTGAATCCTATTTGGTCATAATGAATGATTTTTGAGATGTGGTGTTGAATCCGGTTTGCTAGGATCTTGTTGAGAATTTTAGCATCTATGTTCATCAAAGATATTGGCCTGTAGTTCTCTTTTTTTGCTGGATCTTTACCTGGCTTGGGTATCAATGTGATGTTAGCTTCATTAAATGATTTGGGGAGGGTTCCATCTTTCTCAATCGCCTGAATTAGCTTCAGTAGGATTGGAATCAGTTCCTCCTTAAATGTCTTGTAGAATTCTGCTGGAAAGCCATCTGGACTGGGCTTTTTTTTGTAGGTAGTTTTCTTATTACATAGTCAATATCCTTGATTGTTATTGGTCTATTTAGGGTCTCAATTTCTTGAGGCAGGTTGTGTGATGACAGAAATTCCTCCATTTCCTTGAAGTTTTCAAACTTGTTTCCATACAAGTGTACATAGTAGTCTCTGATGATATTTTGTATTTCTTCAGGGTCAGATGTGACTTCATATTTTGTGTTTCTGATTGTGCTTATTTGGGTTTTTTCTTTCTTTTTCTTGGTCAGTCTAGCTAGGGGATCATCGATCTTGTTTATCCTTTCAAAGAACCAACTTTTTGTTTCATTGATTTTTTTGTATTGTCTTTTTGTCTTCTATGTCCTGGATTTGGGCTTTTATTTTGGTGATCTGGATTCTTCTGCTGAAATTAGGGTTTTTGTGATCTTGCTTTTCCAGCTTCCTTAGGTGGCTTGTTAGGCTATTAATTTGTGCTCCTTCCAATTTCTTCATGTGCGTTTGTAGGGATATAAATTCCCCTCTTACTACAGCTTTTAAGGTGTCCCAGAGATTTTGGTAAGATGTTTCTTCATTTTCATTTGTTTTCAGGTATTTTTTGATCTCTGTTTTGATTTCATCATTGATCCAGGAGTTGTTTAGCATCATGCTGTTTAGTATCCATGTCTTTGTGGGTTTTGGGGGGACCTTGTTAGTGTCAATGTTTATTTTTATTCCACTGTGGTCCGAGAAAGTGCATGGTAGAATTTCAGTGTTTTTAAATTTGCTTATGCTTGATTTATGACCGAGAATGTGGTTGATCTTGGAATATGTCCCTTGCAGTGATGAGTAGAATGTGTATTCTCTGGTCTTTGGATGGAGTGTTCTGTAGGTATCAATTAAGTCCATTTGGTCCAGAGTCACATTGAGGTTCTGAATCTCACTGCTGATTTTTTGTCCCGATGATCTGTCGAGGGTTGTGAGTGGGGTATTAAAGTCCCCAGTTATGATAGTGTTAGAATCAACATCTTTCTTTAGTTTTCCTAGGAGTTGCTTTATAAAAGTTGGTGCACCTATATTAGGTGCATATATGTTTAGGATAGACATTTCTTGTTGATGGAGTGAGCCTTTTATGTAGTGGCCCTCTGTATCTTTTTAAATTTTTGATAGCTTAAATGGTATTTTGTCTGAAATTAGGATCATGACTCCTCCTTTCTTTTGTGTTCCATTCGCCTGGAAATTTGTTTCCAATCCTCTTACTTTGAGTCTGTGCATGTCCTTTCTAGTGAGATGGGTCTCTTGAAGGCAGTATATTGTTGCCTGGTGATATTTTATTCATTTTGCCATTCTATGTCTTTTCAGTGGTGCATTTAGTCCATTCACATTTAGGTTAATTATTGAAATGTGAGAGTTCATCCCTAACATACAGTTCTTTTAGAGTTGTTGTTCCACTTGGTTTACTGTCTTTCTTTTGTTTTGGGGGTTGGTTCATATGTATTTTATTCTTTTTCCTGTACTCTTGTGAAAAATTTTGCTCTTTTTTTCCCCTCCTTTTCTTCTGTGTTTAGTACTTTTTTAAGTATTTCATGTAGAGGTGGTTTGGTGGCAGCATAGGTTCTTAGGGATTGGATATCTGTTAAAGATTTTTATTCTCCCTCGCTGATGATGCTTAATATGGCAGGGCAGGTTATTCTTGGTTGAAATTGTTTATCTTTTAGGACTTTGAAGATAGGGCTCCAAGCTCTCCTAGCCTGCAGGGTTTCTGTAGATAAATCTTCTGCTATTCTAATTGGTTTTCCTTGGTAGGTGATCTGACCTTTTACTCTTGCTGCCTTTAGGATTTTTTCTTTTATGCCTACTTTGTTTAGGTGAATTATTATGTGTCTAGGAGTTGGTTTTCTCATTTGTTGTCTTGCAGGGGTTCTCTGGATCTCTTGTGTTTGAGTTTTTGCATCATTGATTAGATAAGGGAAGTTTCCTTGAATGATCTCATGGAAGCTTTGTTCCAATGTGGTCTGTCTCTTTTTCTGCCTCAGGCAGACCAATTACTCTTAGGTTAGGCCTCTTGAGGTAATCGCTCATCTCTTGAAGGTTTTTTTCTGTCTTTTTGAGCTTGTTTTCTGTGTTCTTGAGAGTTTGGGTTATTTCTATATTTTAGTCCTCAAGCTCTGAGATTCTTTCTTCTGCTTGGGTAATTCTGCTTTCCATGCTTATCAGTTTATTGTTTATTTCATTCACAGTATTCTTTATTACTGTTATCTCAGATATCAGCTCCTTTCTAGTTTCTTCTTGAGTGTCCTCAATTCTTTTTAATCTCTCTATTAATGTCTTGATGTCTAGGGTTGTATTTTGAGACCATTCAGTTGTTTGCATTCCATAGTCAGTTTTCTCCATGTCTGTCCTCCCAGGAGTCTGGGAAGGATCCATATTCTTCTTTTGGTTTTTCTTCATTTGTGTAGATTTTTCTCTCTCGTTCCTTAGTGGATCAAGTTCCTGAGATCTAATCTCCAGCCTCTCTCCTTTCTTTCTATTTCAGGCAGTTAGCTTGTTGCCCAGGAGATCTGTGACACTAGTCACTATTCAGCATAGGGGAGGGGCTTTGTCTCCTGTTAATGACATCACTGTAGGAATCAAGGTGGAGGCTCTGCTAGGTGGGCAGGGTGATGCGATGTAAATATGCCTTGAAAATGGCGGAGGTGGTGGTTTGCTTTTAGGTGGCTCCTGTGGGTCTCTAGGCAGGACCAGCTTCACAGCTGGACACTGGATCTGAGGTGCTTCCAGCCGGCTGGGGTGGTGGACAGGGTCGGGCATTTCCTCCTCTGGAGCTGGAAGCCTGCGATCAGCACCTTATGCCAGCTTGGGGTTCTGCCCCCTTACACAGGCTTGTGGTTGCACATGCTGAGTGCCTCAGCCAGGGTGGGCCAGGGGCTTCCGATCTCCAAAGCTCCAGAGGGCAGGTGGTGGCTCTGGGTCTCTCCCAGGGCACTTTAGCCAGAAATGGGACGGTATCTCTAAGGGGTGGGCACTCAGAGCCTCCCTGCGTGACCGGCAGCTTCACGCTGGGTGCTGGTGTGTGGCGGGGATGGAGCTGTGATCCGGGATTTGGAATTCCCCAGCCAGTCAGAATCACATATAGTGGAGCAGCCGGTCCAGCAGTGATGTCTGGCCCTATGTGGGACCAAAAGTCCCCAAGCCTCGTACCAGTGCGGGTGGAGGTGGGCAGTGGGGAGGTGTAGGAAGAAAAGTAATAGTCTTTTTGGGAAACTCACGTTCTGAGAATCTCAGGGATCCATCTATGTGGTCACCATCTTGCCGTCTCCTCCCAGAATATCGGTGTTTTTTTTTTTAGTGGTGGTAGAGGGCGGTCAAAAAAAGATTACTCACCTGGGCAGCATTCGGGTGCCTCCACTGTTGAGACCAGTTGCGCCACAGTCTGCAAGTTACCAGGACATTGTTGCTTCCCCCAGGCGACAGGAGAGCAGTGGTGGCAAAGGGCGGGAGGCCAGTTTGCCCATTTTATGATGGTTGATATATAAATGCATCTGCCTGCACCATGCTTTGTGTTCAGCAGTTTTTTACCAAGAAATTGCACGACCCCCATGCCCCACCTTCTATCCATCCTATCTTTCCCCAAGTAAAAATTTGTTTTGTTTCCCCAGATGAAAAAAGTCCTCAAAGGAAAATGTTCTGCTAATATGGAAGAGATGAAACAAAAAATGGCAGAAGTACTAGAAGGCATCCAAACTGATGCATTCAAAACTGTTTTGAGCAGTGGAAAAAGTGCCTCAATAGGTGCATTGCATCAAATGGAGAGTATTTGAGGGTGGCTGAAGTTTAAATATGTAAGAATAAATATATAATTTAAACATGTAAGAATAAATTTATGATTTTGGGGATCTTCCCATATACTGCTAGTGTTTTCCCTATTGAGTTTGTTAGTCTTCCTCCATTTGAATGTGTTTTTGGTGTCAGATACTAAAATTAAGATGTAAGTCTTAATTTTTCTTTGTAACCCGGATGCGTACTCCAGCAACTGGAATTGAGTAGGATCAAAATAAATATCTATCAAATCAATGAAAAACTGAGTATTTCAGCTTCTGAGGATACTGGTGATGATTTGTTACCACTTAGACACAAGCGACTGGTGTGTGTGAGGCTCTAGGTTATTAAAGTAAGTTTTAAACATAGGACAGCTTCTCTAATCCTAGAATTATTGTGATTTCACCCCCTGGGAAAAAAGTTTGTGTTTAAAAATCACTCACTGCACTAATCAATTGTTTATACCTGGAAGTAAGTGGAGAACCATAAAGAGACAGGACACATTGTTAAAGATAATAGAAGACAAAAGGAGGTTTAACCCAAGGTAACACTCTTTACATGAGCTAAATTTATAATCATTATTGCGATGAATTTCATGGTAATTATTTGTTATTGGATTGCTACTCGTATTTTATATAAATGTTATTGAAATGTGCTTTTTTGTGAGCACAATAAAAACATATTCTTGAAAACATATTAATGAAGATCTGAGAACTGTATATTTTAATCGGTTTTCTAATAAGAAAATAAAACACATGCTTATTAAACTTAATTGCATTTCATTTTAGACATTTTAAAAAATCACAAATTCATGCCCAATAGATAAAGGAAATGAGGGGATTAAAAGTGGAAATTATGAAGTTTCAAAAATGCTGTTTTCTAGGGTTCAAATGAAAGTGTTACTAGCCAATGCATAGTTGAAAAGTCAATATAAATTGTAAAGACTTGAACATTTATGAGAAAATTTTCAAGGCATCAGATGGTAGTTGGATGGGATGACCTTTATTGTTCCTTCTAACCCACAGATGCTGTAGATAAATGAAAACCCAATAATGAGGAATGTGCTAACGACACACCATAATGCCCTCTATTTTAAAAATGAATATTTTAAATGTCAATATGTTATTTGTTTTCAATTTTTCTAACTTTCATCATAAAAAATGTCCATGTTACTATTTCTCATTCAAGCTTCTAATGATAGACTGTGACCTTTTCTGGGGGAAAAAGTCTGAGTCTGTATGAATTCTTGTTACAAAAAAGTGATACAAATAGAAAAGAGTTTCAATTCCCCAAAGGCTGCTTAAATGACACCCTCCAGTTATAATCTGCTGGTCTCCTGAGTGTAATTAAATTGCAGATGGAGAATATACCTGTGATTTATTTTTAGTAGACTAAGCTGGAGAAAATAAAATATACCTGACCTTTAAGTTTTTAGGTTTGTAGGAGAATTATTAGTAAAGTTGTTATGACTTATATTTTCAGTGTGTGGTGAAAATTTTCTGTAAACCAAGAATAAAATCCTAAGATTCCCACCAGTTGAACAGACCACCCTCTTGGCTGAAGGGACCCCACATAAATCTTAAAAACTGAGTGACAAGAAGGGAGGTTGGACATCCTTTCTTGTATTCCTTGCCTTTTAGAGTTTAGGCACAACTGACCAGCTTTAATGTAAGTTAGAGATCATAAGATTAATAAAACAGACTTTTTGTGACAACAAGACACCAAATTGTAAACAAGACCAATGGCTGTGAAAAGCAAACATTAAGTCTTGCTTGAAGCTATCAATCTTGCTAAACAGGTCATTTTGACTCAGGATATTGTAGCTGACTCTGATTTAGCTGGCATCACTATCTTAGCTTAAACATTCCTTCCTTCTGTCTCCAAGCCACTCCTAGAACCAATTGCAAATTAAAGAATCGCAGCATCCTCCTATAACCTGTAAGCCCCTGTTTCAAGATATCCCGCCATTTTGGGCCAAACCAACATATAGCTTCCATGTAGTGATGTAAGTCTTTGCCCATAATTGCAGCCTTCCTAAAATGTAGAAAACTAAACTGTAATGTGAACACCTCAGGGTCACTTACTCAAAGCTTCTTGGGTTTGTGTTTTCCCCAGGCTAAGATTACTCATATTGGCTCAGAATAAACCCCTTTAAAATACTTTACAGAGTTTGTTTTTTTTCCATTAACATTTCAATCAATAAGAGTCCTATTTGTTCTCATGGAGCCCTTATGGCAAATTATAAACATATAATAAAACTAAACAGCTGAATTGTAACAAAAAGTTACTACAATAAGCACAGATGCTATAGCCCATTTATGAACAAGTGTCGTGAAAATTTGTAGTTGTATGTGCACATTAGCAAGTTGCAAGAGGAAACTGATTAGGATAGAGAAAGTCGTTCCAAAGTTGGCAAATGGGCAGAGGAGAACAATCCTTATGTGAACTAGTTTCTATTATCTCTTTTAAAGTAATTTTACTAAACTTGTGTTAATGTAAAGTTATTGCACACTTTGATCTTTCAAGAGTCTTACAATGTTGAATACATGTACTTGACATTTGGCATTTTCTTTTCCTTTTTAGAATGTAGATGGGGAAATATTTGGTTAAGATGCCAACTTTAGCTCATGTAGTACGAAATTATTATTACTTTTTTCCTTAGGTATATGGGAAGATATAATGTAAATTTGGAAACGAGTTTTTATTTTACTAAATCCATTAAACTTTTTCTTTATAGGTTGCCTGGGGATATGGGGAGGGATATGGAGATTAAGAAAACAGGTGTTTACAACTTAAGGACACATCTTCTAGATTGCAGCTTGCAGAATTTTTTAGTATGGATGACTGCTTTGCAAGCTACATGCTACCAACTCAAATTGTTTCTCAAATAGCTTCTGGGAAAGGAAATTGTGATTTTCTTTCCAGAGTAATCTAAAACTGTTTAGATACATTTACTGTGGTATGGATTAAAACACGAAGCATTGTTCATTTTGAGTTCAAGAATAGCAGAACTCTGCATGTGAAATTATTTTTGTGAGAAACCTGAATCAATTAGATAATTATTGTGGAATGTGAAAGATAGAAGAAACTTAGAAAAAGATACTAATTTCTTAGTTTTTTTGAAAATAGATAATGGGAATGAGTAAGAATTAAAATTTAATATTTAATGACAGTTGGCCTCAACTCCAGCTCAATTTAACAGAGTTGTACATTTCTGACCTGAGGGTATCACCAGGAGAGAGGGATACATTATGGAAATTAGTGGTTCTGGAGTCCTCCTAATTTAATGTTCAAGTGTTCCTAATCAGAGAAAACTGAAATTGTCAGAAGTGTGATAGAAATGTCAATAGTTAACAAAATAAGCTATGTACATTGTAAAACACAAGGCACAGTTCCATTTGTTTTACAGTAGGATAAAAATGATAATTTTTCCCCTCTAGCTAATAGATCTATCTCTATCCTGTTAAATTAACTGTAACATCTCCTTTCCTTTGCAATTATTTTTTTTCATGCCACAACTGTGTTCTAAGTGTGAACATTAGACTTAAGTTACTATAATTGCCACTTCTTCTCTTGCTGCTCCAGCTCCTACAAGGTATCCTTTACTTCCTATGTAAAAAAGCATAAACAAATATCTTTACATTGATTAAGTTCTTTGATTCCCACAAAAATATACCAAAAGATCAGTAGTTTCATCAAATTTCTTTCATAAATAAGGACATCAATGTTTAGAAGGATTCGAGCCAGGCATTTCCGTGGCTTAGTCCACATCTTATCTGATATTCTGTAGTGTCTCCTAGTAGTAATGATTCATTTATTTGTAGGGTTTTATAAATTTAAAAACTCTTCTCTTATCATCAAGGCTCTGTCAAAGCCTGCTTTTATGGGAGGTAATCCCCTGGCTTGTTTGATATCACATACATCAACTTATACTTGATTTCCCAGCCTGGCTGCCATGTGCAAACTCTTTAACTTGTACCTAGTTTCTCCTCCTTCCAGGGTAAGCCTATAAATGTGCATAGACTATTATTTATTAATTAAACAACCATTTGCATTTGTCTATTGTCGGATCCTAATTTTGGGGACATAAAAATAGTTAACATCCAGAACCTGCTGTAAAGAAGAGAAGGTAGAAGGGACAGGTATATGAGTCAGTAACAGAGGTTATTGTTATTGTTTGCCTTCACTTCAGGAAAGACTTTGTTGGTATGAAATCTAGTCTGCCTGGATTTTGCAAGTGTTGTGCTTTAAGCTGCTTCTATTTTTCTGACTTGATTTTTTTTTCTTTCATCTATGGCTCTAGCACTAAATTGAGATCCATTTATTTATTAAACACATGATGACTACATAGCAGTTTTAAGAGACAAATAACACTAAGTGTCCTGCATCCATACTTGGAACCAATTGGTAAAGAAATGGGAATTGAACAGAGTACCATATGTTCTCACTCATGAGCGGACCCTGAACAATTATAATACTATAAGAAAGGGATTGGCAGTGGTGGGAAACTGTCGGGGGGTGGGGCACAGCTCATTAACAAGGGTACCTGCATAATCAACATTTGTATACCTAACCCTGAATTGTATCCCCACATCTTTATAATAAAAAAGAAAGAAAAAAAAGGAAAAGAAATGGGGATCAATAGTTGGAGATCAAATAATGCTTCCTAATAACTATAAAGTTATTTGGGGTTTGTAGCTGAGGCCCGTCAAGTGAGTTTACAAATACACTCCCTTCCCAGTGTAACCTCAGCCCTGGGAAACCACAGACCCTGCTACCACATAGTATAGAGAAGACCACATGTACTCTCTTATCTCATTTTCTTCATCTCATGAAGAAGAGGGAATGAGATAGGAGAAGAACCGAGCAAGGTTGGTTTATTCTAACACCTGCTGGTCAGAAGGAATGGGGTGAGGGGTGCTAGAGAAAGGTCAGGAGTGTCACTCTAGTGGAGACCTCCGTGGAGGAACAATGAAGAACAAGGAACAAAGGATTCTTCCAACATATTAAACTAGGCTCAATGATGTGGCCCAGTGATCTCAGTCACATGGAAAGCCACATACAGAAGCAAGAATTCTAACATAGGGACGTTAGTTTTAGAATATAGGTCCAAGTGTCTTAGAGTGTGTCAGAGATAGATTCCCAGAGGAGGTAACACTGTTAACTCTTGAAGGAGGAGTAGAAGTTTACCAGGTAGAATGGGGACGTGTGAGCCTGTTCTGGCAGAGGAGTAGCACACACAAGTTCTAAGACTTTGTGTGTTTGAATCACTGTAACTGTTTTGATATTATCGGAGTGTAAGCTGTCAAAAATGAGATAATATGTCGGAATATGAGGCTGGATGGTAGACATAGTTGGTTGACTCCCTCACTGCTTCTGAATGAGATTGCATTTAAAGACTTTAAATTTGCTCCTTTAAAGTTCTGCCCATTGGCCTACCATTGCACTGGCTGATGGAGAGAATCTCAAGATATCTTTGCTTTAGGTGTAGGCAGATTTTTTTCTGTTTTTCTTCATTCATCTCCATCAGTTTTGAAATTTGAGATTTCTTGTACTTCCAGAAAAGTCAGATGTAATTCTAGAAAAGATTGAAAATAGGAATCAATTCCTAGTTTAGGAACATTAGTCTTTCTTTTTTAATTTAAGTTTTTCCATGTATATGACAGGTTTGAAAATTGCCATTGTTTTGACAGTTAACAGTGATCACAAACCCTAGGCCCAGATATGGTGGGTTGTTTACTGCCAATGGAACATTGATAAATTCACAAGATAGGTGGATGCTAATATCACAACTTTCAATCCAGGCTGATCTCTGAGAATAAAATGATAGCTGACTTCATCCTTTGTGTATGTTCACAGAGCATTATCCTGCTCTTGGAGGGGTTCATCCATCATGATAACAGTCAAATGGACTGGCGTGCATAGCATTTCAAGTTTATAGAAACTGAAACCATTGAAAGATTTGGGGGGCAAGTCCAAATTCCTTAGCTTTGTTTGGCACATTAAAATTCTGTACCACAGTAATCTGAAAATTATGTAGTCTTTTTCATAAGGAATTATTCTTCTTGGTAGTCACTTGTATTTTTACAGTGTGTAATAGTTTACAAAATTCTGTAATGTCTACATTACAAAAAATGTTTGCAAAAAAATGTAAAATGTGTATATATTAGCTTATCTATCTTGACAGCAAGCCAGTAAGATAGGGCAATAGTTATTTTCTCCATTCTACATAAGTGAAAATGAAACTTAGAGAAGTTAAGTTGCCTCTCGTAGGCCGCTGCTGTCTGACATATAGTGTGTGTGAACCACATGTGTCATTTTAACTTTTCTAATTGCCACACAAAGCCAAGTATAAAGAAACAGGTGAAATTGATTTTAATAATACATATTATTTAATCAAATATGTCCAAATGTTTTAATATCTGCATATAACCAGTTAAAAAATTATGGAGACACTTACATCCTATTTTTCTTACCAATTCTTCAAATTCTAGGTTTATATTTTAGGAATGAAGGGGCATACCAAATATTCTCAACTTGTGAAAATGTTTACACAAATGGTTTCGCATATGAAAATCTTTGTAAATGAAACTTAGATTTTACATCTAATCCTTTTCTAGAATCTTTATTTACTTTGGTCCTACTATTTTCAGTCTGTGTAGGCCAAAATTTCATTCCAATTGATTGTTCAGTGTGGGTGGAATAGGTGGGTGGACATTTTTATTGACTAAATAAAAGATACACTTTCGTGAGATTCATCTTCTGTTTTCCTGAAATAGCAACTCTACATTTTCCAGGTAGGTAAAAGTAAAAATCTCAGTTCCTCTAGACAGCTTCTACATAATATTATTTCTGTATGGTTCAAAGGTTTGGAAATCTTCCCTTCATAGGAGCAGAGAACATACTGTAGATTTGATTCTAGGAGCTCTACTCTATCCCATCAAAAAACCAAACCCAACCAAACAAAACTCTGAATACTTTTGCAGAAAAAACATTCAGGGAGTGAGTGACTGTTTTAAAGTTCCAGTTAAAACAAGAGTCTGTTGTGTTCCAGTCCTTCCGGTCTCAGTTCTGAGCTTCATGATCTCTAAGTGTGTTTTACACAAGCCGTTTCTTTGTGTTATTGTCTGCCATCTCTAGTTGCCTGGTGAAGTAGATTTATCAAAGAAAAGTTTGTGATCTTTCATGACACTGCTAATTCCACTAGTTAGAATGAACATTTCTTCTCCTGGTTTCCATAATGGTTTTTTATAAATTCCATTATGAAAAATAGTTACATTATCTTCTATCTTACATTAGGTTGAATCAAATGTAATTGCTTTATTTTTCTGTAGATAATAAGGTTCAGTTTCACGTGCTTCAACTTACTGTAATTAACTTGTGGAATGCTGAAAGATATACTCACGCATATATACATACACATATACTCAAATACATCTATGCTGTAGACTCTGAGTCTTGTTAACTTCTGAATCTTCTGTGGCCTCTTGGACATAGATGTTCTTCAAAAATAGTTTGTTTAACTGAACTGAGTGAAATAAAAATAGAATGACTGTTGGGGAAACAGAATCATATAAATCAATTCTCTTTTCCAAGTTAACTTAATGATTGCATGTGACTTGTGGTTCAGTTGAGTAGAAATAAAGTACTCTGGACAGGAGGTTTTCAATTTCAGAGATATTGAAAGATTCAACCTGGTGCCCTGACATGCTAATTTATGTAGAGGGTGCCAAGGAATTTGAAGTAATCAAATCTTAGTTTCTAGTATGCTAGTTTTAAGAAAAGAAGCTATTGTATTACTGATGGGTGATGTGTGTGGCGGGTAGGTGGGTGTGCATATGTGCAAGCTATTTTTATTTTATTTTTTAAAATAGACCAAATTTAGGGTGAAATATTTAATAAATTGAAAGTAAGACAAAATATCTTTGGTTCCAAAACAACTGGTCTGATTGATTTGGCATACTGAACTGACAATGGGCAATATTTTATTTTTTGGGATAAAGACACAGTAAGAAACTTCTATACTTATCTTCATGTACTGTTATGTGTTTCTATTGAGATTTAATAAAATCATGTTCAAAAAGCCAGGTACTTCAAGCCATTCAATGTACCATTCTTTGAATATGTTAGTGTTTTTGTGCAAACCTGTTCAGCAGGTGGAACTGGATTATTCCAACTGTATTTTCATTACATATCTGCCTAAAAACAATTATGTAAGGGACTCAGAAAAAAAGGAGCATTTATGGATTTGATATATCTGATATTAATTTTGGATATGAAGCTACCTAGTCAGTTTGAAACCCAAGGTCTCTGTATTCTAAATTTAGACCTTGGTCTCAAACTTTAAACAGAACGTGAGTCAAATTGTATAAGATAAAGTTCATACTTGTCTTGGAGGCTATACATCATCCCATGAGGCCATGGAAAGAATATTCCATTAAATATGCAGGGTAGACTCTGGAATATGCTGTCCAGATTTTCCTTCAGGACGAAGAACTTAGCAGTGGTATGGGCAGACTCACCTCAGCTCACAGCCTTCTGTGAAGATCCTTGGCTGAGAAGACCTTCCTTGCTCAATCATGTCCTTTCCTGGAGAAACCAGCATCTTACAAAGGTCAATGCAGAGATATAAAGCCCTGTCCTCCACAGCCCTACTCTAGAAAAGAAGAATCATCCCAGCATCGGAGTTCCCAAGGTGTTAACTTAGGTATTTGTTGAAGTCAGTTTCTGCTTCTGCCCAGTATTGCTTTGTTCCCTTTTGTTTGTTTACACAGGGAGTACATGTGCAGGTTGATTATATGGATATATTCTGTGATGGTGAGGTCTGGGCTTCTACTGAACCTGTCACTCAAATAGCTAATATGGTACCCAACATGTAGTTTTTCAAACCTTATTCCCTTTTAGGAGTCCCCAGTGTCTGTTGTTTCCATCTTTATGTCTGTGTCCTCACACAAGTGTTAATCCCACAAGTTTTTTCTTTAAATTTATTATATATTCATCTCTGTCTTAGAGCCTGTTTTCATGGAATCCAATTTATAGCTACATCAAATCAGAAGAGAGGAGAAATGTTCTGAACTGATAAATACTTGACCAAGACTTGATACTAAAGAGAATTTGCAAATAATAAAACTTTAGTATCAAAATACTATTGACAAAGAGGCTGAGACCCAGATACTGACAGCCAATTGCTCATAGTTGCCCAACACCACAGCAGGGACTTAAATTCATAGGGCGTTATTGTTTTGGCTGCCGAGTGGATTAGTGGTTTTGTCTGTCCTTTGATCTTCTGTTTAGCTGGTTCCAATGTGAGGTTACCTGTATATCTAACCTATACTTACTTTAGCAATGCAGTTCAATTGAGTGATTTCTTAGACCCAGAAAATTCTCCATAGGAAATGTACAAATTTGAATTTGAGGTTATCCTGAAATATTCTGAGTTGGGTAGGAGTGGTTGTAGTTTTCTGTGGCCTTTGAGTTTTATTGCAAAAGACCTGAAATTCCAGAGTCCTTCCAGAGTGTACTTGGAGGAATATCTGAATAGGATCAGGATCATACTTGGATCATTTCATGCAGACTGAGTCTTCTGAATCTATCCCAGGAGATAGCCAATTCCCTGGGCTTGCTTTTATGGTTTGCTTCAAGATATTGTAAAATACTGGACCACTGAAAGATTTTTGTGTCCTGTGCTTTTGAGTGACCTCCACAAGATGTAGAGAAAGTAGTTCTAGGCTAGCTTTGTTCTCAGTGCCACCATCTGGGTGAAAATTCACCAACAGAGCCAAACTTCCCTTTTGAGCTCCCTCTTTTTCTCTGTGTTTTGAGTCTTGGCAGATTCTTATTAGTTGTTGTTTTTAAAAATAGCCTGATTATTTTGAGTGGATCAGCATTCTCACTGCAAGAAATTTAGGGGGACAGCCAAGTTTATCCTATATAGATCTGAGATATCCATTACCATTGCTAGTTTGACCGGGGTGATGAGAAGAAATTCGGGGTGACGAGAAATGCTGAGACCAGAAAGCAGAATACATGGACTCTTGGAAGAGGATGAGGAAATGTGATACCTTCTTTATAAACTTTTAAGGGTTATCTTTGGAAAGAGAAAGGAAATTAGTCTTTTCTATTTCTCAAGAGAGCAGAAATAGAATTAATGGGTAGAAGTTAGAAGGAGGCAGAGAAAGCACTTTCTAACGAATCTTGTTTTGAATTTAAAGGAGCTATTTTGATAGATAATGTGTTCTGTCTTGCTAATATCAAGTATAATTGAAGTGTCTACTTATTTGAGATATTTTGTCTTGGATAGAGAACACGATGAGAGAGATTGCTATGTTGGTGCTCCCCAATGACCATACCTCCCGATATTTACACCCTGTGCAATTCTTTCTTCTTGATGCTGAACTCAGTCATGGAACTTGCTCTGGTCAATGGTACATTAGCAAGCACCATGCAAGTGGAGGCTTGTTGGGTGCTTGCATATTTGCAACACTCCCCTCTTAGAGGCCAGGTGCTGTGCTGTAAATAAGTTTGGGTTAGAATATTCAATGATGAGAGGCTACTGTAGGGAGGCGAAGCACCTGGCTGAATGCAGCCATATAAGTGATTTCAGCCTCACCACAGAGGGCGTCAATACCACTAATCAAGTTCAGAATTATGAGAAATAATGTCATTGTTGTAAGCCGCTAGGTTTCGGGGTGGTTTATTATGCAGCAGTACATACTGGAAATACTCAATTATATCATCTCCGGGATCTCCCCCCAACTCTTTTGCTCTCTAACTTCTTGTAAATAGCAGGGGAAAGAACTCGAATAGATAAAAAAGCATATGGTTATAAACCACCCTCTGAGATACTGTGGTTCATTCTTTTGGGGAAATGTACATTTAAAATGTCTCTTCTTAGTGACAATTCAACAAGTACATAAATATCTCCCACAAAAGGAATACCTCATCCATCCTCCTCTGCTGACTAATCCTGACTGTCTGGCATAGAATGAGGATATGGGGATGACATTTTGGCTCTGAGATGAGGAATGAAGATTCCAAAATTTCCCCCAAACCTTCACATTTATGACTCTTCAGCAGATGTTAAATGCAACTAAGTCGATTTGATACCCTGTTTTCTTATCTACTAAATGAGATTTCCATAGCTACTTAATGGGAGAAAGAACATTAAACAGAATATAAATCAAGGCAAACATTTTAGAATAAATTTGATCAGATTTTTTATTTGTTTTGCAATTTTAAAATTGCGATTGTCTGTTCTTCCTTTTCAAGAAATTCTTGATAATCAAAATTTATTTTTTCTTTTTTTCCATTGGAGTTTCAAACCAAGAGTATAAGGGGAAGATCTGTGGAACATGCTTGATGTGTTTGATTTATTTTGAATGTTGGCAAATTCATAGATCAGAGCAGCAGTTTGACTTTAGCATAGCCTTTAGGAAATTTTTTTATGATACTTGTATATAAAACTATCATAAGGGTAAAATCAACACACTGCAGTTTCTACCTTCATTTATGGTTTTGGGGCCTGTAGTAAAAAGATATACTTATTTTTGCTGTTAATCGTTTGCTTAATGTTGGGTGATTGTTTCCGTGACTTAGTCCATGTTTGGAAGACTTTAAACATTTTGCTGCAAAATGACCTTACAAATACCAGTGTGAATAGTGTCTGTGTTTGGTTAACTCAGTTCTAATGTGGTCAAGATCCCAAGTTCAACCCATGAACATGTTAATGTGCACGCTTTCCTGACTGTCAGCTAGACCCAGAGCCCTACTCATTTATCACACAGGTGAAGAACCTGTCACCTAAAAGGAAACAAAATACGGGACTGAAGATATCTCAGGATATAGTCATCACTCCTTTTGGAAAAGCTCCTCAAGACGGAGGCCCTGTGTCAGATTTGAAGGGTACTTCATTAGATAAACTGAAAAAGTACATTATAGTACATCTCATGAAGGGAGTGGGAAGGGAAAATTGTTGAAATGGTGATAAGAGAAAGTTGGCTGTTTTTTTTTCACATGCTAGTCAAGGACAGTGATGATGTTGTCTTGTGCAGTCAACGCTGGCATCATGAGACTGAAGGGTAACTAACAGTGTGGAGGAGGGTATCCAACTAAGGGGTTAGTAGTTGAAGGTGCTCAGGACTGACCCAACACAGGAGGAGGTAGGAAGGAATCGGCCTTGGATTGTCTCGATCTGCTCCAGGAGAGAAGGCTCCAGTGTTAACCTTCTGGGCTTTCTGGTACTTGACCTCCATTTTTCAGCAACCATGGCATTGTTTGGACATTCTTACAGAGTCCTTCAGGGCCATGAAAAACTCCATTTCCTATTGTATTTTATTATGTTATAAGCTCACCTCCTGCAACCAAAGTAAGAACTCCATCACCAATAATAGAACTCCATGGTCCTCATTTTCTTTCCTCCAACTCCTCTCCAACAAACCAAGAACTTCATTTTATTTGCCAACCCATTTCCTGGGCAGATGCTCTAGGCAAAAGTGTGAGGCTTTGTGAGTGTATGTTTAGGGGATGGATTGCTTGAGGGGGCAGGGGCCATTTTTATTCATTTTAAAGCTGGTCAAAATTTGTATGTCCTCCAATAGACATCAGATGTCAGATTCTTTGCTATCAGTGTTATTAAACTCCAGTAGATCTAGGTCTGAGGGGAAATGTGCTATTTTAAATGCAGTGATTGATAAAAGAGCATACTAAAAGAGTATTACAAATGGCTTGAAAACAATAAAACAGCTAATACTTATTGAGTGCCTACTACCTTTCAGACACCTTACTTTTATTAACTAACTTATTCTTCTAATAAACTTATAAGGTGGATTATTATCCATATTAATATCTAATAATTAATATCATTATTATCCATATTAATAGTTGAGAAAATGAGGATGTAGAACAGTCATGGAAGTTGTCTAAGGACTCTGTGGCAGATTAAAGATGTCCACAAATTCTTTGACACTCTTTTGAAAGGAGTTGGGTATTTGGGGAACCTGATATCTGTGTTTGTTTGGTTTCATGGATTATGGCAAAGGCAACATTGGCAGTTTAGGAATCCAGGCCTTAAAGTTTGGCAACTTCCACCTCCTGTCTCATTCTTAGACAGGACACTCATTCTTAGAGCCCTGAGACACTTTGTAAAAGCCTGAGGTTATCATATTGGGCGGAGACCCAAGACTAGTAGAGGGACTGAGTATACAAAGATCAATGTCCAGTGAACCCTGGTTGTCATAGCTATAGCTCCTGGTGGTTTGAGTCACTTAGCCAAAGTCCCAGACATCATGACACACAGATAAGCATTTTACTTTCTCTGTCAGAATTTCTGACTCTCAGATTCATAAACAAAATAAATGACTTTTTTTTTTTTTGAGTTGGAGTCTCACTCTGTCACCCAGACTGGAGTTCAGTGGCCGCTCCCGGCCACCGCAGCCTCGACCTGCCGGGCTCCGGTGATTCTTCCCCCTCAACCTTCCAAGTAGCTGGAACTACAGGCATGAGCTACCACACCTGGCTAATTTTTTGATTTATTGTAGAGATGAGGTCTCGCCAAGTTGCCCGGTTGGGTCTCAACCCGTGGGCTCAGGCATGACTATTGTTTTAAGCCACAGAGCTTTAGGTAATTTTTTATGCAACAGTAGATAAGCAGAACAGTCACACAGCTATTACATAAACCCGAAGGAGCCAACCCAAATATTCAGACTCCAGAGCATGTGTCCATAACAAGTATTCTATAGAATGTATGTAAGTTACCCAGAACGTTGTGCCATGTTAGTGCAAACAGGAAGTCTCCTACCTCTGCCACACTTCCCACACAAACTTTCCCCTTAACCTGCTTTATTTCCGTCTGAAGCCCTTATTGCCACCTGACATGTTGTAGAATGTTCATGCTTCTTTGCTGTCCATCTCCAACCTTCTCTATTTGAATGGATGCTACAGGGGCAGAGGTTTGCTGGAGTTGTTTACTGTTTTCAGTATCTAGAATAGGGCCCGGCATGAGGTTACATGAAAGATTTTTGAATGAGTGAGTAGATGATAGACATTTTTCATTTTAAGATAAGTAAAATTGAAAACACCTTTTGCTTCAGTTTCTTGAGATATTCTGTGTAGCTATTTTGGTTTGTTTTTCAGGGAAGGGAAAGAGAGAGATCAGAAAGGGAGGGTAGTGCAAATAAAATGAATGATATAGTAACCTCATAAGACAATTATCTAAGTTTAACCCAGACTAGGAAAAGCCAGGAAGGCAAAGGGTAAAAAAGCAGTTGGCATGAACTGTATGTTATTGAAGACAATATTTTTTCTGGTTGCAAATCTGATAGTGACATCTGTGGTGAGAATGTGCAGAGAGGCACAATCCCCTCTGAGTGAGCTACTCCCGGGTGGGCATCTTCAATGTAGCACAGTGCAACTTGGGAAAGCTTAAGTAATGACTGGATGGCCTCCAAGAGTTACACTGAATGAAATAACTAAATGGACCAAAATAAATCAAGCAGGAAAAGTTATTTTTGTCTATTATAGAAGAAAGATAAAGGAACCCTTGAGCAAAGATAGACCTATTCTACTTCTGGTGAGTTATTAAGAAAAATAAACCAATATGTTGGTTAGATATAGTACATATTCAGTCAGCTGAAAGTATCATATCAAATGAGGTTGCATCATTATAGCATAACACCCAAAGAGATTTTAAAGGTGACTTAGAAGAAATGAATTGTTTGATAGGGAAATTGTGACAAGTCAGGAAAATGCCTCCAAATATAGCCACTCTTAGTCAAGTGTTTGCTCTCTGTTTTGTGTGCTGTTAGTTCATATGGCTTCCAGAGGAAAGAGTTAAGCCTGAATGGTGTAACAGCTTTAAGTACTTTAATGAATGACAGAAAGAATAAAAAGTGATGTCACTGACAAGTTATCAGCCTCTAAATCAATTGAGGAGGCTGAAGTTAGACCAAAACTAAATATATTCAGGTAGGTGTGCTACAGTGGGAACTGGGAAACTGTTCTCCATATGGCGTGGGTGAGTATTAAGCTCCCTCAGGAAATTTAAACAATTCTCTGTGGGCACATAACACATGCTTCATAATGTGTTTTAGAATTGTTCCCAAAAATTGGCACATAAAACCAAAACTGTAGTGTTAGTCTAAAATAAAGGGAAAATCACTTTCTTTAAGCCAGTTCAACATTTCTGAGAAAAGAGACATTGGATACTATTCACATAAAGAGCTGAAAGTAAAAAGGTGATGGTTATTTTTACTTAATGAATTAAATTAACTTTTTCCTAATTACATATATTATGTTAGATATTATTATGTTAATCATGAAGCATAGCTTATGAAAAAGAAGTATCAAATGTTTCATTCTTTCTGTGGTCTGGATAAACTTTGGTAAATGCAATTGTCAGTGAATTGGGCAAATGATTAAAAATTGATTTACCAGATGGCCACTTTAGCCATACGTGTTTATTTTTTGCAATCAGAGTATTTTAAGAAATCTGATTCTCTTCCATTCACGTCATTTGTTTTATTAATCTCCAAAAGACAGAGGGCAATGCAAACATTTTAAAATAAGGATAGTGAAAATCTAACATAATTATAACACAAATATTTCAATAAATCTTTTAAAGTATTGGTACCTGTGGTGCTTTCTATTTTACTAGGAGAAAATTGGCATGTGATTGAATTGAATTTTTCATAATCCTATATTCTTCTCTCTCTCTCTCTACATATATATATATAATTTTACTGATTAGTAGTTGCTACTATCCAAAAAACAAGGCAAAACACAAAGCCCAACTTGAAAAGATATTTGTTGTATTTTTTGCATTTCTAGTGTGAACAATTATATCTCAATTCATTATAGATATTACTCATTAATCCATTTAATTCTATAGCGTTGGTAGCTGGGCAATAGTAGGCAGCACTGACTGTGTGCTTTTAGGTGCTAGGCATTGTTTTATTGCTTTACTTGTTAACTTGTTTGATCCTGGCATCCATTTACATATATTGTATAGATGAGGAAACAGAGGCACAAAAATGTTAAGTAACTTGGTTGAAGTCAGGAGCAGTAAAAGACGTGCTGAAATTCGAAAATAGGCAATTTGAGGTCTGTGCTTACAACCTGTAGGCTCTACTGCTTTTCAAGCACTGGCTGGCATGTGATAACGTTGCATTTTGCCTCATAGTCTTTCAACTGAATTAATCTATCAATGTAGAAATAGTACCAGTTCATCTACTAAAAAGTAAGGACATTTTCCTTGTGCTAGGCTTTTGAGGTGACGAATGCCATAATTCAAATTTTATGACTGGTTTGGAGGGCGACTAGCAAGAAATGGATTTCTTTAGGTTAATATGAACTCGAACTCGGCAGTTGTAGTGACGGGTGGGGGAAATGACTTAATGATAGCAGCTTGTTGTAAAGAAGGTGGTTCAAATTGATATTGTAGAGTGTCAAAGTACGATTGTTTGTGCTCCTGCTACCTGAAATGAGTGTTAAAGAAAGGAAAATAGTAGGCCTAATTCTAGAGTCCAGGTTATTCTACACAGCTCTAAGGAGTATGGATAAAATAAACTACTGCTGCTATTTCACAGATGGGAAAATTGAAAAATAGAATCTGCTTCCAGGTATTAAGAGAAATCAGAAATTGAATCAGATTGAGAAACAAATATTTAGAATTACCTAAAACTAAAACTGAAGTGATTTGAAGATTATAATGACCATCCATTTCATTTTACAGATGAGAAAATGAGACTTGATTTGATACGTTTTCTTTCTTTCTGTTGTGTGTATTTATGTATCTGTGTATCTCTGTCTACCTTGCTTAGTTCTCCCAAGTTTTTGCCCCAAAAACAAGTGCAGTACAGTAGATCTTTGATTAGTTAGGGAATTGTGGTGAAGAGAAAATAAAACAACACGATAAGCTAAAAACAGGTGAAGTTACATAACAAGATGCATTTTGTAAGGTACCTAAACATTGTTAGGGGACTATATATTTGGCTGTTAGTTTTCTAGCAACCAATGTTAAGAAAAAAACATGACATGAGCCAGTGTCCATGAGGTAAAACCACCAAATTTTCAGAATATGCACAATTATTGCTGGTTCTGAGCCCTGATAAAATTTATTTTATAAGGACTTTATAGAGAGAGGCCTGCTATTATAATATCCTCAAAAAGTAAGTTATTAAAAGGAACAATATTCTCAATGAATAATTACCAGAAACTTCATAGGCTTGTTCCTTTATTGTTACTGCATGCAGAATAAATCTGTAATTTAGCAGATTTATATGAGGCACCAAAGCAGTGCAGTCCAGTTATGAGGGTATCTCGTAGTCCTCTTAAGGATGAGTTTTCCAATTGTAGAAGAGCGTAATTCCAGTGATTCTGTAAAAAACATTTTGTCTATCCTAAAGTTTTTAGTTAGTCATGAGTAGCAGTGAATTTGACATCATCTTCTTAAATGAGTGTTTTTTGGGTGCGGCTAGCCTGTGTTTCCTGTTAAATGAAGGCCCCTTCCTCCATAAGCACTGATTGTTATCTGAACTTGAGGAGATTGCCACACTCTTTGCAGGAACTCTTGTATTGTCCTTTGCACATATTTTCCCCAGACTAATATTTATACTTTTGTCTTTTTGATAATGTATTTTTCAAAGATAAATTTGCATGTGTTAGAGTAGAAGGCCATGCCAGATTCACAGAGAGATGGGCTGAGAAATTACTGAGGAGTAAGCCAAGATTGTCCCTAAAAATAATTTTGAGTTTATTCCAGCACATGAACAGATGGGTGACCAAGGCCCCCAAAACGTGGCCACAAGAATTTCTATTTGGAACAGTTTCAAAGTGGGTGTTAACAAATGCCCACTGTGGACATAAAAATAAACCTTAGGAAGAGATTCATAGAACATCTAAACTTTCAGCAATGTAACCTCCTACAGAATGCTCTGGAATAAAATTATTAGTAAATATATTCTTAATACCTGAATGAATTGTAACCACATGCAGCCACGTATAAATCCATGGTGGATGTACCACCCTGGATGTACCTATGGTGACCGTTTGCCCCGGTTTCCTGTATAGTCCTAGAGAATGCCTGTTGTCCCGGCATGATTGTTAACACTACCTCCTTTATTGTCAAAAGCATTCTTTTTCCTCTAATGCCTTGTGGTAACATTCGTAAGTACAGAAGTTTACTGAAAATGTTATGTTAATGTGAAGTATTTTTTCAGAAATTTTGCTTCCATGCTTATTAGTTCTGCCTCCAGCACTTTTGGAGAAACAAAAATGATCAATGAAAACCCTAAAAATGATCCTAATTTTAATTTTAACCTGTTGTTGAGCAACTTTAATTTGTGTGTGTGTGTGTGTGTGTGTGTGTGCACATGCATGTGTGTATATGTGTTGCACTAATTTTAAACTTTAAAAGCATTTCTGTGTTGTAATACCCATTTCTTTGTAAAGGTCCTAGAATTGTTCCTATTCTCTTGGAAGAGGGAATTAAACCGAAAATAAAGTACTAAAAGTATAACTTCTGGCACACACACAAGAAAGTGTCCTGGCTTAAATGATAAATTAAATAATCACACTACTCTTATAGAATTTCTGCTTTTGGAGTCAATGCCAAGGAGAAGTCCATACAAGATGTATGGACTATTTTTAACAATCAACATTTGTATTTGGCTACATCTTGTGCAGAATCCTAACGTGAGAAATCAAGGCTTCCAATTTATTGATGAAAGCTCACCACAAATTTGAAAAAACCATTAAGTCTTCAATTAGTGGACTGAGGAGGTAGATTTTTAAAACAATAATAGATTACATTACGGGTATTATAGGTCCTGTAAGTTTATGGGGAAGAGTTTGAAGTCTATAACTTGGAGAGATCCTTGAACTATTCTGAAGGAGAATCTTTACCCAAGAGCTTTACATAGATTGAACTTTTAAAAAATAATGAGCTGTACAATATGAGGAAGTAGTATCCTGATGCAATCACAGAGCTGGCTGGAATTCACAAAGTTCAGAGCAATTGACCTTGGTTTGTCCAGCTGGGACGAGTATGCAGTTTAAGGATCAACTAGAAACTGACTTTTTATGACCTTTTCCACAAAATTTATATCTTCAGTAACTCATTTCACATTAAGCCTTCCTGGTGTATCTAGGGGCCTGAGTTAGGCCCTTTCACAAGAATTTATTTACCCAAGTTCCTTCAAGGCAAGGAGATTTAAAATCAAAGAGACTGGCCTGATTTCAGGTATTATGGCTCAATTTCCTTGTCTGGATGCTGATATAACTGTAATTGTGAATGTGCCAAAATGTGAATCAATTCATGTGAGTCAAATTATTCTCGCTGGCAGAGAAACCACTTGTAATCACTTTTCTAAAGATCCTTAGGGCTCCTCCATCCTTAGGTAGAATTGATTACCTTTTCTTGTGTTCACTCGATCTTCTTCTTATCTCTATTATTTACTTCTGCCACCATCACTATAGGCATTTTTTTGTGTATCTGTTTCCCATCAAGAACTTTGAATTATAGTAGGAAAGATTGTGCTTTATTTGCTTGACTTTCTAGTGCCTACAACCGAGTCTATGTTGAATACATGAAAGAATGTGTTTTATCCATTTATCTAACAATTTTTAAGTAGGAAAATTTTTCTAAGGAAAGAAAGACCCAAAAATTATGATAGACATATATCACTCATATTTACTAAATGTTATTTTTTCATACTTGCTTCAGATAATTTTGTTGTTAAAGAATTAAAACTTGGACAGCTATAACTAAGAATTTCTTCTCCATCCCATTACCCTTATTCTCTCCCCAGAGATAAACATATCCCAGAGTTTGTTTTGTCATTCTTGACTCATTTATACTACTCTACTCTCCATGTATATTTATAAAAATAATATTGATCAAAGTGTTTTCAAATTTTACATGAGTAGTATCCTATAAATCCCCTTTTCTGAATCTATTATATCATCCCACTATCCTTTAGATATGAATTTAATATTTTATTTTTAATATTTATCTGTATTGACACCTACAGATCTAGTTTGTCCATATTAACTTCTGTATACTATCTTGAGTGTTTCGATCATGATTTATCTATCCATTCTATTACTGATAGACATATGAAGAATGCTTTCAAATTTTCCTGATTATGAATGATAAAACAATAAACATCCTGGAATATACTTTGTTGAATACATACGTAAGTTTTTCCAGGATATATTAATATAAAAAGGCACTTCTGGATTTTAGCCTAATGATATCTTTAGCTTTTTAATGTGGTGTACCAAGTTATACCACCACCAGCAGTGCATAATTATTCCTATTCCTCCGTCTCACCAATACTTGGTGTTAGCAGGTTAAATTGTTGTCAATGTGACAAGTGTCAAACATTGCATTGCTGGTTTAGTTTGCATTTCACTGACAACTAGTGAGACTGAAAATCTTTTTTGTTTATGTACATTCAAGTTTCTTCTTCTGTGAATTTCCTGTTCATGATCTTTGCTCATTTTCCTATTGGGTTATTTGTGTTTTATTATTGGGTTTTAAGTGTTATAAAAATATATTCTTGATCTGAATCCATTGTCAGCTACATGAATTGGAAATATAAGGGGAGGCCCCCAAACCAGAATTTACTTTTTAAAATTTGTGTACTTATTCTTACATGTTTAAACTTCAGTCACCTTCAAAGTACTTTCCATGTGATGTAATATGCCTATCATGATGCTTTTTCCACTGCTCAAAACAGTTTTGATGCCTTTTAGTGCTCCTGCCAATTTTTGGTCTCACTTCTTCCACATCGGCAAAACATTTCCCTTTGAGGAATTTTTTCATCCAGGGAAACCAAAAAAAGTGACTTCGGGTGAGATCAGGTGAATAGGGAGGGTGGGACATGGGGTCCTGTCCTTTTGGTCAAAATCTGCTGAACACTCAGTGCTCTGTGGACAGGTGTGCTCACAAATCACCCATCATGAAATGGACAAGCATGTTGAATCTCCAAAAAAAAAAAAAGGAAAAAAATTCACTGAAACAGAACACAGACTTTCACAACGATAGTTGCTGGTACCCTGATGCCAGGAGGTTCCTAGAACACTTATCTTAGTGGGGGAAGCCTGTACTACAAGGGGCCCACCCTCCACAAAATAATTCTGTGTTTTTTGGGGGTCTCCCCTCATATCTTTTTCATCTGTAGCTTGTGTTTTAACTTTAATGCACCATTTGTCAAATAGAGATTTTAATGAAGCTAAAAGTCTGTCTTTTCCTTTATTTTATGTGTTTTTTGTGCTTTGATTAGGATTTTCTACATTTCAAAGAATGGAGACACTGAGTATTGTCTTCCATACTTTTTTTTTGAGTCAGAGTCTCACTATCACCCAGGTTAGAGTGCAGTGGCACACTCATGGCCACCGCAGCCTCGACTTGCTGGGCTCAGGCTGTCCTTCTGCCTCAGTCTTCCAAGTAGCTGGAACTATAGGCGTGTGCCACCCTGTCCTGCTTATATTTTGAGATACTGTAGAGACAAGGTCTCACCAAGTTTCCCGGGCTGGTCGAACCCCTGAACTCAGGCAATCCTCTCACTTCTACCTCCCAAAGTGCTGGGATTATAGACTTGAGCCACCATGCCCAGCCCTGTCTTCCATAAGTTTAAATTTTTAAAATAATTTTTACATTTAATAAGCCTAGAACTAATTTTTAGGTTGCTAGGAAGTGATAATCTAGTTTTTTTTCCATGTAGATAGAATTTTTTTCACAGTACCGTAATCTCTCCACTAATTTGAAAGTCACACGGCATTCACCAAGTTTCTATATAAATGTAGATCAGATTTTTGGTTTATCTGTATATCCTTGCCTTAAAACCTTTCTGTTTTTAATAATTTAACTTTTCAATATGTTATGCTATCCAGTAAGGCAAGTTCCCCCTCCCTCTTATTCTTTAAAATTATCTCGACTGTTTCTGCCTCTTATTCGTTAATATGAACTTCAAGATTATCTTTTCAAAATCAGTGAAAACCCTGCCTTGGCTTGGCTAGGGATTACACTAATTCTATGAACTAATTCTGGAGGCATTATTATATAAAATCTCCATGTTTACGACCATGATTTATTGATCCATTTATTTATTTGTTTTTTTAATTAATAAAATATAATATTTTGTTCCATAAAGTTCTGAAATATCTTCTGTAGGATTTACTGGTAATGCCTTACAATATTTAGTAGTATTGTGAGTGGGAATCTTTAAAAATTTTGCAAGAGGGAGCCCTTCCAAAACAATTATTTTTTGGAGGGTAGGCCTCTTGTAATACAGGCTTCCTCTGCTAGGTAAATGTTCTAGGAACCCATTGGCATCAGTGTGCCAGCTAGCAGGCTGCATTTGGCTTCAGTTAGTATTGTTTTGGAGAATCATTCAACTCATTTGCCCATTTCATGTTGGGCAGTTTATGAGTGCGCCGGTCCACATGGTGCTGAGTGTTCAGCTGTTTTCGACTAAAAATGGCATTACCCCCAGGCCCCACCTTTCCTGTTCACCAGATCTCACCCAAGGTTACCTTTTTTTTGTTTCCCTGGATGGAAAAAGTCCTCAAAGGAAGTGGTTTACCGATGTGGAAGAGGTGAAACAGAAAACAGCAGAAGCACTAAAAGGCATTAAAATGGATGAGTTCAAAAACTGTTCTGAGCAGTGGAAAAAGTATCTTGATAAGTGCATCAAAGAAAGAGTACTTTGAAGGTGACTGAAGTGAAAACATGTGAGAATAAATAGACAATATTCTACATCCTCACTGACACCTGTTTTCCTTTTTTTTTTTTTTTTTTTGGTTATAGTCATCTTATTGGGTGGGAAGTGATATCTCATTGTGGTTTTGATTTGCATTTATTTAATGACTAATGTTGAGCATCTTCTTATGTGCTTATTAGCCATCTGTATATCGTTGGACAAATGTATATTCAAATCCTTTGCCTGTTTTAAATCGAGTTGTTCATCTTTATATATTCTGAATACTAGGCCCTTTTTAGGTACATGATTTGCAAATATTCTCTCCCATTCTGTGGATTTTTTCACTTTCTTGATGTGTTCTTTGTTACACAAAAGTTTTAAATTTGATGAACTCTAGTTTATCTATTTTGTTGTTGTTGCTGTTTCTTGCACTTTCAGTGTTATTTCTGAGACTCCATCACCAAATCCAAGGTCATATAAATTTACTCCGATATTTTCTTCTAAGAGTTTTATGCTGTTAGCCTTTACACGGTGGATGCTCTTTAGCTATAGATTTATGAAATTTATTCTACGAATGACTTGATGTGCTTTATCAATGTGATTCTCTTTTAAGTAGTATCTGCTATTTAACTATTATAGTTTTAATTTTAATGTGAAATATTCTTTTTCAAAAATTCTATATGCTTTTTTAGTACAGGCTTTTTTAGTTATATTTTCTAATACATTTTAAGATCCTCACATTATTTTAAATGTAATTTATAAACAGTCTTTCCAGATTGGTATATTAGGTCAACTTCTTGGTTTTGCTAATTCTCTTGTGTGTGTATCTACTAACATTCTCATAGTGAATCAGTTTCTTGAGTAATTTGTGGTTTTTCATTGTACATTTTTCATCAGGTACTGTTCTAGGTCTTGGGTTTTATCTATGATATAACTATGAATAAACAGGCATCGATTTCCATCTTCTTGAAGTTTAGATTTCAGCAGCAGAAAGGAAAAAATAAACATATAATTTTAAAAAGTAAATTAAGCAAAATCTTAAAAGATAATAAGTGATTTGGAGGGCAGAAGAGCCTGATAAAAGACTCAGAAATGGTAGAGGAAGGGAAGCAGGTTGGAGTATAAAGTGTTTTTAGGGAGTGCTTCATTAAAAGGTAAAATGTGAGCAAAGGAAATGAAGTTGTGAGCCAAGTAGCTTCTAGGGAAAGTTATTTCAGACAGATGAAACCACAGAATAAAGGCCTGCGTGTGTGAGTGTGCTTTGTGCTCTCTGGAAGTAGTCCAGAGGCTACTGTGACTGGAGCTGATTAGTTAAGAGAGAGAATCCTAGGGAAGGAGTCCAAAGTGGTGAAAGAAGAGGACAGATCACATAGAGCTTGAAAGCCACGGTAAAGAATTTAGCCTTCAGTCTGTGCTTCGAAGAGAGCAGTGACAAGATCTGGCATGTTCTTAAAAAAATCACCGTGGCTATATGTTGATACTAGATTGTTGGGGACAGGTAGACATAGGGAGATATGTTGGAAAGGTACTTCGAGAATCCAGGAGCAAGATGATGGAATCTAACAAGTGTGGTAGCCATATGAGAGGCAAGAAGTACAGCCAGCGCAGTTACCTGACAGATTGGTTGTGATAGAAAAAGAAAGGTTAAAGATAACTCCTTTCTTTCTTCCTTTCAGCTAGGTATGTATTGATAATATTATATATTTATTATATATAATATTTGTTACTATTTTCTTAAATCTAGCATTTCTCTCTGACCTTATTGGGAGGGTAGGTTATGTTACTTCAGCTGACCATATCCTGGGACTGGAAGCCACAGAAATATTTTAAAAATGTCATTTTCTGTTTAAATACATTTTTAAAGTTTTGTCATGGTACATACTTAAACGTTTCAGAACGTTCAAGCTCTTTAAAGAAAGAGAGCAGAATTTTGTGAGCCTTTGGGTAGCTGCTAAGGGTACACTTACTGAGAATAGCTCAGCAAAAATAAATAGCAGGTAGTTGTGTGGTGATGGGGGAGTCTTAAGATCCCTTAGAAATCTTCTGGCAAAAAAGTAAACTATTTGAAAAAATATGCAGGAGGATTTTTCACTTTAAAAATTGGTAAATTGTGGATAGATGGATTTTCTTTTACTTTTTTCTTCCAACAAAAGAAAAACAGCTCAGAGTACTTAAAAAGGCATTCTTTCATTAGATAAGAGAGTTCTTTCAGCTGAAAAAAGAGCCAAGTATTCCAAGCTGACAAGGATTTTTCCTGTTTATTGCAGTGTAATCTCTTGGTAAACAGTGTCTAAGAAAACCAAGAGACTAAGAGATCATAACGAAGGCACCTTCCAATATGGAAGAAAAATCAAAATCTTTTATAGTATTTCTCTTGAAAAATCCAATAAAATTCACATTCACAACTTAAGGTGGATATGGCAAGTTGATTATTACTCTCACAATATCTACTTCCTTTCTGTTTAGGAAAGCCATTTCCAGTAGTTGGCCAAGAAAAGCAGAGTAAGATTGTGAAAACAGTAACAGATAGCTTCTATTAATGAGCTATGCTTGGTGACCACCCCTTCCTGTGGACATTCAGTAAACACAAATTCTGTTACCCATGGTTCCCAGAGCTTTTCCTCCAGTACTCAACTTCTGAATCCCTATTGTACTTGAAATGGAAAGGGAACCAGGCAAGGGTCTTCCTTTTCCAGAGTGTTCCTTATTGCAAAGGAATAGCAAATAATATAATATTTGCCCAAAATATTCATCCTTTTCAAATGCCTGGAATTCATCAAAACTTATTATTTATTTAAAGATACATTTAAATCCATATAGCACCTATAAATAACCTGTGAATATCCTTTTGTTTTTCCTTAAAGGCTGTGGTTCTCAAACTTTGCCCTGGATTTTCCCCCTCCCACCTCCAGTTTCGATTCAACAGCTTTAGGGCAGGACCCTTGATCTGCACCTCTAACAAGTTTCTGGTTTGTGGGTTTGTGCTTGTCTTGGAGCAAAACTTTGACGGTCTCAAGGCAATGGTTTTCAAGCTTGACTGCATCTTCAATTACTCACAGAACTTTCAGAAATCCCAAAGAACCGATTGCACCCAAGACCAATTAAATCAGAATTTTGGCGTCTGAATTTGTAAAGCTTCTCAGGTGATTCCAACATGTGGGCCAAGTTTGAGAACTTTTCCACTTAAGTCTTCTGACTGGCAGCTAGGTACATTTGACAGTTACTGCTGATAAACTGTGTGTGCATTTGGGCTAGTTTTCACTAAATCTCCATTAACTCTCTGGAAAGCCTTGTTCTGTGAAATGAGAAATACAGCACTATGCAAATATAGAACTCTTATCATCAAACTTTTCAGTAGACATTTTGACGTATATGAGTTTAACAAAGACTAGAAATTTCTCCATGTGTCACTTAGTGCAAACCTAAACATTAATTATTGGAACTGAATTTTGTACACCAGTATAATGAAGAGGAAAAAAAATACCCTTATTTTCAAAGTGACTTTCTGGATTATAAAATGTTGTAATATGATCCAAGACCCCAAAAACAAATTTTTGTGAATATTTAGAGCTTATTTTGTGGAAAACCAAGTTAGTGTGGGAAACTGGTAACCTGACTTTATTTAAGCATCAGTGTTATGTTTCTATCTCTTTGTCATCTTTGAAGTCACTAGAAACTATGTTATCAAAAATTCACCTTTGACACTGACAAATGTTGTTTATAATATTATAACAACAAATATAATTAGATGAAGCAATAGAAGCTATAAAAGACCATTCTGAACGTAAGTTTGACAAGAATGTATAAATTTTTTGAATATATAGAACTTGGGTTTTGAAAAAGGCCTGAGATTACTCATTTGCTGTGTGACCTTGAATAATTCACTTAAACTTTTTTTTTTGAGTTGGAGTCTCACTTTGTCACCCATGCTGGAGTGCAGTGACATTCTCACCAGCCACTCCAGTGTCGACCTGCTGGGCTCAGGTGATCCTTCCACCTCAGCCTTCCAAGTAGCCGGAACTACAGGTGCGTGCTACCACACCTGACTAATTTTGGATTTATTGTACAGACGAGGTCTCTCCAAGTTGCCCAGGCTGTTCTCGAACCTGTGGGCTCAGGCAATTCCCTCGCCTCGGCCTCCCAAATTGTTGGGATTACAGACTTGAGCCGCCGTGCCCGGCCCACTTAAACTTTTTAATGTTGAGTTTTTTTCAACTCTAAATCAGGATTAATGACACCTATTTATGGGAATTACTGTGAGGATAAAGTGAGCTAATTATATAAAAATGCTTGCTACATTGCAAAAAAAATGCTTACTACAAAAAATTTAAGTATGTCATGTTCAGTATAAACCACATTAGTGTGATTGTTTATTTTTCAGTAATGTTAATACATTTCATTGACTATTCACTAGCCTGCAAGACTCTTGAGGGTAGGGATTGTGTTTTATTTATATTTATATTCTCACTACATAGCACAGAGCTGGGGACACAGAAGAAGCTCAATCAACGATTGCTGAATAAGTTACCATCTAGATATTTTTTTGTGGTCTCCTTTATGACCAGTAGTATAGCTTTATGATAAAGCAAATAGTAAGCCAGAGAGCAGAGCTTTTTGTGTATGTGGATATAACTGTTCTTTGGAGATTACAGTTCTGCATTTTCTCATTAGCACCAAAATCTAACCTCCTTAGATAATGGGCTCAGACTCAAATGCACACATATGTAAAGATACAGTCTTCCCTCGTATGCTGTGAACATTTCTAATTGAAGAGCCAAATAGCTAGTAGAGAAAAATAACAGTTTCATGTTATCTAGGGATTGGCAGTTGATAGATTTCATTCTTCCCGTGGCCTAAATTGCTCTTCTGTAATACATTAGGTCATTGGGCACTGAACTACTAATCTTTTGGGGTGATGTGGCTGAGAAAATGCACAGAATGAACATCTGATATTTCGAAGAGTGATTGATTCTTTGTAAAGCTCTCATTTTCTATAGTACCTGGGGAATATTCAGGAACTAAAGAACCCTGGATCATTGTCGTCTTGGGTGTTTGTTTATCTTTGCTTTGATATTGAAAGCAAAAGTGTATGCAGATGAGGGGAGGGCAGGAGATTAAGCTGATCTAGATTATGTCTGAACAGAGAAGGGGATGGGGGGTTACAGGCCAATTTATCAAATTAGGAATAAGGATCTTATTTCTAATTTATCAAAGGTCTATTTATTAAATTAGGAGCAAGGAGTCTTAAGAGGAAATAAGTTATGCCAAAGGAAAAGAAATTGAGGAGGTATACATAGAGTCAAACAATAATTTAACACTGATTTGTGGGGGTGAGAAGTTTCTTGTGTGGCCCATGTTTCTATTATCTGATTTTCCTAGTTGGAACTAAACTGTGCACTGTCTCCTTCATTCATATGATGAAGCCGTCACCCCCAATGTGACTGTACTTAGAGTTAGGACCTTAAGGAGGTAATTAAAATTAAACAAGGTTGAAAGGGTGGGACCCTGATTCAAAAAGACTGGTGTCTTTATAAGAAGAAGAAAATATACCAAATGAGCAAATTGGGCCTCAGAGAGGTTATGAAATTTGTCCAGCGTCACATAGTGCACTTCAAAACTGGAATGCAAAGTAGGTATATTGGCTCAAAAATATACTTTAACACACTACTATTCATAGCCTATAATAATGTTGACATTTTTCTCTGTTGTGTATAGAGTAGAAAATATCAATAATTGTTTTAAGGTGAAATTGTGATGATGCAATTCCCATGTCTCCTAAACTGTTGCAGGAAGCAGTTTGGTAGTGCCTCTTAATAGGTATATCAACATCATTATAATTTATTCCTTATTGACATAATTGAGCATCTACTGTGTTCCAAGCATGACAGATATAGTGATTTAAAAAAATACATAGTCTTTCCCTTATAGATCTTAGACGTATTAAACAAATTATTGCATCAGGCAGATGTAGTGGCTCACATCTGTAATCCCAGCACTTTTGGAGGCAGAGGCAATTGCCTAAGCCCAGGGGATTGAGATCAGCATGGGAAACTTGGAGAGACCTCATCTCTACAATGATAATAATAATAATAATAATAATAATAATAATAATAATAAATTAGTCAAGTGTGGTGGTACACCCCTGTAGTTCCAGCTACTTGGAAGGCTGAGGTGGAAGGGTCGCCTGACCCCAAAGGGTCACCTAAGCTTGGCAGATTGAGGCTGTGGTAGCCATGAGCATGTGACTGCACTCCAGCCTAGGTGACAAAGTAAGATTCTGACTCAAAAAAAAAAATTATATCAATAAAATATGTAATTAAGCATGGTGATAATTGCCCTAAGAAAAGGTCAAGTGGGTATAGCATGAAAGAATAAGAGATGAGATTTGGGTGAACAGTACGGGAAGATTTCTATATAATCTGAGTAAAACACTGATGGATGGATGAGGTCAATTAGGATAAGCTTGGGGAAAACTATGCTCCAGGCAGAGAGAAGGAAGAACACATAGAAAGTATAAGGAGGGAACAGGCTAGCCTTAATTTCAGGACCAGCACGAAGGTCTGTGTGGTTGGAGTGTAGAAAATATGGAGGAAACTGAGGATGCAATCAGACATAGAAGCCATGTTATTTGGGACTGTAGAAGCCCAAGTTAAAATTTCTATATATTTTAAAATTTTTATAATCTTTAGTTAATGAAATGGAAGATATTGAAGGCTTTTCCCAGAGTGTAGATGTAGTCTATGATCATCCTGGCTTTTATGTAGAGAATGAGTTGAAGGGGACGAGAGAATAATCGGGTGGCCAGCGAAAACTGAAGTTGGGAAGAAGATGGAAAAGGGGGTACCAGGAAGGGAAGAAGAAAACACAAACTGAAGATGTTGACTTCTTAAAAAAGAAGGAGTGGTCTGTTGCTAAAAGGAAGTAGAGAAGGGGCAATAAAATGAAAGAGGCTGAAATGATCTATGCCATCTAAACTGGGTAAGGAGAGATGAAGACCGGCAGAGTTGAAGAAAAAAAGTGAAGGGCTTCACATGGCTGAGACTGGTGAAGAACATGCACTTAGCAGAAGAGACAGAAGAAGGAGATTATGGTAAGACTTAATTTTGGGAGGGGTTTGGTTGGGTGGTGTTCATGTTGTGATTTTGGAAGTAGGTTGCTGTGGTGAAGCAGAAGAATATATAATTGGAAGCAAAAAGGTTAAAGAATTGAGGTAAGGGCTTTACAAACATTATCTATGTGGGTAGACACACTAAACTTCCTGGGATGATGAAGGAGCTAAATTTTTCAATGAATGAGGGAGCAGGGCCATGAATACTGTGTTGAAAACAAAGAAGATATAATTTTGCCAAAAGTTGAGCTCAAAGGAGCAGGGATTTTACAATAGAGAGAGCATTTCTGCAAGGAGCAATGATGAGTTAAGGGGATTGAATCTCCTCTGGACCATGAATATGGTGGGACAAAAGAGAGAAAATAGCCTTCATTTCAGAGGGAATGCAGTGTACTCAGGGGATAGCTAAGATTTGATTAAGTCAAGAAGATAGTGAATAAGAGATTGAGGAGATCATTAGACATCAGAAGGTGAGAGCTTTTGGGTAGAGGAATAGAGAGGAGGTATAGTATTGTAGTGAGTATAGAATTGAATGGTGGTAGGAGCCCAAAACAAGGGTCTTTCGGTGGGTGAGTAAGTGAGTTGTTCAATGCTTTGTGCTAAGGTGCCACACTCAAAGTTTGAGTGAGTGCACCTGTTGACTCTAGTGATAATCACAGTTGTCTCCAGCAGGCTGTAATTTACTTGGAAGCTCCAGCAGTCAGTGAGAGCTGCTCTTGGTAGGCCTCTATATTTTGAAGAGTACCTTAAATATTTCCTCTTGAACCCAATGTAAAAACTATATTCTATTAAATTTTCATCATAAAGGAAGGAGAAGATCAATGCAAAAACAACACTATTCTATTCAGAGTGCTTATATCAAACAGGATGTCAACTTTTAAAATGCTGAGGTAAATCACTAGATAACTGAAACAAAGAGGCATGGTGAGCCCTCAGTTACAGGTCTCAGGTTCATTCTACCAGTCCCTCTGTATTGTAATTATAGAACATTTTGTTTCAGTGGGGGAGACAGCTATTACTGTCATCTCAACAACATAAAATATAGATTCCATACGTTTTCATGCATACACACTATTTAATTCAAATTGAGTGTCATCATTAAGGAAATAATTTTCAGGAATGATTAGAAAATAGTCCCAGAAATACATAAAAATATGTTTAAATAAACTTCAGAGTAATTCAGTGAACATTTCGCTGCCGTGAACATTTTCTCAGAAGCTGTTCTTTTATTGTCTAAAATAAAGAAGATTCACGAAGAAAAGGAATTGCAGTTTTCAAGGCAAAAGAAAATTTGCCCCATCCATCACCACACCACCTTCTAGGAGGGTGAGAATTTCAGATACTTTAAAATAATTGGCTAGAGGGGAGCAAGTACATGGTATGTTCAGTGGACTAGATGCTGTTTGGTTGGATAACAGCGAAGTTCAAATTGAAAGGAGGCAGGTGAGAGATTAGACTGGATAAGTAGGTGGTTGAAATGATGAAGATAAGAAGATATTTCTTGCTGAGAGGTTTAGACTTTATGACGACAATGATGTACAACTGATGGCTACTGGGCAGAGGAGTAGCATGACCAGAAATCTATCTTTAAAATATCTATTTAGTAGCTATGTGGAAGGGAGCTTGGAGAGAGAGAATTGAAGGAAGACGATTGAGATGTAATGATTGAGGGGAGAAGTGATGAGGGCTTAACAAATCAAAGGTGATGGGGAATGAACAGAAATTTGAGAGAGATTTGGTAACCAAATAAAGTGAGATAGAAAGTGGAATCCAGCATGACCCTGAAGCTGTCCCCACCACTTGTCTAAGGACCATCTCAAGTCAGATTCAGAAGAGATTTTATCACTGAGTCTGCCTTCTTATTTTCTTTCTAGGATTTTCCTCTTCTTGTATAGAACCCTGAATATAATATCCTGATGCTTTTTGTATTTTTCTAACAACTTGTTTCTTTACTTCTCCCATAATATCTGTGCACACAATGGATATTTCCATTGATTTACAGTAGTAGATGCTGGGCAGGACTTGTGAGGCCTAGAGGCCAGTCCTTGCCTGAGGATGAGGAGACTTGGCTGTAATTTTGTGGAATATCCCTGGGGAAGTCTAAAAGTGCTTAATCTGTTCTGAGATTGAAAACACGTATGAAAAGATAGTAACAACATGAACTTTTACTTTTTTAAGGGTTTTGACTGTATTGACTCACTTGGTCTTGAGTGATCACAACAGTGCTATGAAATAAGTACCATGACAAACCCCACTGTACAAATGAGGATACCGAGGCACAGAGTGGTTATGTAAATTTTGTAAGTTCACCCAGGGACTAAGTGGCAACTTGTCTCAGATGAGTTCATAGATAGCAGAGCCCAGGCTTTTACATGCTATGCTATGTCATCTCTCAACACTTGCGGCCTGCTATAATAACTAGGGAGGCTGAATTTCTTATACTGAGAGATTCCCGTGACTATTATCTACTACTCTGACATAAGAACAGTATTTCTAGGTCAGGGCCTCTGGAGATTGGTATGTTCTTGTCATCATAGGAAAAGAGGGTTTGGGGGCAAAGGTATGAAGAAAGTGCTATTTTTCATGGTTGCCTTTGTTCCCCCTTGTTCTCTTGCCTCATATCCTCTAAGGCTGCCACTTTGGGAACCTATTTTGGATGTTTCCCAGCATTATTGATGATGACAAACAACCATGAATATCCAATGGTCTAAAGTTGTCACAATAAGGAGATGGTTAATAGAGAGGTAGTAATGGTCTATCTATCTATCTACCTACCATCTGCCTAATCTATCATCTTCTATCCATTCTTTCTCTCTTATGCACACTCTGTCTTGTGCTCTCTACCTTTCTTTCACACACACACACACACACACACACACACACACACACACACACACACACACACACACTTTGTCTACCACCCATCAATCTATCTCCTAAACATCTATTTATTCCCATAAATTTCCTGACTTCTATATGCTGTATACTTTACTTGACCCTTTCACATGATTAGATAACTTAGTTCTTAAGATTATAATACCCCTATTTTCCAGATGAAGAAACTGAGTCTAAGAAATAGTATTCCTTTTTCAAATCTGAAGTTAGGGTTTGTAGTCAAATTAATCTGACCCCAAAATATATAGTTTCCCTTTACCACATAACTCTTATGCTAGGTCTTTTTAGTCTTTGGCTAGATGTTCTATTTGCTAAAACAAATAATTGCTCTTTTAAGATTTTTATAGGTCATCTCTGTAATTTTTTTTTTTTTTTTGAGTTGGAGTCTCACTCTGTCACCCAGGCTGGAGTGCAGTGGCATGCTCCTGGCCGCTGCAGCCTCAACCTGCTGGGCTCTGGTGATTCTTCAGCCTCAGCCTTCCAAGTAGCCGGAACTACAGGTGTGCGCTACCATGCCTGGCTAATTTTTTTGATTTTTTTGTAGAGATGAGGGCTCGCCAAGTTGCCCAGGTGAATCTCGAGCCCGCGGACTCAGGGAATCCACTCGTCTCGGCCTCCCAAATTGCTGGGATTACAGACTGAGCCACCAAGCCCGGCCTCTGTAATTATTTCAACAGTATATTTGCAAATTAATCTCTGTCTTTCCCAATACTGGTTATGAGAAATTTAAAGCACTAAGAGGAAAATCTATTCAGTGTAGGTAAGTAAAGGTGCAAAACTTGAAGGGGATGCTAAAGACAAGTTTTGCTTTTCTTTCGGATAAACTGTATAGTCAAATACCATTTCTCTTAGTCTACAAGAGTTTTGAGAAAAGCAGTACTGATAAAACTGAATTAACAATTCCTGTTATTCCCTGTGCAACATCATTAGCATGTTAAAGTAATTTTAACAATAATATGCTTACTCTACAATAAATTAAAACTCCATTTTAGGGACTCATCCTATTAGGCCAGTGCCCAGCTTTGTTATGAAGATGGAATGAGCTAGGTAAGATGTCTTACCTTTTCTTTTTGCCTCATATATTTATTCTTTATCTGATGTTTCTCTCAGAGTGTCTGGTTACTGTGGCAACCGAACATATCAAAATTTTCATCTAGGTAAGTAGATGCAAAGAAATTAATTATTTTGATATAGATATTTTTTCCTGTAAAGTCTCTTTTCTGTTCAAGCTAATGATTAAACTAATTTGCCCATAAAAAGCAAGATAGGTTGTGTTGTCTTTACATGGTACCTAGGAGTGTAAATTACTTTGCTAAAAAGAAATAATACAAAAATGAGTGTACTCAATAACAATAGGCATCATACATAATAGGTCCAAAATGAACTGTTTGTTCATTTTCTGCCACATTGATTCCCTAGATCTTACTTGGAGGACTCCGAGTTCTTGAGAAGAATTCCCCTTAAAGAAAGATATCCATGTGTTTTTGGATAAAAATCAGGGATCATGTAAATAATGATTTTTTTCTCCTTTCTTTTTATTTTTTGAAAAGGGGAGGAGGAATGAATTTCCCATACGTTCTGTTCAGAACTTATCATCCACTTACTCTTTAATTCTAAAGGAACTTAATGTCATTAATAGCCATGACCTATAAATTTTGTTCTAGACTATTGCATTTACTGAAATTAAATAATTAGTTCCAAATATGTAAACACATCTCAATTGGGGCTTTTATATAACCATACTCTTGTTCTGCTTGCTTACTGGTATTTATGTCTGCTCACTCCTGTTAATTGGTTAATGTTTGTAAAGTGCTTTTGAGATGAAAAGCTAATGATCCCTGTAGGGAGGAGGGAGTGGGTGGCTTCCTGACAGCTTGCTAAGGGTGTCTGCTGGGGAGTTTGACTGTGAGGGCTTGCTTGTGGGCTCAGGGATAATGAAGAATTCCTTAAGGCTTCGATGTTCCTGCTTCCCGGAACCACTGTGTTCTGGCTTTGCTAAGTTACTCCTTAGATGAAATAAAAATCATAATTCCTGCAAAACTGTAAGACTTTTTTTTACCCACTTACCACTAGAGTTTGCTCAAATGCAGTTGGACAGCATCTCTATGCCATTACAGAAGATAATAGTAATAGAAAACATAAACAGGTTCAAAAAAGATGTTGCTCTTAAAAATTAGGGGCATATGTTTACCATCTTATCTTTTTTTTGTACAATAAGTTTAAAGTGAGCCACATTTTTATTTCTTTATTGTCATGTTTTGAAAGGTGGGACATATCTTTATTTAAAGCTGGCTAAGAAAAATGTAATTGTGAACATTAAAAATTTTCATTCATTTCTGCAACAAATATATGTTAAAAAGGAAAAAGTTTTTAAAAATATTATGTAATTTTGTTTTTGGCTGAAGCTACTGATTTTTAAAATCATTGTATAGGAATGATATTTAGAGTTTCGCTGCATTACATGATTGTAATGCTAAGACATTAAAAATATTATATAATGTTAAATGTATTACTAACTTCGTTTTGGCCTACATGCCTGCTTTTTGTAAGATCTTGTTTCTTGCAATTCCTGTATCTATACATTAGCATTACACAATCATATCCTCGGTCACCTACAAGAGAATATAGCGTCTCTGGGGGCTCTCTCTTGGGGTTTGTGCAATCCGTCCTACAGAGGAATGTGGTATCCAGAGGGACTACATCATGGCCTAGATTTCTCCGTGGGACAAAAGATTTTCCAGCTATTTATTTTTAATCAGTTGGTAATCACTGGGCTACTTAGTGTGTTTCAGAAATACAGCAAAGCTCAGTACAAAGACATTTTTAACATCAGTTTTCATAATGAACAAAATGGAAAAAGTCAAATGCCCCCAAATATTATACACTGACTGGATAAATGATAGATAACCATTTGATGGGATATCATGACACAGTTAGGATAACATGGGGAATGTTATGCTGTAGCATTAAGTAAACCGAAGACAAGATAGAAAAGTGATAATAAACTATGTTCTTAACTATGTAGGATATGCATAGAAACTTCCTTTAAGGAAACATAATGAAACATTAATATTGATCATTCTCTTATTAATGAATATTTTATATTTTTTGAAATTTTATCATGAGCAAGTGTTATTGTTGTTCACTCATTTTCTTTTTTTTCATTTTTATTTTATATTAAAGATGTGGGGTACAATTCAGGGTTAGGTATACAAACGTTAATTATGCAGGTACCCTTGACGAGGTGTGCCCCTCCATCCCCTAGCAGTTTCCCTCAACTGCCAATCCCACCCCCCTTCCCCTGGCAGTTTTCCACTCATTTTCTTTTTAAAATAATTACTTAAAACATACAAAAAGTACCAAAAATGATATAAGTAACTGACATTATAGTACTTACATGAGATTTTCCATGCTAACATTTTGTCTTATTTGCTTAGATCTTTTCAGGTATTTCTTGAGATAAAATGTTTTGTTTGTTTGTTTTGTGTATGTCAGGGTCTCACTCTGTCACCCAGGCTGGAGTGCAGTGGCATGATCATAGCTCATTGCAGCCTCGACTTCTTGGGCTCAGGTAATTTTTTTTTTGGTGGAGATGAGATCTCACTATGTTGCTCAGGCTGGTCTTGAACTCCTCGGCTGAAACAATCTTCCTGCCTTGACTTCCCAAAGTGCTAGGATTACAGGCATGAGCTGCCACACCTGGCCAAGTGTTTTCTTTGTCTCCTTCCCTGGAGGTAATCACTATTGTTGAGGTGTATGAGCTTTATATTTTTGTTACCTGTTTAAGCATCCATAAATGATGCATAATATTATAACAAATATTTTAAGATTATACATAAGGGTTGTTATATATATCATTCCACAATTTACTTGTTCAATCAACCTCTATTTTTTTTTTTTTTTTGAGTTGGAGTCTCACTCTGTCGCTCAGACTGGAGTGCAGTGGCGCTCCCGGCCACCGCAGACTCGCCTGCTGGGCTCCGGCGATCCTTCCACCTCAGCCTTCCGAGTAGCCGGAATTATAGGCATGCACTACCACGCCCGGCTGAGTTTTTGATTCATTGTAGAGATGAGGTCTCACTGCCCAGGCGGGTCTTGAACTCGCGGGCTCAGGCAATCCACTCACCTCAGCCTCCCAAAGGCGTGGGATTACAGGCTGAGCCACCAAGCCCGGCTCAACCTCTATTTTTAAGATTTGTTCATGATGCCATATGTAGAACTAGCTTGTTTTCAAGTGTTATATACAGAATCCCATTGTATTAACATATAATAATTTATTTGAACATTCTCCCAGTAATTCTTTAAGTAGAATATCCTTCAAAGTTGTTTCAGATTGTTTATTCTTATAAAAGTTTGCAATTAATATTCTCACAAGTGTTCTTGTACACATATTTTAATTTCTCTAGATATACCTAAAAGTAGTATCACTGTGTGTAAAGTATTTATATCTTAACTATACCAAATTATTCTCCAATTTATACTCCCAACAGCAGAATACATGACTTACTTTTCAATCTTGTCTACTCTTGAAATTAGACTTTTAAATATCTGCCAAATGGATAAATATATAAAAAAAATCTTTTATGAGTTTTTATGTGCTTTCCCATTTATTAGCTTTTAGGCTTAATTTTGATGTGAATTGCTTGTTTCTTTGCCTATTATTCTATTAGGTCATTTTTTTTTCCTTTTCCTTTTGAATTTTATGCATTTATTATATAGCTAGGATGCTAATTGTCAGTTTTACGCACTGCAAATATCCTCTTCCAGTCTGTGGATTGTTTTTGTATTCCAAAAATTTATTTGATGAATAGAAGCTTTAAGTTTATGCCTTTTGTGTCTTTTTAAAGATATATTTCACTATCTTGAGGTCATAAGTATATTCAATATTTTCTTCTAAAAGAATTTATTATCACATATTGTAGAAACCTAACTTTATTTATTCCTGTGTAGCTAACCATTATCCTGACACAATTTATAAATAGTTGTTTGCTTCTACACACATTTATAATATTGTCTTCATCTTATCTCAACTTTTAAAATATGAGTAGAGTTTGTTTCTGGAACCTTTGTTCTATTTGGCTATTTGGTTATTCTTGTTCTATTGCAATATTATCAACATTATCATTATTGCTACAGCTTTATAGCATGTTGATATTCATCAGAGCAGGTGAGTCTACCTTATTTGTCTTTTTAATAATGCCTTGCCTATACTGTGCATTTTGTTCTTCCATATAAATCTCATTATTATCTTATAAAGTTATTTAAAAAAAGCTTTTGGAGTTTTGATTGGACTTTAATGAAATTTATAGATAATTTTGAGGAGATTGACATATTTACTATTCTAAGTTTTTATATCTCAGAAACATTTATTTTATTAATTAGGTTATGTATATCTTAACATTTTATAATTATTTAAACATATTTATTCTATTTTTCCTATTATTATGAGTATTTGTATACTATTGCTATGAACTCCATTTCCTAAATGAAAGAGTCTGGTGTGCAGAAACTCTATTGATTTTTTTTCTGTATTAATGTGGTTCTCATAAATCTTGTGATCTCTTTTATTATAAGTTTATCTATAGATTCACTTCAGTTTTCTATATAGAAAACCATGTCTTTTTCAATGACAAATGTATTTTTTCTTTTTCACTTATTCTTCTGATTCCCTCTTTCTTGTTTATTGGGTGAACAGAGGCTGCTGTTTATATAATGAGTGCATTTGTTTCTTTCTTTAAAATGGTGATAGAATGCGCTCAACTGAAAAATTACATTTTGCAGCCTCCCTTTTTTATAGGAAAGACCGTTGACTTTCAAGAAAGTTCTGCAAGGTGAAAGATAGCTCCATTTACAACTGCATCCTTTTGCCTTTATTCTATCTTCCTTTCTGATACTTAGTACATGGATATGATGTTTGAAGCTCCAGTCTCTATTTTGGGATCATGCAAAACCCCTGAGAATGCAAGCAAATGTTGAGAATGGTGGAGTAGAAAGAACATGGGCCCTGATGAATTTATGGAGCTGTAATTTTAGCTCAGTGCTGACTCTATCAGTATTTCTCTTAGACAAGAAAACTAACTAAACTTCTATCTTGTTAAAGGCACTATGTTTTATGTTTTTTGTAATATACAGTCAAATTTCATCATAAACGTACATAGTATTGTGTCTCCAGTAGTATTTTGAATAGGAAAAGTGATAGAAGTGATAAAATTGAAAAAAATGCTTTCAATTTTTACTATTAATTTTGTTGTTTACTATTATTTTTTGTAGACACCTTTTTTTCCAGCATATGTTTTCTTTCTTGTTATTTTTTTTAAAACATATGTTTATTTCTCTAAGAGTATTCTCATGAATGATTGTTGAATTTTACCAAATGCTTTTCTGTATCATATCGAATGACAAAATGAATTTTTCCCTTTTTATCTACAAATATGATGAATTACTTTGATACCTTTTTCTAATATTTGTTCTTCATTTCTGGGGTAAAGCCTAAATGGTGACTACAAACTGCCTCTTAATGTAACATTACTTTAAAAATATATTACTGGTTTCACATGCAAATACTGTATTTAAGATTTTTGCATTTATATTTACATGGTGGTTTGGTATACTTTTCATGACTGGCTCTCCGGATTCTTTTGTTAAAGTCTATATTACCTCATGAAATGGCTTGTGCCATCTTTCACTTTATATTTCCCAGAACAATTTATGTATAGTTTTGAGGTTAGGTTTTTCCTTGATTATTCATATAATCTCATCTGTAAAACTACCTTGGTCAGTGATTTTTCTTGTAAGTAAAATTTAAATTCTTTTTGAACTGAAAGTAAGATTCAAACTCTTTAGTGCTATCGCTTTTTAGTGGTTCTCATTTTCTATTCCTGCATTAGATAATTTTGATATTTTTGGCAAAATTTTCAATATTTCGAATTCTTCATATATATTAGTGCAAAGTTATTTCTTATAGCATTTAATGATGTCTTATTTCTGTTGTTGTCTGTTCCCATTTTTATTGTTAATATTATTGTTTATGCCTTTTTTTCATTTATGTGGGGAGATGTCATAGCATCCCAGAGATATTACTTTTCTTAGTCTTTTAAAAAAAACTTATTTTATTCCATATACTTTTTTTTCTATTTTATTAAGCTTTACTAAATTTCTTCTATCTTTTAAAGGTTTATTTTGTTGTTATTTGCTTTCCTAGGTCAACTGCTTATTCTTTTTTTTCTAATAAATTCATTTAAGTAAATCATCCTGCTCTATATACTGCTTTGTCTGTGCTTCACAATTTTGATACACAGTATTTTCATCCTCATTTAATTCTGAGTATATTCCTATTTTTTCTTTGACTTGTAGATACTTTGAAATGTGCTTGTTATTTAAAAAAGATTTTCTGTACACTTGTTGATGTTAGCCCGTTTCTGATGCTATATTTTATTTTATTTTATTTTTTATTTTTTTGAGTTGGAGTCTCACTCTGTCGCCCAGACTGGAGTGCAGTGGCCGCTTCCGGCCACCGCAGCCTCGAACTGCTGGGCTCTGGCGATCCTTCCGCCTCAGCCTTCCAGTAGGCAGAATTACAGACATGTGCTACCATGCCTGGCTGATTTTTAAAAAAATTTTATTGTAGAGGTGAGGTCTCGCTGTCCAGGCGGGTCTCGAACCTGCAGGCTCAGGCAATCCACTCACCTCAGCCTCCCAAAGGCACGGGATTACAGGCTGAGCCACCGAGCCTGGTTTGATGCTATATTTTAATCAATTTTTATGGTGGTGTTGATTTTCTAATCATCTTTTTTTTAATAATCAGTATTTTTTATTATGGTATTATGGGGTACAGTTAAGGGTTAGGTATACAAATACATTTCGTTCAGACACCCTTGTTGATAAGAGGTGTTTCTCCGTCCCCAGACAGATATTTGCTACCATTAATCCCATCTCCCTCCCCCCCCCATAGTTTCCCACTGTCAGTCATTTTCTTATAGTATTACATTGGATGTAGAAGGTCCATTATATGAGTGAGAACATGTCATACTAGGATCTTTGTTGCTGTGAGAGGTCACTCAATATTACAGACTCTAGTTCCATCCAGGTTGCTGCAACATTCATGATTTTGTTCTTTTTTATGGCTGCATAGTATTGCATCGTGTATATGTACCACATTTTTTTAATCCAGTCCTCTTTTGATGGGCAGCATGGCTGCTTCCAGGTTGTTCTATTGTGAAAAATACTGCAATAAAAATACGTGTGCAGGTATCTTTATATAGAGTGATCTGAGTTCTTCAGGATATATTCCCAGTAGGGAGATTGTGAGGTTATATGGAAGATTCATTTTTAGATCTTTTAGGAATCACCACACGTTTCCACAGAGGTTGTACTAGTTTACACTCCCACCAACAGTGTAGAAGTGTTCCCTTTAGGTCACAACCTCTCCAGCAGCTGTTATTTTTTGAGTTATTGAATATTGCCATTCTGATTGGAGTTAGGTAGTATCTCAGTGTGGTTTTGATTTGCATCTCCCTGATGATTAGAGAGGTCGAGCATTTCTTCATGTGTCTGTTGGCTGCTCGAATGTCTTCCTTTGTGAAGTGTCTGTTCATATCTTTTGCCCATTTTATAATGGGGTTGTTTGTTTTTTTCTTTTCAGCATGCTTGAGTTCCTTGTAGATCCAAGATGTTAAGCCTTTGTCAGACTGGTGTTGGCAAATACCTTTTCCCAATCTGTAGGCTATCTCCTTGCTCTCTTGATGGTTTCTTTTCAGAAGCTTGTCAGTTTAATAAAGTCCCACTTGTCTATCTTCTCTCTTATGACCTATGGGTTCCAGGTTTTGTTCAGGAATTGGATGCCAGTTCCAATTTCCATGAGGGAAAGTCCTTCATTTTCTAAGTTTCTTATGGTTTGAGGTTTTACATTTAGGTCTCTGATCCATTTGGAGTTAACCTTTGTGCATGGGGATAGATAGGGGTCCTGTTTCAATCTTCTGCATGTGGTCAGCCAGTTTTCCCACACCATTTACTGAATAGGTTCTCCTCTCCCCAGTGGTAGGTGGTGGAGTCTTTGTCAAAGATGAGTTGGTTGAGAAATTGAGGTTTTGCTTCTGGAATCTCAATTCTATTCCATTGATCTATATCCCTGTTCCTATACCAATACCAAGCTTTATAGTAAAGTTTGAAGTCTGGTAATGTGATACCACCTGCTTTGTTTTTTTTTGCTGACATTGTTCTGGCTATTCTTGGTTGTTTGTGTTTCCATATGAATCCCTGTGTTGTTTTTTCTAGGTCTGAGAAGAATGTTGCTGGTAATTTGATGGGTATTGCATTAAAATTGTAGATTACCTTAGGTAAGATGGACATCTTCACAATGTTGATTCTTCCAATCCATAAGCATGGGATATTTTTCCACTTGTTTGTGTCATCTTTGATTTCTTTGAGCAGTATTTTATAGTTCTCACTGTAAAGTTCTTTCACGTTTCTGGTTAGGAAGACACCAAGGTATTTCATTTTTTTTGTGGCTATTGTGAATGGAATTGTGTTTTTTATTTGGGTTTCTGTTTGTTTATTATTGGTGTTAAGAAATGCGATTGTCTTTTGCACATTTATTTTGTATCCTGAGACTTTGCCAAAGGCCTTTATCAGTGTAAGGAGGTTTTTTGACAGATTCTCTTGGGTATTCAAGGTACACAATCATATCGTCTTTAAGAGAGATAACTTGACTTCCTCTTTTCTATTTTGGATACCCCTGATTGCCTTCTCTTCTCTGATTGCTCGAACCAGGACTTCCAAAACTGTTGAACAGGAGGGGTGAGAGTAGGCATCCTTGTCTTGTTCCAGTTTTCAGGGGAAATGGTTCAAATTTTTGTCCGTTTAGGAGCATGCTGGCTGTGGGTTTCTCATAGATGGCTTTTACTATTTTTTTTTTTTTTGAGTTGGTGTCTCACTCGGTCACCCAGACTGGAGTGCAGTGGCTGCTCCTGGCCACTGCAGCCTTGCCTGCTGGGCTCTGGCAATCCTTCTGCCTCAGCCTTCCAAGTAGCCGGAATTACAGGCATGTGATACCACTCCTGGCTGATTTTTTTATTTATTGTAGAGATGAGGTCTCGCTGCCCAGGCAGGTCTCGAACCCGTGGGCTCAGGCAATCCACTCACCTCAGCCTCCCAAAGGCACAGGATACAGGCTGAGTCACCGAGCCCGGCTGGCTTTTACTATTTTGAGGTATGTTCCCCGTATGCCTACATGTTCGAGGGTTTTTATCAAGAAGGGGTGCTGGATTTTATCAAAAGCTTTTTCTGCATCTAAAGATAAAATCATGGGGTTTTGGTTTTGACATCTGTTGATGCATTTAATTACATTATGGTTTTACGAAAGGTGAACCAGCCTTGTATCCCAGGAATGAAGCCTGCTTGGTCATGATGGTTGATTTTTGAGATGTATTGTTGAATCTGGTTTGCTAGGATCTTGTTGAGAATTTTAGCATCTATTTCATCAAAGATATTGGCCTGTAGTTCTCTTTCTTTGTTGGATCTTTACCTGGCTTGGGTATCAATGTGATGTTGGCTTCGTAAAATGATTTGGGGAGAGTTCCATCTTTTTGAATCACTTGGAATACCTTCAGTAGTATTGGTATCTGCTACTCCTTAAATGTCTTGTAGAATTCTGCTGGAAAGCCATCTGGACCAGGGCTTTTTTTTGTAGGTAGTTTTCTTATCATGTAGTCGATTTCCTTGATTGTTATTGGTCTTTTTAGGGTCTCAAATTCTTCTCGTTCCAACCTACGTAGGTTGTGTGATGTCAGAAAGTCCTCCATTTCCTTAAGGTTTTCAAGTTTGTTTCCATACAAGTGTACATAGTAGTCTCTAATGATCTTTTGTATTTCTTCAGGGTCAGATGTGACTTCATCTTATGTGTTTCTGATTGTGCTTATTTGGTTTTTTTTCTCTTTTTCCTGGTCAATCTAGCTAGGCGACCATTGATCTTGTTTATCTTATTGAAGAATCAGTTTTTTGTTTCATTGATTTTTTTGGTAATATCTTTTTGTCTTCTATACCCCTGATTTGGGCTTTTATTTTTGTGATCTGGATTCTTCTGTTGAAATTAGGGTTTTTGTGGTCTTGCTTTTCCAGCTTCCTTAGGTGGCTTGTTATGCTGTTAATTTGTGCTCCTTTCATTTTCTTCATGTGTGTTTGTAGAGATATAAATTCTCATCTTACTATTGCTTTTAAGGCGTCCAGAGATTTTGGTAAGATGTTTCTTCATTTTCATTTGTTTTCAGGTATTTTTTGATCTCTATTTTGATTTCATCATTGACCCAGGAGTTGTTTAGCATCATGCTGTTTAGTGTCCATGTCTTTGTGGGTTTAGGGGGACCTTGTTGGTGTTAATGTTTTTTTTTAATTCTACTGTGGTCCAAGAAGGTGCATGGTAGAATTTCAGTCCTTTCAAATTTGCTTTTGCTTGATTTATGGCCAATTATGTGGTCGATCTTAGAATACGTCCCATGTGATGATTAGTAGAATGTGTATTCTGTGGTCTTTGGATGGAGTGTTCTGTAGGTATCAATTAAGTCCATTTGGTCCAGAGTCACATTGAGGTTCCAGATCTCCTTGCTGATTGTTTGTCCTGATGATCTGTCTAGGGTTGTGAGTGGGGTATTAAAGTTCCCAGTTATGATGGTGTTAGAGTCAATATCTTTCTTTAGTTTTCCTAGAAGATGCTTTATGAAAGTTGCACTAATGTTGGGTACATATATGTTTAGGATAGATATTTATTGTTGATGGAGTGAACCTTTTATCATTATGTAGTGGCCCTCTGCATCTTTTTAAATTTTTGATAGCTTAAATGGTATTTTATCTGAAATTAGGATCGCAACTCCTCCTTTCTTTTGTGTTCCAAGAGCCTGAAAATTTGTTTCCCATCCTCTTACTTTGAGTCTGTGTATGTCCTTTCTAGTGAGATGGGTCACTTGAAGGCAGTATATTGTTGTCTGGTGATATTTTATCCATTTTGCCATTCTATGTCTTTTCAGTGGTGTGTTTAGTCCATTGACATTCAGGCTAATTATTGAAATGTAAGGGTTTGTGCCAATCATAGAGTACTTATAGAGTTGTTATTCTTCCAGTTGGTTTTTTGTCTTTCTTTTGGCTTTGGGGTTTGTTCATGTGTATTTTATCCTTTTTCCTGTACTCTTGAAGAACATTGTTCTTTTTTCCTTATCTTCTGTGTTTAGTACTTTCTTAAGTGTTTCATGTAGAGGTTGTCTGGTGGCAGCATAAGTTCTTAGGGATTGGATATCTGTGAAAAATTTTAATTCTCCCTCGCTGATGAAGCTTAGCTTGGCTGGGTAGGTTATTCTTGGTTGAAATTGTTTATCTTTTAGAAATTTGAAAATAAGGCTCCAAGCTCTCCTAGCCTGCAGGGTTTCTGTAGATAAATCTGCTGCTATTCTGACTGCTCTTTCATGGTAGGTGATCTGGCCTTTTTTTCTTGCTGCCTTTAGGATTTTTTTCTTTTATGCCTACTTTGTTTAGGTGAATTATTTTGTGTCTAGGAGTTGGTCTTCTCATTTGTTGTCTTGCAGGTGTTCTCTGAATCTCTTGTGTTTGAATTTATGTATCACTATTAGATAAGGGAAGTTTTCTTGAATGATCTCATGGAAAGTTTGTTCCAGTGTGGTCTATGTCTCTCTTTCTGCCTCAGGAAGGCCAATTACTCTTAGGTTCGGTCTCTTGAAGTAATCGCTCATCTCTTGAAGGTTTTGTTCTGTCTTTTTGAGCTTATTTTCTGTGTTTTTAAGAGTTTGGGTTAGTTCTATATTTTGGTCTTCAAGCTCTGAGATTCTTTCTTCTGCTTGGGTAATTCTGCTTTCCATGCTTATCAGTTTGTTATTTATTTCATTCACAGTATTCTTCATTACTGTTATCTCAGATATCAGCTCCTTCCTAGTTTCTTCTTGTGTCTCCTCAATTCTTTTTAATCTCTCCATTAATGTCTTGATATCTTGGTTTGTAGTTTGAGACCCTTCATTCTGGGGGCTCTTCATTGTTTGCATTCTGAAGTCAGTGTTCTCAGTGTCTGCCCTCCCATGGGTCTGGGAGAGACCCATACTCTTCTTTTGGTTTTTCTTCATTTGTGTAGATTTTCCTCTGTCTCCCCCTTTCCCTCCCCTTCTTTAATTCTGTTTTTGGGAAGGTGGGGTTGCTTTTGTTTCTCTTCTGCAATATTCTGTTCTTCCTTATGAGGGTCTTCTGGCTTTGTTCACTTTTGATGTTGGAGTGTGGGCTACAGACTGTACTTTTTGCAGTTTTGAAGTTTAATTGAAGGGGAAGCTGTGGTTCAGAATGTATATGCTGATTCTAGCATCCACAAACAGGTGTATGAGCACACTGGAAACTATTTCCCTCTGCCTTACAATCTGTCCATTCTCCAGTATGTAGTCTTGGTCCCTAAATTAAAAAGGGGATATAAAAGAGGAAAATAATGAAGGAATGAGGGGTCAATAGGAAGTTCGAAAGAGAGAAGAGCGTGAGGGAAAACAGACATACATACCAACTATCAGGTGAGAAAGAGACACAAGGCCGGAAAGAAATGAAAAAAGACATGTAAGAAAGATTCCCTAAAGAATATTGATAGCTATACAGAGACAGACCAATAAAATCATAAAACAGTGTAAGTCAAAAGGCAAACAGCAAACGCGATCAAAACAGTCAAAATGATAAAATCATAAGTCAAAATAAGAGTTCAGACTAAAGTCACTTCAGCTCTGATCTCCGGCCTCTCCCCTTTGTGTTTTGTTTCAGGCAACTAGATTTACTTGCAATTTGGGTTTTTTTTTAAAATTTTTTTAGTCTGCTCTGGTTTAGTCTTGATTCAGCATAGCGGTGGGGCTTTGTCTCCTGTTTAACAATGTTACCTTAGATACCGAGGTAGGGTTTTTTGATAGGTGGGTGGGACAATGGAAGTCTCTGCCTGGAGAATGGCCAAAGCATTTTTTGCAGATCCATTTCTCTCCACTTGTCTGGGTCCCCCAGCTTGGTGTCACATGCTGAGTGCCTCAGCCAGGGTGCGTCCAGAGCTCCAGAACTCCAAAGTTCCAAAGGGCAGGTTGTGAGCGGTGAGAGTGGCTCTGGGCCCCCCACAGCGTACTTCAGCCAGGAATGGGACTGGTGTCTCTGAGGGGTGGGTGCCCAGAGCCTCCCTGAGTGACCGGTGACTTGGTGCTGGGTGTTGGGTGAGAGAAGATGTAGCCAGGGAGGGAGCTAAGATCCAAGACTCCCATGCATGCAGTGGAACAGCAGCAGCAGGGGGCTGCAATATCGGCCCTGCATGGGACTGAAGGTCCCCGGGCCTCGGACCAGTGTGGCTGGTGGTGGGCTGGGGGATGGGGGAAGAAAAGTAAGAGTCTTTTTGCGAACTCACATTCAGAGAATCTCACAAGTCCACCTATGCCGTTGCCATCTTGTCGCCGAGTCTCGATTTTCTAATCATTTTAAACATTCTTTCAGATTGCTCTACTGTCATTGAGGATGTTTCTTCTTCTCTATGTTGCCTGTAGAAATACTCTAGATTGTTCATTTTCTCTCTCTGTCTTATAATTTGTTTTAAAATTGCAAATGCGCCAGGCTTGGTGGCTCAGCTTGTAATCCCAGTGCTTTGGGAGGCCAAGGTGAGTGGATTGCCTGTGCCCGCAGGTTTGAGACCCACCCGGGTAATTTGGCAATAACTCATCTCTACAATAAATCAAAAAATCAGCTGGGTGTGGTAGCCCGCACCCATAGTTCCAGCTACTTGGAAGGCTGAGGTGGAAGGATTGCCGGAGCCCAGTAGGTCGAGGCTGCAGTGGCTGGGAGTAGCCACTGCACCCCAGTCTGGGCGACAGAGTGAGACTCCAACTCACAAAAAAGAAATTGCAAATGCTTCTTTAGCATTGTTTTTTGCTTGACTGTGAGCATTTAGTGCATCCCAGATTGTGGAACTACTTTTTCAAAGTATTATTGTTACTGTTTCTGCTAAAATTCCAAGGAGTTTTCATTAAACTTGTAGCAGTATTTATGTTAGTATCTCAACTTGGAAATCTTATGTTACCTAGATAGCTGAATGCTCCTAATATTCACATAAGTTGAAGACTTGGAGTTTTATTTCTGATAATAGAATTAATTTTTTCCCAGACCCTTGAACAGAAATAATTTCTTATGTTTCCCTGGAGGAAAATGGATTAGAGAGTTTGTAGGCTCCTGATCACAGAGGGATCACCCATTTCAGGGTCCTGGTTACCAGTGAGGGTGTAGGTGTCAGTTCTGCCTTTCAAGACCTGAATGCCATACCTCCATGCATTTCTCCCCAGGAATCAGGGACAATTTTAGGACTAATTTTTATTGCTCTGTTTTTTTTTTTTGATTTGGAGTCTCACTCTGTCGCCCAGACTGGAGTGCAGTGGCCGCTCTCGGCCACTGCAGCTTCGACCTGCTGGACTCCGGCCATCCTTCTGCCTCAGCCTTCCGAGTAGCCAGAATTACAGTCACACGCTACCATGCCCAGCTAATTTTTTGATTTTATTGTAGAGGTGAAGTCTCGCCTGCCCAGGCAGGTCTCGAACCCTCAGGCTCAGGCAATCCACTCACCTCAGCCTCCCAAAGGCACGGGATTACAGGCTGAGCCACCGAGCCCGGCTACTCTGTTTTTTAATTCCCCTTTTATTTATGGCACCTGGAGATTTTCTTTTCTTTCTTCCAAGTTCGCCTATATATTAATTTTTATTTGGTTATATTTTAGCCAGAATTTCTGTGTGGTTTAGCTGGCAGTCTATGTTAGCAGTGGATAAAGGGAGATTAATGTTATTGGAGAGGGAGGAAATGCTTTGGAATATGGAGGAACTAGATGAGGACCAGTGACAGATTGTTCCAGAAAGTCAGTAAGCATCTAGCATTTTCCAGGGACCTCCTGGGGCCTGCTTGACCTGTTTGCTCTTAAGTCATGGCACACTAAGGCTGGTGGCCTGATAGAAATGGCATTTTCTGAGTTGACTTCCTCATTCCTGGTGTCGCACTGCCATGATCACTTGGTGGTACAGGATTCTAACAGAAAAAAGTCATAGTGGTACTACTTTGCATGTACTTACACTGAATAGGAGTAAAGTTTTATGTTTTCAAAAATGCATTAGAAAGTGATCAAAATCACAGGCTGAACATGGTGGCTCACACCTATAATCTCAGCACTTTGGGAAGCCAAGGTAGGAGGATTACTTGAGCCTAGGAGGACAAGACCAGCCTAGACAAGATAGCAAGACCTCGTTTCTACCAAAAAGTAAAAAAATTAGCCAGGTGTGGTGGCATGTGCTTGTAGTCCCAGCTACTTGGGAGGCTGTGGTGGAAGCATTGCCTGATCCCAGGGGATTGATGCTGAGGTGAGCTGTAATCATGCCACTGCACACCAGCCTGAGCAATAGAGCGAGACCTTGACTCAAAAATAAAATAATAATAACAACAGATAGCCCTTTCTGAATGTGACTCTCTTGTTCAGTGCAACCCATATTCAGTAAATGGGTTGTTCCACCAAGAGACAGAAGGGTAGTTGGGTCTGCAGATGTCAGTTTAGTAGAGGAGGTGGGGGCATGTGGCAATAGAGGGGAAGGAATAATACACTGGCTGATTCAAATGAGGAGGGAAGGAAGCAGTAGGGAAGGCTTCCTAGAGGCAGTTTCTGAGCTGTGCCATGAAGGATGAACAGGATTAACCTGTGAGAAAGGAGTAAGGGAACCCACTTGAGTAGAAGAGCTTAGATCTCCCCCTGCAGGGTTTCCAGATCACTGTTGAGTAATCTCTGGGAGGTGGAGCCTAGGGTATATTCAGAGTAGAGGAGGCTGGATCTAGATAAAAAACCTTGAGTATAATATTTGTCTTCATTTGTTTGGGAGATTTTTTTCCCCCTTAGGTCAGAGAAAATGAAATTTTTTATCAACTCAGTAGATGCCTGCATTTGGATTATATTTTGATTCCCTTAATTAACATTCTTTTCATAGATCTAATTTTCCTTTAATAGTTGACTTAGCTCACAACATAAGAATTGACTTAATTGGTTTACTCTAAATGAAATATTGTTGGGAGAAATAAGTAGTTTTGAAGTCTATTGCAAGAAAATTGCTCAGAAGCATTGTTTTTAGTGATCATCATATAAATATAATATTAGGAACTTTATTTTTGAATGTGATAGATATAGACTAAGAAAGGCCATGCAGTTTTTACTATGACAACTCCACATGTGATTTTTCTGAAAGAGATACAATGAGACTTGCAAATTAATGTGTTTAGCATTTTACTCAAAAAATAATGATTTTGTTTCTTGCCTTTATTTATATCACTGCAAAGTTATAAAAAGGAATGAAGTGGAGAGCTTTCACTAAATTGATGGAGATTATTATAGTACTTATAGATTGATGTAAGAGGAAAGATGCTGGACAACACTGGCCCAAAGTCTTTTAATACTCCTTTATAATTATGTGTATGCAGATTCACAGAACATTTATTTTATTCTAGTCTTAGTTTTAATTAAAAATCAGAATAAATATGACCTTCTGTTGCCATGCCTGTCAATTTTACTTAACCTTTTTGTTCCTTTATTTGATAAATCTATTGTACTACTTACCTACTTATCTATATATTTTAGCATCTACCATTAGTCTTAGTGGCCATTGAATTGATGTAGGGAAACATCATACCTGGTTTCTTTAATCAGTGTGCTACTGTTCTCTATTTTTGTTTGCCTAGATTTTATTATTTTTTGTCATCTTTAAAATGGATTAACCCTGGTTTGAATGTGTGAACTGTGAGTGCACTCAACAGTCTTATCGTATGTGGTATTTCTGCAAATGTGAATGAGGATTAACTTCATGCCACCTGCTGCAATAATATCCCTTGTTGATTTGAAGCTAAATTGCAGAAATGGATAGGTGATATATGAATATAGCATGATGCTTTTCTCATATCTCTTTGTTTTTAATACTTAGAAACCTGGGTATTTGAGAAAAATGTAAATTCTGAAAAATGTTAACAATTTTTCTAAAACTTTTTTTAAAAAATAAACTTGTAGGTTTAAACTCATTTAATACAATGAAGAATAAATTGCAGTTGTTTTGCTGAATTTATTATAACCTTACCGAAGATGGAATTCAAATAATTGAAATGTAATTGTTTAATTAAAATGGAAAATATGAAGAAAGTATTGTGTGATGGTCTAAACTCTGGAAAATCAGTGAAAAGACTTCTTGTTTCACTTAAAGTTATTTCATTAAATAGGCCTTCAAATTTTAACCAACTTTTAGAAGCAGAATCAGAAAGATTTTTTTTTTTAAGTAGGGGAAAGATGACTCAGAGGAAGAACAAGAGCAACAACAAAACAAACAAACAAAAAACTAGAGGAGGAGTTTATTACCTGGAGGCATTAAACATAACAAATTTAGCTGACATTTGTCACAATAGTTTCAGTATTGGGTACAAAAGAAAACCTGTTTAGCCATTGGTTTCAAAACAGAGAAGAATCACCAAATCTAGAAGCAATACAACTTAAAATGTTTTCATTGACTCAACCAACACATTTGAAGTGTCACTATTCATGAGGTACTAAGAAAAGTAATGACTGTTCTAAGGCACTCCTGGAAGTGCTGAGGAGGTGTTAGGAGGTGGACAGAACAGTGAATTCCTTCAGGATAAAGAGAGTAGTGGATGGGCAACCCGCAGCTGCCAAAGCTAGCTGGATAAGAGCTTCATTCACTTGGTTGTCTTCGATTAGCCTCGCCTTTTTGAAGTATTTACACTTATTGTTGCCTGGCTGTGTAGGCCATCAGACTTAGAAGCAGGCTAACATCAAAGCCAGGTTCAGAGCCACTATAATGTATCTACTTTCGAGAGTGCTGGTAAGGGGAAAGACAGCTTGGGCAGGTGTGGTGGGATGAATGCCTGCCTTTGTGGGTCTCAGGAATCCCATCAACTATAGCAGAGAAGGAACTTTCTGCTATGTTTCCTGGGGTATTGTCATTCATTCCTCCCCAAGACTGGTTATATGCAAATGAGCTAAACCTAAAGGGTTGGTGATTGGCCTATGAGATAGAGATTTAGCTCTGCTTTTCCTAGCCATTCCACTGCAACTTTTATGGAGATGCAGATTAGAAAGTCCTAGTTGATGGTAAGTTACTGAGACTGACGTTGTCCCATCACCCAGTCTAAATCTGATGTGGGTCCCAACGAATAAGCAGACAACTTGTAACCCGAGCCTTGAAGGGTGAGGAGGAGTCAGCTTAGCAGGTCTAGGAAAAGGAGGGGTAGATATATTCCAGCAAGCACTAAGGAGCAAAGTAATGTTAGAGTACCTTATAAAGAATTACAGGAAGCTCAGAATTGAAGTCCTGAAGGTGAGAAGGAAGTAGTGGTGAAAAATGAGACTAAGTGGACTCTAAATATTTACCATAATACAGTAAGAAAGGGACTGGCAGTAGCAGGACACTGCCAGTGGAGGGAGGGTAGCACATAACAACAATAAGGGTACCTGGTCTCAAACCTGGTGAAGTGGGGACCAAAGGAAGGCCCAAACTTTACCTGAATGATGACCACTTGCATATCTAATTCTGAAATGTACCCTACATCTTTAAAATAAAAAGTAAAATAAAGTTACTTGAACACACACACACACACAACTGAGACTGAAGAGAAATGCAGGGTTCATGATCACTTAGGATGTAGCATGGAAAGTAAGCCTTTGGGACTTTATTTTTAAAGTGATGGAGACATGAATGTGTTTTAAGGAAAAAGTGACAAAATTTGCTTTGTGTTTTGAAAAACTGATCTAGAAGGAATCTGTGGAGATCAGAAAAAAATGGTTGGAATGTTACAACAGCTTGCAAATGAGAAATGATGAGAGCCTGGGTACGGTGGTTGTGCTGGCCAGAAAGGATTCTCTAGGTGAGACAGATGCTTAGTGGAGTGATGATAGGACTTGATAAGCAAGTAAAGGTGTGTGATCTAGAGAAAGAAGAGGGTCCAGAGCACTGCAGGGTTTCTGTCTGGGTAATTGGGTGGGTAGCTCTGCCATTATTACAAGGAGGGGATCAGGAATAGATTTGAAACCAGAAAAGACAATGAGGTTATTTTTGGATATTGCATGCATATACTATTGGGGATATTCACTGTTCACAGAAGCTTGTTATTCAGGAGAGCTTCTAGAGTCTTAGATTTAGGCAGGTGTGGATATAGTTAGCAGGGCTCAGAAAACGATATCCCCAAATAAAGATCTCAGAAGGAAAACATTTTCTCTGGTTTTCTCCCACCCTCCTATCTTTTTTTTTTTTTTTTTGAGTCGGAGTCTCACTCAGTCGCCCAGACTGGAGTGCAATGGCTGCTCCCGACCACCACAGCCTCGACCTGCTGGGCTCCAGCGATCCTTGGGCCTCAGCCTTCCGAGTAGCTGGAATTACAGGCATGCGCTACCACGCCCGGCTGATTTTTTGATTTATTGTAGAGATGAGGTCTCGCTGCCCAGGCGGGTCTCGAACCCGCAGGCTCAGGCCATCCACTCACCTCAGCCTCCCAAAGGCGTGGGATTACAGGCTGAGCCACCGAGCCTGGCACCCTCCCATCTTTCAGTCCCATTCTCTACTAAGGCTGGTCACAGAAATGAGAATCCCTTTTCCTCAAGGCAGCTCATAGAAACCAGAACTTTTCCTGATAGCCAGCCATAAAACCCAAAAATATTCCGTATAAAAACTGACAGTAAAGAAATTATCTGACCTCCCCTGTTAGACTGTCAGTCATAAACCCCCCTTCCAAAGAGGGCCCTGTTCCATACCCAGAAGAATAAATGCATGCTCACAAAGGCGAGGAAGAATCTAGACAGACAGACCTTGCTGAGGTTCCCCACTGTCTATTAGCATTAGATCAAATCCTTTTTGTCCAGTCATATTCCTACATTGCTGTCTATACTTTATAGAACCTAAGCATAAAAATGAACAATTTCCCCTGTATCCTTGGGTTTTCATTCTGAAGGTTCCCATGTACACACAATAAATAAATTTGCTTGCCTTCTCTCCAATTAATCTGCCTTTTGATTTTTCAGTGAACCTTCTGAAGGCCAAGGGGAACATACCCCCTTATTCCCTACACAGTCAGCAAAGGATTATATGAGTGGGCAGGAAGGACAGACCCAGGGTATCAATACCTAATAGGTATTTTAGTAAACAGCTATAAAACCATAAAACACATCTCTATTAACGGGTTTCTTTTTTTCTTCTTCTTATTTTCATTGCAATGTGGCCTGTTAGAATATTTAGCTGAACTTAGGGATAGGTTGGGACTCATTTCTGGTAAGGTGCTTGGGGAAATCAGTTTCTCTTCCCTTCAATGTCTTATTTTAAAAAGAAAGGATGAGACAGCTTGATCTCAAAGTTTAAATTTTTGTAATTATAGGACTTCTTATGAGGTTGTTGGAGGCAATGAAACAAGGGAGCTTCGTGCTTTGTTTTTTGTTTCCTACTGTTGTTTTCTACCTCTGTTTTCTCAGAGGTTTTCTGATCATTGATGGTAGATGATAGAAGGAAAGTCATTGAAGTGGCACAGGAAACATTCCTCACATTGGGAATAACCTTGAATGTGGAATAGTACAAAATTTGAGTAACTCAGAGGTAAGCATTTACCTGTACATATATATATGCCTTAACTCAAATCGTTTCTTTACTATATTTATATTTGAACTTACTGTGGCTACTCGTTGATACAGGGAAATGCTTTAAAACACGGTGTTCTTATTTGTTTATTTTTACATTTCTTTTCCTGGCCTATTTGCCTCATCTTTATAGAGGAGTTTTAAGTTCACTGCAAAACTGAGCAGAAAGCACAAAGATATCCCATATATTTCTTCTCCCCATACGTGCACATAATAGCCTCCCCCTCTGTAGAAATCCCCCACCAGAATGGTGCATTTGTTAGAATCAATGAACCTACATTGACACACCATTGTCACCCCAAGCCAACAGTTCCCACTGGGGCACCTTCTTGGAGTTGTACATTCTATGGGTTTGAACAAATGTATAATGAACATATAGCCACTCTTACCATATCATACACAGTATTTTCATTGCCCTAAAATTTTTCTTGCTCCATCTATTCATCCCTTCCTCTCCACTATGTTCTTATGTTTTGATTTAGGTCATATCATGTATCTGTGTGGTTAAAAATTATTTAGCCACATAATTTTTGAATGTGCATTAAAATATGCAGAATATACATTAAAAATCTAGACACAGTAATATATATTTATCCAGGTTAAAATCTTCATGATTTAATTATTATTATTGTTTATGTTATAGCGTTTAAGTAATAAGTTATAGTAGTTGGAACTTCACTGCTATTGAAAGTTTTCTAGTTTATTTTGGCTAGACCCTCAAGGTTTTTCAGGAGTCATTAGGAGCAGAAACTGTAAATAAAAATATTGCCTAATCGAGTAAACAGCAAAACTATCTGTTTATAGGACCAATTACTTCTGCTTTAGCACAATCATCTCCTTTATTATTTGTCACAATCAGTACCTGATATCTAGGGCCAAATATCTATGATTCAGAAATCACTACTTGCACTTATATTGAAACATTTTGAGAGCTGTGTATGTGTGATGTGTGTCTTCATGTGTGTGTACGTGAGTGTACATGCGCATGCCTATTCAGTACATTTCAGCATCTGAAATGGAAATGAGAAAGAAGGAAACCAGCTGGGGAGTGGGCAGGAAAGAACTGCGATGAATTTATTTTTTGATGATAGCAAAAGAAGAAGAAGAAGAAGGAGAAGGAGAAGGAGAAGGAGAAGAAGAAGAAGAAACGTTAGAGAGACAACAGAGCCAAATGAGAGAGAGAGAAAATAAGTTGGAGCAGCAGCATGCAGGTTTTGGAGGAATTGGGTCTTGTGGAGGAATGTGGTGAGGAATGGCTAATCGCAACAGGGTCCTCAGGGCAGAAACAACTTCTTTCTTTTCTAACGAGAACCCGAATAGCTCAGAGAAGCAGTGGATGTCTGTGTTACTGTAACTTACTGGCTTTTCTCCCTAGCTGAGAAGTAGAGGATTCTCTATTCGTTACTTTATTTGGTTTTTAACCAAGATCAGGTATCTACTACTTGGAAGAGGTGGTTGAATTTTTCTTGGCTTCCTCTAACCTGATTATAAGGGCCACAGTTGTTTTCAGTTTAAGCAAATCAGTCCAGATTTCTTTTTTTTTTTTTTTGAGTTGGAGTCTCACTCCATCACCCAGACTGGAGTGCAGTGGCTGCTCCCGGCCACCACAGCCTCGATCTGCTGGGCTCTGGTGATCCTTCTGCCTCAGCCTTCCAAGTAGCTGGAACTACAGGTGCGCGCTACCATACCCAGCTAATTTTTTGATTTATTGTAGAGATGAGGTCTCGCCAAGTTTCCCAAGCGGGTCTCAAACCCGTGGGCTCAGGCAATCCATTCACCTCGGCCTCCCAAAGCGCTGGGATTACAGGCTGAGCCACCGAACCCAGCAGTTCAGGTTTCTTGATTTAGGCTTCTTGCTAGGAGAAGAACCTTTTCCAGGTGGCAGAGAATTTTCTGGATTAAACATCAGATTGCAGTCTATTGACAGATAGGAAATAAAGTAGTCTTCAGCAATAAACTTTTTCTGGGACCCAAGCAAAGCAAAGAGATGACAAGAAACCAAGTAGAAATGAAACATTAACATTGGACCACAATCCTGCCACATCTCCACATAACTTATTTTAAAAAATCCTCATATTTCTCATAATAATCAAATTAAATTTTATGGGTTCATTTGCAAAATTGTACAATCCACCTTCTTGCTTTACCTGATTTAGGGAACAAACTGTTCTAGCATGAAGAAAATTGGATAATTAGGATCTATTGCTCTGGTGTTGGCAGTATGATCTCTTTTGAGGGATGACGGGTAAAAAAAAAATTTTATGTGGGTTTCTGTTCACTTGATATCATTCTTCTCCAGATGCTTATCAGCAGGGCTATCTTTTTAAAAAAAATCTTTGATGCCTAGTATCAAAGGTGCCTGACCCACAGTGTACATCAATATTGTTTCCTGGGTGAATGAATAACAAGAGCAGAAAAATCTTTGCATCTAAAACAGAGGAGGAAATCATAGCAACAATAATGCTGCTGATAAAGGTAATAGCTAACACTTACTGAGAGCTTACTATGAGATTGACACTCTTTGAAGTAGTTTATGTATGTTGACACATTTGATCCTGGCAATAATGAGATACTATCATTATACCAATTTTATAGATGAGGAACTAAGACAGAGCTGCTAAGTAATTATACATGATCTCACAGCTCAAAAGTGCTGGAGTCAGGATTTGTATCTTAGACATCCAGGGTCTAGAGACCATGCTCTTTTACCACTAAGCTAAGCAAGCAGCGAATCCTTCCAAGCCCATTTGTTTTAGGCGGTTGTGATATAAGCAAACATTACTCTTGGGGTGAGCTATGGTCCAAGTCTGCAGGAGAGATGTCATGCTGTGAAGATGACATGAATATTGACACACCTACACTTTTTTTTTGTTTTTTTGAGTTGGAGTCTCACTGTGTTGCCCAGACTAGAGTGCAGTGGCCTCAGCCTCCTGAGTAGCCATCTAAGTTTTTTTAAAAAATATATCGTGTTTTTTATTTTGATAATGTGGGTTACAGTTAAGGGTTAGCTATACAACCTTTGTTGATAAGAGGTATCTCCCCGTCCCCAAGAGATATTGACTACCGTTAATCCCATCTCCCTTCCCCTCCCACCCCAGTTTCCCAACACTGTCAGTCCTTTTCTTATACTATTATGTTGAATGTTCAAGGTCCAATATATGAGTGAGAACATGTGATACTCAGATTTTTGTTTCTGTGAGAGGTCACTCAGTATTATAGACTCTAGTTCCATCCAGGTTGCTGCGAAATGCATGATTTTGTTCTTTTTTATGGCTGCATTTAAAATCCAGTCCTCTTTTGATGGGCAGCATGGTTGCTTCCAGGTTCTTACTATTGTGAACAATGCTGCAATAAACATATGTGTGCAGGTATCTTTTTTATAGAGTGATTTGAGTCCTTCAGGGTATATTCCCAGTACGGGGATTGCGGGGTCATATGGGAGGTTGATATTTAGAGTTTTTAAGAAACGTCACACTGCTTTCCACAGAGGTTGCACTAGTTTGCACTCCCACCAACAGTGTAGAACTGTTGCCTTTTCACCGCACCCTCTCCAGCAATTATTGTTTTTTGAGTTATTGATAATTGCCATTCTGACTGGAGTTAGGTGGTATCTCAGTGTGGTTTTGATTTGCATCTCCTTGATGCTTAGTGAGGTTTAACATTTCTTCATGTGTCTGTTGGCTGCTGGAATGTCTTCCTTTGAGAAGTGTCTGTTCATATCTTTTGCCCACTTTACAATGGGTTTGTTAATTTTTTTCTTTTCAGCACGTTTGAGTTCCTTGTAGATCCAAGATGTTAAGGCTTTGTCAGACCTGGAGTTGGCAAATACTTTTTCCCAGTCTGTAGGCTGTCTCCCTGCTCTCTTGATGGTTTCTTTGGCTTTGCAGAAGCTTGTCAGTTGAATGAGGTCCCACTTGTCTATCTTATCTCTTATGGCTTGTGGGTTTCGGGTTTTGTTTAGGAATTGGATGCCAGTTCCAATTTCCATAAGGGTATGTCCTGCATTTTCTAAGGTTCTTATGGTTTGGGGTTTTACATTTAGGTCTCTAATCCATTTGGAATAATTTTGGTGTATGGAAATAGATAAGGGTCTTGTTTGAGTCTTCTGCATGTGGTCAACCAGTTTGCCGAGCACCATTTATTGAATAGGTTCTCCTCTCCACAGTGGTAGGTGGTGGAGGCTTTGTCGAAGATGAGTTGGTTGAGAAATTGAGGATTTGCTTCTGGAATCTCAATTCTATTCCATTGGTCTATATGCCTGTTCCTGTACCAATACCAGGCTGTTTTGATTATTGTAGCTTTATAGTAAAGTTTGAAGTCTGGTAATGTGATACCACCTGCTTTGTCTTTTTTACTGAGGATTGTTCTGGCTATTCTTGGTCATTTGTATTTCCATATGAATTCCTGTGTTGTTTTTTCTCCGTCTGAGAAGAATGTTGCTGGTAATTTGACGGGTATTGCATTAAATCTGTAGATTGCCTTAGGTAGGATGGACATCTTCACAATGTTGATTCTTCCAATCCATGAGCATGGAATATTTTTCCACTTGTTTGTGTCATCTTTGATTTCTTTGAGCAGTGTTTTGTCGTTCTCACTGTAAAGTTCTTTCACGTTTCTGGTTAGGAAGATGTCAAGGTATTTCATATTTTTGTGGCTATTGTGAATGGAATTGTGTTTTTTATTTGGGTTTCTGTTTGTTTATTATTGGTGTAAAGAAATGCGATTGTCTTTTGCACATTTACTTTATACGCTGAGACTTTGCCAGAGTCCTTTATCAGTGAAAGGAGGTTTTTGACAGATTCTGTTGGCTTTACAAGGTACACAATCATGTCATTTGCAAAGAGAGATAACCTAACTTCCTTTTTCCTGTTTGGATATCCTGATTGCCTTCTCTTCTCTGATTGCTCCAGCCAGGACTTCCAATACCATATTGAACAGGAGAGGTGAGAGTGGGTATCCTTGTCTTGTTCCAGTTTTTAAGGGAAATGGTTCAAATTTTTGTCCGTTTAGGAGTATGCTGGATGTGGGTTTCTCGTAGATGGCTTTTACTATTTTGAGGCATGTTCCCCATATGCCTAGATATTCAAGGGTTTTTATCAAGAAGGATGCTGGATTTTATCAAAAGCTTTTTCTGCATCTAGTGATATAATCATGTGGTTTTTGTTTTGACATCTATTGATGTATTTAATTACATTTATGGTTTTACGAATGTTGAACCAGCCTTGCATACTGGGGATGAACCCTACTTGGTCATGATGGATGATTTTGAGATGTGTTGTTGAATCCTGTTTGCTAGGATATTGTTGAGAATTTTAGCGTCTATGTTCATCAAAGATATTGGCCTGTAGTTCTCCTTCTTTGTTGGGTCTTTACCTGGCTTGGGTATCCATGTGATGTTAGCTTCATAAAATGATTTGGGGAGTGTTCCATCTTTCTCAATCGCCTGGAATACCTTCAGTAGGATTGATATCAGCTCCTCCTTAAATGTCTTGTAGAATTCTGCTGGAAAGCCATCTGGACCAGGGCTTTTTTTGTGGGTAGTTTTCTTATTACATAGTCGATTTCCTTGATTGTTATTGGTCTATTTAGGGTCTCAATTTCTTCTTGTTCCAACCTAGGTAGGTTGTGTGATGTCAGAAAGTCCTCCATTTCCTTAAGGTTTTCAAGTTTGTTTCCATACAAGTGTACATAGTAGTCTCTAATGATCTTTTGTATTTCTTCAGGGTCATATATGACTTCATCTTTTGTGTTTCTGATTGTGTTTATTTGGACTTTTTCTCTTTTTTTTTTGGTCATTCTAGCTAGGGGTCCACTGATCTTGTTTATCCTTTTGAAGAACCAGCTTTTTGTTTCATTGATTTTTTTTGTATTATCTTTTTGTCTTCTATGTCCTGGATTTGGGCTTTTATTTTGGTAATCTGGATTCTTCTGCTGAAATTGGGGTTGTTGTGGTCTTGCTTTTCCAGGTTCTTTAGGTGGTTTGTTAGGCTGTTAATTTGTGCTCCTTCCGTTTTCTTCATGTGTGTTTGTAGGGATATAAATTCCCCTGTTACTACAGCTTTCATAGTATCCCAGAGATTTTGGTAAGATGTTTCTTCATTTTCATTTGTTTCCAGGTATCTTTTAATCTCTGTTTTGATTTCATCATTGTCTCAGGAGTTGTTTAGCATCATGGTGTTTAGTGTTCATGTCTTTGTGGGTTTTGGGGGTACCTTGTTGGTGTTAATGATTATTTTTATTCCATTGTGGTCTGAGAAGGTGCACGGTAAAATTTTGGTCCTTTTAACTTTGCTTATGCTTGATTTATGGCCAAGTATGTGGTTGATCTTAGAGTACGTTCCATGTGGTGATGAGTAAAATGTATATTTTGTGGTCCTTGGATGGAGAGTTCTGTAGGTATCAATTAAGTCCATTTGATCAAGAGTCACATTGAGGTTTCGGATCTCATTGCTGATTTTTTGTCCTGATGATCTGTCTAGGGTTGTGATTGGGGTGAAGTCCCCAGCTATGATGATATTGGAGTTGATATCTTTTTTTCGTTTACCTAGAAAGGTGGTTTATGAAAATTGGTCCTCCTATGTTGGGTGCATATATGTTTAGAATGAATATTTCTTGTTGATGGATTGGACCTTTTATCATTATGTGGTGGCTTTCTGTATCTTTTAAAATTTTTGTTAGCTTAAAGGGTATTTTGTCTGAGATTAAGATCGTGACTCCTCCTTTCTTTTGTGTTTTGTTTGCCTGAAAATTTGTTTCCCAATCTCTTACTTTGAGTTTGTGAGTGTCCTTTCTAGTGAGGTGAGTCTCTTGTAGGCAATATATTGTTGCCTGGTGATATTTTATCCATTTTGCCATTCTATGTCATTTCAGTGGTGCATTTAGTCCGTTCACATTTAAGCTAATAATTGAAATGTGAGAGTTGGTCCCTATCATAATGTTCTTACAGAGTTGTTGTTGCTCTTCCTGTTTGTGTGTTGTCTTTCTTTTGGTTTTGGAGTTGGTTCATGCGTGTTTTTAATCTTTTGCCTCTATTCTTGTGAAGAATGTTGTTCTTCTTTTTTCCTTTTCTTCTGTGTTCAATACTTTCTTAAGTGTTTCATATAGAGGTGGTCTGGTGGCAGCGTAGGTTCTTAGGGATTGGATATCTGGGAAAGATTTCAATTCTCCCTCACTTATGAAGCTTAGCTTGCCTGGGTAGGTTATTCTTGGTTGAAATTGTTTATCTTTTAGAACTTTGAAGACAGGTCTCCAAGCTCTCCTAGCCCGGAGGGTTTCTGTAGATCAATCTGCTGCTATTCTACTTGGTCTTCCCTGGTAGGTAGTCTGACCTTTTTCTCCTGCAGCTTTTAGAAGTTTTTCTTTTATACCTACTTTGTGTAAGCAAATTATTATGTGTCTGGGAGTTGGTCTTCTCATTTGTTGTCTTGCAGGTGTTCTCTGAATCTCTTTTGTTTGAATTTTTCCATCACTGAAGAGATGAAGGAAGTTTTCTTGAATGATTTCATGAAATGTTTGTTCCAATGTGGCCTCTATTTTTCTCTCTGCCTCACGAAGGCCAATTACTCTTAGGTTCGGTCTCTTGAAGTAATCATTCATCTCTTGAAGGTTTTGTTCTGTCTTTTTAAGCTTCGTTTCTATGTTTTTGACAGTTTGGGTTAGTTCTGTGTTTTGGTCTTTGAGTTCTGAGATTCTTCTGCTTGGCTAATTCTGCTTTCCATGCTTATTAGTTTACTGTTTATTTCCATCACAGTATTCTTTATTGCTGTTATTTCTGACATCAGCTCCTTCCTTTTTTCCTCTTTTCTTTCCTCAATTTTTAAAATTCTCTCTGTTAATGTCTTGATGCCTGGGTTTGTTGCATGTGACCAGTCATTCTGGGTGCTCTTCATTGTTTGTGTTCCGAAGTCTGTTTTCTCAGTGTCTGACCTCCCAGGGGTCTGTGTGAGACCTATACTCTTCTTTCAGTTTTTCTTCATTTGTGCAGTTTTTTCACCTCCCTACTTTTTCCTTCCCTCCACATCACTGTCTTCTTTAATTCTGTTATTCAGGGGTAGAGGGGTTGCTTTTACTTCTCTTTGTTCAATCTCTTATTCTTCTTTAAGTATATCCTCTTACATTGTTCAATTCTGGAGTTGCATTGTAGGTTTGGTCCTCTTTGAAGTTTTGAGGTTTACTTAAGGGGAGAGCTGTGATTCAAAATCTTTCCACAGGTCCTGATATCCGCTGACAGGTGTATGGATTATCTGAAACCTGTTTCCCACTGCCTTGGAATCTGTCCATGCAGTGGGGTTGTAGGTTTACTCCCTGAAATAAAATGAGGTTAACAGAGGGAAGAGAATGGGTTAGACAGTGGGTGGAAGAGGGTGATGGAGAGAGAGAGAGGAGTAAGGGAGAAAACAGACCAGTGTACCAACAAATGGAGAGAGAGACATAAACTGAAACAGATAAAAACAATAGACCATGGCTACAGACTAACCAACTCCCATACAAAAAAAACTAAAATATACAATGATGCTAACATACAAGCTAACCAATCTCCTTATTGGTGTGCTATTCCTCTATACAAAGATATAGTTTACAGAGAGGAGAATAGAGTAGAAAAGAAAGAAGAAAATAAAAAGAAAAAAAAAGGAACAAAACAAAAGGAATAGAATCTGTCAGTAAACTAACAGAACCAATCAAGCACACTCTGAGACTTTTCATTTAAGTCCAATGTCCTTTCAGTTCTTATTTCTAGCTGTCTTCTCAGGCTGGTAAATTTGTTCACAGTTGGGGTCAGCCTTGACCTGCTGGACTCTGGGATCCTTCCACCTCAGCTTTCCAAGTAGCTGGTACTACAGTCCCACGCTACCATGCCTGGCTAATTTTTTTTTTGATTTATTGTAGAGATGAGGTCTCACCAAGTTGCCCAGGTGGGTCTTGAACCTGTGGGCTCAGGCAATCCACTCACCTCAGCCTCCCAAGGTGTGGGATTACAGGCTGAGCCACCAAGCCCGGCTGACACACCTACTCTTAATGTGGTATAGAAAGAACTTCAATTAGCAAACTTGTGGGCCTGTGTGCCTCTGACCTGGTTGATTCCCTGTAGTACAGCTTCATTGACCTGGGACATTTCTGAGAGCCTCAGTGAGAAGCCAGGGAGTAAATAGGGCCCATATCCATCCTAATATTCTCATCCCCATAGAATCTTTGCACTATTTCTTTTTTTAGTTTGGAAGACTGCTGAAGGAAAATCACATTCAACTGAATTTCATTTATCCTTCTTCCCAATCTTCCAACTTGGACTAGCCTTAATGACTGTCTCTCATTTCCCTCATTTGTATAAAAGAGATGATAATAATCCCTGTCTTGCAAGATTGTTGGTGAAATTAAATGACTTGTTGCATGCAAAACTTTCAGAAAAGTGCTTGGCACATAGTAAGTGCTCAAAAATTATCAGTTCTTAATCTTATAAAACTTTGTATCCATGAGACTTCCATTTAACTGAGTTTCTAGCACTTGAATAATTCCAGTTCAACTAAAGTAAAAGGTAGAACCATTAATTTGAAAACTCATTTTATCAATTTACCCCGCACTATGTTGGGAAAGAGTGAAGGACTTAAAAACTCAAGCACTTTATTTCAGAGATAGAAAAACTGAGGCTGAGTGAGGTCAGTGGACTTGCTTAGCATCATGTAAATAATCAATGCATAATTACTAAACAAGCCAGATAAAGAATTCTTAAGCAGTTATTCTAATTGAGATGAGTATGTATTATGTAGTTTTTATTGCATTAGTACTAATGGTAATGAGGCTGGTGAAACCCAGGAAGGTGGACCTTCTTCCTGAGAGGGCCATGACCTATTTCAGGATGCCAATTGGGAAATAGCCCAAATGCTTGTCAAGAGTTTTTCTTTTTTTCTTTTTTTTTTTCTTTTTGAGTTGGAGTCCCACTCTGTTGTCCAGACTGGACTGCAGTGGCCGTTTCCGGCCACCACAGCCTCTACCTGCTGGTCTCCGGCAATCCTTCTGCCTCAGCCTTCCAAGTAGCTGGAACTACAGATGTGCGCTACCACAACGAGCTAATTTTTTGATTTATTGTAGAGATGAGGTCTCGCCAAGTTGCCCAGGCCGGTCTCGAACCCACGGGCTCAGGCAATCCACTCACCTCAGCCTCCCAAGGTGTGGGATTACAGGCTGAACCACCGAGCCCAACTTGTCAAGATTTTTACATACAGTTAGTAGCAAAATTAAGCCCTATTTTCCTTGTGAAAATCGCTGGCTACTGACTATTAATAAAATGCCTTCCCATCTGATGCACAGGAAGATGTTGTTTGCTGTCGCTTCTCAGTCTCTGGAGTGGGTATTTTTATTTACTGATTTTCTTTTAGAGAAGAAGGAAATGCTATTTTACCAAAAATTTGCCTAGAAAAGCACAAGTTTTAAGTGGGAGGATCTGCTGGTTGGTTCCCATGTGGTGAAAGGATAAGAGCCATGGAATCTCTTGAATTCCAAGAGGTTTTAGTGACTACCTGGTCCAAGTCTTACACTTGACTGATATACTTGTGCAAGGTCATACAGCTGGTGGGCAGAGGAGAGGCTGCAGCCCCAGCCTGTTTTGAGTCCTACTCCTATTGCCCAGACACTTTATGCTGGTGTCTGATAATGTTTCCATATAAGACCAATTGGGAAATTGTCCAAATGACCATGGCAGTGGTATCTGAGAAGCATCTTGACAGTTTGTGAGATTTAGGACCCTTCATTTCTCACTCCTTACCTTGGAATTTAACACCTTTAATTGACCAGATATTTAGATCATTTGACTTTGGAAATTAAGAAAAGTTTTTTTTAAACTTCCTGAAAATGCATAGTTTGAATTGTGGTTGCAGTTTCTAAGAGAGCTAATTGTGTTTTGGACTTTTAAAAATAAGACAAGAAATAGAATTATTAGTACTTCTGTGTCTTATTTGTATGGTTTGGAACTTTGCAGCCTTTGACATCTATGCCATGCATAACACTAAAAAAATAATTGAGTGGGATACTCTGGTTTTTCTTTAGATCATATACATCTTTAGCCTTTTAAAAATATTTGAGTGGGAAGGTTAGAGTCCTGGGAATGTGAATCGAGTTGATTTATGCTTCCTGGGAAGTGGCAAGGATTTTAGATGTTGATTAGACTGTTGGGAGAGAATGAGTATGATATTCAAAGGCAAAGCCACCTTCAGGAAGAAAACTTAGGATCAGTTGGGAATTTAGCTCCAGAGGTAGGGGAGAACTGAATATCTCAGGTAGAAACATCGATTGACAGTTTGAGTGAAAGTCTGAGAAGAATACTTTTGGTATTTCATTGGTATGTTATATCTGACTGAAAGTGTCAGACTGGCGTGTGGGAACCTTCAGGGGCAGTAGGATCAGAAAACCAGGGTAAGACTGGAGGAACAAGAACAGAGATGCAACAGTGGCAATGGGGAAGTGAAGCAGCTCTCTCCGATGGCAACAAAAATGGTACCAAAGAAAGTGACACCACCAACTGTATATATGGAAAATAAATTAAGGTTACCAAGGACAGCATTTGAGATGCCTAAGATAAGTTCATTAAAAGGGACATGACTTGGATCCCCAGTGTCTTTACAGGATAGGGCAAAAGAGGAATGTTTTTAATTCTTCCCAAAGCGGATGTTGCTGGGCACGTTGGCATTATCCCTGGGAAACTAGGTGTGGCAGGGATGGGAGGCATCTTTCCCCTTATGGAAACAGCATCTCTTCTCACTTGGTCCAACTCTCCCCCTCGGAGGGTCATATGAGAATCTCTTTTTGGAGCTTGCTGATCAAAATTTCATGTGTAACCTTACTGAGAGCTTTATATTTTAAAGAAGAATTTAAAAATATGCAACAAGTCCCTAAGTAAGAGAAATGAACTGAGATTGGAGAATAACACAAAATAGGATTGACATTTCAGGTTGGAATGCCACCTTCAAAAGGTTGCTCTTCCCCACTTTCCTTTCTTGGTTAAACTCTGACGTCATTTGGTCACTTATTTTAAGGACAGAGCTTTTCCTAGGCACCTGTCACTGACAGTTCTTGCTATCTTTGTCTTATTTGCCTCAGAGTCTCCAATGTTTCACACTCTTCATTAGGCTTGCAGATTCTTGTTAAATACTGAGCAGGGAGTAAGTCCAGTTTCCATCGTGAACCCTTCAGGAACTCCTGACATTTAATTATGTTTTAACCAACATGTGTTTATGACCTTTGTTTTCTTCTTCAAAATTAGAAATAATTGGCCAATTATCTTAATAGTGTAATTTATATTCATGTAAATTGTAGAATTTTAGGACTGAACAACATAATGTTTGTTATGTTTAAACTTTATTGATTGCTATAATTAATAAATTTTAATAACTGAACAATTTGTGATTTTTATTATAATAAATTTTAAAAATGTAATGAACTCTATAATAACATAAACTCTTTGCTGAAGAGATTTCACAAAGAATACTAAAATAAATTCTCAAAGTAGTAGTATTTTAAAATATAAATTCTCATTGTTAAATTGTGGTTAAAACTACCACAAAAAGCCAAACACTTTTAAAATCCTTTCTTCCTTAAAAGTAAGTTAAAGTAGAAAGTTCTTCTAAGATTTAAAATTTGTTTTGGCCAAAGTTCCAGTTTGTTCTCTTCCAACTTTTGTACTTTAAGATGCTATTTTGAATTTCAAGATCATCCTGTATGAATACACACTTAGAATGTTTCAGAGAATTATTATGCTGCAAGTTCAGAATTCAGGATGAGATAGCTGGATGTATCATTCTGACCTGACCTAATTTAGATGGCTCAGTATCACACATGAGACGCATTTTAATAGGTTTTGTTGGTAACTTTAACCATAAGAATATCATTTTTACATTATTCCTGTTGACAAGAAAAAACTTGACAAAATTAATAAGATTTCTTTACCTATTATGGCTTTAACTCAACTCTTTTAGGAATAATAAAACTTGTAAAACTGTCTTATAAGCATAAATCCTCATGGATTTCATTATATAATTTTTAAACTGTAGCTTTAAATAACAGTTTTAATCCCTTAACATTAAAGATACCTCTTATAAAAATAGAGGTAGGAAGGATTACCTTTTTGTTAAGAGAAATACAATAATATGAAGAAAAGAAATGCAATTGTACATTTTTGATAAGTCGGTAGCATGCTACATCTGAGTAGTTCCTCATGTTTCACTTTGATATTATATTCTGTACTTTTATGTCAAATTTCATCCTCTTTTTAACAAATCACCAAAACAGATGACAGTGAAACAGTGAGACTTTCTCGGTCATGTTCTTATTTCCCCAGACCTACTATAATTTAGTGCAGACAAAAATTGTGGAAGGAAACCCACAATTGATTCAGTCAAATTTGTATGCATATGGTGTTATATGTGAAGAGAAATAACAAATAAGTACCTGTTTTATTGAGTTAAAAACTTTTGTGAGAAAAAAAGTGAAGGAAAAATCAATCAAACATTTGCATTTTGGAAACAAACAATATTTAAACATTGGATGTTTCTTACATACTTATGTCTATTTGGTATATCTTCATGAATGTTTTCAGATCTCAGAGAAAAATTTGTTGGAGTCATTCAGCTATTTATTTCATAAATATTTATTTACAACCAATCACTTTTCTAATATCTGAAAATAAACAGCAAATAAAACAGATAATATATTTCTGCCCAAATAGAGTATACACAATAACACTAGAGTGAAACCATCAGTCAAAAAAAAATGCATGTACTTGTATATATATATATTCTTATGTATATGAGTATATGGGTATATTGACAAATAAAAATATAATCAATTAGGTATTATGAGCATAAAAAAGGGAATGAGAGTGGGAAGTGTTATGGGTTATTAGGGGGTATGTGAAGACTTTACTGAAGAGATAGTATTTGAATAGACTTAGAGAACTGAGGTACTGAGGTCCATATCATGGAGCAGAATATTCTAACCAAAGGGAACTGAAATACAAGATCCCTGGGAAGAGAAGGTGCCAGCTTGCTCCCAGGCAGACCAGAGCAGCAAGAGAAAGCACAAGAGTATTACTAAAGAGAGTGAGGCCTAGCTTGGTAGGAAATGAAAGGCCATTTTTTTTTTTTGAGTTGGAGTCTCACTCTGTTACCCAGACTGGAGTGCAGTGGCTGCTTCTGGCCACCGCAGCCTCGACCTGCTGGGCTCTGGCGATCCTTCCACCTCAGCCTTCCAAGTAGCTGGCAATGCGCTACCATGCCTGGCTAATTTTTTTGATTTATTGTAGAGATGAGGTCTCGCCAACTTGCCCAGGTGGGTCTTGAACCCGTGGGCTCAGGCAATTCATTCACCTCAGCCTCCCAAAGCGCTGGGATTATAGGCTGAGCCACCGAGCCCAGCTGAAAGGCTATTTTTAAGGATCCTGCCTTTTGCTCTGCATGAGATAAAAAGTCATTGTATGGTTATGAGCAGAAGAAGCAATTTCTCTAAATTGTGCTTTAATAGTATCACTTCAGCTTCATGTGGAGAATATGCTGGCAGAGATAGAGCAAGAGAGTAAAAGGTCAACCAATGTATGATGATGGCTTTGCTGGGTCATACCAAGAGTTACTGTCAGAAGAGGTTGGATTGTGGATATTGTATTTTCAAGGTAGAGAATAATAGAGCAGACTGATAGAGTGCATACTGCCTGTGAGAATAAGAGAATAAGGAATTACTCTAAATTAATTGACCTAGGCAACCAGAATGCGAGAGGCTTCAGGGGACTGAGGCGAGGAAATCTCTAGAATGCAGGTTTTAGGTGTTGCTAATTTTGGGATGGTATTAGACAACCATGTGGAAATGTTAAATAGGGCATTGAATATAGAATTCCAGAGTTCAGAGGAGACCCAGGTTGAGACATAAATTTGAGATTCAGAAGCATGTAGGTGATATTTAAAACATGAGATAAGTTGAAATCATTAAAGAAATGATTATCTATAGGGATGACACAGGATGGAGCTCTGGGGGAACTTCAATACTGAGAGATTGGGAATAGAATCAGTAAAGAAGATTCAGCGGTAGTCAGTGAGATAGTAGAGAAGGTAGGTGAGAGTGATATTTATAGTCAGATGCTCTCTTCTGTTGAATTAAAATATATGTCTATCCTTTTGTCAGTACCATATTGCTTTTGATGATTCTTTTATACAGTATGTACTCAATGTTGTCAATATGTTCTTAGTAACTGCAACTTTAAGTGAAATGATGTATAATAAATCATTATTTTTTTCTCATCAAAAAAACAACAACAACATTGAATTAAACAATGTCATTTGAGACCCTGCTATACATTCTTTCACTGAAAGTCTCAATTTCCAGGAACCTATCAACAATGTTAAGTAAGGTTTTACTGTCTTTAGTTTTAAAAACAATTTGTGTGACTTCTCCAAATTTGTTTTTCAAAATTGTTTAGCTCTTCCAATTCTTTTGCCTTTTCACGTGCATTTTACAATCAGCTTTTGACTTTCTTAAAAAAAATCTTACTCAAATTTGGATTAGACATACATTTTGTGTCTATATAAGCTAGGGGAAAATCGACACCTCAATTATATTGAGTCTACCACTCCATGAGTGTGATATTCTCACTGTTAGACCCGATTTGATATTTTTCATCAGTGTTTCATGGTTTTCATGATACAGATTGACACCTATTTTGTTTGGTTTATACATAATTATTTCATTTTTGAAACTATTATAAATACTATTTTTCAATTTCCAATTGTTTGTTGCTATATATTATATTTTTTGTTTGCTTCTTTGAGATTTTCTAAGTAGACAGTATTGTCTGTGAATAAAGATAATTTTGTTTCACCCTTTACAATTTGTATGTCTTTTATTTTTCCTTCTGGCAATGGAAAGGACCTCCACATGTGATTGGCTGTCACACTACTACAAATTGCTTCCTTATAGTTTTTTGGTAAATGTTCAGGATCTGTTTATGAGTGAGAACATGTGATACTCAGTCCTTTGTATCTGTAATAGATCACTGAGATCATAGACTCTAAATCCATCCAAGTTGCTGTGAAGTCCTTCTTTATGTTTGTCCTTCTTTATGTCTGCATGACATTCCATTGTGTATATGTACCATATTGTTTTGTCCAGTCCATTTTTAGTGGGCAGCATGGCTAGTTCCATGTTTTTGCTATTATGAAGAGTGCTGTAATAAACATGCGTGTGGAGGTATCCTTTCTGTAGAATAATTTGAGTTACTCCAGGTATATTCCCAGTAGGGGGATTGTTGGATCATATGGAAGGTCAATTGCTAGTTCTTTTAGAAATCGGCACACTATTTTCCATAGAGGTTTGAATTTGTTTGCATTCTCACCAACATTGTAGAAGCATTCCCTTTTCTCTGCATCCTTGCCAGCTTCTGTTTTTTTTTTAAAATTTATTTTTATTTTTTTTTGAGTTGGAGTCTCACTCGGTCACCCAGAATGGAGTGCAGTGGCTGCTCCTGTCCACCACAGCCTCGACCTTCTGGGCTCTGGTGATCCTTCCGCCTCAGCCTTCCGAGTAGCCGGAATTAGAGGCGCATGCTACCACGCCTGGCTGATTTTTTGATTTATTGTAGAGATGAGGTCTTGCTGCCCAGGCAGGTCTCGCACCCGCGGGCTCAGGCAATCCACTTACCTCAGCCTCCCAAAGGCGCAGGATTACAGGCTGAGCCACCAATCCCGGCTTGTTGTTTGTTTTATTAATGATGGCCATTCTTATTGGGTTAGGTGGTATCTCAATGTGGTTTTGATTTGCATTTCTTTGATGATTAGTGAGGCTTAGCACTTTTTCACATATCTGTTGGCTGCCTGTATAGCTTGTTTTGAGAAGTGTCTATTCATGTCTTTTGCCCACTTTTTAATGGTGCTATTTGGTTTTTTCCCTTTTGGTATGCTTGAGTTCCTTGTAGATCTTGGATCTTAGGCCTTTGTCAGATATACAAATATCTGACAAATGGGGCAAATATTTTTTCTCCCATTCTGTGGGCTGTCTTCTCACTCTTTTGATGGTTTCTTTTGCTTTGCAGAAGATTTTTTGTTTAATGAGGTCCCACTTGTCTATCTTTTCTCATGGCATGAACATCTTGGGTTTTGATCAGGAATTAGTTGCCTACTCTGATTCCCATACGGGTATCTCCTGCGTTTTTTAAGATACTTATAGTTTGAGGTTTTACATTTAGGTCTGTGACCCATTTAGAGTTGATTTTTGTGTAGATCTGTAGGGGTCCTGTTTTAATATTCGGAATGTGATCAGCCAGTTTTCCCAGCACCATTTACTGAATAGGTTCTCCTCTCCCCGGTGGTTGTTATTGGAGACTTTGCCAAAGATGAATTGGTTGAGAAACTGGGGTTCTGCTTCCAGAATCTCTATGCTGTTTCTTTGGTCTATAAGCTAGTTCTTTGAAAAGATAAACAAGACTGAATAACCCCTAGCCAGAATGACCAAGAAAAAGAGAGAAAAAGTTCAAATAAACAGAATTAGAAAGGCAAAATATCAAATCACAATGACTTTGAAGCAATACAAAGGATTATCAAAGATTACTATGCACACCTGCAAACTCAACAACCTATATGAAATGGAAGACTTTCTGACATTGCACAACCTCCCAAGGTTGAAACAAGAAAGAAGACATTGAGACACTAAGTAGACCAGTAACAACCCAGGAAATTGACTCCATCATAAGAAAACTACCTTCAAAAAAAGCTCTGGACCAGACGGTTTTCCAGTGGAATTCTACAGAACACACAAGGAGGAGCTGATACCAATCCTATTGAAAGTATTCCAGACAATTGAGAAAGACAGACTTTTCCCCAAATAATTTTATGACGTTAACATCACACTGATACCCAAACCACGTAAACTTCCAACACAAAAAGAGAACTAAAAGCCAATGTCCCTCATGAACATAGACACAAAAATTCTCAACAAGATTCTGGCAAATCAGATTTAATAACACATCTCAAAAATCATACACCATGACCAAGTAGACTTCATCTCCTGGATGCAGGACTGGTTCAACATTCATAAGACCATAAATGTAATTCAATACATCCACATATGTAAAAACAAGTACCAAATGATTATATCATTAGATGCAGGAAAAGCTTTAGATAAAATCCATCCCTTTTTGATAAAAATCCTTGAACACCTAGGTATAGAAGGAACATACCTCAAAGTAGTAGGAATTATCTATGATAAACCCACAGCCAGCATTTTGCTAAATGTACAGAAACTGGAAGCATTTTCCCTGAAAACTACAACAAGACAAGGCTGCCCACTCTAACCGCTCCTATTCAACATTGTCTTGGAAGTCCTAGCTAGAGCAATTAGACAAGAGAAGGATATCAGGGGTATCCAAATAGGAAAAGAAGAATTTAAGTAATCCCTATTTGCTGATGATATGATCCTATACCTTGAAAACCCAAGATAATCTGTCAAAAACCTCCTTATACTGATAAAGGACTTTGGCAAAGTCTCAGGATACAAAATAAATATGCAAAAGACATTCTTATACACTAACAACAAACAAACAGAGAACCAAATAAAAAGCACAATCCCAAAACAAAAAATGAAATACCTTGGCATCTTTCTAACCAGATAAGTGAAAGACCTTTTCAATGAAAATTACAAAACACTGCTCAAAGAAATCCAAGTTGAATGGAAAAATATTTCGTGCTCATGGATAGGAAGAATCAATATTGTTAAGATGTCTGTCCTACCAAAGGCAATCCACAGATTCAATGCAATATACATTAAGTTACTAACATAGTTCTTCTCAAACCTGGGAATGACAAAACAGAAATTAATATGGAAACATAAACAACCATGAATAGTCAAGACATTCCACACTGCCATTCTCAATGTGAGGCAAGTCCTGAGCAAAATCATAGAAAGATGGTGATTGGAAGTATATGCGTCTCTCTTTTTCATTCCACTGTTTGAATCACAGTGTCTTTGTGATATTTGGATCATCACAGTTCTTTTTAAAGAGGAGATCGCATGTATGGCAGCTCAGGATCTTCAGATACACTAGTTGTCTGTCCCCAGGACCCTGAACCTAGATGGATCTGGCTGCAGCAAAAGCAGCAGTGCCTCCACAGATTGGCAGGAAACTCCCCTGCATATTCATCAGGGATATTGGTCTGTAGTTCTCTTGGTAACTTGACTTAAGGAACTGGCTCTCCTTCCATAGCAGATGACGTGGCCCTTTTCTGTTTCTCTTCTGGTGTCAGCCCTAACCCTGACATTCTTATATTAGATCTTTTTTGGTCATCTTTTATAGTCTTGTAGGCATATGCACCAGCTCCTGTTGTTGACAGACCCACAGTAAGGACTAACACAGAATTATCAATTTTGCCCCCTGATGCACCAGAGCTAGCCATATATTGTCATCAAGAGTTCTAGAGGAACATGCCATCACTGGAACAAGTTGCCTGGGAGCTGGTTCTTCGGCCTCGGGCTTTAGACACACGCTGTCTGCACCAAGAACACTAGCTTCTGCTTGAAAGCACCTGCTGCAAGGCTCCGCACAGGGCTACTTTGGCAACTGCTACTTGGGACCTTCTCCTTCCCTTTCTTCTCATGCACTGACCCTCTTTAATTTTCTATATTGTCTTCTGTCTTCTATTTAGGTGACTTCTGATTTATTTCTATGTATTATTTTCTCTCTTCTACTTGCTTTAGATTTAATTTGCTCTTCTATTTCTAGTTTCTTGGAGTGGAAGTTTATATCATTAATCTGAGACATTTTTTCTTTTTCTTTTTTTTTCTAATATGACCATTTCTTCCTAAGCATCGTCTTAGTTTCATTCATCCTCTCTTGATATGTTGTGTTATCACTTTCAATTCTTTCAAAACATTTTGAAATTTTCCTTGTCATTTTTTCTTTTGACCCATGGGTCCATTAAAAACACACAGTTTCCTAACATTTGGGGGATTCTTGAGATATTATTCTGTTACTAAGGTCTAGTTTCTTTGTTTTTTTGAGTTGGACTCTCACTCTGTTCAGCCCAGGCTGGAGTGCAGCGGCATGTTCATGGCCACCGCAACCTCGACCTGCTGGGCTCAGGTGATTCTTCCTCCTCAGCCTTCCAAGTAGCTGGGACTACATGCCCAGCTAATTTTTTGATTTATTGTAGAGACGAGGCCTTACCAAGTTTCTCAGGCTGGTCTTGAACCCGTGGGCTCAGGCAATCCTCTTGCCTTGGCCTCCCAAGGTGCTGGGATACAGGCTTGAGCCATCGGGCCCGGCCTTGTTCTAGTTTTTTTTTTTTTTTTTTTTGAGTTGGAATCTCACTTGGTTGCCCAGACTGGAGTTCAGTGGCCGCTACCAGCCACCGCAGCCTTGCCTGCTGGGCTCCAGCGATCCTTCCGCCTCAGCCTTCCAAGTAGCTGGAATTACAGGCACACGCTACCATGCCCGGCTGATTTTTTTATTTATTGTAGAGATGAGGTCTCACTGCCCAGGCGGATCTCGAACCCGTGGGCTCAGGCAATCCATTCACCTCAGCCTCCCAAAGGCGCGGGATTACAGGATGAGCCACCGAGCCTGGCTTGTTCTAGTTTCTTAAATTCATTTGTTCAGTGGATATACTTTGTATGAGATAAAACTTTTAAATCGTTGAAATGTATTTTATGACTCAATATGGTTTACGCTGGTATATGTACACTTGCAAAGAAAGTTTATTTTCTGTTGATGGAAGATTGTTAGGTAAAATTAGATAAGTATATTTTTCAGAATTTAACATTATTATTGAATTTTAGGTTGCCATTTGTTCTGTCACTGAGAGAAATATATTGAAATTTTCATTTATATTTATGTATTTACTATGTCTTCTTTCAGGTCTCCCAGTTTTGTCTTATGTATTTTTGAGCTCCTTCACTACATATACGCACATTGTTCTTGATGAATCCTAATGCTATCCCTTTTTATATCCTTGAGAATATTTCCTGTTCTGAATCGACTTTACCTAATATTAATAAGCTACTCAATATTTCTGTTGATTAGCATTTTGACAGTACATATTTTTCCATTCTTTGACTTTTAATCAATCTGTATCTTTCCATTAAGATGATTTCTTATAATCCAGTCTGTAAGCCCCTGCCTAAATTTTAGTCTCCAGACCATTTAAACTTAATAGAATTATTGATAGGATAGGATTTAAATAAATCATCTGCATTTAGTGTACTAGTTTCCCATTTCATCTTTGTTCTCTTTTCCTTTTTTTTTTTGCCCTCTTCTCAAATAACTGAGGAATTTTGTATCGGTATAATTTATCTCCACTATTGGCTTATTAGTCATCCTTTTTATTCTATTTAGCGGTTGCTCTAAGGTTTTGATATACATCTTCATTTTATAACAGTTTACCTTCAGATAATATTATACTTCTTCACAGTTAGCATAGAAAGCTTGTAGTTGTAAACTTCCATTTCTTCTTCTTATCATTTGTGCTGTAATTATCATATACCTTACATCTACAAATGTTATTAACCCCAAAATAAACTCAGGGTTTTTTTTTCGCCTGTGATTATCAACTACAACAAAAATAAGAAAATTTATTTTTTATGTTCACCTTCATTTTTGTTATTGTGGCACTTTTCATGTTTTTGTGTAGATACAAGTTTTCTTATAGTGTAATACTCCTGCCTGAAAATATTTCTTTAAACTTTCTTTTATTGAAGGTTTAAGGATTTATTGGTCTGCAAGTCTTTTTTAACCTTTGTTCTTGAAAGATTCTTTTTGCTGGGTATATAATTTTGACTATTTTTTTTTCTTTCAGTCCTTAATGTATCAGTTGTCTGTTTCCTAGCTGGTATAATTTCTGTAGAAAAGCATCTTTTGAATTTTGTATTTGCTCCTTTGTATATGCTATTCTCTCTCCCAAATTCAAGGCTTTCTACAAGATTTTTCATTTTTTAAAATTTTCAGCAGTATAATTGTTATGTGTCTAGGAGTGTGTGTGTGTGTGTGTGTGTGTGTGTGTGTGTGTGTGTGTGTGTTTCATGTGCACATTACTATTTATCTAGCCTATCATTCATTGAGGTTCCCAGATCTATAGTGTCTGTCATTAATTAAGGGAAATTCTTGGCCATTATGTTTTCATTTATTTCTTCTGCTTCATTTTCTCTCTCTTCTTCTTATGAATTTCCAATTATAATATATTAGACCATTTGATATTGTCTCATGGCATTTGAATGCTCTGTTCTGTTTTATATTCACTATCATTTTTTCACTGAATGCTTCACATTTTTACTTTGTATTTCAGTTTAAGTTAACTGAGTCTTGCTTCTGCTTCTAATCTGATAAGCACATTAAAGGAATTCATCTTTTTTAAAATATATTTTTAAAATTAAAGTCTTTTAAAATTAATTAAATTTTTCATTTATTCATGTGCATAGTTCATCATTTTAACTAGATTATTTTGGCATATTTATCACAATTATTTTAACTTTTCTGTTTGTCAGGTCTGTCATAGAGGCCATCTCTGTGTCTGTTTCTGTTGACTGCTCTAAGTCTTGACAATGAGTTGTTTTCTCTTGCTTTTCATATGTTCCTAAATTTTGATTGACTATTGGAAACTGTGTATAGGAGAACAGTAGAGACTGAAGTATGAAGCATTTTTGCTCTGAAATAGGCATGTCTATTTTCTCTCAGTCTATGAATATGGAGTATTAGGTCAATCATGTAGGTAACTGAGTTATGCTAGAACTTTATTGTTGCTGTAGTTTCTAGAGTTAGCTGCGGACCTTGTTTTTTTTCTTTTAATTTTCTTTTCTTAGTAGTCATCTGCTGCTATCTTGTGTTGGGTGTAGGGCCTGAAGTGCTGGAGCAACTTTCTTAGTGTTTCCTCTTTACTCTCAGCTTTGTTTCAGGAGTTCCTAAACCCCTGAGCAACAGAAGAGGACTCTCTCCATACTCTTGCCTTTCACTCAGAAGTATTTGGATTTATATGCTATTCAGTATTGGGCTTGTCATGGGGGACAAGAAGATGTTTTTGATTCTTTTATTCCAGCATCACTCTTAGGCAAGCTAATGACTCCTGACCCTCCAGGGTGAAAGTTTCTCAGTGTTTTGTGCTTCCACTATGGCAAACACATGTTGACGTGGGGTAGGTGGAGAGAGTTGGTTTTAGGCAGGAAAGAGTTTGAGCAGACCTTTGCAAGATCATGGGCCCATGTAGATTTTCTGCCACTTCCTTAGGAACAGATGAACTTTTCTTCTACTTCTCCTTCAGCCACAATGTGTCTTCGCTTGACACAGGAGGAAAGCACATTTTCTGTTCTATCCTCAGGGGTAGGCTGCTTTTTCTTGTTACTAAGTACAAAGTAGGTGGTGAATGATGGGGGAGGAGGTTTAAATCCTTTCTCCTACTAAGAGACCAAGAGCTTTTATCCCTTGCCCAGTAGAAGTTTAACGTTGCCCGAGACCTGGGAGCAAGAAAGTTTCCTGCTCTTTCTCCAGCAACTGAAAGTTATGGGTACCACAAAAAGAAAGATCTAAGAAAGAAGATGGAGTTTTGTTTGTTTTATCATCTCTCAGTTTTTCTTTCCTGCCACAACTGTCTTAAAAGTCCCAGGCAGAGGTCAGGGAAACAGCTTGCAGTGAATTCAGACTCAGCTTGTGTCTGAGAGTTCAAGGGATGCTAGTTCATACTTGGTTTTTAAAAATTTGTTCCAACATTTGTTGCTTTCTTCTAACCCACTATTTTTTTTTACATGGTTCCACACTATCTCTTTTAAAAGAAATTTTATTGCTGTATTAACAGTTGTACATATTTTGGGGATTATATGTGGTATTTTGATACTTGTATGCAATGTGTAATTGTCAAATCATCGCATCTTCTAATCTGCTTTTATGATGGCAAGTTTTTTTGTACTTTGCCAAAAGTGTATCGCTTCATAGGTCTCATCCCTTCTCACAAGGGCTTTCATTCTGGAATTCTGTTCAACTGGTTGCTTTACAACTTTAGCTCTATTGCACTCCAGTAATGATTTTGTAGATTGTTAGCTTTTTCTTGTGGTTAGGGTGCAAGCAATGCTGTCTGGTGACTTTCTACATTGAATTTGGCTCTTTACTGTCCCTCCAAATGTGCATTAGTGTTTGCTACTTTTCCATGTACTCTCAGAAGAAAGATAAACCTGTAGAAATCCACCATTGGATCTGCAATATGACGGTTGTTGGTAGCTTGAAAAGTGCGATTTTGGTTCAAGGCTGGTTGCCATAGCACAATTTGGTGGTGAGTTCAAGAGAGAAAGAAGGGAGAAGAGAAGTTGGAGGCTGAGTTTAGATAACTCTTGAGAAATTTTCCTGGTTAAGGGGAGGGCAGAAATTAATAGCAGCTACAATGGGAAGAATTCATATTGAAGATTTGTCTTTGACTAGATAAAAGGGTTGAGACCTAGTGCTCATGTGAGGGAGTAGCCTTTGGAGCACAGAGAATTTCTCTATAGAAACAAAAGAGAAGGCAGAGGATTTAGACACTGACAAATGATAGGTGAGAAGATGTAGTGGGTGGATCTTGTGAAGGTTCTTTTGTGATTTTTTTCTCTATTCTCAGTGCCTGAGAAGCTAGGTATCAGGTATTAGTGTTGCCCTACTATTCCTCTGGCACCGTTGATACTGATCATCTGGTGAATGAGGAAACAGGCCATGATTATGGTTCACTTGACTTGACCACTACTGTTATGAGAAATCTTCTGCAAATTTCTCCAAATAAATTGTGACACTTCTGGAAAGTTTGTAACAGTTTTTCTTCTCATAGAAACCAAAGATGATAATAAAAGCAAAGTGTGGCTACATCACTGTGCCCTTTTTTAATATAGAGGCTATATATCTGAAGTGAGGGAGGAGGATGTTTTTTGCTCAGAGCACCTCTGTTTGGGAATTCTACTTATTAATTCTTATTCTTTTTACAAAGCCAGTGTCTGTAGGTAGATTGGCAGGGGTAGAGGGATTTGTCCCTTTGTATTTTAAACAAATTAATTTTATAAGAAAGGACCCCAAACTTCTGTCCAGAGAAAGAAATAAAAAGATAAGAATATATATGACTGGAACACGCACTTGGTGCTCCCTAAGGTTTTTAACTGTGGGCTGTATATATGTGTGTAGGATACCTCTTTGCCATCTTCCCCCAAGACAGGGAGTGAATAAATCTGGCTATTGTTTGTGAGATGAAAGATAACCAATATTCACACACACGCCTGGAGGCGGCATGGGTAATATCTGGATATGACTTAACACTGCATTTGGTAAGAAAAATTAGCAATACCAAGTTTGGCAACAACTAGAACAACTGTATATCTGCACTGTAACATCTGCATATCTTCTGCTCAGAGTCCCTCTGTTTTGGAATTCTGCTTATTAATTACAAAATAGCCTAACAGCTCAGTTCTCTTAATGTTCAAAAATTTTTGAAAACATGATTTAGCAGAGAGTTAACAATTTGAAAGCACAAGCAAACATGTATTGGTCTTTTCATCATGACTGAGTTTCACCATGATTTGATCTTATGGGGATTAAACCCTGAGTAACGCAAAAGATTGCTCTGTAGTGCTGACCTCCAAATCCCAACCCTGTTCTGTCTTTCCACTTCTTGTGATCTGTTGTCTCTTTGCCTCTGGGCAGCTTAATTCAGTCTCCTGCCAATTTCCTTGATCTATTCTCAGTGTTAACTGTTTGTGCTTCCACTTCATTTTCCTTCAGGATTGGGAGCTCTGAAACACTTTCTTCTTGAAGCCCTTACTACTCTAGAATGTTATTCATATATCACTCATGCATGGCATTTCCCTCTTTAATTTCATTTTTGTTTCAGACTTCCACTCAGTACCTATATTGAATGATTACGTTGTAAAATTGATTTCTAGATCTATTGGTAATTAAAACTTAGAACTGAGTCCTTGTCTGGAATAGAAAGTAGTTAATGACCACAAAGTGATGACCTCTGCTAAAGTGGACTAAAACCTTGTCCTTGGGGATCTCAGCTCTTACCTTCTACACATTATATTTGACTCCTTTCTCAGTATCTGACTTGGTCTCTGTGTTTTGCCAGGATCCCGGATGTCCCTGTGAATTAGTTCTTAATCAACTATTCTTATGTGAATGTAACAACTCACCTCATCCTCTCATTTAGCCTGGAACATAGATTTGAATCTACTTATTTATGTCGGCCTAGCTTGGTTTCCTTTAAGTAGTATACCAAAGACTTCTTCCAGAAGTTATTCACTCAGGATTTTGAATGTGGACACACAATTTCTTCCAGACTTATATCTATAAATTTTAGTCATAATAATTTTAAAGGTCTTAGATTCATAAAGATCTAGGTAAAAATCTGGCTGCCACTTAACAGCTGTGTGACTTGGGGTAAGCCTAGCATTCCTGGGCCCCGATTCTATCTTCTGTAAATGTTTTACTTGTACATTGGATTGTTTTGAGGATTTAGTAAGATATTTATTTACAATGTCTGGTACATAATTCACACAGCAAGTGCTTAATAAGTTAATAAGTGTTAATATTTTTATTGTTGTTTTAAATAAATGTTATCATGATATTATGATAAAGATTAATGATATAAGTATTATAACTAGCAAGGTGTGGTAGACATTAGCACTGTCTACTAATATTTGATTCTCCTTCTATTCTGGGTATACTGGAGGATTAAAATTCTCTACCCCCTTGGACATGTGACATACTTTTGGTCAATGAAACATTTAAGAGCTGGTGTGTGACTCTCCAGTATTCTCCTACCTCTTTTTCTCTCTACCTTGGTTATTGCAGAAGCAGTTTTTGATAAGGCTTAGCCAAGACTTGGAGGAGGACTGTTGTCTTGGAATGTTTAAGTAATTTCAATTTTGGTATTGTTTATTACAGAAGCATACATTTCTCACTGTGACTGATTCACAGAGTCAATGAAGGAAAAGTTGGTTATCATAAGTGATTGTTTCTTGGATGCACTTGGCTGCAAGAAAAGTTAGAATCTTAGCAGTGATTAAGAGGAACTAACTATAGGTGTGGGTAATGAGTGATTTAAGTGTAATATTCTAAGGACTGTGATGGCCTCATGCTTGTCTGAGCTGCCTCATAGAAGAAAGTAGCAAAAAAAGAGAGGTAGGTTAGGCAGAACTACCATTCTAGTTTAGGAGAAAATGTTGTCTAGTCACTCGGGGTATAAAAAGGTCCAATTTTTAGGAAGGACCACCCATCAAGATCCAACCATCTATAGAAAGGACTTCAGTGAGGAAATTCAACCCCTAGAAAGTTAACCAGACTACATATCAGAAAAATGAGGGAGAAACTCAACTGAACCTGGTAAATACAGTATGGTTGGAACAGAGGGTAATAGTTTGACAGAATGGAAATGATGAATTGCGTTATCCTTTAACATACCAAGAGTGTTGTAATTGTGTTTTAAAAATTTTAGACTCAAACTATTAGACAAATGAAATCCAAATTGCCTGAGGAAGTAGTCATAAAATTAGCTTATTAGCTTAATTTGGTATGCATTTCACTTCTGAAATTTCATTAGGTCTTGGTAAAATTTTAGTAATCTAAAAATACTGTAACATAGTAATTAGATGTGAAACAGTATAGTTTGAAAGGGGGAAGTTTAACCCTGCCAAAAAGTAATCATGTCACAGTTTATAGTTTTATATTATAGCTATGCAGAAAGTTTTTTTTTTTTTTTTTTTTTTTTTGAGTTGGAGTCTCACTCTGTCGACCAGACTGGAGTGCAGTGGCCCCTCCCGGCCACCGCAGGCTCGACCTGCTGGGCTCCGGCGATCCTTCCCTGACTGACAAGTAAAAATCACCAAGAAAGTTTTAAGAAAAATAATCCTTGGTGATTTTTACTTGTCAGTCAGGGAGAATAAATGGGTGGAGTGAGCCATGCTACTTAAAGATTAAGCTGTAGCAAGGATATTATTAATAAAGAATGGCTACCTGTTACGTCGTCATGCCAGTCTCATTCAATTTTTTCAGAAATTGCTCTGTGACTTGCTGTCATGATTTTTTCCCCCCTCTTGTTCTGGTCAAATATGAAAACTATTGTTCTCTAGTTTTCTGAAACTTTTTTTGGTTGTTGTTACTGCTACTGTTGCCCATTAATGTAATGGCTGAGGTTGCCAGGGACCAGTGTTGAGAAGGTAACTGTAGATGGTGCACAAAAGAGAAAAATCCCTCAGTAACACAGCTTAAACAAGAGAGATGTTTATTTCTGTTCCTCAAAAGCGCAGTCTAGGGCTGGTACAGTGGCTTTGTGGTCAATAAGGATCCACATTTTCCCTGGTGCTGAGCTCTGTTATTTTAGTGTTTGAACTCCATCTTCAGGGTCATCTCCTGTGTTGCCTGCCAACAGCTGGAGGAAATATAGGAGGGCAAAAATTGCTTTCCTTACTCCATCAACTTTCACTAAAGATGTTTACTGGAAGCTGTATAGCATTTCTACTCACATTTCATTGTCTTAGCCTTAGACATAAGGCCACACCCAACTGCAAGGAAAGCTGGGAAGTACACAACTTAATTCCAGGCAGCAAGTAGGATTCTCTACTACTGTTCCTAACAAAGACCGAGACTAGATAGTAGAAGGCAATTAGCCACCTTGGTCATAATCACCAAAGTCACTGGCACAAGTGCTGCTGAAGATTTGATTTTAATGTCTCATTGAGGATTTTTAAAATCAAAAGAATATCTGTATTAAAAATACATGTTCATTATATAGCACGTGAAACACAGAGTAACATAAAAAATTAAGATTTTCTTTAATTATGTCATCTAGAAGTAATCATTACTGACATTTTGGTATATATTCTTTCAGTTTTTTATATATATGTATTTATATACCTATTTGTCTATCTACATAAACCAATAAATGTCTATATATGCTATATATTATATATATGTACAAATACACATAAAATATATATTAAGTTGGACCATACTATAATATTATTTTATACATACTTTTTACTTATTAACATTTTCCTATATAATAAATATTTTTGAAAACTGTATTTAAGTTTTTTATTGCTATATAGTATTTTATCATATAAAAATTCCTATATATACATATATATTCAGAGGTCCTACAAATGTTATACTTGAGTTTTCAAATTTATATCTTAAATGATAGCGAACATTGTATCTTTGGATTAATTCCTTATTATTAATTGTTATACATAAAAGTGTTTTGTCAAAATTTTTATATTTTGAAGATTCAATATTATGTTTATATTCAGATAATTTTACAACTGAGTGTTTAGTAATCTAAGTTTAAATTAAAATATATATTAGGCAACACCTTGTGAAACCTATGTGTGTTTATTCAATTTTTTAAAAGCTACCTTAGAGTAATGGTGCTTATAAGTTTGACTTAAAAACAACAACAACAACAACAACACACACATATACCAAAAAAAGATGACATGCTGCAGGCATAGCATCTCTCTTTCCTAAAATGTGAATAAGTCATGGAAGCTGACTTCATTTTTAAAAAAATGTAAGAATTGAACAGCATTCATGGGGGTGTTATTGGGGGATGTTTTGAATACATCCATGAGACTTTGACATGGTTGACTTACAGGAATCGCCAACTTGCCAGTAATGCAACAGAGAGCACAGGACACAAGTGTATGACTGCTTAGAGAAATGAGACTTATTTGATGAGCATTGTTCTTAGTATGTGAGAAGACACCATTTTTCTCTCTTGAATTCAGGCCTGTAAGTGTCATTAGCCTCATACTGATTTAATGGGGAATGCCAGAGACCAGATGCTTCATTTATTACAGATTCATTTATAAAACACTTTACAGCAAGGCCAAGTTTAGAAAAGTCAGGTATTTCAAGGTAAACTTTTTATAATTTTTTTTGATATATCTTTTTTTTTTTGAATTGGAGTCTCATCCAGTTGCTCAGACTGGAGTGCAGTGGCTGCTCCCGGCCACCACAGCCTTGATGTGCTGGACTCCGGTGATCCTTCTGCCTCAGCCTTCCAAGTAGCCGGAACTACAGGCCCGCGCTACCATGCCCGACTGATTTTTTGATTTACTGTAGAGATGAGGTCTTGCCAAGTTGCCCAGGCGGGTCTCGAACCTGTGGGCTCAGGCAATTCACTCACCTTGGCCTCCCAAAGCACGGGATTACAGGCTGAGCCACCAAACCCGGCCTTTTGATGTATCTTGACCATCTTCTTAAATAACAAATTAGCCAATCAACCAGGGGCCCTCAGAATGACTTAATTTTTTAATAGAAAAATTGAGACTCAGCCAGTCTTGGGGGTTCATACCTGTAATCTCAGCACTTTGGGCCAAGGTGGGAGCCGTTGCTAAAGCTCAGGAGTTTGAGACTGAGGCGAGCTGTGATTGTGCCACTGCACTCTAATCTGGGCAACAGAGTGAGACCCTGACTCAAAACAAACAAACAACAAAACTGAAGCCCTTTTTAGTACAGTAAGGTCTTTCCAAAGAGAATACTAAATATTTATATTTGACTAGCAAGGATCTGAAAACATTTTTAAGTTGTAAATGTCAATATGGACAAGGGAAGAAAAGATTCTGCTTAATAATTGTAATTGGAGGTCTGTATTTAGGAAGAAATCTTAAAAATTTACTTAGCATTCTCTTTGCTTATTTTTATACCAAATATCCATTTAACAAATCTCATTCTTGAGAAGTTAAACTCATTTTCATTTCTTAGAGTAGAGAGATTTGACTCCAGGAATCATCTCTTGATTTTTTTTCAAACATTGGAAGAATTAGTTTACGGTAAAACTTCCAGTTAGACCATTTGCATTTAAAGACACAGTGCACCTTTTTCTTAAGACTTACTGAAATAGAACAAGTATTGTCTATTGAATCAAATTCTGCATCAAATCCTTTATGTGTCTTACTTTAATTTTCACAATAAATCCTTTTTTTTTTTTTTGAGTTGGAGTCTCACTCAGTCGCCCAGACTGGAATGCAGTGGCTGGCCTCTGATGTGCTGGGCTCTGGTGATCCTTCCGCCTCAGCCTTCCAAGTAGCTGGAACTACAGGCACGCGCTACCACGCCTGGCTCATTTTGATTTATTGTAGAGATGAGGTCTCGCCAAGTTGCCCAGGCGGGTGTCTGGAACCCGCGGGTTCAGGTAATTCACTTACCTCAGCCTCCCAAAGGTGCAGGATTACAGGCTGAGCTACCGAGCCTGGCACAACAAATCTTTAAAGAAGAAATTATTATTAATTCTTTATAAATGAGAAAACTGAGTTTCAGAAAGAGTGATAATTTGTGTCAGCTATAATTTTATAGCTAGTAATTTTCAGAGGCAGAACTGAACTTAGGCCATATGGGGGCAAAGTTACCAGAATGGATTTATAAGGAAGGTATTGGTTCTAGGATAGAGCAGAAAAAAAAAAAAAAAAAGAAAAAGAAAGGTATGACTCTCTGGAAAGTAGATGTGAAGGTGAATATGTAATACTTCAAAGTATTACCTATATTGTTTTTTTCTTATTTAAAATAAAAATGCAGTAAAAAGGGGGAAGTTTCAGAATTAAATATTAGTACAAACTGTTATGATCTAAAAGGACAATTAACTGAATTTCTGGAAATTTTATAGTCTTCAGCATTTATTTTGCTATGATCTATCTGTAAAATAGAAGGAAAGATATTTTGAGTTAACTAATGAACTAAGTGGTTAGTTTTCTTCGAGGACCTCATTATGCTTTATGGTTTGCAGCAGAGTCAGCAGCAGGAGCATCAATTTAACATTTATCGAAGGCTCCAAATATATTGAATGCTAAGTAGATGAAGAACTTAGACAATTTAGAAAGGAGTACTTTGAGCAAGAAGGGAGTATAAATAGCATCACTTTTCATGTTGGACTTTGCATTCATTATCACGTTCAAATGATCATTGTGTAAATGTAATGTAAGATCATATTTAAGGAGCTTAATATATTTAGCTCTTGAGAGGTAGCATAGCTAGCTTAGTGCTTATGGTCATCTCAGCAAGATTTCCTGGGTGCAAATCATGAAACAGCTATTTGCCAGTCATGTTTGCTTTATGAATGTTTTAACCTCTCTGGGTCTCAGTTTACTCATCTTCAAAATGGTACTAATTGCAGTATCTTTTTCATTTGTTATGAGAGTTTTATGAGTTAAGAGAAAGTTGTATAGTATTTAGAATGCTTTATAATATATAGTAAGTGGTAACTCTACTCAAGACACATAATTTTGAAATTGCAAGTTCTTCTTTTTTTTTTTTTTTTTTTAGGGCCAAGGAGGTGCCATGATAAGTTTCTGTGGTGGTATGCTGTATTAAGCAGAAGCAGAACTTTGGAGGGATTAGAAGTCTCTTCATTTGTTTGAAGTGCGTTTTCCATCTCAGACTGTAGTCCTTAAGTCAAGGAGGAGGTTAGTAGGTAAGATGAAAACTTTAAGTTCTAGAATGCCAACAACAAAGAAAAATAAACAATTTCAGAGAAAAAGAACAAGGGGATTGGAACAGCACTTCACTTTTCAACATGTAGTTCTTGTGCCATAAACACAGTGAGGCTATAGTTTCAAAAATCTGAAGGAAAATGATTTTAACCTAGAATTCTATGCCCAGAGGGTCCAAGGCTCAGAAAGTTTACCTACCGTACTTTCTGAGTCCTAAGTATTATGTAAAAAGTTACTTAAAGATGGACTAGAGTGAAATGAGGAGGAAACCAAGCCAGAACAACAGATGGCAATGAGGAAACAAGTGATCCCACTCAGGAGGGTAATGAAGCCCATTCCTGTGATGACAGCTGGGCAGTCGGCCCGAGACCATTGGTTCAGGCTTCAGCAAGCAGATAGGAGACCAGAAGGGAGAAAAATGAAGAAAAAGAGTTCAAAGAAATTTGGTAATGTTCTTGAGAGACTATATAAGGAAAAGGAGAGGCAATTAGCAAAAACTTGAAAAACATATTTAGACCTCAACTGGGCCAAGGGCAACACTAAGTCTTTTCTTTTCTCTCACTTCTTTCTTATGTTACCAACATCTAAGTGATGCATTCACCAGGCGGACAAGAAATAAACTTCTCCAGCTCCTCACTTATGTGTACTGGGAATGAGGAGAGAATGAATTGTTCACTTTCTCTTTCATAAGTCTAGAATAGTCACATTGACTCATGAGAACGGAGACAGGCCACAGTCAGGGGAGCAGCTGCAATAGCCATCAATAGCCACAGAGAACAGACTCAACAAAACTAATGGGATGGTGAAGAGAACTGCCCAACAGCAGGATGACAAAGTATCTGGTTAGTGCTCTTGTTCAAGAGAAAGCAACTTTTCTAACACACAACAAACAACTGCTTTTATTGCAGAGGGCAGAATGTTCATCACAATTAACTGACAACAGAATTATGGACTTCACAGCAACTTGGATGGATTTAGAGTCTATCACACTTAGTGATCTATCACAACAAAAAAAACTGATAAGTGGACCCTGAACATTTATCATAATACCACATGAAAGAGATCGGCAGTAGCAGATCACTGCCAGGAGTGGAAGTGGGAGGACATAACATTAATAAAGGTAGTTGATCCCAAACCAGGCAAAGTGAGGACCAGTGGTTGACCCAGACTTCCACCTGTACAATGACCACTTATGTACCTAACCATGAATTGTACCCTACACCTTTAAAAAAAAAAGCAAACAAACAAAAAAATAATTGAGGTCTTGCTATAGAAACCTTTTTTTTTTTATGAACTCTGGTAAGACACTGTATCTCACACCTATAAGTGGACACTTCCATTTTCACACTGTGATCTTGTTAGCAGCATGCATTATTTTTAAATTGTAGTTTGGTAGCTGGGTTTGGTGGCTCAGCCTGCAATCTCGTGCTTTGGGAGACTGAGGTGAGTGGATTGCCTGAGCCCAAGGGTTTGAGACCCACCTGGGCAACCTGGCAAGACCTCATCTCTACGATAAATCAAAAACTAGCCAGACGTGGTAGCACACGCCTGTAGTTCCAGCTACTTGGAAGGCTGAGGCAGAAGGATTGCTGGAGCCCAGCAGGTCAAGGCTGCGGTGGCCAGGAGCGACCACTGCACTCCAGTCTGGGTGACAGAGTGAGACTCCAACTCAAAAAATAAAATAAAATAAAATAAAAATGTAGTTTGGTTAAATTTTCTTTAATATCAGAATTTTGAACTATATGTGTCAGTATATTTAGACTCTAACTAATGATAAAGTATTTCTTTATAAATAAAAAGTAAATCATTATGTTAAAGAATATGTTCAATATAGGATGTCAAAAGTGGCACTCTTCATATTGGAACATCTTATGTCTTAAGGAGGACTTATCCATTATCAGACAATTAATAATATATGATCTATTTGCAATCAGGAAGTTTAAGGAAAAAAGTCTAGATGTACATAATCTGAGCATTTTAATTAATGTTTTCCACTTCATTGTCTTATAAGTTATTTTATCAAATGACAATAGCCTTTCTCAGAAACTAGAGGTTTTTCTCTTTATTTGAAGCATCCAAAGAAAAAGAGTATAATAATTCTTATGAATTATATAACTCTGACCTTGAGAAGGCTATTTTAAATGTGAAAGAAACACTTCAGGTGATAACTTCACAAAGAATCCATTGAATTATCCATTTTCTCCTTTTAAATGATTTTCATTACTTCTACTTGGTGTAGCCTGATAATTAATTTGGAATTATCCTTAAAAAACTGAGGAAAGACGAATGTTTCAAATCTAAGTTAGAATGAGTAGGTGATATTTTTCTCTGAGAAAGAACGTTGGTATATTACATTACCTTATTACTAGAGTAGCCCGATCATTGACAGAAGTAATGATAATCTTATTTACTAAATGATTTTTTTTACTAACAAAAGCAACATGGATAAAGAAACAGAAAAATAAATGCCACATATCAATTGAAAGCACATAAGAACAAACAAGCTATTAACCTTATCCAACAGAAAATCAATAGCAGTGATTTTTTTAGGTCAGTGGTCTATCAATTATGAAGCGATGGGAGATCACATGTAGTCATCATTTAGCCAGGGATAGAAAGAGTCAATTGGGCCATATGGTTCTATATTTCTTTTTAGAAACTTGATTTTTCTGTGAGAGAAGAGTTTTCCTATTCATGCATAGCACGTGATGTTTTTTTGCCTTCTTAAAATAGCCTTTGCAAATGCAATTAATGCAACAGAGACCCAATTAGTGGCAAATGAAATGAAGTGTAGGTCAGAATGTACAGGACCTAGGAAACATGGTCAATGAGAATAGAAGAAATTTGGAAGGATGACTTAAGGCTATTATAAGCATCAATTGAGAGTTTTCTAACTTAAAGAGAGAAACATAGACACAAGATAAACTGCAAGCTTCCTTTGGGACTAAGATCACCACCATTTACTTGATCTACTATTAATCTGGCTTTCTCCCTACTCTGACTTCAATAGTAGCTCCATCAAATTACATTTAAAAAATCAGAGGACCACTGTTTCTGATATATATTTAAGTAAAGAAATTTATGGTCTGAAACCGATCAGATTGCCATTTATTAAAGCTTGGTTTACATTTACCTGGCATTAGCAGTGTAATGTTTCAAATATTATACCAATTAGTTTATGTCCTAAAATGGTTACTGTTAAATACTAAGATTTTGCAAAATGATATTTTGTGTGCTTTATAGCATTCACATATTTTTATCAAGGCAGTATTTAAGTCAAAATATTAGTGCTAGAAGTGATATAAAAAATTTGAATCTGTCCTCCAAATTATTTTATGTTTCATGAACCTAGGGCTTATAGAATAAAATGGATGACTTTTTAATTTTTGCAATTAAATTTTCTTCTGTCTATAACTCATTGCTCCTGTTGTTTGCTTTAAATAGAGCTTTTTCTTCATCATTTCAGCTTATTCAACATTGGCTGCATACCCAACATTCAATTCCTTCTTTCTTCTTGCCATCCAAATCCTGATTTTCCTAGGCATCACCTACACAGGAAGGAATCCTATCTCTAGGTCAAAGGTAACTTTTATTAGTCTAGTGATGGCCACTTTATCTCCTTTTCATTGGTTGATATAGAAGTAGGCATAGGTTAACATCTAGAATCTACAAGGAAGTCAAATGCACTGAAAGGAAAAAACCCAATCACATTCAAAAGTGGGCAAAAGACATGAATAGACACTCCTCAAAAGAAGATATACAGGCAGCCAACAGACACATGAAAAAGTGCTCAGCCTCTGGTTTAACATTTGTAAGACCGTAAATGTAATTAAATACATCAACAGTTGTAAAAAAAAAATCACATGATTATATCTTTAGATGCAGAAAAAGCTTTTGATAATATTCAGCACCCCTTCTTGATAAAAACCCTTGAATATCTAAGCATAGATGGAACATACCTCAAAATAGTTGAGACATCTATGAGAAACCCACAGCCAGCATACTGCTAACCAGACAGAAATTAGAACCATTTCCCCTAAAATTGGAACAAACAAGGATGCCCACTCTCCCTTCTCCTGTTCAACATAGTTTTGGAAGTCCTAGCTAGAGCAATCAGAGAAGAGAAGGCGATCAGGGGTATCCAAATAGGAAAAGAGGAAATCAAGTTATTCCTCTTTGCAGATGACATGATTTTATACCTCAAAAACCCAAGAGAATCTGTCAAAAACCTCCTTGCCCTGATAAAGGACTTTGACAAAGTCTCAGGGTATAAAATAAATGTGCAAAAGACAGTCACATTTCTATACACCAAAAATAAACAAACAGAAACCCCCAAAAAAAGCATAATTCCATTCACAATAGTCACACACAAAAAATGAAATACCTTGGCATCTTCCTAACCAGAGATGTGAAAGACCTTTACAATGAAAACTATAAAACACTGCTCAAAGAAATCAAAGATGACACAAACAAATGGAAAAAAATACCATGTTCATGGATTGGAAGAATCAACATTGATTCCATTCTACCTAAGGCAATCTACAGATTTAAACCAATACCCATCAAATTATCAGCAACAGTCTTCTCAGACCTAGAAACAACAATACCGGAATTCATATTGATACATAAATGACCATAAATAGCCAAAACAATCCTCAGCAAAAAAGAAAAAAAAAAGGAAATATCATACTCACAAACTATAAACTTTATTATAAAGCTACAATAATCAAAACAGCCTGGTATTGGTACAAGAACAGACATATAGACCAATGGAATAGAATTGAGATTCCAGAAGCAAAACCTCAATTTCTCAACCAACTCGTCTTCAACAAAGCCTCCACCACCTACCACTGGGGAGAGGAGTACCTATTCAGTAAATGGTTCTGGGAAAACTGGCTGACCACATGAAGAAGATTGAAACAGGACCCCTACCTATTCCCATACACAAAAATCATCTCTAAATGGATCAGAGGACTAAACATAAAGTCTCAAACTACAAGAACCTTAGAAAATGCAGGAGACACTCTTATGGAAATTGGAACTGGCAACCAATTCCTGATCAAACCCCAAGAACCCAGATCATAAGATAAAGTAGACAAGTGGGACCTCATCAAACTGACAAGCTTCTGCAAAGCCAAATAAACCATCAAGAGAGCAGGGAAACAACCCACAGACTGGGAAAAAGTATTTGCCAACTCTATGTCTCACAAAGGCCTAACATCTAGGATCTATAAGGAACTCAAATGTGCTGAAAAGAAAAAAGCAAACCGCCTCATTACAAAGTGAGCAAAAGATATGAATAGACTGTTTTCAAAGGAAGACATTTGAGCAGCCAACAGATGAAAAAAATGTTCAGCCTCATTAGTCAACAAAGAAATGTAAATAAAAACTACACTGAGATACCACCTAACTCCAGTCAGAACGGCCATCATTAATAACTCAAAAAATAACAGATACTGGTGAGGATGTGGCAAAAAGGGAACACTTCTACACTGTTGGTGGGAGTGTAAACTAGTGCAGCCTCTGTGGAAAACAGTGTGGCGATTCCTAAAAGTTCTAAAAATCCATGTACCCCACAATCCCCTTACTGGGAATATACCCAGAAAAACTAAAATCACTGTATAAAAAAGATACCTTCACATGTGTGTTTATTGCAACATTGTTCACAATAGCAAGAACATGGAACCAACTGTGCTGCCCATCAAAAGAGGACTGGCTAAAAAAAAATGTGGTACATATACACAATGAAATATTACACAGACATAAAGAAGAACAAAATCATGAACTTTGCAGCAACCTGGATGGACTTAGAGTCTATAATACTGAGCTATCTTTCACAGAAACAAATAACTGAGTCTCACTCATAAGTGGACCTTGAACAACTATCGTGATACTATAAGAAAAGGATTGACAGTGCAGCGGGAAACTGTGGGGTTTGGGGGGCAGGAGGTGGGATTGGCAGTAATGGGAATCTGCCTGGGTAAGGGGGGGCACACCTCATCAACAAGGGTACCCACACAATGAATATTTGTATGCCTAACCCTGAATTGTACCCCACAATTTTAAAATAAAAAATTTAAAAGTAAAAAAAAAAGTGCTCAGCCTCATTCATCATCAAAGAAATGCAAATCAAATCACATTGTGATACCACCTAATCCCAGTAAGAATGGCCATCATTAATAAAACAACTAACAGCAGATGCTGGTGAGGATGTGGAGAAAAAAGAACGTTTCCACACTGCTGGTGGGAATGCAAAGTAGTCAACCTCTTTTGAAGACAGTGTGGCTATTTCTGAAAGAACTAGAAATTGACCTCCATATGACCCAACAATTCCCCTATTGGGAATATACCAAGAGGAACTCAAATCATTCCACAAACAAGATACCTGCACATGTATGTTTGTTGCAACTCTATTCACAATAGCAAAAATGTGGAACCAACCATGCTGCCCATCGAAGTTGGATTGGATAAAAACAATATGGTACATATACACAACAGAATATTACGCAGCCATAAAGAAGTACAAACATGGAATTTGCAACAACTTGGATGGATGTAGAGTCAATCATACTCAGTGACCTATCACAGAAACAAAGAACAGAGTACCATATCTTCTCCTTATAAACTGACCTTGAACAATTATAATACTATAAGAAAGGGATTGGCAGTAGTGGGAAACTGTCAGGGGAGGGGAGGTGGGATTGGCACTTGAGGGCAACTGCTAGGGGAGGGAGGGGCACACCTCATCAGCAAGGGTACCTGTGTAATCAAAATTTGTATGCCTAACCCTGAATTGTACCCCACATCTTTATAATTAAAAAAAAAGAAGTAGGCATAGGTAATGGTTTTTGCCAATGAAATACGAAATGATGTCTTATTAGAGCCTTCTCGGAAAGATTTCCTTTGGATCCAGGAAATAAACTGGGAAGGGATGATGTGAGGGGTCATGGGCGAAAAAACACACTCCCATGATAATAATTGTGCAGTAGGTCAAGAAAGCAATTGGTTTACATTTGAGCAAGCAGGATGGAGGTGCATAGGGGAGGAAACTAAAAGAAAAGAGTTTGAAGGAACTTGGCAATGTCCTTGAGAGATTGGTTGTGTGAAGGCAACTAATAGAAGAGAGAAAAGCAATTAGAAAGTACTTGAAAAATGTATTTGCGTTTAATGAGCTCAAGGACATCATTGAACATCACTTTTGAATCACTTCCTTCTTGATTATGCAGTCTACTTCTATATAAAACTTCACTGAAATAAACCTCTCTAACGCCTCACCATTTCTGATTCATTTATACTCTGAGACTCTAGAAGAGATGAGTTGTTTTTCTGCTCCTGCTGTGAGGCCAGAAACAGCTGTGACTATCTTGTTAGTTTCCTAAAACCTAAATCAATGTGGGGCAGGGGCAGAGCAGGGGCAAGAGAACCACAAGGAGGTAGAGGTGAAGCATGTGCCTGCCCTTGGGTCTGTTTTTCTTTTAGGTTCATTGTCATGTGAGATCAACATTTACATTAGCATTATTGTTATATATATTGTTACTTTCAGCTAAGTAATCAATTCACAGAATCAAATCTTTATTAAACTTTACAAACCATGCTAATATGCTTTCTTAAAGCTTTGGGAAAAATCAGATATTGGGATACTTTCTCAGTTGCTTTTTCTGGGCTGCTCCCTTTGAAATAAGCAAACTGTTCTGACTCAGTCCTTGAATCTCTTGTTTTTATAATCTACCTTTACTTTCCAGATAATTTTATCAGTGATTTCAAATACCAACTATACACTAACAATTTACGAATTTACAGCTCCGGGCTGGAGCTCTTCTCTGAACTCCAGAATTATGTCACCTAGAATCAACAGAGTTTTTTTTTTTTTTTTTGACATCTCCACTTGGATATCGAATAGGTAGCTCAAATTTAGTAAGTCTAAAACCAAACTGACTCTCTCAAGCCCCCTTCCTCACCTAAAGAAATTTGTTCTGCCAAGACGTTTTTCTCAGTTAATGCCAACACTATCTTTCTGGCTGCTCCTGTCAAAAAACTAAGCCATCTTTGACCGAGATATTTCTCTTGCATCCCACAGCCAATCCATCAACATATCCTATTGGCTTTATCTTCAAAATATACCTGTAGCCAGATCTCTTCTAATAATGTGCATATTACCACTCTTGACCCTGTCCTGTTCTCTCTTGTAAGTGCAAATTGGGCCCATGTTCCCTCTCCAATCTTTTTTTTTTTTTTTGAGTTGGAGTCTCACTCTGTCGCCCAGACTGGAGTGCAGTGGCCGCTCCCGGCCACCGCAGCCTCGACCTGCTGGGCTCCGGCGATCCTTCCGCCTCAGCCTTCCAAGTAGCCGGAATTACAGGCACGCGCTACTACGCCCGGCTGATTTTTTGATTTATTGTAGAGATGAGGTCTCGCTGTCCAGGCGGGTCTCGAACCCGCGGGCTCAGGCAATCCACTCACCTCAGCCTCCCAAAGGCGCGGGATTACAGGCTGAGCCACCGAGCCAGGCTTCCCTCTCCAATCTTATCTTCACTACCCTCTTTTGCACACTGCAGCCCAGCCTTCTGCATTCCTTGCTATTTCTGGGACATGAAAAAGTAAGAAGGCTTCCACCTCTACCACCAGGATGTTTTCTCCCTTTGTAGCTATCTACCCATCTCTGCTCCACCCTGTAGCTACCCTCTTGCTCCCTAACTACCTGTGAGATTTTGCTCAAATGTGAATGAGAAGTGAGACCTTCCCTGACTTTCTTTTTGAAATTATATCTTTTATCTTCAGACTGTCTCTGTGCCGGTATGATTTTGCTTTTGAACACTTAATCGACCATTTAGCATACCGTACATTTTAAAAATACTTCATTGTCTGTTTATCCTTCCAGAATATAAGCTCCCCAAGGGCCAAGATTTTTGTCTGTTTTTTTTTCATTGCTGTACCTCCATACTCACTGGTAATTATACTCACCTGAAGTATTATTGGGCACATTATAGACACTCAATAAATATATATTTAATTAATAGAATAATCCCTGTCTCTAGGTGAAAATCTGACAAGTGAATTCTTCTATTAGGGACCAGTGATAACCTATGAAGATTTTAGTCAAGAAACATTCCTCAAAATATCCAAATATTCCATTTAAATATGAAGGCTGCACATGGCAGCTCACACCTGTAGTCCTGACACTTTGGGAGGCTGAGACAGGAGAATCATTTGAGGCCAGAAATTCAAGATACAGGGTAACATAGCAAGACCCCGTCTCTATGAAAATAAATAAATAAATCAGCTGGGCCTGGTGTTGCATGCCTCTAGGATGCTGAGACTGGAAGATTGTTTGAGCCCAGGAGTTTGAGACTGGCGCTCTAGCCTGGGTGACAGAGTGAGACCCTGTTTCTAAAAAGACAAACAAAAACGTGGGCCCTTTAAAGTAAATATTTTAACAATAGCAATGACTTTAATAGTACATGATTTAGTGATTGTGAGAAAGTGGGTGTTGCCCTTAAATCTTTGTATATGGTAGAATTCTTTCAACTGTAATGGAAATGCAATTAAAAAAAAATAGTACACATTGGCTAACCTTAATGAAATGTTTGGGTATGAGGACTGGGTCAAAATTCCCACAATTTTGGCTTTTTTATATTTTTCAGGAATCTTTGTATCTATACTTCTCCATATGTTGGCTTCATCCTCAAGCTGATAAGATGTCTGAAAATGTTTGGCCTCATATTCATGCATGACAGAGTTCAGGAAAAAGGAGGGGTGGTTGTTTTAAAAAAATTATCAGAAAAGCCAGGGAAATTTTTTCTAGAAGCTCCCAGTAAACTACTCCTCAGATACTGCTTACTCAATGTAAATCACATACCCATTCCTGAGTAAATTATTGGTAAGAAGTTTGGGATTACCTGTGGTTATTAAGCCCACCCCAATAGCTGGGAGTAGAGTCAGCTTCCCTGAGACACATGGGATTTCTGGACAAAGGGAAGGGCTTAAAAGCTGTGGGTAATTTTTGTTGTATGAGGAAGAAGGGAGGTGGAGTAACCAAGTGTAGGCTGTATCTTTTATATCTTAGGGGCCAATTATTTCTATTTTTTCAGCCTTAGGAATAAGTTTATCCTCTTCAACACAATAGCTATAAAATGTTTTCTTCTTTATATTTCCTCTAAAAAATGAGCTAAATTGACTCTGCCTATATGGGTGAATAATTTAACTGTTTCTTCTAAATAAAATCAGTGTCATCTAGAGGGCAAACAAAAACTTTTGTTTGATTTTTTAAAAATATTGGCAAGTGTTTTGAATTAGGTAGCTAATGCTATGTGAAGAGTAAAATAAATTTATTGGTTCCTAAAATCATACTTGCATTTTAATATTTGATATCAACATATTTGAGTTTTATTAGCATTATAAATGTATTTATTAAGGTTATTAAATGAAAATAAGATTAATGTTGCCTGTCTTATCCTGAACATTATATTGTGCACTGTTTTTAAAAGAGAATATTTTGAAAATGTATATTTGGATCAGTTCAAAGACCATTGAAATAAAATAACAGGTCTATTTTGTGTCTTAAAATGTAAACATAAAAATAATTCTTTAGAGCAGGGATCCCCAACCCACGGGATGCAGACTGGTACTGGTCTGTGCCTATTAGGAACTGGGCTGCATAGCAGGAGGTGAGCAGGTAAGCAGCTGGTGGCTGGTGAGGGGAGTTCTGCTTTCTGTTGGATGAGTAGCTGTATTAGATTCCCATGGGAGTGTGAATTGTATTGTGAACTGCACATGTGAGGGATCTGGGTTGCCACTCTTTATAAGATTCTAATGCCTGATGATCCCCACCCCATCCTCGAAATTTGTCTTCCACAAAAACCAGTCCCTGATGCCAAAAACGTTTGGGACCACTGCTTTAGAGCATGTGATTTAGGTTCTGATTACAATTTCAAAACCAGATCTAAGTTTAATGGAATATTCCAGATATTTATAAATCAGTTAAAGTAGCAGTCCTCAGCCTAGGGGCATTGATTCCATTTTTGCTAATTCAGTGTTTGCAGTGAGTTTTAGAATCTGAGTATTATGAATAACATGAGTAAGGAGAGACGCCACCGTGCAGAATTTACAAATATTTGGGTTGGGGTTTTTTCACTTTATTGTTTTTATTTATTTATTTTTATTTTTTAAACATATTTTTTATTTTAAAATTGTGGGGTACAGTTAAGGGTTAGGTATACAAATATGCATTGTTCAGGCACCCTTGTTGATAAGGGGTGTCTCCCCATCCCCAGACAGATATTGATTACCATTAATCCCACCTCCCTTCCCCTCCCTACCCCCCCATAGTTTTCTGCCACTGCCAATCCTTTTCTTATAGTATTATGATAGATGTTCAAGGTCCACTATATGAGTGAGAACATGTGATACTCAGATCTTTGTTTCTGTGAGAGGTCACTCAGCATTATAGACTCTAGTTCCATCCACGTTGCTGTGAAATTCATGGTTTTGTTCTTTTTTATGGCTGTGTAGTATTCCATCATGTATATGTACCACATATGTCTATTTAGGAGTATGCTAGCTATGGGTTTCTCGTAGATGGCTTTTACTATTTTGGGTATGTTCCATGTATGCCTAGATGTTCAAGGGTTTTTATCAAAAAGGGCTGCTGGATTTTACCAAATGCTTTTTCTGTATCTAATGATATAATCATGTGGTTTTTGTTCTGATGTCTGTTGATGTATTTAATTACATTTATTGTCTTGTGAATGTTGAACCAGGAATGAAGCCTACTTGGTCATAATGGATGATTTTTGAGATGTGTTGTTGAATTCAGTTTGCTAGGATCTTGTTGAGAATTTTGACATCTATGTTCATCAAAGATATTGGCCTGTAGTTCACTTTCTTTGTTGGGTCTTTACCTGGCTTGGGTATCAATGTGATGTTAGCTTCATTAAATGATTTGGGGAGGGTTCCATCTTTCTCAATCACCTGGAATACTTTCAGTAGGATTGGTATCAGCTCCTCCTTAAATGTCTTATAGAATTCTGCTGGAAAGCCATCTGGCCCAGGGCTTTTTTTTTTTGTAGGTAGTTTTCTTATGACATAGTCAATTTCCTTGATTGTTATTGATCTATTTAGGGTCTTGATTTCTTCTTGTTTCAACCTAGGCAGGTTGTGTGATATCAGAAAGTCTTCCATTTCTTTAAGGGTTTCAAGTTTGTATCCATACAAGTGTACACAGTAGTCTCTAATGATCTTTTGTATTTCTTCAGGGTCAGATGTGACTTCATCTTTTGTGTTTCTGATTGTATTTATCTGGGCTTTTTTTCTTTTTTTCTTGGTCAGTCTAGCTAGGGGACCATCGATCTTGTTTATCCTTTCAAAGAACCAGCTTTTTGTTTCATCGATTTTTTGTATTATCTTTTTGTCTTCTAACACCCAGATTTGGACTTTTATTTTGGTGATCTGGATTCTTCTGCTAACGTTAGGGTTTTGGTGGTCTTGCTATCCAGCTTCCTAAGGTGACATGTTAGGCTGTTAATTTGTGATCCTTCCATTTTCTTCATGTGCGTTTGTAGAGATATGAATTCCCCTCTTATTACAGCTTTCATGGCACCCCAGAGATTTTGGTAAGATGTTTCTTCATTTTCATTTGTTTCCAGGTATCTTTTGATCTCTGTTTTGATTTCATCGTTGACTCAGGAGTTGTTTAGCATCATGCTATTTAGTGTCCATGTCTTTGTGGGTATTGGGGGAACCTTGTTGGTGTTAATGTTTATTTTTATTCCACTGTGGTCCGAGAAGGTGCATGGTAAAATTTCGGTCCTTTTAAATTTGCTTATGCTTGATTTATGGCCAATTATGTGGTCGATCTTAGAATATGTTCCATGCGGTGATGAGTAGAATGTGTATTCTGTGGTCTTTAAATGGAGTGTTCTGTAGGTATCAATTAAGTTCATTTGGTCAAGAGTCACATTGAGGTTCCAGATCTCATTGCTGAGTTTTTGTCCTGATGATCTGTCTAGGGTTGTGAGTATTAAAGTCAGCTATGATAGTGTTAGAGTCAATATCTTTCTTGAGTTTTCTTAGAAGCTTCTTTATGAAAGTTAGCACTCCTATATTGGGTGTATATGTGTTTAGGATAGATATTTCTTGTTGATGGAGTGAACCTTTTTTCATTATGCAGTAGCCTTCTGTATCTTTTTACATTTTTGATAGCTTAAATGGCATTTTGTCTGAAATTAGGATTGTGACTCCTTTCTTTTGTGTTCTATTTGCCTGAAAATTTGTTTCTCATCCTCTTACTTTGAGTCTGTGTGTATCCTTTCTAGTGAAATGGGTCTCTTGAAGGCAATATATTGTTGCCTGGTGATATTTTATCCATTTTGCCATTCTATGTCTTTCAGTGGTGCATTTAGTCCATTCACATTGAGGCTAATTATTGAAATATGAGAGTTGGTCCCTTTCATATAGAGTTGTTGTTGTTGTTCCTCTTTGTTGTATTTCTTTTGGTTTTGGGGTTGGTTCATGTGTGTTTTACTCTTTTTCCTGTAGTCTTGTGAAGATCATTATTGTTCTTTTTTTCTTTTCTTCTGTGTTTAGTACTTTCTTAAATGTTTCTTGTAGAGGTGGTCTGGTGGCAGCATAAGTTCTTAGGGATTGCATATCTGGGAAAGATTTTAATTCTCCCTCGCTGACAAAGCTTAGCTTGGATGGGTAGGTTTTTCTTGGTTGAAATTGTTTATGTTTTAGAACTTTGAAGATAGGGCTCCAAGCTCTCCTAGCCTGCAGGATTTCTGTAGATAAATCTGCTGCTATTCTAAGTGGTCTTCCATGGTAGGAGATCTGGCCTTTTTCTCTTGCTGCCTTTAGGATTTTTTCTTTTATACCTATTTTGTTTAGGTGAACTATTATGTGTCTGGGAGTTGGTCTATTCATTTGTTGTCTTGCAGGGGTTCTCTGAATTTCTTGTGTTTGAATTTTCTCATCACTAATGAGATGAGGGAAGTTTTTGTCAATAATCTCATGGAATGTTTGTTTCAAGGTGGCCTCTGTTTCTCTTTCTGTTTCAGGAAGTCCTATTACTCTTAAATTTGGTCTCTTGAAGTAATTGCTCATCTCTTGAAGGTTTTGTTCTGTCTTTTTAAGCTTCTTTTCTATGTTTTTGACAATTTGGGTTAGTTGTATATTTTGGTCCTCAAGCTCTGAGACTCTTTCTTCTGCTTGGTTAATTCTGCTTTCCATGCTTATCAGTTTGTTATTTATTTCATTCACAGTATTCTTTATTACTGTTATCTCAGTTATCAGCTCCTTACTAGTTTCTTCTTGTCTTTCCTCAATTCTTTTAAATCTCTCCATTAATGTCTTGATATCTAAGTTTGTAGTTTGAGACCAGTCATTCTGGGGTGTCATCATTGTTTGCCTTCTGAAGTCAGTTTTCTCAGTTTCTGTACTCCCAGGGGTCTAGGAGAGACCCATATTCTTCTTTTGGTTTTTCTTATTTGTGTAGATTTTTCTTTCTCTCCCCCTTTTCCTCCCCTTCTTTTTTTTTTACTTTTTTTTTTTTTTGAGTTGGAGTCTCACTCTGTCGCCCAGACTGGAGTGTAGTGGCCGCTCCCGGCCACCGCAGCCTCGACCTGCTGGGCTCCGGTGATCCTCCCGCCTCAGCCTTCTGAGTAGCCGGAATTACAGACATGCGTTACCACACCTGGCTGATTTTTTGATTTATTGTAGAGATGAGGTCTCGCTGCCCAGGCGGGTCTTGAACCCACGGGCTCAGGCAATCCACTCACTTCAGCCTCCCAAAGGCGCGGGATTACAGGCTGAGCCACCGAGCCCGGCTCCCTTCCCTTCTTTAATACTATTTTTCAGGGGAGGTGGGATTGCTTTTACTTCTTTTTTCAATCTCCTGTTCTTCCCTATGAGGGACCTCTGGCTTTGTTCACTTTTGAGGCTGGAGTGTGGGCTGGGGGCTGTACTTTTTGCAGTTTTGAGGTTTGACTGGAGGAAGCTGTGATTCAGAATCTATCTGCTGATCCCAGTATCCACCAACAGGTGTATGGGCGCACTGGAACCTATTTCCCACTGTCTTACAATCTGTCTGTGCAGTGGGGTATAGGTTTGCTCCCTGGAACATCAGGAGGTATGAAAAAGGAAAATATTGGAAGAAGGGGAAGTCAAGAGGAAGTTAGAAAGAGAGAAGAGTGAGAGGGAAAACAGACATACATACTAACTAATGTGTGAAAGAGAGACACAAGGCCAGAAAAGAGTGAAAAACAGACACACAAACAAAATTCCCTAAAGCATACTGGTAATCACACAAAGACAGTCCAATAAAATCATGCCTTTTGATGTGTTTTTCCCCAACACAAACAGATAGTCTAAATAAAAAAGCAAACAAAAGTGAGCAAAACAAACAGTCAAAGCAATAAAATCAAGTCAAAATAAGAAATCAGACTAGCTCTGGAATCTTTCCTGAGTATCTAAAGTCTCTTCAGCTCTGATTTATTGCTTCTCCCCTTTTGCTTTAATTGCAGGCTTGCTACCTGAGAGGTCTGCGATGGCTGAGTTGCCTGTATCTGATTCAGCGTAGGCGAGAGTCTTTCATCTCCTGTTTAGCGACTTTACCTTAGAAACCAAGGTGGGGGCTACTTGTAGGTGGGTGGGGCAATGCAAATCTGTGCCTGTAAAATGGCCTGTGGGGGGCCAACCCCTGCAGGTTTTGGGGAGTCCCTGGAAAGATGTGGCAGCATCGGTGAAACTGGAAGTGACAGATAATAAAAGAAAGAAAGAAAGAGACTAGACTCTGTCTAGTGCAGAAGCTGATTCTGTAGGATAGATATTAAAAGAAAGAAAGAAAGAGGCTGAACTCTGTCTAGTGCAGAAGCCGTTTAATGGGACAAACCGTAAGTCTTTTATCCTAAATTTTCACACGTTAAATCACAAGACTTTCATGTGAACACAAAGCCAGGTGGATGAGTGGTGTCCCCCACCCACCAGGTGTTTTCTCAAGCATGAGGAAGGACAATCCCAATTAAATCACAAGACTATTATGTGAACACAAAGCCAGGTGGATGAGGGGCATCCCCCACCCACCAGGCGTTTTTCCAAGCATGAGGAAGGACAATCCCAAAATTATCTCACTGTTCCTTATGCTTGGTTAATGTTCCTCAAAAGCAATACAACAATTTTGACATCATAATATTCTTATAATCAATAACTTCTAAAGCTTATGCATACACAACACTTAATAACTAACTTAAATCCTAATACTTTTCTATTCTGTGGTAATTCTACCTACACTATAGAAACTCTTAATTATAACTCAAACTAGTTCCTAAAGAATGTGGCCCAGTCCAAAGATCATGCTGGGCTGTTTCTAGGAACAATTGATTACAATCTTAACAAAATGGCTATTCTAAAATCCTATATATCGATCTTAATTTCTATAAAAGTTTCTAATTCCTAATCTCAATATATAAAGCTTGATCATCAGTGATAAATCTTCTAAAAATAAAACCCAAATATAAACTGTAAATTGTATTAAGGCCAAAACCACAATAGTAGAAAATGGGAACAATGAAATTTCTAAAGTTAGCTGTATTCTTATTAAACCTCAAAATATCATGTTTGATCATGCTTGAACTAACATAATTCACTGACATAGCATAACCTATTCTACAATACTTACTATGAATAAAAAAATTCAATTTCCATAATAAGTAGAAAAACCCTGCACTAACTGTAGCTAAAACTGGTTTAAAAGATGCAGCCCAGTCCAAAGTATGCGCTGGGCCCTTAGGAATGTGGCCCAGTCCAAAGTTAGCTCTAGATAACCATCTATACCATCTAAAGCTGAAAACAGCTCTCCATAAGTATATACTAATTCTACAAATATACTTTAAAATCTTATAAAGAGGCTTGTACTGTAAAAGGCTCCCAAATGTGACCTGAGTTTGAATTATATCTAATACCTAAGCCGAAACCGTAGTTCATGGGAAACAGGAACAATGAGTTTCTAGAGTGAGCCATGCCTATGATAGTCACAGAGCCTTCAGCTTAGGTCAGCAGAGCTCCTTCTGATGAGATGTGCCAAATAGCAAAAGAAGGGAAGAGGAAATGGGCCAACAGCTCCTGAACACATCCTAGTGGTCTCAGGGTCCACAGCCCACCTTGAGCCCTAATGTTCAGGTGGGCCTCCGTGGCTGGCTCCCAACATCTCTCCCTTTTTTATTTTTATTTTGGCATGAAACCATGAAACTCGGTGTTGAGCTGAGAAATACTTCTCTTCAGCAGTCTGCAAAGTTCCTTCTAATGGGATGTGCTAAATACCAAAAAAGGGAAGAGGAAATGAGTCAACAGCTCCTGAACACATCCTAGTGGTCTCAGAGTCCACAGCCCACCTTGATCCCTAACGTTCAGGTGGGCCTCTGTGGTCAGCTCCCAACAATGGCCAAGGTGGGCAACTTCTCTTTCGCGGATCCTTTGTCTCCACCTGTCCTTTCTCTCCACTCATCTGGGTCCGTGGGCGATCCACTATGATGGGCTGTGGTGGTGTGTCAGGCACCAGGGATCAGCGGCACAGGTGGGTGCTGGATCTGGTGTGCCACCAGTGGCCTGGGGTGGAGGAAGGAGCTGGGAATTCCCTCTGCTGGAGCTGAGAACTGAGAGCGGCTGGTCAGCACCTCCTTAAGATATACTGTTCCCTTACACAACCATGGGGTCCCACAATGGTGCCTCAGCCAGAGCAAGAGCAGGACTGGAGTGCCTAAGGGCAGGTGGTGAGCGGTGACAGCGACTTTGGGCCCCGCACAGGGCACTTCAGCCAGGAATGGAGCTGATATCTCTGAGGGGCAGCGCCTAGAGCCTTCCTGGGTGATGGTGGCTTGAGATAGGGCTGGGCGGAGGCCCAGAACCCAGGACGAGAAGTTGGAACTCTGAGGAGCAAGTACCAGGTTGCTGGGCTGGGAGCCCAGTCAGGGAGGGAGCTGGCAGCGACTGGGTACCGGGCGGATCAGTGTAGCCAGCAAGGAAACCCAGATCTCCACAAGGTGGTATCCAAGGGCCTCCATAGGGTGAGATGTTGTAGCCAGGGAGGGAGCTGGGATCTCTGCATGGCCAGGGCCTGGGGCTACCTCTGGTGAAGCAGCAGCAGCTGGGGGATTGCAATAGCTGGCCTTGCATGGGACTGAGGGTCTCTGGGCCTCGGACCGGTGTGACTGGTGGTGGGCAGGGGGTGGGGGAAGGAAAGTAAGAGTCTTTTTGGGAACTCACTTTCCGAGAATGTCACAGTTCCACCTATGCCATCACCATCTTACTGGAATTCCCACTTTATTGTTTTAAAAATTATCTTATTTTATTTTTACATGACAAATAATTGTATATATATTTATGGGGTATAATGCGATGTTGAATACATGTTTACACTACGGAATGATCAGATCAGGCTTTAGTGCATCATCTCAAATAAATAAGGCCTTATGGTGTTTGTCTCTTTGTTCCTGGCTTATTTCACTTAATGTAATGCCCTCTAATTTTGTTCATGTGGTAGGTTTGTTCATGTTGTTCCAAATGGCAGAATTTTCTTTTCTTTTTCTTTTTTCTCTTTCTTTCTTTCTTTTTTAATTATAAAGATGTGGGGTACAAAACAGGGTTAGGTATGCAAACATTGATTATGCAGGTACCCTTGTTGACGAAGTATGCCCCTCCCTCCCCTATCAGTTTCCCTCAACTGCCAATCCCACCTCCCCCTCCTGACAGTTTCCCACCACTGCCAATTCCTTTCTTATAGTATTATAATTGTTCAAGGTCCACTTATGAATGAGAACACATGGTGCTCTGGTCTTTGTTTCTGTGATAGATCACTGAGCATGATCAACTCTAAATTCATCCAAGTTGCTGCGAAGTCCATATGTTTGTCCTTTATGGCTGCATAATATTTCCTTGTATATATGTGCCACATTTTAAAAATTCAGTCCAGCTTTGATGGGCAACATCGTTAATTCCATGTTTTTGCTATTGTGAATAGAACTGTGACAAACATGCGCGTGCAGGTATCTTTTTTGTAGAATGATTTGAGTTCCTCCAGGTATATTCCCAATAGGGGAATTGCTGGGTCATATGGAGGTCAATTTCTAGTTCTTTCCAAAATCACCACACTGTCTTCCAAATAGGTTGCATTAGTTTTCATTCCCACCAGCAGTGTAGAAGCGTTCCTTTTTCTCTGCATCCTTGCCAGCATCTGTTGTTGTTTTTTTATTAATAATGGCCATTCTTGCTGGGGTTAAGTGGTATCTCAGTGTGGTTTTGATTTGCATTTCTCTGATGATGAGTGAGGCTGAGCACTTTTTCATACGTCTGTTGGCTGCTCATATATCTTCTTTTGAGAGGTGTCTATTCATGTCTTTTGCCCACTTTTTAAAGGGGCTGCTTGTTTTTTTTCCTTTCAGTGCATTTGAGTTCCTTGTGGATGCTAGATATTAGGCCTTTGTGAGATATATAATTGGCAAATATTTTTTCCCATTCTGTGGGCTGACTCCCTGCTCTCTTGATGGTTTCTTTTGCTTTGCAGAAGCTCGTCAGTTTGATGAGGTCCCACTTGTCTATCTTATTTCTTAAGGTACTGGCCCTTAAGGTTCTGAATAGGATTGGTTGCGAGTTCCAATTTCCATAAGGGTGTCTCCTGCGTTTTCTAAGATTCTTATAGTTTGAGGCTTTACATTTAGATCTTTGATCCATTTAGTTAATTTTTGTGTATGGTGATAGGTAGAGGTCCTGTTACAATCTTCTTTGTGTGGTCAACCAATTTTCCCAGCACCATTTACTGAATAGTTTCTCCTCTCCCCAGTGGTTGTTATTGGAGGCTTTGTGAAAGATGAGTTGGTTGAGGAATTGAGGCTTTGCTTCTGAAATCTCTATCCTGTTCCATTTGTCTATATGCCTGTTCTTGTACCAATATCAGGCTGTTTTGATTACTGCAGCCTTATGGTAAAGTTTGAAGCCTGAAAGTGTGATACCTCCTGCTTTGTTTCTTTTGCTAAGTGTTGTTTTAGCTATTCATGGTCATTTATGTTTCCATATGAATTTCTGTATTGTCATTTCCAGGTCTGAGAAGAGTGATGTTGGTAACTTAATGAGTATTGCGTTGAATATGTAGATTGCCTTTGGTAAAATGGACACTTTAACAATGTTGATTCTGCCTATCCATGAGCATGGAATATTTTTCCGTTTGTTTGTGTCTTCTTGGATTTTTTTGAGCTGTGTTTTGTAGTTCTCATTGTGAAGGTCTTTCACTTCTCTGGTTAGGAAGTTGCTGAGGTATTTCATTTTTCTGTGTGGCTATTGTGAGTGGGATTGTGCTTTTTATTTGGGTCTCTGCCTGTTTGTTGCTGGTATATTGGAATGCAACTGTCTATTGCACGTTTATTTTATACCCTGAGACTTTGCCAAATCCTTTATCAGTGCAAGCAGGAGAATTTTCTTTTTTTAAAGGATGAATAGCATTCCAATGCTTATATATACCACATTTTAAAATCCATTTCATTGATGAACATGTAGGTTGTTTTCATATTTCAGCTATTGTAAATAACGTTGCACTGAATATGAGTGCAGACATCTCTTTTCACATACTGATTTCAATTCCTTTGATTATATAGTCATCAGTGAGATTGCTAGAGTATATGGTAATTCTACTTTTAGTTTTTGAGGAGCCACCGTACTGTTTTTCAAAATGGCTGTACTAACTTACAATACCACCGTAATGGTATTGTTCCCATTTTTTCATCTACAGATGTTATCTTTCAACTTTTTGATAACAGTCAATCTATCAGGCATACAGAGATTTAACTTTCTTGGCTTGATTTTCTCCTAAGTATTTTGTCTTTTTCTTTTGGATACTATTGAAAATTGAATTGCTTTTTAAATTTCTTTTTCAGACAGTTTGTTGTTTGTGTATAGAAATGCTACTTATTTTTCTAAGTTGATTTTGTATCTTGCAACTTTATTGAATTTGTTTATTAGTCTCCACATTTTGGTGGAGTCTTTAGGATTTTTTTGCATATAATATTATGTTTTTACAAATAGACACTGTCACTTCATCCTTTCCCATTGGGGATCCTTTTATTTCTTTCTATTGCTTAATTGCTCTGGTTAGGACTTCCAGTACTCTGCTGAACAGAAATGGCAATAGTGAGCTTTCTTTTCTTGTTCCTAATTTTAGAGAAAAAGTTTTCTACTTTTCACCATTGAGTATAATGGCCTTTATTTTATTGAAAAAATGTCCTGTATACCTAATTTGTTGAAAGATATTGTTTGGAAAAAATGTTGAATTTTGTAAAATACTTTTTCTGCATCTATTGAGACAATCATGTTTTTCATCCTTCACTCTATTAATATTGTACCTCATATTTATTGGTTCACATATATTGAACCAACCCTGCAATCCAGTGGTAAATCCCACACGATTGTGGTGAATGATCTTAATTTTTTTTTTGAGTTGGAGTCTCACTCTGTCACCCAGACTGGAGTGCAGTGGCCACTCCCGGCCATCGCAGCCTCGACCTGCTGGGCTTCGGTGATCCTTCTGCCTCAGCCTTCCAAGTAGCTGGAACTATAGGCATGCGCGACCACGGCCAACTAATTTTTTGATTTACTGTAGAGATGAGGTCTCGCCAAGTTGCCCAGGTGGGTCTTGAACCCACGGGCTCAGGCAATCCACTCACCTCAGCCTCCCACAGTGCTGGGATTACAGACTGAGGCACCGAGCCTGGGTGGAATGATCTTTTTAATGGACTGTAGAATACAGTTTGCAAGTATTCATTCAGCATTATTGGATTTTGTCTACACACAAATTAGACAAAATGTTTTCTTCTTAATTTCACACATCAAACCCTAGAAAATTGTTCTGTGGAAAAAGCATTCTCCCCAGTTATATTGTCTATGGCAAACCCTGTGCAAGACCATTACCACACAAGGCATTCAGGTCATCAGAAGTTATTGCTAGGCATCCAGACTGTAAGAGGGCAGAAGATCATCAAATAAAACAGAAGCACTCTTTCTAGGGTTCTGTCTGAAAGATGGTTTTGCATTCATTATGAACCCTATTTTCCACTTATTGTTGAATTACTCTCCTCCATGATATTTAGATTTTTCCACAAAGCATCAAATTTTTTATGTAGGGAAGCATGGATGAGCCATGGTCAGTCCACTAGAAGATTGTGGGATTTCTCTCTATAAAATTTGAGAGTGAAGTGGGTGTCTTGTTTTTTCTTTGTTTCCTGTTTTTTTCCCAAATAGCACTCTGAAATATGAGATAGGCTATATCTGACTAATAGAAATTCAGCTATTCAACAAATAATAAGTAGTCCAGTCTAAAACCCATACTGGAAATGAGCCCAGGCAAGAGAGGCAGATAACTCTGCACTCTAAATATAATGGTCCTAAAATCATACCTTTACATTAAATGGGTCATTACTTCAAAAATAGGCTTAGAAAATATGTTTCATTTGTCTGATAAGAACTTTTTGTCTTCTGAGAATTATCAATGAAAAGTTTTTCAGGTATTATGAACAATTAATTGTTAAAGTTAAATCACTGAAGAAAACCATCTCCTATATCTTGTGGTATAGGGACTGTTCAAATGGACTATTCAGTAGGCATTCCATTATAGTTTGTTGGAAGAAGTGACTGAATTAGATATTAGGAATATATTTAATGGCATGTTGTATTAAAAAACAGAATCATTTCAATAATTCGAATCAGTTGATAGTGCAAGAAGTGAACTTCAACTTTTCAGGAGAAATTTGGCCTGTGGTAGCAATTGATTGTTTAAGTACCAGATAATTATCTTCTGAGTAAGTGAAGGATTTTTGTCAGAACAAGTAAAGGGAAAATCTTTGCATGATTAGGCTATAGTTTACCTTTACAGGGATGCCTACACACTACATATTCTGCTTCATAAAGACAATTTAAAAAATTATATGTAATTTTAATTTTGATACATGATCTGACAATTAGGTTCGTGAACCATCCTAGAAAAAGTGCTATACCGCACTGCTGATTATCACCGTGGTCAACTTCAAAGTACTCCCCTTGGGAAGCTATGCACTGATGCCAGCACCTAGTCCATCCATCAAAGCAAATTTGAAACTTTTTTTTTCTGGAATGGCCATTAGAGCTGGCATCATTATTTGCTGAGGTCTGACAATTAAGTTTGTGAACTTTCCACCATATGCTTACATTAGCAGCACTGTACAAATAACTTATTGGAGCACCCTCCATACTCACCTGATATGGCCCCCAATGACTTTTTTACTTACCTGAAGATAAAGGAAATATTGAAAGGAAGACATCTGATGACATTTAGGACTCAAGAATAATATAATGATGGCTCCGATGGTCATTCCAGGAAAAGAGTTCCAAAATTGTTTTGATGGGTGGACTAGGCACTGGTGTCAGTGCATAGCTTCCCAAGGGGGATACTTCAAAGGGGTGACCGTAGTGATATTCAGGAATGAGATATGCTGCACTTTTTCTAGGATGAGTTCTCAAACTTAACTGTTGGACCTCACATATATATAGACTGAAAGAATAAATTGATAGTTAATAATATTTTAGGATTTGACTATTCTTGAGACTGCTGATTCTTTTCAATTTCTTGGTCTTGGCTAGAAACTTACTTTCGTGTACAATAATTGCAATGAGACAGATATTTTAGGATATTTAGAGACAAATACCATTAAAAGGGTTTTACACATCTTATAGTTCCTATCAAATTCTGTACCCCCTCCACCCCTATTTGTTACCTATGATACTTCTAGCCTTCCTTATGCCTGATACGGGACCTAGAGCTGGCATTGCTCTGATGTATTTAGGAAAGTGGTGAAAATGCAGACGTACCAATCAACAGTCGTCTCTAAAGGATGGAATTCTCTTGAGAAAACTACAAAAACATACATTTTTAATAACCATAAACTGAAGAGCAAAAACCAAAACAGCTGGCCACCTACTTTTGCCTTAAGTTCTGACCAGGCTGAAGTGATGCAGAATATGGATTCAAAGGGAAACATCTGCAAAGCTCCTTTCTTTAAATAATGCATTGAACTCTAATATGCAGAACAGAGTAGAGCTGAGTGATTGTAACAATGTAGTTGGAGGGTTCCACTTACCACTTCTTATGACAAAGACAGCCCTCAAGGTATTTCTCCAGAATTCCTAGTGTTCCATAGACCCAAACTGGAAGACTATTGCATTGCATGATACTTTCTATTCTTAAGATTTGAAGGCAATTAATTCATGGACACTTTGATATCTATTTGACTCAGTTTTCTTATTTTTAGCATGGTTGATATTTTAAAAAGCAATTTATATATCAAAGTCATTGATTTACTCTACAAAGGAAGAAATCAACCTATTAGAATTTTGGGGGGGTCATGGATTAAATAAAAAGCTTATTAAGAGCAAGTAATTGAGCTATCAGTGAAGTCTTGATGTTACCCAATTGGTAAATGAAAAGGAGCTTCAGTTGGTAAACTTCTAAATCCAGCAGCCCCGATAAAATATTGAATTTAATTGTTTATGAAAGCTGGGGCTGTGATTCAGGAAAGATTATTTCAATAATATTTTTTTACTAATAAAATATCAGAAAAGTTCATGATTAATTCTTCCATTCTTTCATACCATAACAAATCATATGATCTGAAAAAAGGGTAAAAGCTGGGGACAATTTAGATTCAATAGATATTGAAGTTGAAGATGCTGGCACTGGGAGAGACATGTGGCATCATGATGTCCCCCCCTAACTACTAATTATGTTACATCTTTCCGTATTGTGTTTTGTGTGTATTTTGTATGGCTTTGACTATGAAATTACCGTATAATGACTAGTCTATGAGAAATCACTTTGTTCATTACGATGTATGGTGGAAAACAATCTTTAATTCTAGTGATAAAATCATTCCAAGGTCTTCATTATGAAAAATGTAAAAGTGAAAGGCCTTAAGAATGAGTTTCTCTTTCTTATTTAAAAGTGTTGGTTATTTCAAGGCTTTCATGAAGCTTTCAGGAAAAAAAGTAGCTCTAATAATACGTGACTTTGAATTTTAATGGGAGTGGCAAGTAGCAGTGAAGAATGTTACATAAAGGGACAATTCCTTGACTTATTTAAAAAAATATGTTATAATAGTAGATACATGGAAAAATACAGATTATTCTGAATAATTAATGATGCAGAAGAAATAGCATCAGATGTATATTTATCACAAAGGGGAAGAGATCTTGGTGTTGAAATGTTTTCATTGATATGAACAACAAATTCTTTCACACCCACACATGTACTAAGTATACATATGAGCCAATGCATTACTGTTTGGCTTGAAGCAAAATTTGTTTTTGGCAAGTCATGATTTCTATCTAGTTTTCAACGTGTAAAATAAAACTTAAATTCAACAGACCTTCCTTTTATTTTTTTCTGCACAGAGTCTATGTGTACTCTTCAGTTTTTTGAGGACTTTATAACATGAAAAACAAGCCAAAATGTTTGTTTGAATACCAACAGGATGAAGAATGATCCCCACTGTTCTAAATGACTTCCTACTGGTTACAAGAGTTGTGATAAGAATATGTGCCTCATGACTTCTAAAAAAAAGTGGACATTCTTCCTTGGATATCAAGAATACAAAGATTCATGGGCAAAAAAAGTACCCTTTTAAAAAAATTCATACTTTCTTGAATAAAAAGTGTTTAAAAAAATAATCATGAGAACTCTTTTTGCAAGTTAGGAGCCTTTTGCTAATTGTGTGGCCATGGGAGTGGCAGTGTGAAATCTAGCAATTTGACACTGGGTAGACTGACCAGTAAAATAAGCCAAAATTAGCACTGGCATCTTGACTCTCCTTCTGCACTGTCTATCCAGAACTTCTCAGAACTTTGTCTACAAAGTTTAAATAGTAGATCTACATAAGCACATTAATAAAGGAAAAGAGGCTCAAGATTCAGGTAACAATGATGCTGTGTCTCTAAATAAGCTGGCAGTAAACTGAGACAGATGTTCTTGGGGTGGAAGAGGGGGCTGCTAATTACTATTCATAAGCAGATGGCATATAATCAGTTTATAGAATGCTTTTCTAATATTTCATTATAAATCTATATTTCTAAACAAGAACAGGGAATAAGAAAAGGGACAGATTTTTATGGGATGAAGCTTTTCAAAGAGAATGTGTCAAAATTCAAGAAAAGTATAAATTTCCACATATATTTGAATGGAGCTACAAGTTCCATTTTAGGGAATATATTAGGTTGATAACCTTAAATATGGAATGAAAGTAGAAGTGAAAAATACATCTTTTCCCAGATGTCCTTGCTTTGATCACATTGATACAGCAGGTGGTACAATGCAAATTCTCCAGGCTCTTTTAACTCAAACTGGAATCTGCAGAGGTGGAAAGGCCAAACATGAAAGGACACTATAATAACAATGAAACCCTGGAAAGTAGCCAGATTCCTACGTAGAACAGGGTTGCTGTAGCACTAGCTTGGACACATGCCAAGAATGGATGCCTGCAGGAGACATAAGCAGCTGTGATCTGGTGAGCTGGAACAGAATAACCCAAAAGGGCAAAGGAAACAACACATGGACAGAGTATAATGTTATTCAAGACAAAGTAAAACAGGCAAATGAGAGCTTCTAACAGAAAAACAAGGTGTGTACCCCTGGCACAAGCCAGGTGGCTTTTGGGGATGTCAGTCTCATCCAGAATAAAGAACCACATTCTGTATAACCTCATCTTGAAAACAAGCTGTTGACAAATAAGCACATAATGGACCACAACGAGGAGAAATTATGAAGTTGGGTGACTTTGTCCAGGGTGCATTCTGTTCACTGGAGTTCAGTGGGAGTCTTTGAGGAGATTCTTGTCTATGAATATAAAAAGTGAACTGGGAGCAAGCTGTGTTTATCATTGCACTAGTGTGTGCAACATGAATTAGAGCATCAGACTAGGAGTCACAGAGGTTCAAGTCTATTTCTTCTATTATCTTGCAGATAGGCTTGAGGAAGACCATGTTATCATCTTTATTATCACCATCACTATCATAATCATAATCACCATCACCATAATCATCCTCAACTCTATAAGTTGAAAATTAGTTTGTCAGTCTCTGTGCTAACACTCACATCCTGGAAATGACTACCTTCTTCCAATTCTCCCCCGCCACCTCTGATTCTTTTTACAGGGGATATTTTCCTTGAAATTCTTTTTTCATGTCCAGTTAGGACCCCTTGTAATTTATGGGACCACTTTCTCACCTCCAAGGAAGTCACAATGAGATTGAGAGATTTAATTAGAGTTAGAGCAGATACAAGGAGCAAGTTGGATTTCTTGGAGGCTGTGAGAGCTAACTTGCTAACCCAGCAAGTCATAAAGAGGGCCAGGGCTGAGGCGATGTGTGTGACTTGCAGTCAGAAGAAGCTGGATCAGTGGTTCTTAATGATTTTATAATGAAACTAAGATGTTGAAAGGCAAGGTAATGCATGTGCAATGAGCTTAGTTCAAGGAAAGAATTATAAGTTAAACTAGGAAATTTATACATCAAAAAATTCATTCTGAAAAAATATAGACTAAGGAGTCATTTTTTACAATTTTATCAGTTTATGTTTACTGTTTTAACAGCACAGATTTCCTCAATGACACTCAAGTGCAATTTCTGGGGAGTCTGAACAGTGTCATTTGCACAGTTTATATATCATTATGCTAAGAAATGGTGACTTGGGAAATCTTACACATGTGTTTCAAATTATCAACTGTCTTTAAAACATATGGTGTAATTTCCTGACATTATATCTGAAAAATACAGATATGATAGTCTATAAAATTTGTCTGGGAATAATGAATATAAATAATTGTAATATAAGATTTCTTAATTATCACACTAGACTTTAAATTGAAGATTGATTTCACCAGTGACTTTATAATGGTCTTCACTAATCAGATAAGATTAGCTGGGAAGTGGTTCCAGACATTCCAGTTTATAATACTACCCAAAAGAAAGTTCTGTGGTGATGTAAATGTTCCATATCAACTAGCCACATGTGGCTCTTGAACACTCAACATAGGGCTAGTATGACTCAGGAACTGAATTGTTTTATTTAATTTTAATCCTTTTAAGTTAAATAACCACATTTAAATAGCATATTGACTACTGTACTGGACTATGTAGAATTAGAAAGATGTTCATTCTAAATCTATTCCTGAACTATGTTTTGTCTTCAAGTTGAGACAGCAATTTGTTGTTTTGTTACAGATATGACTTCATAGATATTATGAATAACAATCCCTTAAAACAAAGGAGCAAACAAAAAAGGAGCATAAACCCCACTTGTGTCCAATACTTAATTTTTGCACGCCAAAGTGGTGAGTCAACTTATTCATCTTCAAGTTGGTCTTGAAAAGTCTATCTGTTCCCTGGGAGGAAAAATGTTGTTTGATGTCATGTGGTTAAATAGTTGATTGACAGACCTTTGAATTTTAACTCTTTGTATTATGTGGAACATAAAACTTTTTTTGAAAAATTATAATTCATTTCAGAAGAAGGAATAATAGTATTCTTGAAAATACTGGAGCTTTAGAAACAGTCAGTATTTATTAAATTACTATTACTTCCACAAGCACTACAGTTTCACAACAATCTTAGTAAGTAGAGGTCTCACCATTTGACAGAAGAGAATATCAAGGCCCAGAAAGAGTAAATAACTTGTCAAAGGTCACAAGGCTATTAAGGTGCAAAGTCAAGATTCTGAACTCAGGCAGTGTGGCTTCTGGGGTCAGGTTTTTAAGCACTAGCCTATAGTTCTTTTCATTTTCCTGTAGCTGACCATTCTCTGCTGTCTTCCACCCTTTCTGCCTCCTCTATTCTTGGTAGAGGAGTCATGCTTCAGGTAGAGAATGATGGCCTCATGACTGAACATTGTAGTCTTGCACTATTTACCAAATAGATGATCTTGAAGAAGCCCATTTCTATGTTCTCTTACTTTTTACCTATGACAATTAAGATGTACTTGGGCTATTCTGTCTACATTGCTGCAAAGCAGGGATATTCCTATGTTTCCTTTGAGATTAATCTGGTTGAGCTGATATTTAGAGGTGGCAGGCAGAAGAGTTGTGGGAACCATAGACTTGGTGTCTCAACTGAGACTGCTTGGGCCACATTTGGTGGTTAGATTCCATAGTCCAAGAAAACCACAGAACTATGATTCTGTATAATGGCACCCTTCCCATAATGTCTGGAGAGGCTTCTAGAAAAGCTCCCAGAAAGTTCACAACTCTAGTATTCTGAGGCTGAAGATTTATTTTTAAAATGGAGATAAAATTGGAAGGAAGAAAACAGAGTGTGGGGGCAAGGTCAGGAAAGGAACCCAAATAGTGACCTTAAATTGAGGACAGCAACACTCTTGTTATTTGATACAAAGAAAAAAGGAAGACTATTTTCAACTGATTGGGTTGCAGGTATGTGTTCCTTTCCAGGTAACTACCTTCTTCAGGGATGTGATGGAATAGAGGTTCTGGTTATCCATGAGATCTGAGAAGGTGGATTAATACCCTCATTCTAATAAAAAGAAATTTAGAAAACAGAGATGCCACTCTATAGTGCTCTGAAAGTGCTTGACATGTTTAGTTTAGTTTCAAACATTAAGTAGTGAAATGATTATTTTTATTCTGTTTTATTTGGGATACAGGCTATTAATATGCTACTGTGGACCCAAGGAGAGCAGGAGAGTCTACAGATAAGCAAGTGCTGGGTGTAAACAGCTGTTATGAAAAAAAATATCTGAGCAGCAACTAGAACATGCATAGAAAGGTAAACCAACCATTTCATGCACCTTGTTCTAGTCAGATATCATTCACATTTTCTCATTCTAATTTGAGGAAGGTTATGTTCATAACAGTTCATAAGTAGGTTAATTGGATGGTAAGAGGATGTATACCTCCTCTGTTATTTGTTAAACATAATTGGATTTCTAAAAATATTGAATTAAAGCAATCTTCATAAAATATTAAAATTCCACATTTCGTTAAAATGCACAATTTAGAACAAGGTAAGTTAGGCAACATTCTAATGAACCTTTTCATGTTATTAAATTGCTGGAATTCTGGAACTACTTGGAAATTTGTTTCTATATTCATGTATTCATAGTATTTATGACACGTCTTTCATTATTTCTCAATGTTAGTACATCTTGACCAACGAGCTTGGTATATGCAAGGACATCTTTGTCATTGTGTTGCTCTATTTATGTTACCATTTGTCCCAACAAGACTGCAAACCTTATGAATGCATAAGCTTTGACTTATACTTTGATGCTTTCCCAGGCCCAGGCACACTTATCAAATGTTTGCGTAAGTGGCTGGGAGAATAGTAGGAGGACTGAGTAGAGTATCATCATATTTCTGATATTTTAGGGTTTTTAGAAGATTACTTGTGATTATGCAAACAAATTCAGTGAAAGTTGTTATTTGTATTACTTATGAAAGAACATATTTACATGGGGAATCACAGCATTATTTGGAGTGATGAACCTAGCTAGTATCCCCAGTACCTTCTCTGCTCTCATGGATTTGATAAAAATTTTTGAGTCAAGTAGCACTCATTATAATGTCACATATGTCACAATATGAAAATTTGTGCATAATAGTGTAATGACAATCTGTAGATTCTATTGGATAGCCTATGGGATAGTAGACACTCTAATATCTGCTAAAAATCACAGTCTTGTTTTCTCCTTTCTAATCTTTACAACCTTTATTTCTTTTTTTGTTCTACTGAACAGTGTTGGATCTCCAGTTCACTACGGAACATAAGTGGTGATAGTATGCATTCTTAGATGGTTCTAGATTTTGAAAGAAATGATTTTAAAAAATTTTTATTTTATTTTATTTTCAGGGGATACATATGCAAGTTTGTTACATGGGTATATTGCATGATGGTGAGATTTGGCTTCTATTGACCTCATCACCCAAGTAGTGAACATGATACCCAATAGATAGTTTTCAGGCCTTCCCACCTTCCCACTTCAGAAGTACCAGTGTCCACTATTCTCATCTTTATATGTATGTGTACCCAGTGTTTAGCTCCCATTTAGAAATAAGAACATGTAGTATGGTATTTGATTTCCTGTTTCTGCATTAATTCACTTACAATAATGGACTCCATCTGCATTCACACGGCTGCAAAGAACATGATTATGTCCTTTTTTTTAAATGGCTGCATAGTATTTGAAGGAGATGCTTTGCATGTCATATATTTAATATGATATTAGCTGAGAGTTTTGTTGTATGAAGGAAGAGTTCTTCCGTTCCTATCTTACTAAGGTTTTTAGTATTATGAATTAATTAAATTTTATAGGATGCATTTATTTACATCTGTTGTGATTATAATTGACTGTTTAATTCATCAATGACTATTGTGGTTATATTTATGAAATGATTTTAGGTTAAACCAACTGTATATTCCTAGCATAAACTTAAGTTACTCATGATCCACTTAATATTTTTTATACATTGCCAGATTCAGTTTACTAATGTATAATATGTTTTTGTCTCATAAATTTATATGCAAAAAATTCTTCTAGTTTTTTATTTATTATTGATTCTAATTTAATTGTGTTTTGAGGAGGAAACATAGTCTGTGTGATGCCTATTATTAATTTGCTGAGACCTATTTTATATTTGGTATTTGTGAATATTTGATGTATGAAGGGGGACCCAAGAAAATGAAATTATTTTTTAGAAGGTAGCCCCTTATAGTACAGACTTCCCCTGCTAGGGAAGTGTTCTAGGAACTTATTGGCATCAGTGTACCAGCTAGCTTTGTTGTGAGAGGTTACGTTAGGCTTCAGTGAATTTTTCTGTAGAATCTATCAATGTATTTGCCCATTTCATGATGGGTGATTTATGAGCACACCTGCCTACACAGGGCTGAGCGTTTAGTAGTTTTTGACCAAAAACGACATGACCACGTTGTCTCACCCTGCTTATTCATCTGATCTTGTCCCGACCGACTTTTTCTTGTTTACCCAGGTGAAAAAAGCCCTCAAGGGAAACATTTTGTCAGTGTGGAAGAGGTGAAACAAAATCGGCAGAAGCACTAAAAGGCATCAAAGTAAAGTTCAAAAACTGTTCTGAGTAGTGGAAAAAACATCTCCATAGATGTAGCCAATGGAGAGTACTTTACACTGGCTGAAGTTTAAACACGCAAGAATAAATACATAATTTTTTATAAATAAATTTCAATTTTGGGAGGGATCCCCCTTGTATGCCCAGAAAAAGAATTGCAGTCTATAATTGCTGAATGCAGTGCTCTATGTGTTCTTTAGTGCAAGCTTGTTAATTAGAGTGTTTAAAACTTATAGATTTTACTGATTTTTTTTAGTTTAATCTATCATTCCTGAGACATGTCTAAATATTTCCCATTGTGAATTTGCCTCTCCTTTGCAGATCCGTCAATTTTTTGATAACATAACTTGAGATTTTTTTCTTAAATGCATGAATATTTAGAAATTTTAAAATCTTCTTAATGAATTTAATCTTAATAACTAGGCTGTTATTTTTCCTAATTCTAATAATACTTTGTCTCAAAATCCATTTTATACAATTTTTATAATGCAGCATCAATTTAATAACTAAGCAGTTATTTTTCCTAAATCTAATAATGCTTTGTCTCAAAATCCATTTTATATAATTTTTATAATGCAACACCAATTTTTTTGTTTGCATTTGCCTTATATATTTTTCTATTTTTTATATAAATTTTCTATATTTATATGTATTTAATAGGGTCTTTTGTAAATAACTGATGACTGGTGTTTTAAAGAACTTGAGACAGTTTTGTTTATTAATGAAAAAGTTTATC